>JAHLJT010009419.1:26665075-26923587 GCA_031308135.1 Acheta domesticus | reverse complement strand
CTAACTATAGAGCTAGTGTCGAAAATCAAACACAGTTGGGACTCGGACTTAAACCCTAGGACTTCCCGGTCAGAAACGTTTCAGCGATAACAGTTGTTGGACTGAGGCATCTACGAATGAGTGGATGGAAAAATTAGGTCAATTACAAACACTGAACACACGAATATTATTAAAAGTCTGAAGAAAAATGTATTATACACATACGAACGAATATTTCGAGCCTTAGGTACAGCATGCATTGTATCATACAATTTTAAATATCTTTGTGGTCGATGTGTTTTAGAAAAAACAATCAGTATTGCTGAATTTTTTAGATTTAGTAAATCAGTACTTTATTTGAGTCGCAGTAGATTGAACTTCCTATTTCCAGAAATAACAAAATAGGAGAAGGTCATAGGTTGACCTCGAAGTAAGAAAAAACGACAGAGATTAGATAGCAGGGGCAACAAACATGAAATACATACAAGGAGCACATAGGAAATAAGCAATGATAAGGAAGGGGAAAGACGATAAAAGAAGGAAAATTATCATTATAATGACGTTGTCCTAAGTTATAAGTGCCGAGATCCAGGGAATCTATCCCGATCTTTCTGTTGAATAAAAATTAAATTAAATTCAGAATACTATTGTTTTAAAATTCATATATCATTCTCCTGTACGCAGCAAATATTAATAAAAAGTATGCATGAATTTTAAAATACTTTGAAAACTTTGAAAAATTTAATTACTTTGAAAAATAATAATTTGTCACTTTTTAAACATTTCAAGTAATACAGAAAGTTCGAAAGGCCTCAGCTCAGATTATAAGAAAAGAATTCAGAAACAACAATTATTCAGAACTTTATTTCATTTTGAGTAAATATTATTGAACTGAATTTTATTGACTAAAAAATAAAAAAAGCAATGAGTGATTGGCATCATTTCAAACCTGACAGCAGGCGGGAAAGGAAAACCATGTCTTCATGCACTCCCCTTTCGTGGGCACACGATAATAATGGTGGTTTGGCCTATACCTTCCTCTCGAAGGATGATTTTAGAGGGCTTAATGATGTTGAGTGACTGTAGATAGTGCACGTGATGAGATATTTTATTTGATAAAATATACGGGAAGTCAATCATTTGTACGTACCATACAATGAAAACACAAATCGAAAACGTCTTATAAGCAAATCGAAAACGCAGCCACCGGCTCCTTCGCTAACGAGCCTGTGTGAGAGACAATAACACGAATAGAAAAGAAGCGTAAGCTAGCTCAGGAATCAATGGCTGATTAAGGCGGTAGGGTTGGAAGCATAGCTTCTTCTCCCAAACCCAAACACTTATTTTGTCATTTTATTCATTTTACCTAAAAACAAGTACAAAATTATTTTTATTATTTATTTTTTATTTATTTAGTCAAAAACAGTAAAACTGTATATGACGTCTGGGGAAAGAGATTATCTGCGCACATTTCTCGAGGCCAGAATAAAAAAAAGCAACATTTGAAAAACTAGAAAACAAGAATTTAGAAAATAATTATTATTTTAGAAAAAAAAAAATTTGACAAATGTTGTTCCCGAGTTATAAAAAAACAATTTCAAAAGTAAATGAACTGATTGATTTTTCGCATTGCTAACAAAATAGTAATGAACATCAATTCTACTGCTACCATTACAAGCAAAAGGAGTGCTCAACAAAACGTGCGCACAGTGAAGCTACATTTACGTCCAGAAGCAAAACAAGGGGCCATCTCAGCATTTGCTCAATGGATCAGGGAAACTGGACAAAAACCTGATCGAGATGGGGGTCATTGACCCGGAAGCTGAAGTACATTACTCGTTACATTACTTATTAAAAGTATCACGTTCCAGTGGAGTGTGTCCACTGTGACGTCGTGGGTTGGACAAATCACAGACAAGATGGCTCTGGCATATACGTTGTTTATTTACATATATGTACATACATAGGTGCCGTACCACTTACTACAGGAGCGTTTGCCCCTCGTTAGCACTCGCTAACTACCAACACATAGTCACATGTGCCTGGCGCTCACACCCGCAAGCTTTGCGGTCTCCCAGACACACTGGCGACTCGCGAAGGTCTCGCGACAAAAGTTGAGGAACAATGCTGACCCTTTTCAGAGCCTACCCGCCTACTATAGCCTCGCTGTGACGCGTCGCCCCCCTCCTCGGTTGCGACTACCCGGTCTGCAACGCAACTGGCGCAAGTCGGACACCATCCTTCCTGAACTGCACCCTCGTGTTTTTGTGTCCCCGCTTCTTCCGGCCCTTTTGTGATGCATTCAACACGTGTTTACTGCAAGTGTACACGATACCCTCTGTGCACCACGCTGCCGCTGCTTCAGTAGCGTCGTTACACCCGAGTGGACGATTTCGCAGAAAGAAATTCACATTCTACAAAATGTAATTTTCCGTTAACGAATATACGGGCGAGGCCTTCGAACTGAGTTGACCGTCCCCGTGAAAACACGATCCGCGCTGTTATAAATCGTAGTGCGAGGAACTGAAGGGACTGAGAAAGATCCCAAGGATAGACGAGGACGCCCCGTCTGAACGCTGCTGGGAAGCCTGCAGCACGAAAAAGTCGCGACCGCGCCGGCGCTAGCGGCCTCGCCTCCCACGCCGTCCCCCCACGCCACGCTGCTGCGGCGCGTCGGCTGACTCAGGCTGCAAGCCGCTGCGCCCTCCAGATGAGCGCCAGTGGCTACTTTAAGAAAAGGCGGTTGCTACGACGTACTTATAAACGTACGTGCGTTAGATTGAATGATTATGTTGTACATCCGGAAACGTGAACTGTTATAAGTCATTAGTCCCATCAGTGCAATGGTTGTTGATTCATTATTGATTCCGGGCGCGTCAACTACTATGGTTACTAATCCCATAAGTGTAGTGCATGTTTTTTCCTCGAGAGGTGGTGATCTTCCCCCGCTGGACGGTGATATTGAGAGCCGACTACCGTCTAACGGGGTTTCCCACAACCAGGTATCTCCACTAGCAGGGCACCGCCCCAGCCAGGACAAGCTCTAAGCTCCAGACCGGTTCCCAGCATGTGTGGTTGTATAGTGCATGTACGTGTAGGTGTGGTAAGCAAAGGTGAAGTTAGGACAAAGAAGTGGAAGGAAAGATCGCACGCCGTCCATGGCCGTTTTTAGGGTACTGCTCTGGCATTCGCCTGGTGTCGATCGAAGAAGCCACGGGAAACTACCAATCAGAGCAGCTGGCCGCTTGAATTATCTTCCAGACAGCGACTGAAAATCGACGAAAACGCTGCCACCGTCGGGACTCGAATCTAGGCCCTCCCGGTCAGAGGCACTGCAGTGTTATCAGCTGATCCCCTGAGCCACCCGGTGCGTATTCCGGGAGGAGGCAATGTACTCCCATGCTGGAATGTGAAATCCGGCGCCGACCTTCACGCCGCATGGGGGGGGTCAACCCCTCTAGGTATATCCCCGCTTGCAAGGCACTGCACCAGCAGACCTAAGGTCTAAGATGGGAATGTGGTGTACTATAGTGCGTGCGAGTGTAGATGTATGTGTGTAAGAGGGAAAGGATGAGAGACATGAAGTAAAGATCGCACACTGTTTGTGACCCGTTTGCTAAGATATTACTCCAGAATTCGCCTGGGTTCATCGAAGAAAACCGCAGAAAAGTACCTTCATAGCACCCAGCCGCTAGAATTCTCATGCAGATAGCGTATAAAGCTAGTGTGCCGGCCTGGATAGCAGAGGTCGCTAAGACTGAAGGGACGTAATGCCTCGGCTCGAAGAGTCGCGGGTTCGAATCCCGCTCGGCCTTCGATGTTTGTGCGTTCGTGTTGTCCTTACGCGTTCTTCCTACATTTCGCCCTACAGTAAAATAATCACAGTGGTCGCTATATGACCCAGTTGCCAAAATGCGACCTATAAAATAATTAAAAAAGCTAATGTAAAATCCGCCATAGTAGGGACTCGAAACCTAGGATCTCCCAGTCAGACATATTGTAGTGGCAGCAGTTGTCCTGAGGTATCTCCACCGGAGTATATCCGTTGGTTTTGGTAGAATTTGTTCTGGTTTGTGAACGGCTTTACTGTGGCGACGGAAAACTAGTTACGAGAAAGTTGAGTAGACAACCTTAAAAACGGACGGAGAATGATTTCTTCTCTGAAGTTGAAAAAGATATTGCACATTCAATTTACGTTCAATTTGCAAATCTAAATAAATTGTTCTCGATGACACGAAAGGAACATTATTATCGAGTTAATGACCAGTTTTTGGAAAGCTAATTGTGTTTAAAGGGGGAGATAATTCTCTGTATCACATAAGAATTAAAAATTAGATTGGTCTCTGGAACAAACTGCGCTTCCTCTTTTAACTAGTTTTGTGCACGGCGAGTTGAGCGATTACATAACAGGGATGCCCCTCTCAGAAGTTTGCTTATTGGGAAAATCAAAAGGTTAGATACTTTTCACATGCACAATTAGTTATAGAAGTGCACATTATCGTTGATGTTAAAGAATTTTTGAATTTGTAGTTTTGAAAAGTCAATTTATTTGTTGTGAATTTACATTCAATTGTTAATCAAAAGTATTTGGTATCGATTTTGATGCGAAATGCAATTAATGACGAATTGATTTGCTGGATAAGCTGCTACAGTTCTGGCACCATGTACATCTTAAAAATCGTACATAAACCACAAGAATATACCTACATTTAGATTGTTTGTGACACTGAAAACACAGCGTCGAGGATGCGGCTCCGGATTCACCCCTTGGAAAGAGTATTTTCCAGGACGCCTTGGACGACTGACACGACCGTAGCAGCACCCGGAGAAATAATTAGATGCACAACGCGTCACTTACATGGAACTGTGTCAAAGGCAGTACCGGTTGTGAATGACTGGTCAGTGATAAATTAGAAGTCACGTATTGTCCGTTGAGCACTGGTCAACTCAATATTTCGTTGTATCTGACGAAAACCGGTATTATAATTTTAAAAAAAGCATAGATAGGGACAGGTGAATCGTGGGTGAAGCTGAAGCAAAGTAAGAAATTGTTATACAGACACTTTCAAATCCACCGATTGGGTAAAGGAGGAAACTAGCAACTTTTTCGAATCTAAATACAAATCCTCAAATTATTGAATATGAAAATAATTTTAAACATTCTTTAAAGCCTCAGGGTACGCCACCTTAGACTTTGCCATACATTACGTAAATTCAAATAACTTCCTTGGAACCGTTATTCTAAGGCATCGTTGGAAATATTTGTACAGATTTTAAAGCATCTAATTCTTGAAAATATGAAATTCGCAATGTCAGAAAACTAATTTTCGTAATGCTTGCATTATTCATGTCAAAGGAAACAAATGTAAAACTAAAACATTAAGTGTCACTTAATGTCTCAACACATGTAAGAAACATCTATCAACAGCCCTGGAAAACCATGTTATAAAATCGAGAATTGAGAAATCTTGTCAAGATTCATTTACCACTTGCCAACATTCTTATTTACAAGTATAAATACATGTGCAGGTAGTAAATCATGAGCAAATGAAACCGTACCTACAACGATCGAGCTAGAAACGGATATCCATTACGAATCAAAACAAATCATGAGTCCGCCGGAGATGCCAGACAACCACGGCATTTCTTTCCAAGCGCTGTTAAAAGCCTCAGTCGATGGCTATCGTCAACCGGAAAACGGAAGAAAGCATTAAAGGTCACTCTTGGGACGCAGCGCTAAGCTGGATGGAGCTTCATTTTTATTCATATTTCCTAAGTCATGTTCATTAGTCTAGGATCAAGTAATTCCGACTAACAATACTAGAAACAAACGATTCGTTTCCCGCGGGATACAGGTGTCATCACGCGGCAAAAGATAAAACAAGTATTACACTGTACGGTGCATAATAGGCCGCACTAGATACATAGAATGGTGGCTTAAAGTATTTCCTGCCGGGAAGGGTCTATTAGAAACTATCATTCCATTCAATTTTATCGTTTTTTACTTGTTTTGTTTTTTGTCGCCCGCCCCTCGAATTGCTTAACACGGGAGACTATACATAACACAATAATATGTGTCTCGTATTAGACACTGATTAGGTAAGAAAAATTAATTGAATTAAAGCATATACTTCGAAAGTAAGAAATTTCTCCAAATAAAATTACAAGTTTTTAATGTTTTGAAATCGTCTAGCTACTAAACGTAGTAACAAGAAATGAATAAAACTACCTTCAGTAATTTGACCAAAAGACAGAAAATAAAACAATTAATTCTTGAACCGTTTGTAAAATATCACGCATTCTACAATTCGAGATTACTTCATTCAGTGATAGCTTGTGGCTGTGAAGTTAGGTGCAGAGTTAGTAGAGAAATATAAATTTACACGTGCTTATCTTGTGTAAGTGATTCAAATCGCTTACTTCTTGTCAACCAAACGATTATTCGGTTGTTGAAGGCTACAGACTTGTCTCTGATGTCCTCACCTCCCTGTTTCCTTCATTAACTGAAGAAGAATTATAATATCCCTCAAAGAAGAAAGTCTCTCGAATGAAATTGTATTCCTGAGGTATGTTATGTGCGTAACACACAAGAAAAGTTTCTATCCATTGTTGCTGCATTATACAAGGTGGGCAGAATGAGGAAGAACAATTTGTAAGCATCCTTTAAAATGTCCTCATTTTTACGAAGCATTTGAAACATCTTTTCAGTAGACATAAGTTTATAATTTTTATGGCAATATAAATTAGAAAGCTGTATTGAGGGCCAATATTTCTCACTTTGTAAATTATTGCTTTAAATCTGAAAATAACTTTCTTATCGGATCCAAACTTCTGTTTCTCCCCGTGATTTACATGAGTCCTCCCTCAAATGTAACAGAATGCCCAACTTTTGTACAAACATAATTTGAGTGCCTTTCGGAACATCAAATCGTAGTTTAAAGGGCCTAGGATGCATCGTTTCCGAGTTACGCACCCGTATGTTTCTGGCAACGTGTGCTGCGACTGCATGTGCATGCACTGTCTGTTGTTTCTGTTATGTCATAACCTGCCAACTTTTATTTTTGTTTCGCCTTAAACCTGTTTGACGCAGGCCTCAGGGGTCTTTCCCTTCCCAGCAGTAGCACACTTACGAGCTTTTTGTGACGACGACGGTCTCCTATGAATGGTTCAAAACCGTCATCTAGCCACTTGCGTACTACACAGATGTCTCAGAATAAACGTTAGAACTTCTAGACCATGTTACGGGGTGCGAAGATCACTTTTTGCCAACGAACATGAGGCGACAAATTTATATAATGAAGTTACACATGTGACATTTGCTTGTAGAGTTGCCCACCAATCAGGAGCAAATAGCCACATATAAATTTGTTATATGAAATTTCTTGACTTGATTCGTTATATAAAACGTTCATTGGCCAAAAGTCATTATCGTCGATTCCCCTACAAGTATTAGAAGATTGTTGTAACACTGAGTAACAGAGGGAATTCGAAGAGATAAATTTCAGTGGGAACGCAAAAGCTACAAGATTGCTTCCCAAGGCACACGCGGTCGTGCGTTAATAATAGCCGCGTGTACACCGCACTTTGTGGCCTTGTGTTGGCCATGCTCTGCCCTCGGCCGCGCCAAAAAATCACTCATACAGGGGACCAAACGTCCCTCTCACACGCCGCACTCGCACTCGATCGACACTCTATATATCGACTAATCGATGAAACAGCTGCTGCAGCGTTGCAAAATAAAATAACTTCCATTAGTGCAATTAGTGCAGGTTTACTTCTTGACAAAAGAAACGGTGGGCTTCAAAATCGAAACTGTTTTTGGATTTTTCCCGAGTTCCTGGATATTTAACGAAACCATAGATTCCTCTCACTTAACTGAAGGCTGAGTAGTTATCTTTCAATTTCTTTGCACATTGGAAATTAGAGACGAAATGCACAATTAGTTATGTATATTACTTTTATTGTATATTAATGATATGTTTAATATTTTGCTCTCTGGCGAGCTGATATAATTTGCGGATGATACGGCATTAATAGTAAAAGGCAAAACGTGGTGTGAAGTTTTGAAATGTGCGGAACAGAAAACGAATTTGATAGCGCAATGGCTTAGTGAAAATTTGCTAACTTTAAACATACTTAAGACACTCTTAGTTACCTATGGTAGTTAAGAGAACAGTGTGCCTGATAATTGTGATATCAGAGTACATCATAATACATGCAATAATGACAAATGTAATTGCCCGAGCATCACTAGAGTGGTTTCTAAATACCTTGGAATACATATAGACAGTAATCTGAAATGGAAATTTCAAGTTGAATATGTAGTTTAAAAAGTGAGATAATCTTTATTTTTATAAATGAAGATTCATATTAAGTGCTGAGAAAATGTTGATAGTATACTATGCGTTATTCTGGGCTATAGTGACTTATGGCATAATTGCCTACGATAGTACTATGAGACCATTCTCTAATATTCAGAAAAGGGTTATTAAAATTATCTTTAAGAGAAGCTTGTTTGACTCATCAGACATTATATTCAGGGGAAAAAATTACATTAGTGTTAAAAAATTCTATTTAGAAAAAGCTTTATTCCACAACTTTAAGTTTCTACATGATGGGTATAGTCTCAACAAATAAGAATACAAACGTCATTCCAAATATAATTAATAAACAAATTAGTAGAAAAAGTCATTACTACATAAACCATAAAGTATTCAATTCAATGAATATTGAACTGAAGAGCTGTGATATGACCACACAAAAGTATAGAAAGCTTCTCAGAAGTTGAATTATCCAAATAGATGAAATTGTAAGGTCATATTATCAACCTATAAAGTGACCAAGTATGGCGTGGGTTAGTTTCATTTAATAAAACATCAAATTAAATTTCATAAATATTTTCTTTCTTTTCTTTTAATGTTGTTTTCTTTTCTTAAAAATTGCATTCTTTCTTTTCCTTGCATAAGAATAAACAAAGATTCTTAGACTACCAATCTACTATGTTTAGTCACTGCAGGTTCGAGTGCAGGACTTTGTCATCTGCGAAATAAAGTCGTATTTTACATTATTTGTATATGTTCAATGAAGAAGCACATGTGGCCATGATTAGGAACACACGTCTTTAAGAATATGTGTTACTTAATTTAACTCATTCTCTTAAAAGTTTTATGGACGACCATTCAATGGACTAGAGTTGCGGTTTTCATAGTGCAGTGCTGCGAAAGTTTTATTTATCAGTGCTATTCAAAAATAGTTTCCGCGGGGAACAGTCGACACACCTGCGGCGACGTGCCCTCGTGGGCGTCAAACAGTGCAATAATATATTCAGTGGAAGTGAGTGACTCGTACAAGCAAAACAGTTAATTCAACGCCTGATTATGGAAACAGCAACAAACGCCGAATTCCCTTCTTTACCAGAAGCGATATCATCAGCCATGGAGTCGCTTAATAATTATTATACATATACGCCACATCATTTGCATTTTCCGGGGACCCACCAGCAACATCTCTATACATCGAGCCAGCCAGTCTACCAAGATATCTCGCAGCAGATGTCACTGCAAACGGGAGTTTCACAACCAACAATGCAGATAAGTAGCATGCATGAGCCTTCGCTAAAGAGGCCAAGAATCCAGCCCCAAAATATGCCACCTGAGTGCAACTTATCTCAAACTAACCAGCCTCCTTCTCCCGACAATTTGCCAATCTATAACATTCCAACAGGCAACAGATATTCACCACTTACATCTAATACCGATGCATCCAATACAATTTCCAGTGATTCCTCCCATACAGAAGAATCAAAAATCCCACCAATACTTATTCATGATCCACCAGTGCATGCAGAACTACTAGAAAAAGTAAAAGACCTTCTCAAACATTCAAATTTCACCAGAAGAGAGTCAGAGGACCATATACAGAAGTTAAGGTCAACACTATTGATTACTACACCACTATGCAAAACCTTATCAACAAAAGGACTATTTTATCATCCATATCGGGATCCAACAAGATCAACAATTTCAGTAGTATTAAGGAAATGTACCAATTTCATACACGGAAGACGAAATCCTGCAAGAACTCGTCACCAAAAGCTATCCAGTAATAACAGTCATAAGGCTGACAGACTAACCAGAAACCGTGGCCCTTGTGCGTAGTTACCCTTTCAAAAACCAGTGCCGCAATGGGAATCTACAATCTGAGAAGCCTGTTTAATGCAATAATCTCCGTAGAAGAACGTCGTCATAGACCAGCACCAGTACAGTGCCGTCAATGTCAGGCTTACGGACACACTAAAAAGAACTGTGGTTATCTCCCACGCTGTGGCAAGTGTTCAGGCCTACATTCCACACCCGATTGTACAAACGATGCGATAAAATGTGTACATTGCAAAAAGGCGCATCGTGCATCCAGTCGCGAATGCGAATCATATCAAAAAATACTAATCAAGAAAGCACTTCCTACCCATAACCCTACCCAACATCAGACCCTACAATATCCAACAAATAATTTCATGAATCTCAGCGCTCCCACTGCAACACCCACACCTCCTCCCCCACGGCCCCTCCTCTCGGACCCCACAACCGCGCATAGTGCACTCCAACCGATCAGCTATACCAAATCCGTACCAGCCCAGTTCACGCCCATTATACTCAGATTTTTTAAAACCTACTTATCACCGAACTTATTCCTTATCCACCACAAATCATGCAATTGATCTCTCAGCAAATACAACATTTCTTTACTAACCTAATAAATCAAACTCTCCCAGCCCTCACACACTCAATTCTTCAATCTTTGACATCGTACTATCCACAAAGTAATGTCTAATAATAGTTCCCAACACTATCTACTCCGCGTAATATCGTGGAATGCAAATGGATTACGACCTAACATCCACTCACCTAGCTCACTTTCTACATAGCAATAAAATTCATGTAGCTTGCATCCAAGAAACACACCTGGTCCCTCGATGAGGATTTACATTCCAGGATATGAATTACATCGCTATGACCGCCCAAGAAAAAGACGCAGTGGAGGAGTCGCGATATTTGTTAAAAATAATATATAACACCACGTTCAATCAATAAACCACACCAATACTTTCAAAAATATAAGAGTAGTCATACACCAGAACACATATTCTACACTCAATATAACATCGATTTACAAAACCAGCAAATATCCCATATAAGCCAGGTGATATTGGCATACTACTTACTCCACGAACCCACCCTCATTGTGGGTGACTGGAACGCGAAACATATAGTTTGGGGCAGCAGATTGAATACTCCGACTGGAATATCTCTTCTAAACGATATACAAAGACTTAACTTGACAATTCATGCACCAGAAACTCCAACTTATTATCCTTATTGTCCAACAATTCAGGCCGACGTTCTTGATTTCGGCGTCTCAAGAGACATCAGTTATAATATTCATGTTGAAACTCACATAGCTCTTCAATCAGATCATCGCCCACTCATATTCACTCTCGATACTTCACCCCGCGAAATCCGACCCACCCACCCTTATAATCTCCAAAAGGTGAACTGGCCATATTATCAACTCCTTGTCACACAACTCCTACTTCCACTACAAACACTAAAAACCACACAAGAAATAGACCAAGCAATCAATGTACTTACTCACACCATATTAGATACATTAGATTTAACTGCCTCATCAACAAGACCCAACTCTCCACTCGCACCCACACCACCAATACAAAAATTGATTCATCACAAACGATATATAAGAAATCACTGGCAGAAACACAGATCTCCGTTCCTAAAATCATACCTGAACCTACTCACCAAAATTGTGAGAAAACTTTTAGCCATCACTAATGCTCAGAAGTTACACTTCCAAACACAAACGGCAAAATCTACAGACCACTCCTTATGGAACATAACACAGCGTATCCTGAATAAGCCTATCAAAGTACCTCCCCTCATCCACTTTATCGGGTACAGTATCTTTCACCATCTGAAAAATGCGAAGGGTTGGGAAAATACTTTGCTACATCATTCACATCCCACCCCACCAACAATCCTGAACATGACAATTTCATCTCAGTAGAAAACTTAAGGCCAACAATCACAGTACCAGAATATCCAAAATTCATTTCTCCGTTAGAAATCATTAAATATTTTTCTCTGTCAGCCCCCAAAGTATCAAATGGTTTCGACCAAATCTCAGCGTACTTACTCAAACGTCTTCCTCTAAAAGTCATTGTACACATCACAGCAATATTTAATGCAGCCCTGAGAATGTCATACTTCCCCCACACATGGAAATACGCACATATCATCCCCATCCTCAAACGAGGAAAACCAAATGATGACCCAGGAAGCTACCGCCCAATTAGTCTGCTATCCTCCATGGGAAAATTACTTGAAAAATAGCATCCTCATCAGCCTAAATAAACATCTCGCCACATTAAATATAATACCACCTCATCAGTTTGGGTTTCAACCTCAGCTTTCAACATACCACCAAATATTGCGATTGACAGAGGACATTATCGAAGGTTTTCATGATCATAAGCATACAGTTGCAGTATTCCTTGATATCCCAAAAGCTTTTGATACAGTATGGCACCCAGGACTGATATTCAAACTCCGGAGCATTGGCACTCCCCAATATCTCGCACGCATAATAGAAGATTTTCTTAGTGAACGCACTTTTTCAGTGCGACTTCCTGGTGCACTCTCAACACCATACCCCATCAAAGCAGGAGTTCCGCAGGGTTCGAGCATCTCTCCAACCTTATTCAATATCTACATAGCTGACGTACCCACCACACCATCAGCATTCATTGCCACTTTTGCAGATGACACAGCAATCTACTTCACAAGCCGAGACATAGAAACAGCAATAGAGGATCTGCAAAACCATCTCACTGTATTTTCCGATTGGGCACAGAAATGGCACATTCTGATAAACGCAAGCAAGAGCCAAGGGAAAATATTCACTCTTCGAAGACCACTTGACCCACCCACACTCACCTATCAAAACCACAACATACCATGGCTTCCTGCGAACGACCACGGCAAAATACCTTGGATTATTACCCGACAGACGACTCACATGGAGACCCAATATCATGCATAGAATAGCACTAGCCACTAAACGAACACATCAGTTATATCCCCTACTCAAAAAATCATCCCCACTCCAATTACACACATTCATTCATCTCTACCAAACAATGATACGACCTATATTAAGTTATGCATCTCCTGTCTGGGCTACAGCATTCAAAACAAATATTCAGAAAACCAAACATTCCAAAATAAATTCCTAAGAATAATCACAAAAGCATCCTGGTTCATCCCAAACTCTCAAATCCATCAAGAACTCGGTATCACACTTATCACTGTACATTTTCCCCTTCTATCCGCAAAATTCTATAACAAAATTTCTCGAATACCTTCAGCTACCCATTTCAAACTTGGCAAACAGAACTCTCATCGTAAACGATTGAAAAGGAAATTACCCAGAGAATTTTTTGACCCTCCTTAAGCAGACTGGAAGAGATTAGCCTTTCCGTGTAATATAAAGTGCTTCTGAAAATGTAATAATCACGATAAAAGAAAATATCTTGCAAACTTGCTATATCAAATAAAATCAACTACTGTACCAGTCGTTCACGGCTGCTGAGGGCCTTAGGCCAAGCAAGAATGAATGAATGAATGAATAATAAATAATAATAAATAAATAAATAAATATATGTTCAATCTGTAATGTTATTTTACATTATTTGTATTTTTACAACCTGTAAATAAATAAACAAGTAGATACAAATCATTGGAATGTTTCTAGGTAATGAACACCACGAAGATAATACATACAGATTTTTACATTTCATTACATACTTCGTAGAACAAGAATTATGCGATTCTGTAGAGAAAGTGCTGATTTTTCAACAAGAAAACACCTTTTATGGATCTTAACTACCGACAAAAGTGAACTTATCAATGATGTAAATTACTTTCTTGAACCCGTAATGAAGCGAATAAAATTTTTGTGGGTCCTTAGGTCCTAGATACCGAAAATATGATGTTGTTTTTTCGGAATTTGTTCATCCGTCTGTGAACAACACTACCGCCTACGTCGTACCTATATATCTAAAATACTAATTTCCAATGCACGAAGGAAATTCAAAGGAAACTACGCATCCTCCAGCCTTTTGAGAGGTGTGTAATTTCTGTTAGAGACTCAGGTACTCGGGAAAAATACACAATGATAGTTTCGAATGGAAAATGAAAATATTTGACTGTGTTATTCCGCACATGATCATACTGCGCATGCGTCTAAATTCTAATAGTCTCAGTGCGTCACTCCTTACGGCGCAGGTGATGTCATGTACCTGCAAGGCTCCAACAGGCCACCCGCCATTCAATATTTGGTTTTCAGATGTTGGGTTATGGAACAGCAACTATTTTATATTTCTGTATGAAATTGTTCTGTGTATCCGTATGTACTATACTGTGTTACTTCATTATTTGTGAAGAATTTTTGTCAAAATACTTAACTTATTGCTGTGTTTTAGAGACTATTTTATTTGTTTTTCTTGAGCGGTGGGCAAGATACTTCGTGAGAAACCATTTAGTGTGAGTTTGTTCGGCAGCATTTTTGCTGTTGCAGACCCGTAGTTTTCGACTAAATTGATATCCCCCTATTAATCTATTTGGTGTCACGGTCTCTCGAATTTGAAACGGACACTTTAATTTTTGAGTCCCACAATTTCGAAATTTTCCCAAAAACTGCTTCATCTTTTTCTTCACAGTTTTTGCTGGAATAGAGCAATGAAAGTTTATGAAAATGATGCAGTCAGTTTCTATGGCGGATCCCATTAAGTCTGCCCTATCGTCTACAATATTTTATCACAAATTTATTTGTAACATTTTATTTCTGGGTTTTGGGTGTGTTGAAAGCAGTTTAGGAATATTTATTTTCCTTTTACAGAGCCTCTGGGAAGTACTCACGGTGCCAAAGAGGTCTAATGAGTACAGACTGAGAACCGTTGAGGTAAAAAATTGGAATTGATTTTATTCGGAAACAACACGACTCACAACAGAATTCGTACTCTAAGTAATGTATTTTCTACCAGATTATTCTCTAAAGAAACATTATAGCCTGACTGTGCCTGGACGATATGTATGAAAAAGCCGTGGCATTTTCAAAAACCTTGAATTTTTGTGCACAACCATTGTATTGATATCACACCACAAATATACGAAGCATTCACAAATGTAATTACTTCTCTTTACGTCTACGAACTGCCTAACCCTACTTACTAATTTCCTCTTTTCCGGCCGGCCGCAATTTCTACTACTTAAATGCTAAGATCGAAACAGTTCTGTATTTCCCATATTAGATAATGCCTTCACATGGTAACAACTGTTTCGAAATGCATAGCACATTAGACACGAAGCTTTTGCTTGAGGGCATCGATTAATATGTTATCAAAATCATATCGCACAGCTTTCTTTGTTTTAATCTATTTTAGTGATATATCAGTTTTTAATCAATGTCTCAATGCAATAAGACTCTAAAACCCAAGTGGGCGTCTAGATCAAAGATTATATTTTATAATTTTCACAATGGCGCATTAAAAAAATGAAGCAAAGTTTCGCTAAAAAGATGCTAAACTACAAATAAATTACAAAAATATTTTGCAATCAAGCGCTTTTAAATACCTTGAAGTAAATCTCATAATAAGACTGACATGGAAAGAACAAAAGAAATGAACTAGATTTGAAATATGAGAAAAATTGCCGGTTAACTCTCTCTCCACCACCAACAAAATAATTATCTGTGAATATACCATCAAATAATTATCTGTGAATAATCATCAAACCAATATGGACATTCCAAATAACTTCATCCAAGAAACTGTAAGTAACTTCATAACTTCATCCAAGTAAATTTGTAAAATTTCCAGTCAAAACAACTGTCTGCAGCTAAAAAGCAACACGCTAGTGTGCTAAAAAGATACACTTCACAGACCTGAAAATTCCAAATATAAAAGAACAAATCAACGACCTCTCCAGTAAACACCTACTATACCGCCGTCTCTACCATCGCCTTGAACTAAATGACGACAGTCAAGAGTCAAGAGAAACAAGAAGAATAAATTGATTGAAACTTCGAGATTTAGTATTTTTTACGTTTAGTTAATGTACTCGTATATTGTAACAATTTATCTTTTCTTATTGTGATCAATAATTATGTAAATATTGTTAACTTGTCAGTAAGGACACTGGGTCATTTCCCACACACTTCTAAATTTGGAAATTAAATTGCCTATTTTATCGTATCGCATTAACTTATCGCAATAAAAACAATATAATGAAAATCCATTTTCAAAGCCAGAGTACTGACAGGTCAATGATAGGAGCCGATATGAAGACAATCTAGCTGTGAATTCTGGAAATGTCTCTTCAACAATAGTTATAGGATTATAACATTCAATCTCCAAATAAAGACATCACAGGTAATACAGATGTACCCCTGATAATGTCTAAGAATCAAATTTTGAGTTTACGCAAGGTTTTAATCTAATGGTTTCCAGTTTTGAGCGTAAGACGAGCTGAGAGTGTTTCGAATGATCTGGTCATTCCTGTCCGCAGTTTTTAAAACAATAAGAAATATTCTTTCTTCAACATACCACGAGGCATTAATCACGAACATCTGTCTTCCTTTTGGTCAAATGCAGCAATCTCCCTGCATTATAGCGTACACGTCTTGCGTAATACTTGTACCAAGATCGTAATTGTGTTGAAATATTTTCTTCCAACTTCGTATTAGTTCCTTTCTTGCCAATTAGTTCATAAAACTCTTGTACGAATATACAATTAGCCTCTCCCCCACATGCAATGTTTGTCTGGATAACTAATACGAAGCAAAATGTCAGCGAAATACATAATTTTGGGAGAAAAGAGGAAATGAAGAATAAGAAACAGGTGCGAATTACAACAAGGATATCAGGAATGGGCTCACTACATTTAAATACTTTTACATCGATATGAAAAATATCATTGAGTCAACAGATTTCTGTAGGCTGAATATAGACAGTGGAAAACGGTTCAAATAGGTATTCAGTTTTCTGCAGAATCGTGACTGTTTAATACATAACAGCACATTCGATTCGAATCAGGCATACGTTTTATACAACATTTCCCTGTTTTCATGAAACACGTTTGCTCTCACTATACTAACGTAGAAGGGAGTTTTAGATTTGTATCTCAGAGTAATCAGTATCTCAGAGTAAGGCTTGCGCTGTAAAAGTATGTACTACTATTCTTAATTATTGTTTTTTTTCAATTAACTACTCTCTTGTAATTTATTGTTAGTCAATGTAAGCTTAATGAATGTTAAGTTAAGATATTCTGCTACCAAGTAATGATACTTAATTGCAGAATTAATAATAAATCTAAAACAAAAATCTAAATCTAATCTTATCCCAAACATGAGAAAAAAGCATTTGCTCCTTAAACTGCGTATTGATTGGGCATTCTGAGCTTTACGAGACATGTTTAGTTTAAACTATTCTGAACGAATCACAATGTTTTTGAATATGAATAGTACACAGCAGGGGGTGAAAAGGCACAACGCTGTTCGCGCTTCAAAAATGGTTCCTACATCCTTCACCATCCTCTAAGATTTTGCATTCCGGCTAAATTCAACAAAGTACTCTGTATTCACGAAGAAAGAGACGAAGACGTTTTCAAGACACTGTTTTTCTCTCTGTGTCGCGTCTCCTTCATTAAATGATTTACGAACCTGGTTATAATGTGTAGCTAAGGTTACAATGTTATAATTACAATGTATTTATTTACCCCGGAAACATAAAGTTACTATTTCATTTAACATTCCAAGAACATTACCAAGAATGTTGTGCAAATAATTAGGCGGGCTTAATATTTATTTCCGAAAGGGTTTTAACCTCCAAGCCCTCCCTTCCCTCAACTAGCCGTTTGCTTCCCCCGCCCAACGATTTCGGCCATATAGCCCTATAGTGAGTGGATCGTTAACGACATAAAAAATTTCCCCCGCCTGGACGAGAAAGACACGGAACAACAGTTCAATTTACTTCTGTCAGCCACAAAATACAGAGAGTACATTTCAGTTCCCAAATATAATATATGAAAGTTTCAGAAAAAAATATTAAATGAAAATAATAGACTTTTACAGATTTTTTTACGTGATAAATACATACATTTTGAACGCAGATCTAGTTTGGATGTCAATTCAGACACGACTGCCAACATCTTTCTATATACGTAGGCAGTACCTTACAAATTGGAGCCATTTTCATAACAAAAACTTTGCATTCTGATCTATTTCTGTGATAATTATCAACATCCAAGTAAATGCTGTTTAGAAGACTCAGTGCTTACAAAACGTCAGAATTCTTCAAGAGATGACGGAGGTCGCCCACGGCAAAATTAAACATTTTAGTGGTATTTGTCTGTGAAGTGGTGATGCGGAGGGAAGGATGTCAGTGAATTAGAGCGTATATTTTGAAAGAGGACGACGAACGCGCTGCAAATCAGGTCAAGGAGATGAGAAATGTGTTGAATACAATCTGGTGTAAATGTACGTTTGCAGCAGCAAGCCGATTCAGTCGATTTATGTACAATGAAGAAAGTTTTGCCTCTGAACATAAATGTAGCTTTACTATGAGCACGTTTTGGTGAGCTCTGCTTTTGCTAGTTGCGGTAGGAGTCGAGCCAGAGGTATGCGATACTATTTTATACGTGAAACTAAAAAATAAATATGTAGTTCGCATGCCGATCGAAATACGTTTTCCATAACTTGGAGAACAAAATTTTTATTTTTCAAATGTTGCTAATGATCGCTTTGTTGGTAACTTTTTTGTGTATTCATCATTAAACTATTTATGGTCAAAAGGTGGGAAAGATCAAGGAAACGTAAGCAGGTTGTACTTCTCCCCCATATGTCACATTGTTCTTTGGCAAAATAAATCAAATATAAAACAATTAACCTTCCGGAGCCTGGTAATGAATCAATTGCGGGAACACTTCTCAATGTAAATTAATGTTGATACAATGATTTATTTTGGTATATGGAACGTGTCCAAAGTACTTAAGATACAAATTTAATCTACAATAAAAGAAAAAAGACTAATGCCTCTAACCGCCTTATGTGCATTGGAAATTCTTTAATAAATTATTCATACTTAGAAAAGGAAGACTGTGTGGATGCCAAAACGTGTTTTACCCGGGAGATGTGGTACACAATAAGCACATAGACAAACCTAGGAAGTCAAACAATTCTGACAAAGAACAAGAATTATACACAAGGGTCCCTATGCCACATGCATACTTCATTTGATAAAATCTATTGCCAAACTAAGAAAAGTTTTGTGATAATTTGTTTTGCCATCCGCCTTAATCTACAACACTGAAATTAAAAATAGACGACGATGGAGGTTACAAAAGGTTACGCGTTGGTTATTGTGCACTGCACACATTCACGTGTTTTTATGTAAATTGCAAAAGCTGAAGGCCGGAGGCTCGCCATTAAACCGGAAGTGCATTCGATTTCGCTCTGACATAATAATACAAATAACAGTAATCATTTTTCGGTATGGTTTGCCTATTTCCGTTTGTACATCTTCCGGTGTTCTATTAGTCGTCCCCTCCCCTGGCTAAGACCATTAACCCGCCGTTACTCACACTTGTTTTTGTAACGCCATTACTCGCGTGTTAGATTTTATCTAACAACGGTTTATGTTGTATTTATTTTTTATTATGAATCAAATATTTACATTAATATTCCCAGACATTTGTTATTGATTTCTGTAACTTGTATAGTTGAAATAATGCACGAAGATGACATGCAGGCTCGTAATTTTTGCATAATTTTAAGCTCTCGAATCAAAATCAGTCATGAAGTGAAGTGTTTCATAAAGCAAATTTATTTAGGAAAGTGTAATCATTGTACACAATTAATTTAATAAACAATATATTTGTACCATATTGAAACACACGGACATTCATGAACTTAAATAAGCTTCCTCAGAACTACACTCATTGCAAACAAAAAAGTCTTTCTTGCGGTTTCTTTTCAAAGTGGTTGAAGCAAATATTACAACAATGCTGCGTGAACCTGGTTTGCCTCTTTGGGCAAAAAAGCGCATCTTCCTTTCTCACTTTCGGTGCTGCCCGTCATAACATTACTCTAAAAAGAAAACAAAACTAATTGAAACTACAGCGGAGGGCCAGCGGACGATATTCTTGCAAAAGATATGAATCTTACTTTCAATTTAATGTATAAAAAACCTGATTCAGATGAGATACTAAGCTTTTCTGATCTTCACGCAAGCATTCAAGACACAAAAGCGAGTGAATAACTGTCAGAAGAGTGGATGTGATAATCGTATCGAAATATAAAGCGGTTACTCGCGCGTGAGGAAATATCTAATACGACGCGCCGCACTTAATCAACGCCTTCTCATACTGTTTCCCTTCGCAGAACTGATAACAACGATTAACGGATGCAGAGCTGAATCGTGCCGGAAGGCATTGCTCCGAGCATTATCTCCGTGTGTTGGAAGATGGCAATGTTACTTAAATAAATCCAGAATTGTTAGATTTTTTCTAACAGCGGGAGTAACGGCGGGTTAATTACACCATCTAAGTAACCCCTGAGTCTCCCCATTCATCGTGCAGACCGTGCCTCCTAAGCCAGAGATATAAATACGCACGTGCACCGCCAGTCAACAACTGCCCGCTGAACTCATCAACCGAGTTCGTACTCTACAGGCAGCAATAAGGTACAGTACTGACCAGTACTTCGCAATTCATGTCAAATTCACATAACCTTTTCTTACGACATTCGCATTACATCACGGCATTGTGTAAGATGTTAATTAGGAGCTTCCAGTGTGCGTATATGCAGCTGTCTGCGAGCGAGCGCGTAAATATCCCCAACGAGGAGATCCGCGGGCGCCGACGGCGGCGTATTCCGAGAGATGACTCAAGGCGCGAGGAGCAGCGCTGCTTGCGGGCGGCTGGGACGACGGGGCGCGGCGCGGGGGGGGGGGTGCGTGGGTGGCGGCGGAGAAGGTGAAGGTTACGCGGGAGGAAGCGCTCGAGGAGGTAGAGTCCCTAGATACAGAGAGTAGTGCAACCGCCGCCATTTAATATCCACTCACTCGACCACTCCGTCAGGCACCAATCAGAACTGAAGGGTTGTTATAACATTTGGTAACATTATGAAGATTTTCAAGAAAATTAATATTGGTTTGGGGTAGATTCATGGTTCTCAACATACAGAATATTACACAGTTCTAATTTTCCCGACAACTGGACATAAAATGGCGGGATCTGTGGAACAATAGAATGCGCTACTCTCTGTATCTAGGGGACTCTACGAGGAGGCAAATGCGATCCGCCATGCAATGGTGCGGACGAATGGACGTAACTCATTGCGTCCAGCGGGCAACTTTTCCTAAGCTTTTTTAACCCTCGAGCGGGCGCGCGCAAAAGTTTCTCTCACCAGCAGGCGCGTGTCGTAAATTTTACGACATTCGTTGACTCAAGAATAAAATCAAGAAATTGTACAACTACGCGATCTGTGTGATATCTTTGAATGATATAGATATATCCTTATATTACATATGATATATCCTTATATTACATATGTTATATAAGGATTACCAATAAAAAACATATCCCTTGATGAGCTTTCATATTCAGTGTGTCAGAAAGCTCTTGTTTCGATGCACTATCATGCTGATGTTCTTCTATATTTTCAACACTTCAGGTCACTATCACTATCCAATTCAGTGATCATCTTGGTCATCCGACGGTTCTTGAAGAATACGCTGAATTTCAGTCACATGAATACTTTCCCTGGACATTTTCCACAACATTTGGCAACTTTATAACACCAGCAGGCGCGCAACGTAAAATTTACGACACTACACCTTACATCGAACAAAGCGTTACAGAAACTGAATCTCGCGTGCAAACTAAACAATGGCTGAAGATCAGCATAATTAAAGATATCTGCGAGGAATATCAAGAACTTAGAAGTCTTTGGCAACAATGAGTTGATAGCAAATTCAAGAAAACTGCTGTTGTAAAATTTACGACAGCGCGCCCGCTGGAGGGTTAATACGATTTTTACATAGCCACACCTCAATCCCGTACGGGCACGATGGAAAATCACACGGTATTTCGCGTCTTTCTCAGTCCTACAGCTAGATGTCGCATGATCGCAAGCACTGCTTATACTGTCACGATCGTGCGATATCTAGCGGCACGACTAAGAAAGACGCGAAATACCGTGACATATTCCATCGTGAAGACGGGCCTTGAGGGGTAAAGTCATAAAAACCGCACTGTAACATACCATTCCCTCCTCATTCGGTGCACATCCCTCCGCTTCGCTCATTTCCGTTTCACCGTCATTGCATGAACTCTATCATAGATTTCGCACCAGAACCCATCTGCTGGCGCGCAGCTATATTACCCGCATTGATAAACTCGGGTGCCTCTAATTCAACGATAGGCAGAAAAGGCTCAGAATGGAAACCTGCAAATCTTTATTTGTTATTTATCAGAGCATTTAGCATTCTAGATTTTCAAACGAAGCTAACAAGAGGTGCATAGCTTTCGAACGAGTAACTATGCGAGCTATTGGTCGAGAGATAGCCGTTTACAAATTATTCTCACTTAATACATGTATACATAGCTTTAAATGTAGCGTAGCATTACTATGTGCATTAGCTTGGGATTACTATGCATATTAGCACTAGCATTAATGATTGTAAATTTCCTTTTTATTTATTTGTAATATATTTCATTACCCTGGAGACTTCGCCGTTCAGGATTCAAGGAATTATCCGACGTCAGCGATGGCTGAGCCATGAAGTCGGCAACAAGAACGACAAGGCAAGCAATCATCTCTAAATTAGCTGGCAACCGTAGATTCGCTCGGGCGACACGATGGCGCTATGATGCACGCTGAGATGGACGAGGCAGAGATGATGGGCGATGTTGCAAACATGGAGTTACGAAACGGCCGAGGAAGACGTCAGCGAATCGGAGCAGCGTCATCGATGACGGTGGCGAGTAGGCAGGGGCGAGGGGGACGAGGGGGACGGCAAGAGGAAGCGGCCAATGAAGGCGCCATCTCTCTCTCTCTCTCTCTCTCTCTCTCTCTCTCTCTCTCTCTCTCTCTCTCTCTCTCTCCAGGGGTCGGGTGGCTGCGCGCTAAGCAGTTAGGTGCACGTATGTTGTCCATCAATTGTCTTTCACAGGGCGAGACCTTCAACCGTGAATTTTGGTTTTCATTGATTGGTTAGTGATTTCGAGCGCGTCAACTACTAAAGTCATAAGTCCATAAATGCATGATTTTCTTTGGGAGGTGGTGGGGATCTTTCTTGCTGGATAGTGAAATTCGGCGCCGACCTACCGTCGGCTAGCGGGGTTTTCCCCACCAAGGCATCTCCCACCAGCGGGGCACCCCCCCCCCCAGCCGGGACAAGCTCTAAGGTCCCGATCGGCCTCCCGGCCTACTAACAATGAGTGTTTGTGTAGTGAATGTGAGTGTAAGTATATGTGTGTGAACGTGTGTGAATAAGAGGTGATGATAAGACAAGGAAGAGGAAGGAAAGATCGCGTGCGAACCGTAATTCGTTTGTTTGGGTACTGCTCCGGCATATCCTGGTGTTGATCGAAGAAACCACAGAAAACTACCAATCAGAGCATCCGACCGCTAGAATTCTCCTCCAGACAGCGACAGAACTCGGACTAGCTATTTAGCTAGGGTCGAAAATCCTGCCACTGTCGAGGCTCGAACCAGTGTAAAATTCTCAGAATCTAACTAGTTAGGCTAGATTCTGTTCTGAAGTTAGGCTTATGACATTTTTACAGGTAATAGATACATCAGTCTTAACGTCACTGAAACAAGGGTTTTGAAAAATGTTCACTGTTTGTAGATTAAAATATTTTCTGATAATGCAGTTTTTAAAGCACTTATTCTAGTAAAGAGTTCTGCGGAACAGATAATGCCATGGTAATCAATAAAATGTTTCAGTAAATATAGGAGACCTTCATTAACAACTCCTGAAAATTTCAGTATCCTATTACAAATGTAAGCTGAAAAACGGTACATTTAGTATTGAAAATATCAACTTTCGGGAAATGGGCTTTAGAGATGCAACCCTCGGAACACGCCGGCTCAATTGCCTCATCAGAATAATAATTTTCCAATAACTACTTCCTTTTGACACATTTTTTATGTTGGTTAGCTTCACAACATAAAGTTTCAATTTTTTAATGTCAAATCTTTCAGTATTTATGCACTGGATTATATAATAGTATCTAAAAGTATTGGATCCAACACCTAAGCCCAATGAAAGGAGGACTTGATAAATAATAAGAAATAATACTTGTAAGAATGATATCAACACAATTCACATACAAATTTATAGAGAAAATTATGGAGATTTATGAAAAATAAAATTCCAAAAATATATTTTTGTCTGCAAAATAGTTCCGTATCCCCTAAAGCCCATTTCCATTAGTGAAGTGAAGAGTTATTTAAACAAGAAGTCAATTTAGGGATAACTAGAAAATAATTAGAACTATGGTATCATCCTCTAATTCTAATAGTAATTCTAATTGTAAATGGTTGTAATTGTTCTAATTCTAATTGTTATATGTTTGCCACCGAGCATTAGCTCAAAGCGAACTGCAATAAATCTATCTAAGCCGGAAGGAAGTGTCACCATTTGCGCGCACGTCCACCTGACATATTCTTCTTCGCCTCCCGAACGGAGATGCATGCTGGGTTAAACATCTCTCCGAGCCACAGCAAACAGGAGGACAACCCCTTCCACACGGAGCCCCTTCCGCGACCCCGCGCACCGATCTCTCTACTGCACTTCTGCAACAGCGATCTAGGCCACTGATCCGCCTCAGATGGTTACCTCAATTTCTTCAATAATTTCAATTCCATTGTAACTTCATCTTTCCTATAAATATACACTCTAAGCATTGCTGATGTAACGGTCGACGGTCGGTTCGTACGGTCGATTATAGGGTAGTATATAAGTAATGCACCCAACAAAAAAGATTCTCCACCAAACGTCCACAGGTTAAATATTTTAAATACGAGTGCATATATATATATATATATATATATATATATATATATATATATATAAGAGGTAAACTCAGACACCGCCGAACGATCTCCCTGAAAGTTGGCACTTCTGGTGCGTGTTTTTCATCCAGAAGGTTTATGTGCTGTTAATTCTGTTGTAACTCCACTACATGGCGCTGTAGAATAAAACTAAATATTCACGTTAAATGCAACCTGCAACACAATCGGTAGCATTTTGAATCTATATCGTTAAATAAATCCTAAACAATGCGGTCTAGGGGCTTAAAAACTAAAATCTATATTTATTTGAACTCATTTGCATCATACATTTCTGCATTTCTCTGATAAGTAGTAATTTATGTTTTCGACATGTTTACATTCACTAGAGTAGAAATTTTCGATAATTTAGCTACCGGCGTCATGAAGCATTCGCACGACATCGAGGTTCAACCTTTAGTCCCCCTCGGTATCAGAATCGCGTTCAAAACGTATAGTGCTTCTAACTCGAAGTGGCAAGGCATTTCTATGTGATTTTTCTATTATATCAGACGGCACTAGTTTTTGTATTCACGGTTAACATTGTCATTCGGCTAATGTTATCATTCGAATGCTGCCCCGCCCGGACTGATAATAATTAAGAAAACTTATTTCACTGATTGTAAGTTATCATTATTTGGAAATACATTTAAATTACGCACAATTTGCAGCTGCTCCCGCAGAACATGGAAGACACATGAGTGCTAAAGATCTTGCTAAAAAGTCGAATGTTCTTGATACCCTAGATCTTTTAGCCATGTCATGGTATAAAGTGTCAACAAACACAATTCAGAACCGAAATGAAGGTTACTGAAGAGAAACATTACAGCGATAAGAAATCCTTTGAATTCGACCATTGAATACTATTAATCACGAATTTCGGGAATGGATGGCTGAGGATGGAAAAATCACTTCATCTGCAAGATACTTACAAGACAAAAAGCGTCTTGTAAAATCGTTACTTTTAAAGAATCACTGGCAGCAGAAGTGTTTAAGAAGAAAAAGAATAAAATTACGACGATGCTGTGAAAACCAACGTAGTTTGAAATAAGGCTGGAGTTAGAAATATTGCGACGTGGTGTTCACTTGATTTCCAGAAACATTATGGGTTCGAGATTTACTTTAATTGAATCCTTAGAGAAAATCAGAATCAGACGTAATCGAGTGCATTTTTAGTTATAGAATATTTTCCTGACGTAATCTATATTACTAATTTCGTATATACGCAAATACTGACGGAAAACTAAATAGTCTCGAGCCATGTGAGAGGAGTCATTGTTTTCGTTGGGTACCCAGGATCATGGGGAAAATCCAAAACCAATGAAAGGGTTTCGACTTTGAATGAAAATGGAAATATATGATTGTATTTATTCCCCCTATTCTGAGTCTGTGTATGCCGACTTAATTATCATTCTCATTGCATCACTGTTTACGATAAGCTGATGTCATAAGAGAAGAGAGAAAGAAGTTTAGTATTCACGTATGGCGTTTCATAACAGCCACTTTTTGCTGCCCCAGGACCCCATTTTCCAGGCCATTCATCATCATCATCATCATCATCATCATCAACATAAAGGCAAAAAGTGACTTGTCGCTGCCGCAATGACAATCTATTATCCGCTGTCCTCTTCATCTCCGTATAATTTATGAAGAGTAGTTCTTGTTGAAGTCCTAAATTTTCGTTCCATATCTAGGTTACTAGTTTGATTTTATATTGTAATAAATTTTCTTTTCTTGGTAAATTTATGAATGAATCTCATCAGGGATGTATGGTACCCCATAGTAAAGTACAGAAGTAACTTTCTTTTGCATTTGATAATCTTCAATTATAATTTTTCGTTTTTGTTACCAATTATCCAGCCATATCATCTGTGGCCATGAGCGATAACAATAGGTGGCTCCCTCTGTTTTCTCTGTTCATCGATCACCTTCTGTGGTCAGAAATAGGTCGCCCTGACGTGTGCTGGGGGCGGCCGGGAAAGCGCGATTCTGGCAGGCCGGCTCTGGGGCGGCGCGATTTGTGGGACGGAGCGTTGGGGTGGGCGATGGAGGAGGGCAGAGGGGAGGAGAGCGGTGGAGGAGGGGACCGCCAGGGCGAGCGAGAGGCGTGGAGCGGGGGCGGAATCCGCCGCCGTGCTCGCGCCCGGGCTCGACGCCAAGACGACGCCTCGGCGTCGCGACGCTCGCGTGGCGCCCAAGGCCAAGTTCAAGGGCGCACGTGTTTAGGACGAGCGGCGATGTCGCTCGTGCGGCGGCGGAGGCGGACACCGCCTGGGGGCCGATTGACTCAAGTGGCACGTGCCATTAAACCTGCAGTAACTCTAATGGTTCAGTGGTGAAATGTCGTTGGCATTTAAAATTAAATGATCACAGGTGTTGTCATTGCCAACAATGTTATTTATTTTAAGAGCAGCTTTCGATGGCTTAGCCATCATCATCAGTTTTCTGCTGCCTGGAAGCCACGAAACGACTACATCGCGCTACATCGCGCTGCCAGAATCGCGCTTTCCTAGTCGTTTCGTGGCTTCCAGACAGCAGAAAACTGATGATGATGGCTAAGTCATCGAAAGCTGCTCTTAAAATAAATAACATTGTTGGCAATGACAACACCTGTGATCATTTAACTGCAGTAACTCATTTAAAACAACAAATAATATATATTAACAATAACAATAATAATAACAATGGTGCACTGTTTCCGAATACAGTTTCGGACTAGTGGACAGGACTGAGCAAGAAATTCCCATCATGGATCGAAAAACCAGAAAACTGCTTACAATGCATCATGTTGCCCACCCTCGAGCTGATGTACATTGATTTTATATGTCACGTAAGGAAGGAAGAAGAGGCCTCAGGCAAATTGAGGCCTCCTGGCTCAATGCAATAGTCGGCATGGGAAAGTATGTAGTCGTCAGCCACCAAGATGGCCAACCAATGTGGCAGGTCATGAAATCGGACCGAAGAATGGTAAACAGAGGCATTGTAAGTGTAGCAAGAATCATTGCGAACAAGACTACGCAAGACACGCCGAATGACAAGAGATTTCGAGTGGTATGAACACTCACCAAAACCGGTGACGTCTGTTGGATTGTATACAATATTGTATGACCAACAAATCCAAACTGATCGCACGATAGCGGCGAACAGACCGGATATAGTTATTCAAGATTTGGAGAAAAAGTCGTGTCTACTTGTCGATGTTGCTGTACCTTGCGATTAAAACGTCGTTATCAAGGAGGCAGAGAAAAGTCTTAAACACAGGAGTTTGGAAATCAGCCGAATGTGGGGAGTAGAAGCACTGGTCGTACCGATAGTCATCGGAGCTCTGGAGTTAGTTCCGCAAAATTTGTGTAATAAGAAGAGGCCCAGGTCATTCAAAAGACTGGAAAGTGCAAGAAATTGCTTTATTTGGAACAGCCCACATTTGCGCAAAGTATTGTAGAGGCACCGACAGTCCATAGATCTACTCCTTTCGTAGCTGGTTGCAACCTAACACACACACTTATATTCACTACACTTCACACGTCAGGTGACCAATAAGTAAATTTGAGCTTATCGCGATTAGGGCGGTGCCCCGCAGGTGGGAAGTACCTGAATGAGGAAAATCCTGCAAGCTCGACATGTAGTTCGGCGTCGGATCTCATCGTTCACCAATTAAGAATATTGCTACTTCCCGTGACATGCACTACACTTACAGGACGAATGATCTTAGCAGTTGACGCGCACAGGAACACGAAATAATCAATCAGTAAACAAATTCAGTCCAAGCCTCAAAGCAGAACGTTTATATCGCAAAGTCACCTTTCCCACCACGGCTGTCCCCGCTATTCCTCTAGCGGAGCGATGATTTCACGGCGAGGAGGTATTCACGCTTTGAGACGCACGAGCACCAAATAAGCCAACTTCCCGCCTGGCAGAGAGCCAAAACTGCTTCAGAGCGGGTTTCGAAGAACAGATCTTCCTAGCAAGATATTCTGAACGCCAATGCATGAACTAGGATTGCTGAACACGTTAAGCAGGATTAACGGCCACGCACTTTCTTCAAAGCAAGCTCGGTTTCACGAGTCTCAATCTCGAAACCACACCTACATGCCCACATCCATGATTTGAACGAAGAAGTTCTCGAATTGAGATAAAGGTGACTGAAGCGGTGGAAATCCTCGTTTACCACTAGCGTTATCAAAATACTCGTGATGCCTTAGATTTTTGTGCAATACACTGAAGGCATACATGTGGCTCATGTTAATTTCTCACACAGCTTCTAGGTCAATGACTCCCATCTCTATCAGTTTTTCATCCAGTGATCCTTTGAGCAAATGCTGAGATGGGCCCCTGTTTTGCTTCTAGATGTAAAAGTGGCTACATTATCTGTGCTCGTTTTCTTAAGCGCAGAGGTGGAATATAGTTTTTCAAACAATCGTTTTCCATGTTGTCACGGCAGCAAGGTGAATCCTTCACGTTGGGCACGATTAAGGGATAATTACCAAAATCTAAAGCACTCTTGCCATTGAAAATAGTTTTTATGAGACGGAGACGAATAGTTTCTTATCGTTTCTTGCCAAAAGCGCTAGCTACTACCTAGAATTCAACTTAAGATGTATCTGAGTTAGGTAGGGATCCCAGAGCTCAAGAAAACATGCGCAGATTGCATTTCTCCCCATAGTATGTAAACAGTTTCCATCAGTTTTGGCGTTGAATAAATAAGTAAAAATAAATAAATATAACGCTTATTTTCTTAAAAAACAGCTGGGGTATGAAAATGACCTACTCAGCAATGTGGAATTAAAAATGGTATAATTTTGTCACTGATTGAAATACAAGAGATTTTCTCCTTATTCATTTTCACTACGTTCTTTCGAACAGCATTCCCTAAAAGAAATGTATAACTCCTTATATGGCAATAAGAGAAATTACAGAGACCGTGGTGTAGTGATCAGAGCACTCACCTTCCAGCTTTGGGTGCTGAAGTTCAAATCCTGCCCAATTCATGATGTGACATTTGTGGTCAACAGAAAGAGTTTACAGCAGAATGTCTGTTCTCCTACTTTCCCAGTTACATACCGCATTTGTTCCAATCGTCATTCATTTATACCATCACAATCATCTCTTTATCACAATTATTCGACTACCTCAGATATAACTTAAGTCGTAAGATCTGTCATCATAAAAAGAAAGTGTATAGGTATGAATATACACATCAAGCTCACATTTTAATTCACAAATTATTTCGTACTGAACGAAGGAGTACTAATTGTTTATTGTTTTATTACAAAAAAGTATGGAAGAATTAACTCCAACATATTATTTTGTATAAATAAGTTAAACAATTTGTATAAATAAATCAGTAAAAAAATTAACGTGCTATTTATTGGGTTGTTGAACGTTAATCTATGACCAAAGACGACTAAATTAATCTTATTCCTTGTTCAGAAGAAACTGAACATAAATTATCCGACGTAGGAAGGTACACAGAAAAAAATCGATAATAATGTCATTTTATGAATCCTATCACACAATCGAAAAATGCAGAGGAAAAGGGTAGAAGGGTAGAACGAACATTTCTTGAGAAAATCACATGTGATAATAGTTTGCAATAATTATTTAGTTTAAAATTATTAACTCACCACAGTGATGGTAAAATTGTGAAAAAGAAGGATGAACGCAACAACTGCCACTCACCTGTAACAATAATACATGAAGAGTAATCGACGCATATACCACACTACATACAGACACGCCGGTAAAATCAATTTTCATCTAATATTTTTTGTTGAAAACAGCCAAACGTAACACGTTTGTTGAACCCAAATTACAAACATATCACTTCGTCAACGTTATTTTCATATTCATTTAATGTATTTAAAACATAGACATCTATGTCATATCTGTAAATGTGACCGAAGCGTATAAAGTGCCGTACGCTCCGGGTCGGATCTGAGCACAATGGTCGGGCCGCCGTTGAGTCGATTCGAAGACCTGGTTTGGATCGGAGCGAAGCTGATCCGAACGCAGTTTGCGCCATGCTTGTGAAACTAATAGTTTCTTGGATTAACGTAATGGCTCTCAAGAGTGTGTCGCGGGACAGCAGTGCACTGCAAAATTAATATTTATAAGGAAAATAGATGCACGTAGTACTATGAGCATAGGGTTTTATAATGTTTTCAAAATGTCTCCCAAACCATAGCCCGCTATGCACACTAGTGGGCTAGCCCTAGCAACGGTAAGCAAACAGGCACGGGCAAGAATTATTAAATTACTTCACAAACCTGCAAAATTGTTTTCAACCAGCAATTTTTCCACGCTGGGATTCGAAGTATGGGTTCTTAGATTAAGCACGCCATTCACATTACTCCTACAAAACCAACCTCATAGGTATAATAAACCCGACCTTCCCGATGCTTTAACAACAAAGTTGAACTTTCGCATTTGCATTTTTTACTTTCCCGTATACTATACGTACGTACGTATAGTATAGGGAAAGTTCTGTAATGCTGCGCGAAAAAACGGTGGATTTTCGGCAGAAAAACTTGTTATTACAGGGCCTGGGAAGAAGTCGGATAAATCCAGTTGAAAAATTAAGGAAAAAATCTCCTAACACATGATGCGGCCATAATCCCTATTTTGTGGGTCATTGATACCGAAAAATCAATTCAAAGCAAACCGACTGTCCTGTCTGTCTGTCCGTCTGTCTGTCTGTCCGTCTGTCCGTCTGTCCGTCTGTCCGTCTGTCCGTCTGTCTGTCTGTCCGTCTGTCTGTCTGTCCGTCTGTCTGTCCGTCTCTCTGTCTGTCCGTCTGTCCGTCCGTCTGTCCGTCTGTCTGTCCGTCTGTTCTGTCCGTCTGTCTGTCCGTCTGTCTGTCCGTCTGTCTGTCCGTCTGTCTGTCCGTCTGTCTGTCCGTCTGTCTGTCCGTCTGTCTGTCCGTCCTGTCTGTCCGTCTGTCTGTCCGTCTGTCTGTCCGTCTGTCTGTCCGTCTGTCTGTCCGTCTGTCTGTCCGTCTGTCTGTCCGTCTGTCTGTCCGTCTGTCTGTCCGTCTGTCTGTCCGTCTGTCTGTCCGTCTGTCTGTCCGTCTGTCTGTCCGTCTGTCTGTCCGTCTGTCTGTCCGTCTGTCTGTCCGTCTGTCTGTCCGTCTGTCTGTCCGTCTGTCTGTCCGTCTGTCTGTCCGTCTGTCTGTCCGTCTGTCCTGTCTGTCCGTCTGTCTGTCCGTCTGTCTGTCCGTCCTGTCTGTCTGTCTGTCTGTCCGTCTGTCTGTCCGTCTGTCTGCCCGTCTGTCCATCTGTCTGTCCGTCTGTCTGTCCGTCTATCTGTCCGTCTGTCCGTCCGTCTGTCTGTCCATCTGTCTGTCCATCTGTCTGTCCGTCTCTCTGTCCGTCAGTCTGTGTCCAACGTTGGCGACTAAACTTTCTCAGCCAATGTTCTCCAAATTGATACTCTCCGATTGATCTGGCTGATATTGAGGCTCCTAGAATTTGAAACCGATATTTTAATTTTTGGGGGTACTTTACACGAAGCCCCCCGGACATTTTCAAAACTTTCTCAAAAACGGCTCCAATTTTTTTACTTTCCCGTATACTATACGTACGTATACTATACTATACTATACTATAACGTACGTATAGCATAGGATAATTATGTAAAAACGGCGCTGCGCGACAAAATGCGGGATTTTCGACTGAAAAAACTCTTATTGCAGGGCACTGGTAGCGAATAAGTGGATAAAACCAGTTGCTAAATAAAAAAATCCCCTAACACGTGTGTAGCCAGAAACCCTGTTTTCTAGGTCCTTGATACCGAAAAACCAATTGAAAACAAAACGTCTACCCGTCCGTCCGTCCGTCCGTGAACAATGCTAGAGACCAAACCGTTCAGCCGATTTTTTCCAAAATTTATACTCCCCAATCAATCTGAATAATCTCGCGGCCCTTGAATTTGAAACCGATATTTTAATTTTGGAGAGTACTTTATATGAAGCCCCTGGGACAATTTCAAAATTTTCAAAAAAAAATGGCACCAACAATTTTGACTAAATTTTGTGTTGGATAGTCTGAAGGTCATTTAAGAGAATGGCGTAGGTGGCATGTCGGTTGAAAACTAAATTTCCGAAAATTGCAAACTGAATTTTTGTCGGCGTCTTCCTCCAACTACAAAATTGCAGATAGATATTTTTCCTTCAAATAAATTTGTTCTCATAGTGAGTTCTTTCTTTAAAGTCATGTACATTTTTTTGCAAATTTTAGAAGTTATTGTGCAATATTGCGTGCATTATGTGCAATTGTAAAAAATTACAAAAACAAGATTTTCTCAAAAACGGTTCGAATTTTTTTCTTTAAACTTTTGGTAGGGATAGTGCTAAATGTACTCTACTAGATGACATAAACGCCATATTGGGCTATTCTTTTGGTTTTTTAAAAAAATTGCAAAGATGTATTTTTTTTACTTGTCTCGGACGCCGTTAGTATTTACATTAGCGGCGACTTGTTGACATTATTATATTAATGAGTACATGTGGTTTACATAATTTCAAGGTAAGTTTCTCGAGAACTTAACGCTCAAACGCCACTTCATATAAATAGCTCCAAACTTTTTCTTCAAACTTTTCGAACGGATAGTGCTAATTGCACTCTTTAATACGACGTAAAGTTCATTTTGGGACATTTTTTTTTGTTTTTTCAAAAATTTCACAAATGTAATTCTTTTGAAAGATATCTCACATCTTTAATATGCACATTACCAGCAATTTGTAAACATTATTATTTTTGTGAGTGTAAGTGCTTCAAATGAAGTTTTTTGAAAACTCAAAAATTTCTGTGAAAAATAGCTTCACATTTCGCATTTTTAGTAGCACAAATACGCCATTTTCTTAGAAACGGCGACAATTTTTTCAAAGAAAATTGCCATTTAGGACGGGGTTTTTGTGTTCTTTAATATTCTAAAATTAATATTTCCGTTCTACCATTAAGAAACCGAAAAAATAAAAAAAATAAAAATAAAAAATGTACTTTGAACGGCTATTCGATGGCAGCTGGTTGTTTCAATGAAATGTATTGATCAAAAATACTTCTTCAAATAAGGTCATACTTCAGTGTTTGAAAATATGAGTAGTTTTTCTACAATTTCGTGACGAACATAAGAGCCTGCTGTAAATTTGCTGCGCTTCAGACTGCCGAATGGGCCGTAAATTAGAATTTGCAATTTTGTATATTATTTCTTCGTTCGTTTTTATATTCAACCTGTTGTTATACATTGACACATTAATCTTTTAGAAATTATTTATTTGAAACTATTTGAAATAAAAATTGCTAGCTCTTTAAGGGAGTGTCGACAATGCAGGGAATGCAACAATGGATTTCCTTTTGCGGTCGCGAATTTCTGTGAATTACGTGCCATTGTTGTGACTTGATATAGCTGTATGAAAAGGAGTTACAATTGTCAAATTTATGTAGATATTTGTGTGATAATATTAGTTTTTTGCACCAAATGCTGTACCATTTGTAATGAGTATTCTAAAACCATGCACCAAATAGTTTACTCTTCTCTAATCAAGGGTCAATGAAATGCGTTTCTATATTGTCTGGGGTATCAGGCTTCTTTTTCAATACAAGTTTACAAAACTTTTGTATTATATTTTTATGCAGTTGTAGAATTCACATAGTTTTGGCAACACAGCGATGTATATAGGTGAGTTGTTCGCTTCTTGGTTGAATTGGACGTTTTCAAGTAATAGCTAAGATGTTAGCAGCGCAGAAAGCGCAATATTTCAATCCTATGTACCTGTTTTCAATACCACGGGAAAGTATGTGCTGTTTAAGCACCACTAGTTTTGTTCCATCTATAAGAGCTAGTGTTGACCAGGAAGGAAATTAATTCCCTCCTGGAAAAAAATATATCTCCTCAGTGCGACAAATTTCAACATCAGGCAGCTTGGAAAAAATGTCGTCGGCCAAATATCATTATCAGATAAGTCTCCTCTGAGGTGGAAGTAGCGGACCCGGAATGTTTCATTCAGCGATCAGTTTCGTTAGTCGCTTGCGCCAAGCCGCTATCGAAAAATATCTCCTATTTTATTAGGAGCGTAAAAGGGCTTTCGAAGAGTGAGACGATGTTCCAACAGTGTCAGAGGTATTGAAGGGTGTCAACACTGCATTACGATACTTACACGCAGTGAACAATGCAGAATCGAGTATAGAGACAGCACGAACTAGAGAAGGATCTAGAGAAATTGTTAATGAAAAATGTACGAAGCAAACAATTGAAAATAATTTAATTTTTAAGGTCAAATAAAGGTGTAGAAAGTTTTCGGTTGATGCTGTTAATGCATGTTACTGTGCCTCTATATTAATAAAATTAATCATTTTGGAGAAATATTATTTAATTTTGACATCACGGGACGTAGTGAACCTCTGATAAAGTGAACCAAAATGTTATTCGCCAGAAGCTTACTATAACCAGAGTCCGACTGTAATTTGCTACATGTAAGAGCAAGATATATCGACTTTTTCGATATCAGTTCTGATATCGAAATACAATACGAGTTTTTCTGTCGAGAAATCACCACTTTCCGCTGAAGCAGTACAATATTTTCTTTTAGTGTGTACTAAGTACGTAAAAGTCGAGAATGTAAATGTGGCGAAGGGATAGCAGTGCAATGGTAACCGGTGGGGTGCAAATTAGGAGGGGCAGCATGTATGTCCGAACTATCACATACATTCTACCTCTTCGAAACATTTCTTGAACGAAGGCATGTAAAGTATAATCCAGTTGAACGTATCGGGATTTTAATCAATGTCTACGATCACTTTTGCGTTGATAATGAAAGATACAATTGTGCACAAGCAAAAATAAGAGATTAACCCGGGAGTGGTAACGCGGGGGTCTGTGGGACCCCCACGATCCTTTCTTCCCGCTTATTGTATTTCCCATGTAGGGCCTACCCTGACCACTGCTTTAGTACCTTTCTCTTTTTGTATCATGATATTTAGTGTGCTCTCAGTTTGCCACTTGAGTTTTATCCGTGTAGCAAGCTATTGTTTTGTTTTGGGGGTGCCCAGAGACCCCCGCGTTACCTTCTATGGTATCAAGGTGTCTTCAGTCTCGTACATTCTATTAGTTTGGGAACATATTGCATGCTGTATTTTTACGTTAGGATTACCCTGCAAAATTAATACTGAAGTACTACGAATATTTTAGGTCACTTTATATGTTAAGAAAGGAGTGGAAGAAGACGCCAACTTTTGCTGAAAGCGGGAACAGAATATCGTTACTCAACCGCCCTGGAAAAAGCAGTCTGCACGCAATTCCAAAATACCAGGATAATATTTTCCTTGTTTATTGATTCGGATATGATTGAGAGAATGACAGAATCCACCAACATAAAAAATAAAATGGATTTAGAGAGGAATAAAAATGATCCCAGCACCAAGACTGACAAAGGGGAAATGAAGGCAGTAATTGGGCTACGTATTTTGGCTGGATCTATGAAATCTGGGCACCCAAATCTTGCTGAATTGTGGAAAGTGGATAATATGGGTATTGAAATTTTCCATTGTACTTTGAATTTGAAAATATTTCAATTTCTGCTACGAAACATGGGCTTAGATGTGACAACACGCGCAGACCGGTAGAAAAGTTAACTTTTAAATATTAGATGCTTTCCTGATGAATTCTCAGAGTGGTTTAGCAACTAAATTCTTAGTAAAGTGTTTAATTACACCCAAAAAATTGTTAATAATAGAACAAGAATATTATATTAATTTATTTTTTAATAATTTGGCGTATATCATGAAAAGAGTTTGGGGGTCTGGAGACACCCCACGTAACCACTTTTGTTTCAAAAAGTCACGTTACCACTGCCGGGTTAAAAAAATATTTCCAGCAAACAAAATAGTAATTTGTGAAATCGGATGAAAGGGTCGATATTCTTAGCTTAGTTAATAGCTGCGGAACAAAACAAAACAAAACGCTGCTTCCACCCAACTCCCAGTTCCCCCAATCTTTCTCAAGCTTCCAGTGCCTCGCATGCACCAGCGACGGACGTACTCCCAATACTCCACGATATTACCGATTCCCAAAACATGTATCTTTCGCATAATCGGGTACTTAAAACTAAATTCGATCTCAAAAATTGTGCTGGGCGTAAACGAGTGGATTTATTGCAAATTTGATACTTTCTGCAACTTTTGCCGAGGTTGGTTTTTCTGGGGAGGGCGCCGCCCTAAAGCCCTTAAGGAGAAGCTGCTACTGATTGAGTGCGCAGTTGTGCTTGTGGGAGACCATAGTCCCACCCTTGTGGAAGGGCCGCTGCGTCCTTTATGTTTTTTTTTATTTCTTGGCGTGTGAGGGCGTGTCTTCATGATGGACATCTAGGGGCACGACCAAAGACAAATACCATGAGATATTCCATCGTGAAGACTCGCCCTCACGCGCCAAAAAATAAAAGGCCAAGTACAGCATCGCGAGCTCAATTGAAGGCCGCGGTGAGGGGGCGGGGGCGTGGTGGGGCGTGGCGTGGCGTGGCGTGGCGTGGCGTGGCTTGGCGTGGCGTAGCGGGTCGCGCTGGAACGGGGCGGGTCTGGTGGGGCTAGGCGGGGCGGAGCGGGGCATGGCGAGGCGCGGAGGGGCGGGGCGGGGCGGGGCAGGGCGGGGCGGGGCAGGGCGGGGCGGGGCGGGGCAGGGCGGGGCAGGGCGGGGCTGGGCGGGGCGGGGCAGGGCGGGGCAGGGCGGGGCGGGGAGGGGCGGGGCGGGGCAGGGAGGGGCGGGGAGGGGCGGGGCAGGGCGGGGCGGGGAGGGGCGGGGCGGGGCGGGGCAGGACGGAGGCAGCTGCCCTTTGTGCAATAGTGCGCCCGCTACCGATTACGTCAGCGCCTGAGCCGCGGAAGGATGTCCACAAAGGATGCTCATGAATTCTTCTTAAAAGGAAGTAATTTTGATTCTAATGACTATTTGAAGAAGTTTGTTACAATCGGTTTCCCGTCGAAAATTTTCGTTTTCGGAAAAACGCGACTTCTTAGTTATTAGTGTTTGCCGCGGCGCCATATCAGGAACACCTACATCTTAAATATATTTCTTGCGTTCTAATTACTCCATTAACTACATTAAAATTAAATAAGAATCCTCTCGTGAGTGCTAACAGGGTCTGACATCTAGCATTACATTCTAAGTGTAACTATGGGTCCTACATGCATCCGTTATGCTACTTAAAACGTACTGATCTTCGTGACAACTCATTCCATGTAGCTTACGAAGTCAGAATCTGGCGTATGAAGTGTTCCATACCATTTTCACGACGTTTGCGTTCCCGAAATCTCACTACAAGAATTTCATTGGGTTAATCCCCTGTTGCATTCAACTCTTTGATTGACCAGTGAACTGCGCAATCAGCTTGCGGTCTACAAACGCACTTCGCTCCTGTGGAAGACAATAGCTTGTTAGAAAAAACAGTGTTTAGCCAATGTTTAAGAGTCCCTGGAGGGAAACAGACTCGTAACGAACTGGAATTACTTGTTTTTCTTGCTCACATGGAGTGCGCTACCTTAGGGCCCCCGCGAGCTTCCCCACTCAAATGTTCCGAGGCGCAAAGAGTGTGGTAGAGCTTAAGGTGACCAGACGTCCCATATTAGCCGCGACAACTCCTTTTTACTTTCCCTTATATGCATGTAGGTATATGCGGAGTAATATATGTAGTATAGGGAAAGTTATGTATTGCTGCGCGAAAAAACGCGGAAAAATAATTTGCCTGGCCCTGTTAACGAACTAGTGGTGCTACAGAATGGCAAAGACTTTCCCATATTAGTTTTCCATTTCCTTTGGACTTGACTAGCTATTCCAAATTGCCACATACTAGTGCCCGCTGCAATCTATCGCCACCCAAAGTACATTTTTTTGACATTTTCTTAATTTTTCGGTTTTTTAATGGTAGAACGTAAATATTAATTTTAGAATATTAAAGAACAATAGAACCTCGCCATAAGTGGCAATTTTCATTTAAAAATTTGGAGCTGTTTTCCAGAAAATGGCGTTTAAGCTCTTCTAAACATGCGAAAATTGAAGGTAATGTGCATATTAACGGTGTGAGAGATCTTTCAAAAAAAGTACGGTGCTTACCAAAAGAATAAGGACACCCCTCTCCATCACATTCCTGTAAGGTGTTCCTATACATTTGTTTAGCTATTTTATCTTTATACGTTATTAAATTAAGAGCAAAAAGTGCCACCTTTCTGTAAAACAACAGATTGGTAACTCAAAAAATGAAGGAGTTCTGAAAGATTTTCTTTTTTTAGCAACATGAAAAAAATACCAATTTGTGATATTTAGAAAATTCTCAGTTAACAATTATTACACTTATATTAATAAATTGTGGTTTATAAAATGTATCTATTTATTGCACGTATTTGTTTATAAAAATATTTTTTGAAAATATTTACTGAAAAATTTATAAAGCTCATAAAATATTAATTTTTTTTAAAAAATAGGAAAAATTGAATATTTAATACAAGAATTGGTAGAAATTCAATTTTGGGCCAATTGATGGGCTTATTCTTTAGCATTGTTGAGGATATATTGGTAGCACTGGATAAATATTACAATATGCATATGGGTCGTGTTTTGTCTGTGTTGTGTTGAGCTCATTTGTGTGCATTTTGTTAAGTGAGTTTTAGACAATTGTGTTCAAATGGGGCGTCAAAGTGTATCTAAAGATAAAAAATGGATGATAGTTGGTATGCACAAGGCAGGGCGCTCTATCAGGCAAATTGCCGCACAGCTTGAAGTTTACAAGACGTGTGTAGCCTAAACCATTGTCAAATTTCGTAAAGCAAACACTGTTGATGATGCACCGAAAAGGTCGACCTCGCAAGACATCACCAAGGCAAAACAGGCAGCTTGTTTTATGTAGCAAAAAGGTTAGAAATGGTAGTTTATCTGATGTTTTGCGAGATAGTAAAATACCAAATGTCGGCATAATGGCCGTTTCACGTCGACTGAATGAAATTGGAATGAAATCATACGTCGCCCTTAGAAAACCTCTTTTGACCAAAAAAAACAACAACAAACTGCAACGTTTAAAATGGTGGAAGGAAAGACCTGGATGGGACAAATCAGCTTGGCGGAGAGTTTCTTTCAGTGATGAAAGTCGATTTGAGTTATTTCCAAGACGTAAAATCAGGATACGCCGCACAAGAACAAAGAAATTTCGTACTGACTGCATTGCTCCTGCAGTGCAACAGGGAGGTTGTGCGACCATGATATGGGGCGTCATCACGTCTGAAGTCCCTGGAGACTGTTCTGTTGTGGATGGCTCTGTGAACTTGTGGATGACTCTGTGAACTGGCTCTGTGACATCTTACTGCGGAATTTTGGAAGAAGGTATGTTGCCATCAGTTTCACAGCTCCTTGGGCCCAACTTCATCTTCCAGCAGGACAATGCATCTGCTCACAAATCTCGAGTAACAAGAATTTGGTTCCAGGAGAATGGGCTTTACCATGGCCTGCCAAAAGTCCGTACTTAAATCCTATAGAAAATTTATGGAATGCAATGGGATACAGACTGCTGAAAGAGAAGCCAACAAGAAAGGAAGAACTAAAACTACACTGTTGTCAGACTTTGGAGGCAGATCACCTCTCAACAACGTATTAAAATCATTAACACAATGCCTGACAGAATTAGAGAATATGTGCGCCAACCATGGTGGGCCAATTGATTATTAAAAGATGTAGATTTTTTTAAAACATTCTGTGCACATTTCAATGAATAAAAATTGTTTCTTTGACAATGCGAGTAATTTTCCTAGGTGTCCTTATTCTTTTGGTTGGCACCTGTACAATTTTGCAAAAATAAAAAAAATACCCCAAATTGAATTTTACGTCATATTAAAGAGTGCAATTAGCTCTGTCCGTTCGAAAAGTTTAATGAAAAAATTTGGAGCCATTTTTTAAGAAAATCTTGTTTTTGAATTTTTTTAAATTGCACATATTGCACACAATATTGCACGAAAACTACTAAAATTTTCAAATACAAGTACATGACCTTATTGAAAGAACTCACTTTGGAGAACAAATTTTATTTGAAGGAAAACTATCTATCTTTAATTTTGTAGTTGAAGGAAGAGGCCGAAAAAATCCAAACTTTTGCCATTTTCGAAAATTCAGAGTTCTTTCCAAAGCCTGACGACGTGCAGGCCATTTCAACACTGCTAGAGAGACCCCACCGTGATGACGTCGTCTCTCTAAAGATAAACCATTTTACGCACGTTGAGATGCAGGTGCAGTGCGGTTGAAGAGGGATGATTGCATTACTTTCAACCCACGTACGTTGGTCACATATTTAGTACAGGGTGTAAAAATGTCTCAATGTCAAAGCCAATACAGAATAGTTTAGTTGGGTACGTAGATCGAAGAATCGTTCATGGACAGCAGTAGTAGCACAGCTCAAAAAATGACGTTTTGGGATAAAGTTGTTTAAAGCTTTTGCTGTTGAAATAAAGGTGTCAGACGGTTAATCATTTATGAATTATGGAGTAAGCATTACTGAAGTACACATTACACTTTACATTAGTAAAGTGGTTCGTAGACTCCCTGTTCATTACTACAATTACTACAAAGTGTTATGTTATATAGTAATATATAACACAAGTGTTATATAGAAACATCAATATATTAAAGCCAATGTATTCTTTAAACACTTGATGTTCTGTGCTCAATGTTTTTACGCCCTTGACACTTTATTTGTGATTGAAAAATTCCCATAATTATAATTTGTAAAAGTTAAAATACGAAATAATAACTGGTGACACATTGTCAGTTTGTCTTCGAACCAAAGGAACGGTTTGTTCTACCTTCATTGAGCAGACTGTTGTAACGTCATAGCACTGGGCTCGACCGACCGCACAAGTCGTGCAAGGGGGAGGTATTGGTCCTCTGGTGCCGGGCCGGCGGCAGCCGGACCTTCATGTGTCTCTCGGAGGGTGCCAGCTGGGGACGTGTCTGGGAAGGCCGCTGTCAGTTCGCGCAAGGGATGATGTGTGGCGACAGAACTCAGGCCTGCAGATGGCGGGAGGTCCCATGTGCAGCCGGCCAAAATCTCAGCAAGGAAATGACACCTTCAGCGTGGGAAGTCGGTCACGAGGTGCCTCGCAAGAGAGGCGGGTAGGGAAAGCTGCCTGGCATTCGAGGTTGAGCGCATGGAGGTGCGGATGTACATTGTCACCCGCGAGGGGGTTGATCGCGAGCAGCGTCTTGCGAGGCATGGCTTCTCGCCACTGGGACAAGAGGCGAGGGGCGACGCTAGTGTTAGCGAGCTGGGAGTTCTCTTGGGAGAGACTGAGGCGGCTCGTCTCAGAAGCAGGAGTGCTGCGGAGTGCAGCTTTCCTTAGGAGTGTTCCTTAGGAGAGTAAATACTGTAGCAAATGACAGTAAATAAATATCTACAGAAAATTCCATCTGTGTTCTCTCCTCATCCTCACGACAGTCGTAACACTTTTCACTGAGCAGATCCGAGACGACTCCATACCCTGTATTTCCGCACTTCTGTATTTTGCACAAGGTGAGGTGGTCAATGTTTGCGATTAATAAGCACAGAACTGTCAAATTAAATTTTGTTGTAGCACAAAATGTTAGAAGTCTACTAAACAGCTTTAAAAACATCGATGGTTTATGGTCGATGTATTAGGTTTGGGTTATATTCAGATTTGTAAGGGTCCCAATAAGGTAGGTATTATTAGGAGTCCCTCAGCTCTTTTGCTGATGCAATTAAATTGTGTCTGTTTGTTATCGGTCACTACTCACAATACCATACACAGCAATTGTACCAGAAACCTCCTAGCTCATTTAAAAAAAGAAACAATAATCGTCAGAAATCTCGTCCAGAATAAATGTTTATAACTTAAATTAATTAAACAAATAATTGTTTAAACAGACTATATCAGATGTCAATTAGATATTAATAACATGTAATAAAATGTATGAAAAATAAATACGAGTATATATAATATTTTTCTGAATTTTGGGCATGTGTCTACCAAAGAATGAAAGTAATGGTAATTCTTCGACACTACAGACAAATGCTGCTGTAAACAATATGTCCTTAGATTTTTGTCTCTTTCTTCCATTCAAAGTGTCGAACAGTTCATAAAAATTGTCACTTGACGTAACAAAATTTGAAGGTGCACCAAAAGATCGTGAAGTTGGTTAGAGAACAATTTGTTTATTGCTAACACCCTACTTACCGCTTCTGACACAGAGTGAAGCACGAAAGAACCTCATCATCGGACCATGTACAGTTCGATTGATTGTTAGATTGCGGGCGCGCCAACTACGGAGGACATTATTCCCGTAAATGTAGTTAATGTTTTATCAGGAAGTAGCAGTGATGATCCCCCGCTGGATGGCGAGATCAGGCACCGACCTACCATCGACTTGCGGGGCTTTCCCTAACCAGATATCTCCCACCAGCAGGGCAGCGCCCCAGCCGGGACAAGCTCTAAGCTCCCGACCGTTTTAACTGCTTGTGTGGTAGAGTAGTGCATGTTAGTGTGAGTGTGAAAGGGGTGAGGATAGGACAAGGAAGAGGAAGGAAACATCGCGCGCGGTCCTTGACCGTTTGTTAGGGTACTGCTCCGGCTTTCGCTTGGTGTTGATTGGAGAGACCACGCAAAACTACCGATAAGAGCAGCCGGCCGCTACAATTCTCCTCCAGACAGAATTCGATCTAGCTGACAATGTCTGCTAATGTCGAAAATCCTGCCGCCGTCGGAACTCGAACCTAGGATCTTCCAGACAGCGGCACGGCAGTGACATCAGTTGATGCAGTGAGCCACCTCTTCCGGTGTACAGTTCGATACCAGGCCGTCCGGTTTGAGCGGTTCGGATCGGATTGGAGTGGAACGGGTTCCGACACCATCTGCGCCGTCCTTACTCTCCGTAAATAGCCGACGGACGATCGTCCATCTTCAAACCGTTCATGTGACATTGGGCCTGCTTAAGCCTCCGACCTTCTACGTCCGGTAGGTTGACAATTATGAGAAGCGGCATGTGTGTTAGAACAATCTAATGCATTTTCTATCTTATGTCCTTGAACGAGGGCAATGTTATATATGACCAATTTACCCAGCAACGGGATTTAAATCCTTGTTCAAGACACATTTCACATTATAACAAAAGATACAATTACTTATGCTCATGAAAATAGAAGTATGGTTAAATACCTGTAACAAACAAAACTAATTTACGAATCAGACGAGTGTCGACGTTGTTAGCTTAGTTAATATGTTTATAACAGCTAGCGTGCCCATTATAACTAGGATTATTATGACCTAAAAAAATCTTGAAATATGCTTTTAAACTAGTGGAGCTGTAGAATGGCACAGACTTTCCCGTATTAGTTTTCTATTTCCTTGGGTCTGGGCTAGTTATTCGGAATTGCCACATACTCTTGCCGGCTGCCATCTATCGCCGCCCAAAGTACGGTTGTTTGTTTGTTGTTGTTTCTTTGTTTGTTTGCTTGGTATTTTCTTAATTTTTCGATTTCCAAATGGTAGAATGGAAATATTAATTTCAAAATATTCAAAAACACTAAAACCTCATCCTAAATGGCAATTTTCCTTTAAAAATGCGGAGCTGTTTTTAAGAAAATGGCGTTTAAGCGCTACTGAAAGTGCGAAATTTGAAGCTCTTTTTCACACTAAATTTTTGAGTTTTCAAAAAAATTCATTTGAAGTAATTTGAAGCCCTTACACTCACAATTACAATAATGTTAGAATTAGTAATTTCAATAAGTTAATTTATATCTTGAACAAGTTGAAGTATTTGCAACAGAATTAGGAATATTCTCGTATTACATTTAGTACTCTAAATGCTCTTTTAAACAGCTTAGTAAAAGATCTAGATCTAAATTTATTATTAAATAGATCGACATATTAATCATTGAAAATAGGTTGAAGTATAGTTGGTACAATGTATGATAGTCCAGATGCTGCTATCTCATCTCAGGTTTTATTGTTTATATTATTTAAAATCCTCTCCTATATTATTTCAGTAGCAGAGATGGGTTTTGTGCACACGCAACCGATCTTCATAAATGAGATCTCTAAAGAAAGAGAACTTCACCGAAACGTGGCGATTTGCACTTTTCACATGAAGGATTTGTTGAAAAAATGAATTTAAATATTCACGTCAAAAATATCACGCAATATTCGGGCAGCATTATTAAAATCTATGTAGTTGAATAATTCTTAGTCGAAGCGTTCTTGGGCATTCACATTTTTGAAGCCAAAGGCCACAAAGAAACTTTCCTCGCGCCGAAATATGTAGGACAAGAGCTTCTTGAACATTCTATTATATTTTGCTGGTCCGGTGCTTATCGATACTACCACACGTGTACAGAGAGGTGCAGAATCTACACGTTTTTGTGAAATGAAACGAATTACATGATATTCTAAGAGATTAAATGGCACAGATGTACCTGTCAGTTCAGTAACCTTTCGTGTGGACAACTTTAAGTTGCTTTCTCCAAAATAAAAAAAGCTTTTTAAATATTGTTGTGACTATCAAGGAAAGCGAAAACTTTATCAAGGAAAGTGAAAGAATTGTCAAGGAAGATTGTATAATTACTTCAAATGTTTTTAACAAAGTGTTATAAATTGTTCCAAGAACATGTGTACGTATAATACTGAATAAACCTTTATTCAAAATTTGTTTCAAACATCAATTTCATTGTTTTTATTTTTATTTCAAATTCTGTAAGTACATTGGAAGTTATCTTTTTAATTTTTTAAACAAATATACAAGTTTCGTTCACAACTTCCCCATTTAATATGGAAAAGAAAAGGTAGGGAATTCAACATGCGTGAGTTCTCGCACGGCTAGTCATTACTATTATTATTAGAAGCCTACGCAATCATTACTATTATTATTATTATTCCATTACATCACGACTAAAGATCTTATGAGTCGGCTGAATATAAAATCTACTCCAGGTTGCAACCAGCTACCTAAGGAGCAGATTCGGTGACTATCAGTGCCTCTACAATACTTTACGCAAAATGTGGGCTGTTCCAAATAAAGCAATTTCTTGCACTTCCCAGTCTTTTGAATTACCTGGGAGTTTAGACAAGTTCTTACTCAAATTTTGCGGAACAAATCCCAGAGCTCCGATAACTATCGGGACGACCTGTGCTTTTACGCCCCACATTCGGCTGATCTCGATTTCCAAACTCTTGTATTTAAGACGTTTCTCTGCCTCCTTGGTAACGACGTTTTGATCGCAAGGTACAGCAACATCGATAAGTAAACACGATTTTTTGGCTAAATCCCGGATAACTATATCCGGTTTGTTTGCCGCTATCGTGCGATCAGTTTGAATTTGTTGGTCGTACAATATCGTACACAATCCAACAGACGTCACCGGTTTCGGTGAGTGTTCGTACCACTTGGGGCATGTGTTTGGAACTTCGAGGGCGGTACAGATCTGCCAGTGGAGGTAGCTACACACCCTGTCATGTCTTTTAAGGTATTCGGTCTTTGCTAGGATTGGACAAGCTGAGACAATATGATCAATGGTTTCTACTTGCTCCAGGCAAATGCGGCATTTGTCATCTTGGGAAATTTTGAGAACCGCTTTATCATAATGTCGTGTTCTCAAGGCCTGATCTTGGGCAGCTATTACAAGTGCTTCCGATTCTGGCTTCATCCTTCCCCTTTTAAGCCACATAAATGATTGACCTTTATTGATCTGCACCTTGTCCATTCTTTTTAGGTATTGACCGTGGAGTGGTTTGTCTCTCCACGATTTCTTTAACATTTTTTGTGTCTCACACTTCATGTTTAGCAGCATCAGAAGTTCAGTGTCTGTGTTATTCGACATGTCTTGCCTAGTTTTCTTCGCAATGTTTCTTGCTACACTAACAATGCCTCTGTTTCCCATTCTTCGGTCAGATTTCATGACCTGCCTCATTAGAGGGTCGTCTTGATGGCTGACCACATACTATTATTATTATTATTATTATTATTATTATTATTATTATTATTATTGTTGTTGTTGTTGTGTTGTTATTAAGACTGTAAAATCCCTTTTGGAAGTGTCAGGGATAACTTCAGATCAGTCACTTTTCAGTCACCACAAAATTATTGGAGAATATATTGACGAAGAGCAGTTTAATTCACTCGTCTGCCTGCACTTAACAGGCCCAAACCACCAGAGCACACACACTCGCAGGATTCGATAAGCAACGACACTTTTCCTCGTCCGCCACCCGAGGTGCGTAAAGTCCGCACGGCGCGCGTCTGGCTCCGGCGCGTGGGAAAAAAGCCTCCCGACGGCGAAATGTGAGAACGGCGTCCACATTATGTAAACACCCAGGAGTTGGCGACCGTGCACGCGCATCGCGACAATGGCGGCAGCGCTATCTTATCAGTAGCGACGTCGGAGGCGGGCGGAGGCTGCGCCAAGCTCCAAGGAAGTTTTTAAAATTATATACAGGTGTCCGGGGAGGAAACGTCGAAAATAAGCACTTAAGACAATTCTAAGGACATTTTGTCAAATAAACCAGATGGATATTCCGAATGGTTGAGCTACAATAAGCAGCCAAAAGTTAGTTTGAAAAAATTATTTCTGGGCAAAAATTTGCATTATAGAAGCATAGAAACACTTCAGAAACATGTAAATTGCTTGTTATTTACAAAACAAATGAATATATTTGTTCAGAGAAATAAAAAAGCACCCAATTTGCACAATTCGACTCCTTTTTATTTTTCGCTTAATTTTTCTGTCTGAGCAAAAATATTCATTTCTTTTGTAAATAATAAACAATTTACATATTTCTGGAGTGATTCTATGCTTCCATAATGCATAATTTTTGCCTAGAAATAATTTTTTCAAACCAATTTTTGAGTGCGGCACAACCATTCGGAATATCCACGTAGTTTATTAGACAAAATATGATAAGAATTGTCTTAAGAGCTTATTTTCGAAGTTTCTACGTTTCCTCCCCGGACAGCCTGTATATGTATGTATGTATGTATGTATGCATTCATATATATATATATATATATATATATATATATATATGTGTGTGTGTGTGTGTGTGTGTGTGTGTGTGTGTGTGAGTGAGTGTGTGAGTGAATGTGTGTATGAGTGTGTGTATTAGTCTGTATCGAAAAAAAATTGAATTCAATGGCTTAGTGAAAGAAAGTTAGTTTTCTATGCAAGAACAACATCGGAACCAATAAAACAGTTATTAAAAATGGGTCCTTCCACATTAACCCGTCAATTCCCAACGTCACCTACAGGGGACAGTTTTTTGCGGAGACCTGTACCACTTCCTGTGATTCTGAAAAATTTGATAGTGCGCCAGGCGGCTTATTTGGAATTCTATGAACACTTCTACAACGAAACCTGAGCGTCTGCTGCTTTCAGACGCTTGTATAAAACAGAAGAGTGTACACGTGCAAACGTTTTTGCTCGAGTCGGTTTCGGGTTCCTCTCAAAATTATGACACGTAAATCGTTAAGTACATAATTTATATTAATTAAATCAGCTCTCTATATTGTTAGGAATGTAATAACAGCATTCTTATATTTTTCATTTACATAGTTTCTCTTTTATTGGCTGAAAAGTTTTAGGTGTCCCCTGTAGGTGACATTGGGCATTAGGGGTACATCGACATAAATAGACTAGATTTTTCTGCAATCTTTAGAATATTTTTTTAGCAATTTATTTCTTTGATTTAAATGTATAACAATCATTTTTGCTCTCGCAATAATTTGTAATGCATCTTCCATTTATGAAATATCATTTATTCGGAAAAGAATAAAACATCCATTGAACATTGTTATTTTGTTGGATGCTTTGTTAGATAAAATATTATTTTGGCAAAGACCAATCTGTTGAAACCTTGCTTATATTTTCCTATATGTTGAAACTGCACGAAATTCTTGAGGTACTTGAGAATGATAATGAAGATGACATTGATGAAGTTGTGATATTTCCTCCAGAAGATGGCCCCGCCACTGATGAAGAGAGTGACCTCAGATCTCATCAAATCAGACCTCAACAAATATGAATCATCTGCTTGGCTGAATGCTACGATCAACAGTGGAAGTCAACGTCCACTCCCAACTTGATGACCACGGTATTTCAGATGAAGAAAGTGAAAATAATGTAGTGGTAGCGTGTGAGACGAAACGCAAGAGAAATGAAAGAAAACAAGTCTCGTACAGGAAGTGGTCGACAAACGAGAAATGTTTTGTGGATTGAGCTGCACTAACATTTCAATTGATGAAACAATGGTGCCGTACTATGGGAAAAATAGTGCCAAACAGCACATACACGGCAAGTCCATTCGTTTCGGCTACAAGCTTTGGTCCGCTGCACCGCGACAGGGCCTTATTGAATTTGAGCCGTATCAAGGTGCAAAGAGCACACAACTCCCCTGCAGGCAGAACACGGGCTTGAAGCAGCAGCGGTGGTACATTTGGGAAGCAAGTTACCTCCTCAGTTTGCTCCATACAAATTCTATTTAGACAGTTTTTTTACAAGTTTGATATTGCTACCAATCCTCTCTGAACAAGGCATTAGAGACACAGGAAGTGTCAGGGAAAGTCGTATTGAAAAATGTCATGTGAAAACTTGTGAAGATTTGAAAAAGGAATCTCGTGGCGCTCTATCATCTAAATTTACGTTTCTGTGATGCGTTGGTATGAAAACAACATTGTTACTGTGGCATATAATTGCCATGGAAAAGTAGATAGAGTTGGTTATGTGAGCAGGAAAAGAATCCAAATCCTCGTCGATTGTCCAACAATTGTTCAGAAGTACAATGGGTACATGGGGGGCCGATATATACGAAGAAAATGTACACAATCTACAGTAAATCTGAGTGGAAAAAATTATGGTATCCCCTATTTTCTTTTGGCCTCGATGCTGCATATCACAATGCTTGGCTTATGTGTAAACAAATAGGACCTGAAAGTACCATTACTTTCTCTCAATTGAGGAGGTTCATCGTACAGACATATTGTGGGAAGAATGGAAAACGGCCTCATCGTAATCCTGCTTCTGGATTGGTAGCAAACCGGTGCCCGAAGGATGTGCGAACAAGTGGTGATAGCACTGAACACGGTTACGAAGAATGTGCTCAGAAGAGGTGTTCGCACTGTCGTAAGCACTGAAGAATAATATGCACAAAATGTAAAGTAGGATTGCATTTACATTGTTGGTATGAATTCCACAAATAAAATTTGTTTAAAGGTGAAATAAGTAAAATTTTATTAGAAGCCTAATGCATACCTTGCACCTCCAATGCCCAATGTCCCCTGTAGGGGACACCCTCACCAATTAAAATCGAACAAGTATTTTTTTACCAAACTTCAATTTCTCGGTTCTAAGTAACCTAACTGAATATATTTGGAAGAAAATATCTTAAAAATTGTCCTACAATTTGTTTGGGAATTGACGGGTTAAATCAACACAGTCATTTTACATCACCATCTCAGATTCCGATGAAATTTGACACATAGATAGTATGAATGAAAAATAAGAAAACTACAAATTTTGAGTAAAATATTTCCACCCATTTGTGAAATGCAGCCATGTAAAAGTTTACAAAATTGGGTTCCCGAAAATGTTTAAATGTAGAACCTCTCCAAATTAAGATAGAGAGCTGAAACAGGTGTCATTTTTCAGCTTTCTTTATGACCTTTTATATGATATACAACTCAATAGGGGTTGCGTTCAAAAAGTTTTTCAAATTTGAATTTAAAATTTTGATTTTGAGTTTTTTCAAAATGCTAGTCTTCAAAAAAATTGAAAAAAATCTAAAATAATCCGTAAATGTTTCCAAACAGTTGGTGCAAGTTTCAACATGGGACTGCTACGGGTTCATATGGTAATCTTTACTTAATATGCACAATATTTACTTTAGATTTTACTGATTTAAAATGCATTTTATTTCAAATTACAAGACCTAATATATGCAAATTATTAATTTAGTGTTTTTGAGTGTGTTGTGTTTTATTGTTATTATTATTATTATTATTATTATTATTATTATCATTATTATTATTATTTTTCCACTACATCACGACTACAGATGTTATGAGTCGGCTGAATATAAAATCTACTCCAGGTTGCAACCAGCTACCTAAGGAGCAGATCTGGTGACTGTCAGTGCCACTACAATACTTTGCGCAAAATGCGGGCTGTTCCAAATAAAGCAATTTCTTGCACTTCCCAGTCTTTTGAATTACCGGGCAGTTTAGACAAGTTCTTGCTCAAATTTGTTTCAAACATCTTTTTATATTATTATTAGACCGCGGAACTTCAGGCAATTGCATATTTTTACTGACTGTGCATATGGAAAGGAAATGTATATAACTTTACCTATCACCAAAAATAAAACAAATCTACCCTCTTTTTATTTTGCATGTGTGAATTTTTGTATGATATTTAATAACTGCGTATTTTAATGTATGCGGATATATTTAAGTGCATATATTCCAGATTTTGTGGAGAAGTGGATCGAAGTTAGATTTTCGAGCATTTCTCTTTCAACTTATAAGTGGATTTCTTCTGACAACGCGGCTATGGAAATTGAACCTCCTTAGTACCCTTCGCACGGTTTCGGGATTTACTTACCTGCAAATGTCAATTTATAACTAGAGACCGGATTTGTATGTAATTACATACTTTTTTGCCTTTCTACTTACCGTTCTCAAAATTGTAATATTGACGAATTCATAGCTCTCGTAACACAAAATCGAATTTTTTCGTTACATATTTTTACATTTATTTGAATGCAATTGGCTAAAATTGCGCCGCGAGCCTTCACTATTTATGACCCACATTTCTGCCGCACTACTGAATATTTCTTTATTCACTATAAGGCTGTATTGAAGATATCTGTAGAAGCTTAACGAAACAAAGATAGGTCCAGGTCAAAGAAATTAGAAATCTAAGTAATTCGAGAAAGTCTGTGCTGTTCTGTAGAACTGCTAGTTTAATCTTATAATAGTTTTATTAATTGTTCTTACTATTTTCCAGTTAAATCTTACTTATAAATAAAACAATAAAACATGGCCGCTATCATATTTCTTCCCGAGCTAAAAATAGAGTTAATGGCTATTCAGCCAGTTTTAAAAATATTGAGGAAGGTTTGAGGCGATGCATTAGTATTGATGTTTGATTGTGATTGTGATGATGTATTGTTTGATTGTGATTATCGATGTATTAACTTCGAACATCGATATCACATTTCTACTAGAAACAATAGTGTAATAGTGCAAAATATTGATCTTGGTATTCTGAAGAACGTATTTAGTGTCAGATATCAAGAGAGTTTTTTTTTAACGCCAGTGAGTTTGTGCTCATTTACATGATGGAAAACTCCACAATTGGTAATCTACAACTCTTCAGTGAAAGGCTATTAATATGTATAACTTGAATTAAAAATATCTTAGGTCATCACATCAAGGTGACGTAAAACTTGCGACACATTATTTGGCAACATCAGAACTCTGCCCCAAGCCAAAGATTCACGCGGTTTGGCATTTAAGGTTCCAAATACTGGAGCGCCGTATTCCCTTAAAAATGTTTTCAGTGAGTAACAAAAATTCAAGGTAATCGTTTTCAAAAATTGATCCATACACCATCCGAAGTTTCCAAATATCTCATGAAAAATGTTTAAAATCAAGCTTCGGCTTTCTTAATATAATTCATAACAATACCGCTGTAAAATATGTAGCAAAATTTAATTTGATTGACATATGGACGTTTTCTTTTCAAATAAAACAGCACTTCGTGAGGACGAAGAATTGATTGCCTCCGATGTCTGGGTATCACAAGGTTCAAGTCTTCGTAGCTTCGATTGGTTGGTTTGTGATTCGATTGGTTAGCGATTCCAGGAGCGTCAACTACTAGGGTAATTAGTCCCGTAAGAGTAGTGGGTATTTTTCTCTGGAGGTGGCGGCGGTCTTCCGCCGCTAAATGGCGAGATCCGGCGCCGACCTCCCGTCGGCTAGTGGGGTTTTCCCCAACTAGGTATCTCTCATCAGCGAGACACCGCCCCAGCCAGGACAAGCTCTTAGCTCCCGACCGATCCTCCCGTCATGTGAGGTAGTGTAGTGCATGTTAGGGTAAGAGTGTGTAAGGGGAAAGGATTGGACAAGGAAAAGGTAGGAAAGACTGCGCGCGGTCCGTGGCCCATTTGTTATGGAATTGCTTCCGGCATTCACAAGGTGTCGATCGGAGAAATCCCGGAAAACTACTGATCAGAGCAGCCGGCCGCTAGAATTCTCCTCGAGACAGCGACTGAACTCGACCTAGCTGAGAAGCTAGTGTCGAGAATCCTGCTGCCGTCGGGACTCGAACCTTCCGGTCAAAGAGACTGCAGTGACATCAGTTGAAGCCCTGCGCTCTTAGCTTCGAGAGCTTACTGACGATCACGAGATGGATTTATTAATAGTTAACGGCGAAATATGAAGTAAAATGAATCTACTACGATTCAGTTACCCTAGTTACGATTTATCTTGCACGACAAGCTTCCATTTTATCTTCATTCATCACAATATATTTAAATACTGAACTAGCGTACCCGTGCGAGAACTCTCGCATGTTAAACCCCATCCTTCCCCTATTCATTTGTCTATCCTTTCCATTAAGAAGGAGAGCTGTTAATGAAACGCGTTTATTTGTTTACAAAATGTATACATGTAACTTCTAATGTACTTAGAGAATATAAAACAAATATAAAAATGCAATTGATGTTGGAAACAAATTTTCAATAAAATTTTATTCAGCATTATAGAGAGATGTTCTTGGAACAATTCATACTTCTTTAAAAACATTTGAAGAAATTATTCAAACTTCCTTGATATTCACAAAAATAATAGAACATGTTTTTGCTCTTGAGAAAGCCAAGTAAAGTAGGGCGAAAATACCGGATCTGGCAACTATAACCCTAATCTTTGCAAAATTATTTAACTTTCCTTGATTTGTTATGAGAAACAGGGGATTTGGAGAGTCAGGGTTCCATCTTGCTTGGGTGCAAAAATTGAAAAATTAGTTGTAGACTACAATGAATTGGGTTATTTTCTTCGTTCTTACATACCTCAAGAAAGCAATTTTGAGGCAAAAAATAATCAAACAAATATTTTCACCTTTGAGTACTAAATACCATTTGTTATCATTAGAAACTATTTAGTAGACTTATACTTCAGACAATATAGGAGACGATACGACAGAATAAATAAATATTGTATGTTCCTTTTGGAAAACCTGCAAATTTTAAAACTTTTCAAAAATCTTAATTTTCTATCTTTAATATGAGTTAATTCCCCAGTAATAAGCAGTCCCATTTTAAATCGTTTTCCTGACTAGCTCCTTCTTTACTTCCAATTCCCTCTCGTTTATGGGCTTTCAAAGTCTCCTATTCCATAATATGGCGCCCTTCTATATGGTTCTAGTACATTGCCTACCTGTTGTTTTTTAATGTGATCCACATTGCTTGGTTAGGAAGTAATTTTCTTTTAGTCATTTTTCTCTTATATATTTTTCATACAAATATATTTCTTGTATTTCTTTTTGTCATTCCATGCTTAAATGTTATTGTTTATATTTCCTTTTGCATTTATGTACGGATGTACGGATACGTACATCCACTGAAGTTGGGAAAAGTATTCCAGAAAGTCGACTTTCTGTACTAATGTTTTAATACACGTTAAATCTTTCAAATGTTATGGTTTGACTATTTCTTTAATTATATTTCGTTGAAATGTTAATGGAACCACACACAGAGACAACTACGTCCACGTTTATGGGATATGTTCCAACATTAAACATTGAAGGATGTACACTCACACTAAATATTCATTAACAAAGTATTGTACCTATACGTACATTATAAAATAAAATTATGTTTGGTCCCGGAATATAACGTCTTAAGTCATCATTTCTTAACAATTTCGTGGCCATGATCTTTAGGTCTAGCTAACAGCCATTTGGCTGAGAAACAATGATCTGCCTACATACATCGAGAAACTTTTCTAAAGGAAGCAAAACACAATGTTATATCAAAAACCATTAAAATAGTACATTTATTGATTTATTATTGAGTACAATTCGCCTGAACGCTTCAAATCGTTTATTAATAATTAGAGAATGATCATTCTTACTTTCCAAGCCACTCTACTTTTTTTAGACATGAAAACCCATACATATTGAATTGCATACATATATATTTCCTTGTTTTTTCCAGAAACGAAGAATCTGAAAGGAATATTAGCTTTCTCCACGAGAGTAAACTACATCCTCCTTCATAAAAAAAAATTGCATCTGAAAATGGGATGAGTCTTGTGCGTCATACAAATGTGGTACCAACTACATTTATCCCCAGAGACGAAATTCAGTTCATCACATATCATCCGAGGCTCCGAAGAGAAAAAGGAAATACATTCGTCGTCAATTGAAAAGTTTTGTCAGAGCCTTCCAACGTAATAGGACTGGCCCATCCGCTTAAAAAGAAGAGTTGGAGTGGACTCTTTTGGCTTGAGAAGTCCAATTCAACGTCTTGAGCTGTGGTTCACTTTGCTCTTGACTACTTTGGTTCTCCTCGCACGTAAAAGAATCCGAATCACAAAATAAGCTACTTCTACTTGTAGAATAAATATATATAAATATATATATATATATATATATATATATATATACTTCTAGAAAAAATATAAATTAACTCTTTAATTAACACATTAAAAACATCGAAAAGGGTCAAGTCTTTTTAAGAAACAATACGAGTCTTAAGAAAGTTGCCAGACAACTGAACATTTAAAATTTCACTCATTCCAGCCAATACAATTGCAATTAAACATCAATTTCAAACTTACCCCTTCCAATATACGTGGAAGAAAATTTACGAAATAACAAACGCAGCATTAATAGACAGCATTAATAACATGCATTGAATGAAAAATTAATAACTGCTTAGAAACATGTATAAAGAATATCGTAGACTCAAGAATATAAGAGACGGTTCGATCGATACAACTCAGTCTTCATACTGGAAACTTTACCTGTATATACAGCATTATGTGAAAGAAATATGATTACATTAAAGAGAATAAGGATATCTCAGAAAAATTTCATGGGAAATATCAGACTCAATAATTTGACCCAGAGAGACTTCCAGTGGCTACGTCCGCTGGGACAAGGGTACGACAACCGCGCCAGACCCTGATCGACACGAAACACTTCCAGCATAAATAACGAAACCTCTTCCTCCTCAACCTTCTTGTCCATTGCAGCGCCGACTGAAGAAAACTTGTTTAAAGCTATGTTTTGTGATACATCACAATTGATATGGTAAATTAAATTCCAAAGCACTGATAACCGATAACATCACGATATAAAAAATTCTAACATTAGAATAATAATAATAATAGAAATCATTTTCAAACTTAGTACAAATATATTACATTCTTACATTCTACTTCTTCATATATATTAATCTTTTTAAACGATACTAGTACAAAAAATGGTAGCAATATCATATTTTTAGAAAAATTGCCTAAATAGTACGTTGGATCATTATTTTCGGCCATCAAATTTTCAGTCTCCAAAATCCCCCTAAAATACAAATCTACGTGGTAGGCTCATACGAGAAAAATGCAAAGTAATGAAACAAACAGGTAAATTAAATTCATCTGAAATTACTTTTTTAATCAAATTTATTTTTAAACTATTTTACTGAATACTCAAAATAGCATTTTAAAGTTTTGAAGTTAAATAACTAATCACTTTTATTCATATTTAGTGTGTATGATCATGGTATGATTTATACTATTGTGTACAATTTCTGAACTTGACACACATTCTTATCTGCAAGTATCACTACTTCACGACTGCAGTCCAACATGCATTCCACTGTCCTATCGTGGCATTTGCGGTTCTCATTATCTGCGTTTCCGTGAACAAGAGCAGGATACAGCGAAACAGTCACTGATTCATTCTTGATTCAACATAAAGTTGAAACTAACTTTCAGAATCAAAGCAAAATGATGCTCCGAACACATTCAAGATAACTAGAGGGCAGGTAATTTTCTCAGAGATGTGAGCTACCTATTTATCCAGAGTAAAAAATCCGCCGCCGTCAGGACTTGAACCCTAGGACCACCCGAGACAATAGCATTGCTGCCATTAAGCTATCTAAGACAGTGCTGGGCGCAGAAGAAAATTAATTAATAAAAAAATGTTCGGCAACGTTCAGTAATTGTGAACTTAAAGTTCCTAACATGTGATTTATTTTTTTCGTACTTGCTTCTAACTCTACGTACAGTTATGAACACAGAACCAGATTGGCAGTGCTGCCCCTACACGTGAAGCCAAGCGGGAAAAGGTAAGATGGCAGTGCGCGCAACTTTTGGGGGAATCGTAATCGCCTAGGAGGAATCATAGCGTTTTCAGGGACAAATAGCCAGCGTTTCAGAATGGGGGAATTTTCAGAAGAAGAGTGAAATCTGTATTTAAAATAGCTCCTTTAGTTCCGTGAAAAAGGGGTATTTTAGAAGGGTGGTCGCTTAAGAAGGTAATCTTTTTTTTTACACAAAAAAAAAGGTTTATTAATACTACACATAGGATGTTTACTGTGATATTTACCCTCTTCTTGCTCCGTAAGATGTTCCCTAGTTATAGGCGGGCATTTTTGATGTTTATTGTGGGGGTTAGAAGAAGTTGGATACGAGGGATCTTTTCATACGAGCATAGCAGCGCCGCTTTCAGGTAGAGGTCGGTCAGTTTGGTACGTCAGAAAATTTGGGATGTTGAATGATTGCCCTGGTCTAAGGCGAGTTTCTTGTGTTGTTAGTATCCCGACGGAGTAGTCATAGATGAAAAGTTTGATGCCGTCCTGCTTCCGGGCAAGTACACCGTTGGCGTTCCAGGTAGTGATGATGGTAATCTTACGCCTCGGCATGAATTTAAAACAGTTCGATGATGGTTGTGGCAACGGAGATGAGTTTTGTTATGCTGTCTTCAGGTCCGTTGGCGATGGTTATGATTGATTTGAAGGATGGGATGATAGCTGAAAGATTACAAGATTTTAGAAAAGAGAAAAGTTCTTTAATTTCAGAGAGAGAGTTAGTAAAGATAGACAGAGGGTTCGTGGGTGAAGAGGAGTTATGTAAACTACTGGCGTAGGCTTGAATTTGGGTGAGGTTGGTGGGTGTTGAGATGCGTTTGGAAGATTAGGGAACTGGGAATTACGAGAGTAATCTTGGTTTGCGTTGGTCGAGGTTGAGATTGTCGGAGATGGGTAGTCATTTGGTCTTGTCAGTCTTTTTCAAGAACTGGGCATGTGTGAATAAAATGGGCGGTCGAGGTTACAGTTAGAGCATTTGAAGTAGTCATTTGGGCAAATCGAGGTGTGGTGATTTTTACTGTACTTCCCGCAGATAGTAGGTCTGTGGCAGTAGTGTTTAGTATGGCTCAGTAGTTGACAGTTGTGAGAGTGTGTGATGGGGTGGTCTGGTTGTAGTAATCTAAGGACACACGGTAGTGTAGTAAGTAGTGTACGTTTGTCTTAACCCTTGAATGCATGACGTGGGTCAATCTGACCCAAATCAGATTTTACACTGATATTTTGGATGGAATGGTTTTTCCAACGTTCGTGTCCGTTGAACACATCTTTTTTTTCGTCATTCAAAATCCGTAGAAGGTCGTTTTACGATGTTCTACTTATTTGATCGGTGTCCATAAGTTGTTTTATATTGCTCTCCTCAGAATGCATGAGTTGGGTGTATATGACTCATATATGATTACATCGCATTTTGTTATTAATAATTATTATAATAATATACAGTATATTATAATGAATGTCGGAAGAAAAAGCCTGAAATTGTTAATTTCTACAATGCTACCGAAAGTGGCGTCGTTACACTTGACAAATTAGTGCGCACTTGCACAGTCAAGCATCAAACAAGGATATGGAATTTTTGCCTCCTTCATGAATATGCTAGATGTCGCTGCTGTAAATGTATACGTAATTTTCATCCAAATGAATCCCACTTTTCAACAATCAGTGAAGCACAAAATTTATTTCTAATGGATTTGACAAAAGAATATATCCTTCCATGTATTCTGCAAAGGAGCACAATCAAACCTCTTTAGAAGAACATACGAAGTTCCATAGCACTATGTGAGATAGAAAAAAACAACAGTTAACCTAGTACATTGGCCAACAATAAGAGAAAAAAGATGCAATAAATGTCCTACAAAGAAAGTCCTACACAGAAAATGTTCAACTGTTTGTTTTGAATGTAAAAGTTATGTACGTTCAGATCATTCAATACTCACTTATGTCCACTCTCATGAAAGTAAAATTTGACATCATAGGAATAATATATGTGAATCCTAAACTCAATCAACAAACATTGTTTCTAATTGAATAACACTATAATGTATTTATTATTCCTATTTCATTTCATAATGATTTTCAATTAAAAATATACAAGGTATGACCGACCGGGTCAAATTGACCCATGTCATGCATTCATGAAAGTAAAAATAGTCATGCATTCAAGGGTTAATGTTCGTCTCCGTTTTGTTCGTCTCAATAATATAGTCCTAGACATGTTAATGAAGGTTTCGTGGGTCCACTGCTGATATATGATAGACAGTTCTATCATACATCAGTATGGTAGGTAGCAGACGAAATTAAAAACGAACTGACCCGACTACAAAATGTAGTCGGGTCAGTTCGTTTTTAATTTCTTCAGGTGTTTGTCTACAGTCCCTTGATAAATAATATTTCACGTCGTTTCTCTGTTAGTCGGTGGTAGTAAAGGTTGGCGTGAAAGTAGCGCTGTCTTAGACCTGAGGTCAGTTCGATGTTTTCTAGTACTTGTCGAAGTTTCTTGTAAGAATCTGAGTGTCTACGGTTGAAAAATCAGTTCATGTTTGATATTTTGGCGTAAAAACAGTCTGGAGCAATTTTTAGTAGGTCGTTGTGCGGATTTATCAGTCCGTCGTTGTCCACGTACATAGATCCCACTTCGGGTCCGCGTGTCACGTTTGTCGCTTGGAGGTTTTGTGATGGTTTAGAGGGTGGGGACGTTTCAGGGTTACATTCACTTGGCTTGGTCTACGTCCATTGATGGGTCAAAAACAGGGAGGGAGTCGAATCTATTTTAGGGTTGCAGGAGGAGGAGAGAAGAGATTTTTAGCGGTCATGTGGCGTAGGTTTTAGGCTTTTCAATTTTCCTATTTTCTAGAGTTGGCAAACGGGCGAAAGCTAAATTGACACGATGGGAGGATTTGAAACCTCTTGCAGGGAAGCTGCGGCGAGCGGGGTTTTCCCGAACCAGATACCTCCGCCAGCGGGACACCGTGCCAGCCAGTCAAGCTCTACGCTCCTGACCGGTCTCCCGTCACGTGTGGCAGTGTAGTGCGTGTAAGTGTGTGTAAGGTGTAAGGATAGAACAAGGAAGAGGAAGGATCGTGCGCGTGCAAGGATCGTGCGCGGTCCTTGGTCCGATTATTAGGGTACTGCTTCGGCATTCGTCTGGTATTGATCGGAGAAACCAAGGAAAACTACCAATCAGAGCAGCCAGCCGCTAGAATTCTCCAGGCAGTGGCCGAATTCCACCTACCATCTACGAAGCTAGTGTCTAAATTCCTGCCACTGCCAGGACTCGAACTAGGACATTCTGTTCAGAGGCACTGCAGTAATAGCAGTTGATGCTCCGAGCCACATCTTCTGGTCCGACAGTCGTTTTGCAGCAGTTGAGGATGATGTTAGTACCTCCGGCACGCGTTTTTTCTCCCGTGGCTCTTCGGGTTCCTCAAGCCGAAGACTCCACATTGTACTTCTTCAGTACAGTCTTCCGCCAGAAGCGGCGTTCGATTAGCATCATCCATCCACGTTCCCGTCTCCAGCTCAAACGCCTCTCGATGAGCAGCACAGTAATACACCAAATAGCTGGCCACTTCTCTGCACCAGCGGAGCGCTTCTCGGAGCTGCCACAAACGCTCGAAATGGTTGGGTGACAAGGGAAAGGCCTCGACTACGAGCTGTGGTCCGGCGTTTATTCTTGACGGCTAGCAACCTCATCGTGCCATGACGTAAATCGTTTAATAAATGCATCAACGCTTATAATTATTCGTTACTTCACTCATTATCCCTGTATAATTTATTACATTTACGTTGCCATCTTTGAGAGCTTATTTTTCATGGTTAACACATACGTTTTCACACTCCAGTATTTCTGTTTCACAATTTCACATTAATTCAATTTGTCCGATGAAAACTCGTATCAATTTTTTATATTTTTTATAATGATATTTTATCAACACAGTTCCTTTAGCATTACCTCTGATTACAAAAATGGAATAACATTTATTTAATGCTCAAGTCCTATTAATATTTATTTTTGAAAGTAGGTAAATACATCAATTTGCTACTTTTTCACAATGGTAGGAGGTTTGTGGAATGTGGATTTTATATACAAAGCACACACATTAAAAAAAACAATCCCCTTTCATTTTCATTGATTCAATTAATATTTCTGAGTTCCAATGGGCCCATGGACAACGCCGGTCGGCGCGCGTAGAACAATGTTTTTCGCTGGTCCAGCGACGAATGAAATACTAAACACAAGGAATGCATGAAGAAATTTTTCTTCTTTTTTAAGATATTATTGTTTTTGGTTCATAAACGCGATCTGATCGATAAAAGGGAACATAAACAACATTCAATTCACTCTTGTAGTTCGCTGTTACCATTACATTGGGAAAGTACCTATTATATCACATATTTACGAATGATTGATATTTACTTATATTTACGAATGATTCACTTCTCGTATTGTATTATTCGAGTATGAATTATGAAAAGTTAAATATTTTGACTAAGTTTTATTTTGCCTTTTTGACGTCAATGACTTTTTAGAATTATTTACAGTAAACCATCGTTAGCACGAATTCGCTTAACACGAACTTCGCCGTACCACGAACAAAACTTTGGAACCTGGCAAGGGATTACGGCAAGGTTGCCACCTCTCCGGGGTTGACCCGGAGACGCCGGGTTTCAGGAATGATCTCCGGGCTCCGGGTTACTTTTGAAAATCTCCGGGTCGTACAAAAAATGAAATTAAATATTTTTTCATTTAAAAAATTATAATCTGTGTTTAATAACTTAATTTTACCGAATGTTTTCACAGTAATGACACTATACGAAATAACACTTGGACTGCGCGGCAAAATCAGTATGTCATCAGTTCACCATCACTAGTCGAAAAATAATGTACTTATTGTTATAGTAATTATGCATCATTAACAATGTATTACTGTTATGAAATAATTAATCGTAAACACGCTTATATAAGAAATGTTAATTGTGAATTTATGCATTTACTTTTCGCTAACTCACCCCCCTCCCCGGCAATTAGTGATCTCCGGGTCATGTGTTCTTCGAGGGTGGCAACTCCAGATTACGGTAATACGGACGTTTATAATACTCGAATGACACGAACTCCGATAATTTCGGTCCCTTGGAATTCTTGTTAATGATGGTTTACTGTACTATCTTTTTAAATGCACTTTCCCCTTCTTTTAGGAAAAATAAACGTTTAAATCAAAGTCAGTTTTAGCCTTTTCAATAATTGCCTGTTAGGTAAGAAACTTCCATGTTCTTGTCTAGACACAATGTGTAACTTAAGAGTGCATTTTCACAATTTTTTTCTTAGGAGCTCAAAATCTCCTTTTACTCGCACAAAAAAAATTAAAAAACGTCCCCCTCCTATTTCCTCGAGAATGAAGCTAACGCAGAAGACATGCCGTGCAAATGTTTTTTACATCACAAAGTTTCATTTCAACTACTCAAACTTTTGTGTACTTCATACTTATAATTTTCCTGAAAGTAGTCTCTTAAAAGGGATAAATTCAGAAAATTGGTAATTAAGTGGCTGGTCCGGTGATGTGGGATAGAATCGGTCTGTTAACAAAGGGTATACGAATATTCGTATTTTTCAAACAATATATGGGTTTCAGGGTTCGTTCCAAGGGTAAAAACAAGTCGTTGAGAGCTTGTTCGTTTAATAGGGGTGGTTTTTCAGAGACGTAATATATCGGTGTATCAGATGTCAGAGTGGCCCGAAGTTGGATAAAACTAAAGTAGCCAAACTAAAGAAAATTTTGAAAATGCAATTCACACTACATTCACACTTCACTTAAATACCCTTTTAAATACACTTCATTTTTTATTGAGTGATAGTTGACGTGAGCATCGGCAATTGGCGTAATCCAACACGGCGCAAGTCACAATAATGCAAAAATATTCGTTGCCTCCCTTCGATATGGCAGGTGCATGATCAGTAAACAAACTGACTGACAAAATTGATATCTTATTTCTCGGATTCAGCGATCCCAAATCATTATGTTCGCCTCAAAATCACAAAATCAAATCATGATCACACATTCTACATACGAGTATAATCGAGAAATGAAATACGCCAAGTCATCGAAACACTGTGGTTGCTGTTCGGATGAGATTGAGACGATCTAGAAAAGTCGCATTATCTTCTATTTTTTTCCTTCTTATCAAATGGCCGATAATACTGAATAAAAACAAACAGCCTGTCATGCGGTAAACAACGCTTTAATTAATCGTCTGGATTACAAAGTATGATGCAACTCATAAAAATGGCTACGGAATTCCCCGTTCTAGAATAGCATTCTATAGTTTTTGTGGTACATTGTATTGGCCTCAGTGATAAATCCAGGGGAAAGGGCAGGAATCCTCTTCAGAAATTCAAACTTCATGTACATTTTTATATAAATTAGTAACAACCTATTATTTTTTAATAATCGCTTATTTAGATAAAAATTGAACTTTTAGCACGCTATGAGCCCTGAAACACACACTTTTTCTAGTGGCTGTCTAAAGAATTAATTAAGGGCCGGTTTCACCAACAGCCGAGTAAAGTTTAGAGTAGTTACTCGAGAGTAAGCATTACTCTACGATAGATACTCGAGAGTAGAATACATGCGTTTCTCCACGCTTCTGGAGAATTATTTTACTCTAGAGTACATATTTCCCTATTTACTCCGCGAACCCGCTCAACACGCAATTTTTCATACACAGCAGAGAGCCATTGAAGAGGCAGTGAGCGAGAGTGACTCTGTGAACCAATGCGGACCAACAGGAAACTCTGGTTAATTCATATTCAAATTTGGAGTTTTGAAGATTTGAGTTAACGTAGCTTATTTCTTAGTTTTTACTTTCTCGCACTTACTAACGCAACAAGAAAAAGTATTGTAATAAGTGCGCCGGAAAACGGCGAATTTTCGACACAAAAAATCTTATTGCCGAGCCCTAGGTAAAGAAAAAGTGAATAAATCCAGTTGCTAAATATAGAAAAAAATCCTCTAACACGTGGTATAACCATAATCCAAGTTTTGTGCGTCCTTCATACCGAAAAATCTATTGACGTCAAACGCAAAACGTTTGTCTGTCCGTCCGTCCGTTCGTCTGTGCTAGCACATAAACCGTTCAGCTGGTTTTCCCCAAAATTGATGTATATACATGAAGACCCTCGAACATTTTCAAAATTTTCAAAAAAATGGCTCCAAAGTTTTTGATTAATTTTTGTTGTTTAATAGTGCAAAGGACGATTAAGAGAATGGTGCAGATCTCATTATCGTTGATTTCTCCGAATTTTCGAAAATTCGAAAACAAAACTTTAAACTTCAAAATTGAAGAGAGATTTTTGTCTCCGACAAAGATTGTTTTACAAATTTAGCTCTTTAAAAAAGGTCATGTACATTTTTTTGAAAAACACGGGTCGTAATTGCGTAATTTGCGATTGAAATGTACGAAATTTTATTTCTCAAAAAAACGCTCCAAATTTTTTTCTTTTAATTTTCTCCACAAATGTAATAAGGTGCGGTAAGAAATATGGTGCAAGTCTCATTTTCGGATATTGCTTGATTATTTTGAAAAGTGGAAAAGAAATCAAACACACCACATTGAAAATAGAGATTTTTGCCTCAGAAAAAGTCTGTTGTACAATATTAGATCTTTAAAAATAGGTTATGTACAACCGCATAATTTTCGAAATTTATAAGAAAAGCTGATAAAAACTGCTAATTTACCAACTTCTCCCTCCCCCCCCCCAAACCCGACGCTCAAAATAGTGCAACTTTTTACCAAACAATATGTGGATTGTATTGAACAATTTGGAGTTGGAGGGAAACTTTTACTTTGAATGTTGAGGTTTTGGTCTAATTGCACCGTACTATAATAGAGATATTCTGTTTTGATCCGGACTCTGAACTGATTGCCTACAGTGTTGAATACCTACAATTCAGAAATAAATAGTTTATGAAGTTATTCTACTACTTGTATTTATATTTACTTTTGTTTTGTAATTAGTATGTAAATTATTCGTTTCTAAATCAGCTTCAATTCTTCCAAATAGAAGAGCTAATAATTTGATGAAACATAACCTCATGACAAAATCTTGATCATCATAATCGGAAAACCAATCCATTCTCTCCCGCACCCATCTTTGTATTCGCACTAAGGATCATATTCTGAATCATTGAATTATTTTCAAATACCACCATCTGTACTCGTTGAGTCAAAACAACACGTCGGAGGTACACGCACGCTCAACACTGAGATTACTCCGAACTTTACACAATGGATTTTCGCCGAATGAAGTTACTCTCCAATTTACTGTCGTGTAAGCGATTTACAATCGAGTAAAGTATTGGTGAAACTCTCCAAGACGTTACTCTGGAGTAAACGACTTACTCCAGAGTAAACTCTTACTCTTTGTTTGGTGATACCAGCCCTTAAAGGATTTTCCTTTGTAACTGAAATATAGTATTTAGGTTACATTCATATTGTAATATTTTATACGAGAATAGAATTCTTCTCGCTGGAATAAAACAGCGACACAAATCAATGGACAGCACGGCTATTTTGATTCCCTTTACGCGGTTGGCAAAGACGGTTGGGCTAGGGAGCATCCTCTCCCGCCACACAGTACTTGTGAGGGATGCGACAGGTACGCCTATGTTTTTATAAAATAATCGAAGTATTTAACATCAATTTTTTGAAGCCGATGTTTTATGTTCGATGTTTATACATGGTTGATACTTTATTTTTGAATGAAAAAAGTACTATCGTAATTTGTAATCATTTTGAGGTATCCATAAATTGGATATTCTACAGACCAATGTGACCAAGGGTGAAAAATTATTAAAATAGAGATTTCCTCTATAAATGAAGTCTATATTTTTTTATTTATCCATTCAGATAATACTTTTGTTAATTGGCCTCATCGTTTTTGACTTTATTTTGTCCGTTCATTCTGAATTAAAAGAATTAATAAACGCGTCCACCATCAAATTACTACCCCGCCTGTGAATTTTAATGGTTACTAATATTGTTTTAAAAACATTGATATTTAAAATCATCGATGATTTTGAGGGATGTTTTATTAAAATCGATATTTTAATTTTGAACATCAATCGATGTTTTGTTGGCTCTGTAGCATCCCTAATGACAATGGTTCAAGATTTCTTCTGCTTCATAAGACTGCGCGGCGATACTCTCGACACATGACAGCCCACTCCTGAAGGCCTTGTTCACAGTTCACAAGTTCTCTCACACTTTTCGCCGTACATCCAGTTGCACGTAAAAGTTATGTAACGGTCAATGTTGACGTAGTCGACACTAGTATTTAGAGAGAAAACATTGACAGTTTTTCGCAGTCTGTTTTGAATCGCTGACAGTTACTTTGCATTTATCATGAAGTGACCTGTTCTCTTTCATTTACGCTTTTTCTCTGCAACCGCAAAGCATACCTTGTCGTAATTCTCTGTACTCGATTGATTAATTGATTATTTCGTGTTTCTGGCCGCGTCAACTGCTTTGGACGTTAGTCCCGTAAGTATAGTGTATGATTACATCACGGGAGGTGGCTGCGTTCTTCCCTCGCTGGATGGTGAGATCTGGCACCGACCTAAACGTCGGGTTGCGAGGCTTTCCCTATCCAGGTATCTCCCCACCAATGGGGCAGCGCGCCCCAGCCGGGACAAGCTCTAAGCTCCCAACATGGGTATTGATGTATGGGAACATGGGTATATAAGTGTAAGTGTAAGTGTAAGTAAGGGCAGATGAAAGGACAAGGAAGGGGAAGGAAAGATCTCATGCACTCCTGGCTCGTTTCTTAGGGTACCGCTCCGGCATTCGCCTGACGTTGATCAGAGAAATCATGGGAAACCACCGATTAGAGCAGCCGACCGCTAGAATTCTCCTCCAGACATCGGCTGAATTCCTCCTAGCAGCCTCGCTAGTGTCAAAAATCTTCTGTCGGGACACTAACTTCACAACCTCGAGGTCAGAGGCCCTGGAGTGGCATTACTTGATGCCCTGAATCGCCTTATCCAGCCTCAGCATTCTAAGTTAGCGCGAGATTTTGTCGCCCAAGTTCGAGAGCGAGAACTTCGCTTCCGTCGCTCTTAAGTTTTAGTTCCGAAGTTATCGAGTAAGGCACACATCATGACGTGAGTTTGTCTGCATCTGTGTTAAATGACACTTTCCCCCTCCCCCCAAAAAATGTATGCACGTATCTGTATTGCATACTTTGCCGAACACTGTTTGTACAGAAATCGATGGTGGAGCACGAGGAACAGCGTATGTATCCTTGTTGGGACTCAACTTTTGTTCGAATTACCGCAAATTTCCTGTTAAACGAGTTCGTGCTAACGAGGGTTTACTGTATGTTTGTTACATTTTCAAAGACTATTACATATTATATATTATAGACATTTTACACGATCTTAATGTTCGAAATGGCTCGCTATTCATTTAATCTACATCAGAGAAGCAAATTTTGTTTACATAATTTTCTTAAGCAATTATGATCTAATTTGAAGGCGTCAATCAAAAATAAATGTTGGAAGCAAATACAGATTTCTAATAAAAAGACAGAATTCCAACCCATCTTATGGGTGGAATTTCGGTTTGGGAGATGCGTAATTGACTGAAAGAGTCAACAATTTATTGCAAATAATCATTTGAGAACTGAGTTGATATCTATACACCAAGTGACCATTTAATTTACTGTTAGTGTCTACCGATTCAAGGTCGGTTGTGTCGCATTTTGGTATCTTTGTCTATTATCACCTCACCGCCAACCGATTGGAAACAATTGAAAGTTGATTGAATCGGCCCGCGGAACAATCGCACTACCCATTCACCCAATCGTCGATGGAGCTCCGTGGCCTGTCCGTTCACTGCTTCAATCGAGGGAAGTGTGGATGGGTCAATGCATGGGGAGGCAGGACGGAAAGGAGCGGGACGGATACGGGAACAGAACGCAACGTAGCGGACTGGATGGGACCGAAAGAGATGGATGGGCATGAGACCTTGGGCGACTCCTCGGGATGGGCAAACAAGACAGTACCTTCTCTAATGAATATGTAATTGACTGACTGAAGTCAGTTTCAAAAACCTGAAAATTAAAAATGTAATCTTTAGAAAAAAATAAATAAATCCACTAATTCACCTGGAATCGATGCGGTAGGCGTTCACATATTAGTAATTCTGCAGACACGGGGTAAACGTTCTTAGGTCAAAAATGTTAGTTTGGAGAAAACAAGAGTTAGATTATTGAGCGGTAAGCTATATCAAGGCGATTAAGCTATATTTCCCAACACTTTTTTGTCATTAAGGAGGCATCATGAATTCTGTTGTTTCACTAAAATAAAATATAGATGCTTAACTTGTAGTTTCAGTGCTTTAACCCAATTTCGTCAAAAACTGACAAGAATTTTTACCCCCAGACCACAGAATTGGCAATTGCCATTCAAAATCTCGCAAACCAAATAAGGGATACAACGTAGATGGACGTATCTTCTGATCACCTCTTAGTAATATCATGCATCGTTGTCCTGACAAGATAGACGTCTGACAAGTTAACGAAACAAGACGTTTTCAATGTGTACTTTTTATAGGACGAAATCATAAGGAAACTGTATTAAATGAGACTATTACATGATGGTCAACAATAAATATATCGAGACAAATTTAAAAATGCAATGATATTACAAATATTATTCGAAAGGGTGCTTATGAAGGAGATGCCAAGAAAAGAAAATGATGAAGCCTAAGAATTTGAAATATTGAAATAGCAAAAGCATGAGGGGAGAAAAAGGAATTGTGTTTAAAATGTCTCCAAAATCTACCAGTACATCTTACAAATAAAATAATGAGTTAAAAAACCGTACGAAGAAAATAGTAAGAGAAACGCACCAGAATTCGTGAAAAATTCTCCACGAATAGTGAACCGTAGCAAAAAAATGTAGCATACAAAACAATGAAACATCCACAAAGTAAAATTTGGACATTTACCCAAATTAATATTATACAGGAGAAATAAGCAAAATACTTTTAAACGGTATGGTATAAATCAAGAATCCCTAATAAATTGAAAAAAATATAACAGAGTCGAAATAGATGAAATCTCCAAAGACGAATTAAATACCAACTAAATGAATAAAAATAGAAAACCTAAAATCCTGATGTTTCAATTCTGGTTAAAATTCTTCCTGAAATGAATCTATGCTTATGTCAACAAATATTCGGAAACCATTACGGAACCAGACGCATGGAACAACACCACAATAATTCCATTTTTACACTAGTGGTCCTACAACATCACATACATTCACATATTATTTGTAAGTGCTCCGCTACATTACACTATTACATAAACATGCAAAAGTGTTTTCAACCAGCAAAAATTATTTTTCGCACCGAGACTGGAACTCAGGTCCTATGAGTTAACTCGACGTCAGCCATACCACGCTATAAAAGCGCCATTTTTGCAAATTTTTAGAACATTTTGAAAACGTTTTTGAGGATTCATGTAAAGTACCCTTAAAAATTAAAATATCCGTTTGAAATTTTCAAAGCCTCGAGTTCGTTCAGATCGATCGGGAAAATCAATTTTTGAGAAAATCAGCTTTACGGTGTAGGCGCTACCGTTGACCACAAACGGTCGGACAGACACACATTTTGCCGTCAATAGAATTTACGGAATCAAGGATCCCAAAACATGGATTTGGGCTACACCACGTGTTAGAAGAAGTAATTTAGTACACATAGCAAAAGGATTTATCCACTTTTTCGTTACCAGAGCCCGACAATATGAGTTTTATGCCGAAACTTTTAATGTGGAAAAACGGCAAATTTTGGACAACGTCGAACTATTCCTACATTGGGAAAGGACATATTACAGTTCGAACCCTTCCTTAGATTTCCTAAAGGAAAATTTAACATTTTAGGAGTACATTTTTTCTTGAAACTGTGTCCGCTAGGATTTTAAGGGAATACGCCTTCGGAATGTGAAGCATTCAGTTTGTGAGTAACGTTTTGAATAAATTATTTAAAATTAGCAAAAAACGGAACCAGGTGGGGGGTCATGTCTACCCCCTACCCCAAATCGGCTACAATTCTAGAAACCTGTTTGGTCTACACATTCGCTCTCGAGCTGCTATTGGGCAAGACGCAACGAGTCGGAGTCGACGTAGAGCCGAGCCGGAGGTAAACCGGAGGACGATGCCGGAGCCAGAACCAGAACAAGATCAAGAGCTAGAGCCAAAACACGAGTAAAAGCAAGAACCAGAGCAAGAGCAAGAGCCGGAGTCAGAGCCCAGCCGAGAGGTGAGAGCCGAGTCGGGCTGAGCAAAGTGGAGTGGATTGGACCGGAGGAAATAAAAAAAGAGGGGCGGAGAGATGAGCCGAGCCGAGTCCAGAGGCGAGAGGGAAGAGTAAAATTTGCGAGCCGAGCAGAGCGAGAAGACGAGGGGAGACGCGGGCGGAGAGGTGGGACGGCGCCCGAGCCGAGTCAAGAAGCGAGAGTCTAGCGCGCGCAATGCGAGAGGCGTTAGATATTACTAGAGACCGGAAAAATATGTAGTATAAAACGTCAAAATATGTACATAAATATGTAATAAAAATGGTAAGAATATATAATAAATATGTAAAATCGGATATAATATGTAACATTAAAATGCTCTAATTAAAAACTATTTACGTAGTAAGAAATTACATTTAGAGAAACTGCTCACTTCACATCATACAACTTTCTCGTCAATAGTAAAAGCTTCATCTATTGTAATCCCGGAACGTAGTTTAGCACCCGGACTAATCGCAATAGAAACCATCGCGAGATCTACGACTAGCAAACATACACTGTAGCATCAGCATCGAAGTGTTACACGTCACTAGTCGCAAAGTTTTTATCCAAAATTTTTCTCCAAAATTACAGATCTCAAAACGCGGTGTCAATGATGCTTTTGACACCCAGATTTCCCCAAAAATGTAGGGACAACGCTGATATTTAAAAAAAATTGACAAAAAATATGGAATTAAAGAGAAGAAAATTGATAAAATATGAAAATGTATTGTGAAAATAGAGAAATATGTAAAATATGCAATATAGTACTAAAGATGTAAAAACGAAACGTTAATACGTAACGAAAAAAATCGATATTGTGTTAGGAGGGCTATGATTCGGCAAGATTACAATTTTGAGAACGGTAAGAAGACAAAAAATATGTAATTACATAAAAATCCTGTCTCTAGATATTACAGTACTTTACACAGCGTACGCAGAGTGGTGCTACAGAGTGGCACAGAATTCTCGCACTAGTTAGTTTCCTAATCTGTTTGGTCTGGGGTTGCTTTTCGGTTATACCCATCCTCGTCCGTGTTTCTGCTTACTGGCGCATAAAATACATCATTTTCACATTTTCTCAACCGCAAATCTGCAAAAAACACTTCTACGATATAGTTAAAGTCATGTTTACATTCTACTATTATATATCATTGAAGAGTGAAATCTGTTTTATATGCAAATTTTCAATGACAAATTTGGAACCATAAATACAATAATACAGAAAGAACGCCCGTAATTAACGACCTGAGAGATGCTAAATATATCAGTTTTGTAATTTTTAAACTAGTGGTGCTACAGAATGGCACAGACTTTCCCGTATCAGTATTCTATTTCCTTTGGTCTCGGCTAGCTATTCGTACTTAGCACATACTCTTGCCAGCTGCCATCTATCGCCGTTCAAAGTACTTTTTTTTTACACATTTTATTAATTTTTCAGTTTTCTAATAGTAGAACGGAAATATTATTTAAAGAATATTAGAGAACAGTAAAACTTCGTCATAATTGGTATTTTGCTTTGAAACATTTGAAGCAGTTTTAAAGAAAATGGCGTTTAAGCGCTACTAAAAATGCGAAATACGAAGCTCTTTTTCACAGAAAATTTTTGAGTTTTCGAAGCACTTTATTTGAAGACCTTTTAAACACTTTAACTTATAAATATAACACTGTTTACAAATTGCTGGTAATGTGCATATTAACGGTTGTAATTTTAAAAAAAATTACATTTCTGTAATTTTTTTAAAAAAAAATCCCCACATTGATCTTTATGTTATATTAAAGAGTGCAATTAGCATTATTCGTTCGAAAAGTTTGAAGAAAAAATTGGAGCCATTTATGAAAAAATTGCGTTTGAGAGCTTCTGAAAATGCGGAATTTTGAGGAAGTCTTTACAGAAAACGATTGAGTTCTCGAGAAACTTTACTTGACATTATTTACAGCAAATGTACTCGTAATATAATAAGGTGAATAAATCGCCGGTAGTGTAAATATTAGCGCCGGGAGAGACAAGTCAAAAAAATTACATTTTTGTAATTTTTGAAAAAACAAAAGAATATAGCAATATGAAGTTTATGTCATCTCATAGAGTACATTAGGCACTAGCCTAACCAAAAGTTTAAGGAAAACATTTGGAGCCGTTTTCGAGAAAATCTTGTTTTTGTAATGTTTTAAAATAACACATATTGCACGCAATAAAGCATGAAAACTAACAAAATATTCAATAAAATATGCATGACAATGAAAGAACTCAGTATGGAGAACAAATTTAATTTGTAGGAAAATTCTCTCTCCTTAATTTTGTAGTAGTAGGAAGAGGCCGAAAAAATTCAAACTTTTGCAATTTTCGAAAATTCAGAGTCAATCGTGAAATTAAGACCTATGCCACCCGTTAATAAGTGTATTTTACACTTATTTATATAATGAAAATTTAGAAAATTTAGAAAATGTCCGGGGGGCTTCATGTAAAGTACCCCAAAAATTAACGAATGTTTCTCAAAATCTCAGAGCTTCGACTCAGGCCAGATGGACAGGGATTTCTTCAATTTGGAAAAAACTGTATGCATAGTTCAGGCGCTAGTGTTGTTCACATACACCGGACAACAGACGGACGTATGGACAGACGTACAGACGTTTTGCTTTCAATTGGTTTCTCGGTATCAAGGACTTACAAAACAGGGATTCTGGCTACACCACGTGTTAGGGGATTTTTTTTCTCTTAATTTAGCAACTGGATTTATCCACTTTTTCGTTTATCACGGCCCGGCAACGAATTTTTTTGTCGAAAAGTCGCCGTTTTTTCGCGCAGCATAACAATTACATAACTTTCCCTATACTACGTACATTACTCCGTATATACGTAAGCGGGAAAGTAAAAATGTGTTGTCATTTTTGAGTAAATTTCGAAAATGTGGTTGATGCTCGTGAAGAACCCCCAAAAAATAAAATATCAGTTTCAACTTCGAAGAGACGCAGCATCTGCCAGACCAATATCAAGAACCCACAAAATGTTGGTTCTGTCTACACTAGCTTCTGAGAACAAAATCTTTCTACATTTAGGAGCCAGAAAAATCTACTTTTTTCTATATCAGGGACCCTCATAATAGATACTTTTTTCTGTACATAAGTTACATATGCATTATAAACTAATAAAATACACTGCTCGCAAATGTGTGATTCACTATCAATTCAAATTGAGTTTTCAATTTAGAAATACGGAGTACGTGTAGTTCAAAAGTTTCACACATTATCGTGCAGATCCGCACCATTGTTTCTCTATTATATCTACGGAGCCCAATGTTATACATATATCAAAAAAATTAGTGGGGCTAAAACAGTACGTACTTTCTCGCCCTTTCTTTCACGCAAAATTACGCGAAAAGCACTCAAATTTTCGAAAAATTGTATATGACCTTATTTTAAAATGTATCTTCAAGGAATAGATTTCGATTAAGGAATAGATACATATCTTTAATATTTTTGTTGTAGGAAGACTCAAAAAAAAATAGAACGCTAGCAATTTTCGAAAAATCAGAGTTATTAACAAACATGCGATCTGCATCATTATCTTAAACGTCCTTCACACTATCCAATAACAAAATTTAATCGAAAACGTTGGAGCCATGTTTTGAAACTTTTGAAAATGTTCCCAGGGGCTTTATTTAAAGTACTCCCCAAAATTAAAATATCAGTTTCAAATTCAAGGGGCCGCGACATCAGCCAGATCGATTGGGGAATATCAATTCTGGAGAAAATCAGTTGAACGATTCAGCCGCTAGCGCTGTTCACAGACGGACAGATAGTTTCGCCGTCAATCGAATTTTCGGTATCAAGGACCCACAAACATCGATTCTGACGTGTTAGAGGATTTCCCCCCCTAAATTTGGCAACTGGAATTTATCCACTTTTTTATGTCCAGGGCCCTGTAATAAAAGTTTTTCTGCCGAAAATTCGCAGTTTTTTCGCGCAGCATTACAAAACCTCTCTACTGCGTAAGGTAATGAGAAAGTCAAAATTAAGCAATCATTTTTTCCCGTCGCCCAGTGATTTTTTATGACCTCTCCAGATCCAATGATATTTGTTCTTTTTTGCACTTAAAAGTACCCAAAGATTAAGTCATTCATATTTGTTAAAGAGTGGACACAATCTGCTTATGAGTCACCTTTTCCGTAACATTTGGTAGCGAGTGCAATCTACTAATGGGACTCAACTCACAAGGAAGGGATGGCCAGTTTAATTTAGAAAGAGATCTTACGTAAACAAGATTCCTTGTGTCTTCAAAAGTGACTGCTGTCAGAGAATAATTCAATACCTTAAATACGAGTTATATCCTCTTATTTGTCGGGAATAATTAGATGAATCAAAATTCTTTTCCGACATCTGTAGCCATAAATAAATAGATACACCCAGATCTTTTTTCATTGAATATTAATCAGATTTACAGAAAACCGTTACAAAGATTTACAGAAACCCACTGTAAACAAGTAAAGATTATTGCGAAGATTGACAATATTCATACTTCCCAAAGGGTAGAGTTTAAGAACAACTTAAGTGTTAATGTTATCTTAAAATCGCGCCAGGCTGTAATTCTTGTTTTATGAAATTTGTTTCGATCCCTCCCACGATCACTATTCATTCGGATCTTTTTGTGAAAATCCACAACTGACAACTGCAAGTACAATCTAACGAATCAATGGAGGCAATGACGGCAGAATACCACAAGAAGTCTTCACCGCCCGCTGACGTCCAACATTACGCGATCCAGTCAGTTTCCGAAAAGTGCGCGACTCTGCCGCATATGCCACCGTGCGCGGCTGGAGCGACAGTTGACTGCGACAGTCATCGGCCGTCAGCTGTTTCTCAGACGCGCACCGCAGTGATTGCGCAAGGGTCTGGCCGGAGGGCACGAAAAGCCCGGAAGCAGTGCGCCCCGACGTGGCTCGCCGTCGCAAGGCAACCTTATCGAGCGCGATAAACCCGGAGGGCGGACATCTCGGCCGTAGGTAAAGCGAGGCCGTCAAGGCCGCCTCTGTAGCGACGCGGGCGGCACGCCGCGGCCCGTCCCCTGGCGACGCGTCGGTCGCTGCTCGGCAACGCAACACCCCGTGCGGCCAAAGTCCGAGGGGCCCGATTCGATAGCGGCGCCAGAGGCGGACGCATGCTGGGTGGACGTGGCAGGCGCGTGCCGCGCCAACTGCCCCGCGCCATCAAAAATATTTGCGGAAGCTCAACAAGGTCGGCAATAGCTGCCGCGACGACTCTGCGAAACGTTCCCATCACCGCGCCGTGACGCAACCTTGGAATAAACAGCTTTGGAGGCCTCCTGGGCGATCGCTCGCGTGGTTTGAACGCTCTGCGCGCGCCGGAGGCCGAAGGCGACCGAAAACGCACGTGCCGATTGATGCAGTTCAGCTCCCCCGAGTGAAGTACGCGTGCGTCTTGCGGTAGCGAGTGGCAATGAGTAAGCAGCCGGCGCGACGCGGCGCGGGCGGGAGCGGGAGCGAGCAATGTCAAGGCTACGCAGGGCTGCGTGCTGCCATATGCTCCGCCCTGCACTCGCCACTCTGTCTTCAGGCACGAGCAGCTAATGATGCCAATTGACACTTCAGGCAATCAACTGCGACCGCTTCGCACGGCTTTGCTCCACCGACAGCGTGTCGCCCGCCCGACACACTGTTACGTAATATCCAATACTAAATCCGCTCGCTGTCGTTGCAGGATAACGATTATACTATTGTGCTGCAAAGAGTATTCCCTTACATGTGTAAGACGTCAAATATAATTTCGTGTTCGCTAACCAGTCTACGCATGTGATTGTCGGAGTTTTTGAATAAACAATTACAAAAAATAATAAATGTGGCCTTCGTACTTACCAGCTACTGTGAAATCCAGAAAACGGTCGACGCACAGATATTTTTATTGACACGTCACCGCAAACACATTTTGTTAAAGAAAACGGCAAAACAACACTTTGCGAATGTCGCGAATTGTTACGCGGTCGTCAAATCTCGCTGCATAACGAAATATATACATCGTGTTCACTGCAGGAATCCGCTCGCCCCATGTACGTCTACAGGTCTGGCGGCAGTGACGTCACTCAAGGCTAGCACGTGGTACCAACTCCCACTGCGGAGATGGCAGCACGGCTCGACAGAACGTAACATGACTGGCTGCGAATATGAAACTTTGGGCTCCCGTTCGCCAAATTGTTAACGTAGCTTCACAAAATCGTATTATTTAACAATTGAACGTACTCGTGGACTTTTTCAAGTTTATCCCGTCCGTGACATAAGCGTCAAATGCAAAAATACACTGAAAATGTTAATTTTGCAATTAAATAAAGATCATTTTTGTATGTTTGCCTCATTATTTTCTTATGACACCACTGCTAATGTTAAAGGATTCTAAATGAATAGGATACTGGAAAATACATTAATATGTAGAGAGCGGATTTTTATGCCCTAAAAAATCTTGAAATATGCTTTTTAATAATGCATTTATGAACTAAAAATTCTCAAATCTGCATTTTAATACGCATTTATGACCTGAAAATTCTGAAATATGCACTTTAATGTGCAATTAAAATTAACAATATTTCATTTTCTGTAGATACCTTTCTTGATATAATTCAGAAGCATGCTTGCAATGAAAAAAAATTTTTTTATGCAAACATAATATAACCTAACTTACTTCTTGGGAGAAATAATTGAAGTAAATATGCACCTTAGTGAAATACCTACATTGTAGACCTTCTTTCATTTTTTCTGCCTGGTTTAATAAATATATCAAGAAATACCCTACATTTGCACAAGTATTTTATCATCTATGGAAGAAAGAAAAAAAAGAAAAGAAAAAGAAAGAAAGAAAGAAAGAAAGAAAGAAAATTGTGTCAAGCTTTCTTAAAAATGAATGCAAACGTTTTCTATATTTTAACAAAATATGCAAAATACACTCCCATAATTACACGAATATGCCCCAACAGGAAAAATCTGTCAAATATGCACAAACAAATTAATCTACAAAGCATCCAATTATAACCAAATGTCAAGAAATTACTCTTAGCTACGCCTTGAAGCAATGGAGAAAAATATGCAAAATCATAGAAATCCGCTCCCAATTAATAAGTTTATACATGGATACATGCGTGGATCTAACACTTCACAAAATAAATGCACAGAAATTGGACTCTTAGCTTCTTTAATACGTAGATTAAATAGACATTCATACATAGCCAAGATCGATTACAAAGTTTTTAATTTTGTAACATAAAATAAGTATAGCCTAATTCATGTACAAACAAAAAGAACATAGTAAAAATAACTACAAATATTAAATTAAGCCTGCAACACAGGTCTCTCATGTTTCCCTTCTAAGTTCTTGTTGGTCTCTGCATAACCTGTACCTCCCTGAAAGAACCAAAATAAGAATGTTACTTTAACATGGCAAATTCAGAGTGATTAGTTGCTATCAAAAAATGAATATAATGCAGTTTTCAACACTCAACCCCTTGGGGACGTGGTATCTCCCCACAGTTTTTTTAAGCACCACACCTCAAAGCAGAAGCCCCCATGAACCCCCCACACACACAGTCTGCTTGCCACAGGAGTCTTATAATTTGTCAGTGATGATTTCTGATTATACTCCTCTAGAAACTAATTAATTTTAACAATAATCTGACCAAAAAACACAAATCAAGTTCAGATCAAATAGATTGCTTTCTACTTTTGTTAATTTTCTCTCATGCTTAAATGTACATAATAACCTACTGAAGACGAAAATGAACTTAAATCAAAACTTCAACAGTAAGATGTTTAATTATCAAAAAATCAAACTGAATCATAACGTTCAACTTAGCACTAGAATTCAATGTGTATACTATATAACTCAAAAATTTAATGTCTTGTATCACAAAAAGCAATGAACTTTTGATTTGAGACAAACCTTTCAAAATATTCTGAAAATTCTTGACTAATTAAGAACTCTGTGGTTTTGAAATTAACATCTATCAACTCATTTTATTGTAGGTGCTATTAAGTCAGTTTGTCACAGGATTCCCAAATTTTGCTTTATCCAGCTCTCCCAGTTTTATTTTTGATTAATATAATATAATATAATATATAATATAAGAATATGATTCCTAGTTGTGAGTTTTAAGTCACATTATGGTCTTCTAAGATCAGGAATTACTATTTGATTTATTTTTCACATGCAAATCAGAATGTGTTATCTCAAAAATGAGCCAAAATTTCCTCAAACTGACTAGGCAGTAGATTTCCTACTTAAATAAAACCGCTTGCACTTTCTGTTGCTTTGAAACCACAATACAATTTTAATACCAGCTCAAAATTAGACTAAACTTTAGGTCCACAAACTACTGTACTTCAAATGCAGGGGATAGGAACTGTTCTTGTCACATTCAATTGTTGAAGAGTACAAAGAGTAGGTATTTACAATTGTGTAGGAGGTTTGGGTCTTGTGAATTTGATAAGGAAAATCAGTAGTACATACTCTTTGCATTGGAATGATATCCTTTTCAGTTAGTTTCTCGCCAGTAACAGGATGCATCCAATCTTTTTTAATAATCTTCTCTACACACTCCATAGTAACAACATCACCTCTAAAATAAAAAAAAGTAAACAAACAAGTATAAATTATATAGATAAAAAAGAGCAATCATTAAATTTACTATTTTTGTTGTACTGACACTTTCAGCTTTATTATTACAATAGTACAAAAGCATCATTTTATAAACTTACGTAGTGCGAATTACGGCACAAGGCACAGAGTTGCCAAGAATATCATGAGTGATCGGACACATATATCGATTCTGTCTCACAATGAGTGCTTTCTTATCATCTGGGTCCTTAACTTCTGTGAACTTTACATCAACCAAATCTTTAACTTTTAAAGGTTTTCCACTCATTGGACAATAAATAGTTTTATCCTGTTGGTCAGAATTACAAATTTTTAATTATTGTCACAATTAATGTCACAAATACTATACCAGAATTATCTTACAGGCTTCTTAAGATTGGTGTCCTTAGCTTCCGGAGTTTTGAGGGAATCCAAAAGCTAGGTAGATGCTTGTCACGACCCTCGGTCATGTTTGATACTGATGGTTTTTCTGCCTTATCAGGATCTACAAATGACAGATGGTATGTCTGTAGTGTCAGAACATTCTCAAAAGTACTGTTCCTTTAATAATTTAAAAGTAAACAAAAATACCTTCTTTAAAAGCATTCACAGGTGCACTGACAATGTTCTTTTCTGTCTTGAGAAAGTCATTCACCTTAGTAACATTTGCAGCTGCAAGAAGTTCTGCTTTCTCCGTCTGAAATTTCAAAACGCCCAATATTTCACATGGGGAAAATTCAGTGAATATTACAAATGAAACCATAAAAGATACTGTAATCATACTGCTCAGGACTCTCCAATCTTTCAAAGATATTGGATTCCTGATAGTTCAACAAAGTTTAGAACAAAAGAGAGGGTGAGGGGTAAGGATTCAGAAGCTAAAGAAAATCTCTGTAAAATAAGCTCTCTCTCTCTCTCTCCCCCCTCCCTCCCACTCTTTTTTTTCCCCCAAGCATTTCCCCTTGATCCACTGAGCAAATATGGAGGTGGTCCTATATGTTTTGTTTCTGAATTCTGAAAGTACCCCCCTCTGAAATGTCACAGGCAAGTTTTAATTTTTTGATGTTAAATATATTAAACAACAATAAGTTTTTTAAGCATAACTTTGAACTAAATGAATTATTAGATAGAATATAAAATAAATTTTATTTTTTAATGAAAATATTTCACACAATTTTGCCTCATTTATTTCATAGCATATTCAATAATACACTAAAACTTCCTGGAAAGGAGTCAGTATATGACTCTTTGCAGCAGAGTGTGCATCATCCAGAGTCCAATTGGCGTGATCAATTCTACAACTAACCACATTTTTACTTTATACTATTTGTAAGAATCTTTTTGTATCTTGTAGTTTCTGGGTGTTTATTTCTAGTTTTGAACAGTTTTGAATTTGCTTCTAAAAGAAAGGATGTTTGAACATGAAAAAAACACTTGGTAAAGATATCTGTAAATGTGATTAAATTGGAAAATAGTGGGAGGAAAATAGCTTGAACATGAACATCAACCAACATTTACCTAATAAAAATTAAATATAAATTACTATTAAGTCTATTATTCACATGATATTGATATTATCTGAATCTTTTTTATTTATTTCATGTTAAAAAGTTAAAAATTGTGACGTACTATGGGAAGAAGTGCAATATCTGCATGGTTTCTTGATCTCTGTCCTAACTTGCACACATTAAATTGATCATAGGTAGTGACAAGCAATTTTGGCAAGAATTTGTAAGAAAATATTAACTCTCATGTAATAAACTTTTTTGCAGAGAAATTAGGTTTAGATTTTCACTATTATCCCTTATTATTAGCCCTTTATCAAAGAATCAGCTCACAGCTGAGAGAATTCTTGTTAGTTTGTGACAGTGCTGCTGCTCAGATGTAACAATTATCTATTTCCTTAATAGAAATAATGTTATTTGATTTTCATGTCTTATTAACTGCTTGATCTTTCATGTTAAATAAAATAATTTCAAATTGCAACAATACTAGCTTTTCAAAACTGCAATATGCAATACGTAACAAAATTACAAGCAAAAAACAAAGAAATTTCACTACCACTGTAAAATTACAAGACTTCATATTTAACTTGTCTGCTTACCTGAAGAAGAGTTAAAATGCAGTACACCTCAAGAGAACCAATTATATAATATGTGCAAAAAAATCCTACACTTTGTCTATTAAAAATCCTACATAAACATTTCAGGGTTGTTTTGGTGTAATTAGAAATAATTTAATGATTTTGTTTAAAACATGGTTGGTCTAGATTTAAAATTATCCTTTGTCTTCAATGATTTATTAGTCAGCATGAGCACAAACAATATTGAGGAAAATTTACAGATCTCACCTGCAACTAATTTCACTAAATCTCTTGTGAGCTCCATTATAGTTATACAATTTTCCTCAATGTTATTAGTACTACAATCTGAAATAATTAGATATTTTCTTGATATCATTATTTTATTATTAATTACTTAAACTACAAAATTTAAACTGACTTTACTTAAACAATTGCGTGAATAAATTACATAAAAAAATGTATGAGGGGGAATAATAGAGAGATAGGTATTGGGAGAGACAGGGGGAGAGAGAGGGTGGTGAGAATGGAGAAAGAGAAAGCGTTAATAAGCCAGATTTTTCTTACAAATTTCATTTAGAAAAAATTCTATACACGATTTATGCATTACTGTGTTCACAGACCAACGGACTAATGCTTGGTTTTGAAAACACCACTTTTATGGGAATCCAATAACAAGTATTCCATAATATATTGATTTTTTCAGCTTGACATAATATTTTCTAGATACTTGTATAAGAGAAAGTAAAAATAACTTATTTTTAACATTATTTTATTAACTGAGATGTAGTGGTATAAAATTAAAATTTTATTTGAAACATTAAATCTATTTCTGATGAAAGATTTGAGGAAAAGCATGAAAATTAACACTGCAATAAAGCTAATTACTGAAGGCATTAAATTTCAAGAGTCAATAGTTATTTTTTCATTATGTAGAAAGAGTGGGTTGAGTTATGGAGTATAATCCTGTTGATTTTTTAGCACATTCAAGCCTGACGAGTGGGATACATGATTAACTCCTAGGGCCTGCACTATTTTTTTTTGTTATAAAACATTTACTACTGTATTCATTAATAAACTTACATCAATTCATTTTTACATTTTACAAAATAAAAATATCACAATGAATTGTACCCAACAACCCAGGTGCACCATAGTTCTGTGTTATTGTTGTTCGTTATTTGGCCTTTCATGTTGTTTCAAATTGAATTGAATTGAATTGTTTCAAATGAAATTAGCTTTAGTGGATTCTTCATTTACAGAAAAATTTAATTTCACTGATTTTCTCAAACAATGGTAGATCAGATTGTTTATCAAATTCACTCCACTCTAAAGGAAGTGTGAATTAAACCATTCTCACCATTCTAAAGGAATGATGAGGCTGTACAATTTGACAAAACTTGCCAACAAAAACTTCAAAATCATTCATTATTATCATTTTCAAGGTTCTCACTAGTAGACACACCAGAAAGAAAATCATTTATATCAGAAGAAACCAATTCTGACTATATTCAAACAATCTCCAATTTCATTGACAGTCAAATTGGTACACTCATTCTAAACATCAAAAATGAATGTACCAAGATGTATATAATGTCTCAATCATCAGAACGTCCATTACATTATTATCAACTTCTGTATCCTTCTTTGAGAAATAAAGGTCTTTCTCAATAACAAAAAAAGCGAATAAATAAATAACAATTTAACTGTAAGACTTCCATCTGAGAGTTCAATAGTTACAACTTCTTAGAAATTATTACTGCAAACATATCCTAGCATAACATGCATACATTTGCTTAAAAACACATTCCTGTGGATCTAAAAATCTTTTGAAATTGTCTCCAGGTCCTTGCAAAGCATTCTGCTTCATTATATAGGGCCTTCTTCTAGCAATGGGTATTATCGTAGAAGATAACTGACAACAGTAACCCACTATCTTAAAATCTTACTAATCTTGGTGGTTACCAACACGTTACAAGTTACAAAGAAGAATTATCGAATTACTGCTTGTTACACGGATAAACTTTATTAATAAATTTTAACTGGTACATCACTGCATCCAATACTTGTCACATATAATTCCCAATTACACTATTCTTTCCTAACCCAGGTACTATTTTACTTCAAATGTATTTTGTACTGGCAAGCCAATTTCCAGTATATTTTCTGCACCCTAATTTCCTTGCATTTTGTTTTTCCAGACACTTTGTCACTCTGTCATTCAAATATGTAAAATTTACAAGATATGAGTAGTTGAAAATGTTAGGAAACTGACCTCATCTTTCTTCTTCTGCTTCTCATATTCTTTTAGTTTTCGGCTATATTCATTTTTCTTAGTAATTACATATTGAAGAATTGATTCCTTATCAAATAAATATCCATCTGGACTGGAAAAATGTTTTGCAATTAGTACACATTCAATCTAAAAATAGTTTCCTACAAAGAGTTGTGATTGTGAACTTACGTGACGACTGGATTTCTGCAAGGCTGCAACGAAAGACAACAACAATCAAAATCTTTCACAGAGTCCTTTCCAACGCGCTGAGTATTGGTACCATATCCAGAAGCTTGCGCATCCTTCTTTTTTTCGTGGTAGGTGTAGACTGCTCCAGCGGTGCAATTTCTTGCGTGCCTTGTCATTTTCTTTATTATATTTCACTCAAACTAATCTTTGACAGAAATTACACTTTGAATCACGTCTCTATTAACTTATTTCATGTGTGAATAAATCGAAATGAAAGAAGCAGACCGACTTCTGACTCAAAGCAAAAGCATTATTTACATGAACCACTTCATCCAACAAGCATATTATCCTGGAGTTTACCTCGATCCTACCAATTCTTTACAATACACTCCGATTCAGTCCCCACGGGAGTCTTCAAGCACCTGACAGCCACCATGAAATAAACCATTTCAGTTTAACCAACTGTACTACCGAAAACGACTTTCATTTGTTCCCCAATTCAGTGTTCATATCTTCGAGCATAGGTAATACTCGAAGGTTACATTCATGGTGAATTTCCACCACGCATGTTGGCATTCCTGCTATTGTGAAAGTGCGATCCATATTACACCGACTCGACTTTCGGGATTGTGTCACACGAAGAGTTATCGGGTTATTTTTATCAGTTTTATTTAAAACTTTTTATATTAAAATTTTCTGAGGGATAATTTATATCAAAGACCTCAGTTTATATTTTAATTGAGGAGATAAATTGTAAGGCGGATATTTAAAATTAGATTGTAATTCTTAAATTTTGTTTCAATGTTTTTACGAGAGTTGATTTAATAAAATATTAATGAAATACAGAAAGAAATTACATTGAAATATAAATTTGTCTAGGGTTTTCAAAATTTCTATTTCATACTTCATGATCAATTGCAACTACCTGTGTACACACTGGCCAATAGTCGTGTTCTTTTCAAATCTAGAATGCCTTCATTCTTTATCCTCAAAAAAGGCATCTTTAATCCACTCCTAGCAGATAATAATTGTACAATATTCACATAGTTTTAAATAAAGAACTTTTATTGGAAACAAGAAATAATATTAAAAAAATATTCTGTACTACATCATATAATGATGAAACTGTTAAATATTCATAATGAAAAAACTTCAAACATCATTAAAATGATCTTTAGCTTCTAACAATCGTACCGGGGCTCTAACTTAGCCACCACACTTGTAGCGGTGTGGGACACACAAGCTTGTCTAGAATTACATATGGGCTTGATACCCTTAAATTTCAAAACATAAGAAATTTCTGTTAAAAATAATATTGTATTAAGGTGTGGGGATGGCTTCACTTGCTTATACATAAAATATTTTATTGGTTATATTAACCTGCACAAAGCAAATTGCTAGGTTTATGAAATCTGTGAAACAATTATACTTTGGCCCTGTGAACACTCACGATTAATACTGTAAAACATTGTACTCTGTGAGAGAAAAAGCCAACCTAGTTTCAGATGAGTGGGCAGCATGTTCCAGGCTAGCCCAAGCTTGCAGCAGTCTGCATGGAGAGAACGGGCACTCTCACTGGCTGCTGCTCACAAGCGTATGCTGGCAGGATTGTATTGTGCTCACAAAGACCCCTACTTGACCCTATCAGGACTACCTAATCCTAGAAGTGAATGAATTGTGAAATAGCAGTGCCTGGCAACTGGAATCTTCCTCCAGTTTGCATGTTCAGATAGCCTCACAACCAGTGAATGAATTACTGCCAATAGGTGCTTCATCCACCTAAGGTTCCAGCCCAGTTACTCAACCAAATGGCATGGCAGATCCCCATTAATAAGTAACTTTAAGAAATGTCTTTATTCAGAACTTCTAACATGCCACATTACAAGAAAACTTTCCTGCCCAAGAAATTGAAAATGTTCAGCACAACATTCCTAACTAAAAATTTAATCTTGAACCTTTCAAAAACTCTGGTTATTGTCTACTGTTTTTATCATTTATCAGAATTTCATATAAAATATTTAGCTACATGGCCCCAAAGCATCACACCAGAACACAGGAATCAGGCTGAAGATGTTGAGGTGAAGCTCTGCTATTATGAACAAGTTAAATTGCAGTGTTTTAGTATTTGGTTACTACTTCCAAACAATGAATATATTCAACTCTGTATGTTTAAGATCTTTTGTTTATTTATTTATTTATTAACACCCAAACTTTTGACACTTGGTTGCTTGTTTTTACAGTTGTCGCTAGCTTGCAGAAAAAGACGGAAAGTCAGAATGAAACAAGAAGGAAACAAGAGGGATAGTTATTATTTAAAATATTTACAATGTATAATAATTAAAACCGTTAGAAGCAACTTTCCAGCCTGCTTCTGCAGCCAGCTGGGAGGGGCTGGGCGGGGGTCTGTGCAGCCCCGCCGTGCCCCATACCCCCCTGTCCCCAGCAATAACAAAGACCAAATGTAAGATTTGTGTAATGACCTTTTGTTTTAACAACACGGCAACACTAACCTACTGCACATCTAGGTCTACATATCCAGTTGCTCAAGCATGGGACTTGTTTGCTATGTATACTGTGGCTCATTCCATACACCTTGTCTGTGATTGCTACTCTAAAACTCATGACTCTAGGTATGTTACATATTTTGAAAGAAGAAAGAAAAATACTAGATAACTTACAGTCTTCAGCAAGGGAATTTACATTTAATACGTTGATGGACTTAGTTGCTTTGTTTCAACAACTTGAAATGCAACAGACAGGGCCAGTTCACACCAAGCTTGGAAAACAAAATTTTAAGAAACTCATATAATAAAGCTGATACACTTTTACATGAACGTTGTTGTATGAAGTGTTGTGAGTGTTGATGCATGCGTGTGTGTGCTCTATACCATGAAACACCTTCCATTAAGGCAACTGTTCTGAACTCTGGAATGTCGTCTCCGACTACAGACTCGCGCGCAATGGCTGAAGGGCTCGACACTGAGTGGCTACACAGCAAGCAGTTAGAGCAACCTTCAGTTCAAGGCTGCCAGTACACACACTTGCTCGCCAGCTTGCATTCATGCTGATGAATTGGTTGTACTGAGTTTGTACAAGGCAGTACATTTAATTGTTTACATTGGTGACAGATTTTCCTTTTTTTTTCAAAATTTTTATATCTTTTTAAAACTTTCCAACATACAACTCTATAATAAATGAACATTTTCTCTGTGTATGTAGGTGTTTATATAATCTTAATATATATCTATAATTATACGGTATTTACTCGCTCTTATCCCAAAACATTCAAATTTCATTTGCTTTTTTTTTCCTATTCCATTTTTTTCCAAAAACAAAAACAGAACAAAAATGTCGAGGTGTTTTCTTTCTTTACAAATGCATTGCTAGTGATGTCCTCACCCGGCCGGCTGGAGACGGGGCGGGGCTAAGACTCTAAAGGCTGAACACCAAAGAGCCTGCCCCTGACCCGTCATCCACTAACACCCCAGACCCGCCCACCCGCCCGCAGGAGGCACTGCTCCCTGCCCTGCATGACAACCTCAACAGTGTAGTTAGAACCCTGATCTAAACAAACTAAAACAAGTTAGAAGTGTAGATTTAACAGCAGAATCATATACATCTTGCAGTTATAACAACCAATTTTTTTTACTCTTATTTCATAAAATACTTCATGATGAAACAGTCTAGCAAAAAATGCTTCATGGGTGTACCAGTAGCATTGGGTTTGCACTAGCTGTCTACACAAGGTCCTACAGCGGCTTCCACCGCCCGGTGCCCGTCTTCCGCGAATGGGCATGGCAGTCTGTCCACTCCATCCTAGCGGTTGCCTACTAAAACGTGGCTCCTTGAAGCGTTTTTTATTCATTTTTATTTTCAATTTTGAGAAATAACGATTTCGGTGCCCAAGAGTTCCTAGTAGAATGCTGCTGCTGCTGTTGCTGCTGTTGCTATGACTTTGAAGATGGACACAGAACAACCATCACTAGAGTCTGGGGACCCGTTGCCCATCGCAGCGTGCACCCACTTGGCCTGCTTGTTTGCCCAGCAGCCCACAGCCGCTTAATAGTATGTTTCTTGCTCCAGCCAGCCTCCAGGGTTTCGACGAAGGTAGAAGCGTCGAACTTCATCATAGATGAAGATGGAAACCATGAAGGGCAGACCAGGGAGCCACCACACAAACCTAAAAATGAAGGAGTTAATATCAGTATCTGTCACATTCATCTTCATTCTGAGCATCATAATTCTACCTTACATTATAATGAATTTACCATTACATCATTTTATTTTTATTTCCACTTATTTGAGTTTCATTACAGTGTGACAGAGTTGAATATTTTGATACTTAACCTTCTGTAATCCTCCTAAAAAATATATTTGAAATCTCAAAAAACTTTTCCCTTTGGTTTTAGATCTTTCTTCATGTGAAGAAACGATAGCAAAATAGGACAACTGAATAACTGCATCAGTGTCATTACCACTACCATAATTGCGTCACTGTCATGACCACTCACTGTATATGCCATTTAAATACTTTTTCATTAGAGAATATTAAAATTTTTTGATATAATTATTTTGAATGCAATAATCAAAAGTTTGTATCTTCAGTTGAAATTTGCTATGGCACAAGAAGATTTTAAAAGTCATTAAAGAAAACTCACTTCAGAGGGTACATCCTAAGGCCTTTGTCCATTCCTGGGCAGTAGGACAAAAATGCAGCAAGAGCAGTTTCAAACACAAGACCAAAATTCAGAGCCCAGTTCCTAAAAACAAAGTTGCAATTAAAAAAGGTTCTTTCCAGGAAAGTTTATGATTTATTTTTTTACAAAATAAACAACATACCTCATTCCCTGGTGGATGATGGAGTTTCGTCGAGTTTTGCAAATGATCAAATCAGCCCACTGTACAATAACAATAGTCACAAAGAAAGCAGTGTGGCAAGTGTACTCCAACTTCTTCCGGTCACGGTAGGTCTGTAAAGAAAATTATGGCATTAAGAGTTTTTAATGAAATGAAACTAAAACAAATCTTCACAAAATTCACATTGTTGTATTAAAATCATACCCATTCTTGGCCATAAGAATCAGTTAGATCATTAACAGCCTTGGAATCCCAATGTTTTCGGATGCCAAACAGCGAGAGTGGCAAGAAACCATTCTCTGCCATGATGACAAAGTAGACAAAGAATCCAGCAGCTGCCTGGATCATGCCAATTTGTCCATATGCCATCGAGATCAACCTAGGAATCAACATCCATTTAGTATCTGGAAGTTCTAAAAATTCATATATCTGAAAAACGTATTTAATCCATGCAGAAGTGCTGCTTTAGCAATTATTACTGTGCGTTTTCAAAGCAATATTTTTGAAAATATAATCTATTATTTTATCTAAAAATATATCTTAATATTCATTTTTTTGGACACTCATCCACACAAAGCACCACTCAAAATATTAGTGAGTGAGTTAATTAGTGATGTTATGTAACACAGAACATGAATCGAGTTGATGTCAAAATTGAGAGCTTTTGCACCAACTTCTTTTGTCACAGACAACATATATGCCCATGGCAAGAAAAGCAAGCATGCGCATTCAACATTAATACTTACGTTCTCCATTTTGAGGTTAGGAAGCATGCGAGGCTGTGAATTTACCTGCAAGTTCCAGAAAGTTTGAATCCTGGCTACAGTCTTGAATGAGTCCTGGGAGGGAGGGAAGCTACCACACAGACAGATCATGACAAACACCAAAAGAGATTTTGGCACATTTGCACCCTTCTTGCTCCAGTCATTATGGTCAGACCAGGAACTTGAGCAATCACATATCCAGAAAGGTCGAGCGACTCGCATCTACTAGCAACTATACGGCACGACTTATTTCCCTAAAGCAGCTATTGACATCTAGCACAAGCACGCAGCTGTAATCAGAACAGACACTAGAACCATATCTTGAGTGCCTGTTTGTGAAAACAGCTCAGGTACGCCCAGTCATCTGGTCAAGTCCTAAGTCCCACTGGTCACAAACATTTAAAGTAAATTTAATATCTAAATGCTAAAAAATTTTGGATTGTATATTTATTATCTATTGTTTATCTATACATGCATTATCGCTACAATAATGTACAATTTTGGTCTATTTTTATTTTGTTCCACTTTAAGAACATAAATAATCTTTGAAACTTATCAAAATTTAATTCTACCTACTAAAAATCTGTCAGAATTCTTTTTTTCAGCCAAATAGCAATCAAAGGAAACATTAAACAACAAAAAATTACTTTAGGAAATAGGATTTTTTTTCTATAATTTTGCTTTCAAATAGGGCAATGATATAATTGGGGGGGGGGGATCTATTGTAACTGGCATGTTATATTGCTGATGTAACACTAACACTAGAGGGACATTTCTAATTGCTGAGACGGGAATAAACATTAAATACTACTAATTTAATCCCTACAAACAGAAGGGAAGGAAAGCATAAATAACATTTTGAATGAAAACATCTACTAATTTAGGAAGCTCTTTAATAGTGTAACCAGTTGGGAACAATCCATACTTTTCCAAGTCTTTGTATTTCGTACCAAAGCTTGCACTTTTAGCTTTCTTATCAACACTAATCAACAAGATAATACACGGCTTTCCACACAACTAAACATTTAGTGATTTACTGTTAGCCACTGTAGCCACTACATCTAATGTGACTACACATGGCAACATCACATCTATTACCGTGCAACTACAACCGATAGCTAGGTGCGCTGTCGTGCGAGTCTTCCGGCTGCGACCTGGCTGGTCTGCGGGCGAGAAGGATGCCGTGGCCTCCAGTCCAGAGGGAGAGCTCGGCAGGGAGGCTCCCATGCAAGGGGAGGGGAACATCAACACTCAGCTAGTCCGCTGCAGCTACAGGCAGGAAGAGGAAAAAGACACCCACCTGCGGTTCACCAGGTTATCCCTGTATGGGTCACGAGGCTGGCGTTTCATAATGTCAGACTCTGGAGCTTCATAAGCCAGAGAAATAGCAGGCACCTATAGTGTGGCAGTGTTAGTAACAGTAGAAAGTTAGTCAAATACATGCAGTGGTCATATTCCCTCTTCAGCACAGAGCTCTAAGACGCCCTGAGATAGACCCTAGCCATACCAGAGTTGAGAGATCAAAGGGAGAAATGGGAACAAGAGTAGGCAGGCAGAGCAAAAAGAGGAGGAAGTGAGGCTGGAATGGTGATTGACCAGAGCATGAAGTGCGAACCAGAAGAGGCGATGGCTGAGGTGTGTCTTTGGCATGCAGGAATGAGACTTTAAGAGAAAAAGAAAGCGATGGCAAATTACTACGAAGAAAGAAAATGAGATACCGAGAAAAGAGGAAATGAACTGCAGCAGACAAGTGATTAGGGGAAGAAGAAATGAACACAGTACTTACCTGCAATCAACATGCCACAAGACGCACAAACACACATGAACAAGGGTTGCAAATCAACAACACACATGAATGCAGGGAGGAAAGTTTCAAGAGAAAACAGGGTGGCGATAAACAACTGGGCAATCCAGTTGCCTACTGCCACAGGCAGACAGACAGGTAAGACAGGAAGGTACCGACACCATTGAGAGTTCCAGCAAACAGTATCTGAGGATTGTGTTAATTTACCTTTCGTTTACGAGTTTATCTGTGAAAGGATTTCGAGGCTGACGCTTCATGATATCTGACTCAGCTTCTTCATAGGCCAGGGAAATGGCAGGGACCTAACAAAATGGCGCAATACGATGAAAAAATACAAACAAAATGAAAACTTAAAAAATAATGTCTATCATACAACAGAAGAAGTACTCTAAGTAGGAGGACTGCTGGGGCACTAAGTCTATGCAAGACACAAACTGCAGGGGAAAAATAAAACACATTCAAGGCAGCAAGTGCAGGCTGGAAAGGGTTAGCCAACACTGTGCACAAGGCACACTTGTACATTGTGTGGCTAGGGCTACTCTGGGAAGGTCAGGGAACCTTCCACTAGTAGTTTTAATGTTAAATAGAATCTCTATTCTATATTATTATCTCAACCTATTCTATACTAAGAACAATAATCTCAAACTTCCAAGGGCAAATATGGAAAACCAAAGGTCATCCACAAAAACAAACATTAAACATGGTTACAAAAAGGTCCTGTCAAACCAAATCAATTAGTGAAGTAATGACAATGCTGGACACACCAGTTAATGGATTAACCCACTCTGGAGCACACCACTGATATGAGTACCTTTCATTTACGAGTTTATCTAAGAAAGGGTCCCTTGGGGGTCGCTTCATGATATCACTCTCTGCGCTCTCGTATGCCAGCGAGATGGCAGGCACCTATGGAGCAAGTGTCACCCCAATTTGAGCGCTCACACTAGTCAACTTGGCAAGACTGACAGAAGGAGCAGCATTCTTACCCACAGATATGCACACAGCAACAGCTATGTTTGCAACTGGAGCAAGATAGCTTCTGCTTTTGTCAAGGACCAAGATCAACTCAAATAAAATGTCTACAATAATATTTGAAGGTAATTAATAAAATAAAATGTCTTACAAAAAACAAATAAAATGATTTCCTATTCTTTATCTACTTTTACAATCTATAAAATAAAAATAAAATTACAATTAAATCACAAGGAATGTTACAATTGAAATTGCACAATGGTTCAATAAAACACAGCAGGTAGCTACAAGAGATTCAGGATTTGACATTGGTCACATAGCAAGGAACTAGCCTAAGTGAAACCAATTCTGCATATTGCCAAAGCCGAATCATATCTGGCAGCTACCTGCTGAGCATTGTTAAGAACCATCACAAATGTTTTCAATTCATCCCTTGCACCCCCTCATTTCCCACTTCTTCTCCAGTAACGAGATGAATCTGAAAATGAATACACATAATTTCTGATGCTCAGCGGGTGTCATCTGCAACTGCAGAGCTCTTACTTCTGCTTTACATTCTAGCCAGGGCTACAAATAGAAAGGTGTAATCAATACTTCGGCAGGTTGGTCATTTCTTTCATTTTAACTGAGAAAGGAAGATTCGAGTCAGAAATCACCAGAAGGAAAGCACCATTCTGTGCAATGTGAGAGCCAAAGTAAGAAGAGGACAGAAAAAAGAAACAAGGGAAAATGGAACTTACCCACTTGCCCATGACAGGACTGTTGACCTTGGGACTGGGCAGACAAAAAGAATTTCCTATGAGGTTGGAAATACATGCTTCTTCCAGGAAGGAGTGAGAGAACTAGGCTAACATTACCAGGAATATAGAAAAGCACATAAAACAGGAAAGGTCACATTACTGGCATTCTTCCTTCCATCCTCCCTTCCTCTCTTGTCTTACTTTCATAACTACACAGTGTGTTTCTGTATCCACAAGACTAGATAACCACACACTCCACAGAAACACACTATCCTGCCCTTGATGGAAGAGCTTCTGCAGGCACACTCAAGTGCTTATTCATTCACACAGGGAAATATGTTCGAGCAGCTGCATCATCTACAGAAAGATGCAGGGGATCAAGGCAGAGAAGAGAAAATCTAAAAGGAGAATGTATATTCAAACGGTCCAAAACTTGCAAGAGCTGAGAAGACAGGATTGCTGACACCTGGGTTCAGTTACCTTTCATTGACCAAATTATCTTTGAAAGGATTACGTGGGCGACGCTTCATAATATCAGACTCAGCCTCCTCGTAAGCCAGGGATATAGCAGGCACCTGATGATTACAGAAAGGTGCCTCCATATTATCACATTACAACAAAATATTTGTCAGAAAATATAAAACATACAATATCCCAGAGGGCATACTGTAACACTGAAAGTAAATTATGATGTTTTGAAGGAAGATGAAAATACTTTCAATAAGTAACTTGTGAGCGAGAGTCGCATAGCTAAAATCTTAACAACTTGATGTATCTTTACACTTGCCTGGCAATTATAATACATGTGGCTGGTAAGAAAAATTATTCCTAAAGTCATAGGCCCACTAACAGTCAGGTGAATGAGAAAGATCTCAGAATTAATGCAATATTTTTGAATGAACTAGAAAATTTCAAAAAACAGACATCCAAAAATATTTCACAAATGTCACTTTCCCATGTCTCCCCTTGCAAGAGACCTATGTGTGAATGTTTTAAAACAGAACAGAATAATAGAAGAATGAAGTTGACTAATTCCAAACTCCAGGGTGGATATTGAGAATATGAATAATCCACATTGAAAGAAGGGATTTACTGCTTCATCTACAATAAAATAATACAAGAAATCCAAAATGATCTTCCAGTAGCATTTTCAGGAGCATAATCTGCAACTTTCCTAATTAGGAGTATAGGAATGTTGACTATTTTTTTCACAAACTCCAATTTTTGTAAAACTTTTGAATAGCAAATAACAGCAAGAAAGAATGTTTATTTATGAAACAATGTCAGGACTTCGGCTTTTTGACTATGCTGTAAAAAAAAAAAAAAAAAAAATAATAAAAAAATAAGTTCTCTCCCACCATTTTTCAGCAATCTGCAAAATAAACCAGTGTTATGTTTCAAGCATATTACAGTCTGAATACTTATGTTACTTTCACAGCAAGTTCCAAAGGCATAGTTTTGAACCTGTGGAATGAATGAGCAAGGCAACTGCTAGCAATGATTAGCAGACTCACCATGTCAGTTCCCAAATCAATGCACAAAATAGTGACAGTGCCCAGGGGCAGGGGAATGTCACAGAGGATGAAAGCCAAGAAGGGGGAGATCTCAGGAATGTTAGACGTCAGAGTGTAGGCAATGGATTTCTTCAGGTTGTCAAAGATCAATCTTCCTTCTTCTACACCAGTTACAATAGAAGCAAAGTTGTCATCCAGCAAAATCATGTCAGCAGCTTGCTTAGATACATCAGAGCCAGCAATACCCATAGCAACACCTGTGGAAGTAAAAAATTTATGTTAAAAACAAAAATAATATTAATCGTCTTAAGAATGAAAATTATTTGCTTTCACACCCACCAATATCTGCTTTCTTCAAGGCAGGGGAATCATTCACACCATCACCAGTCACAGCTACAATAGCACCCATTCGCTGGCAACCTTCTACAATAATTAGTTTCTGTTGGGGAGAAGTACGGGCAAACACAATCTCAGTGTGGTACCTGAAAATTACAACATGCATATTAATTTACACTGGAAACAACATATTTTTGCAACATATTCCTTTTTTAAAAAACTTACCTCAAAATTTCATCAATTTGGTCAGAATTCAGATCCCTGAGTTCAGTTCCATGTACAACAGCAGCCTTAGCTTCTCGAGGGTTTACTTCAGAGACAGGGATGTTCAAACGCTGGGCAATATCTTCTACAGTCTCATTACCTAAAAAAGTTAATATAGTTAAATATATTGCAAGATATTAAATATAATATAAAGTTATTTTTGTATCATTCATTTAGGCCACTCACCTTCTGAGATGATACCAACAGACTTAGCAATAGCTTTGGCAGTGATAGGATGATCACCAGTAACCATGATGACCTTGATACCAGCAGATCGACATTTGGCAACAGCATCAGGCACAGCAGCACGAGGAGGATCAATCATAGACATGAGTCCCACAAAACGAAGGTCCTTCAGAGGGAAGTTAGGATCGTCACAATCAAACTTGAAGCCAACAGGGTACTTGTCAGAAGGCAGCATAAAGTCACAGAAACCTGCAATAATTTGTGGATTATTTCAAGATCAAAACCTATAACACTTGTGAGAATTTTTTTTTCATAGACCTACCCAACACTCGCTCTCCAAGACCACCAAGTTCAAGATAAGCATTGTTGAAAGCTTCTTTCATTTCTTCATCCAACACCTTTTCCTTTCCACCAATGAAAATGCTAGAGCAACGATCCAAAATCCTCTCAGGAGCTCCCTTCATCACCATCAGATGGCGAGGATCATTTGCATCTTCTGTTTCATGAATGGAAACCTGGTACTTGTTGGTGGAGTTAAAGGGGATTTCACACACTTTCTTGTTGCGAGCTCGAATAGACATGACGTCACCAAGAGCAAGTTCCATACACTTTCAGCAAAGCAGCTTCAGAAGCATCACCATTCACTTCCCTGTTAGTGAAAAATGACAGTAATTAGCCTTTACTGATTCACAACTAAAAGCTTACTATATTCCATTTCATATGTGTGACATCTACTAAAATAACACAGTTTTACTCACTTCTTCAGAATAGGTACTCCATCCTGGCCTGGCTTGAATTCTGCACGGTTGCAAAGAGTAGCAATACGAGCCAAAGCTTTAAATCCAGGGCTTGTCCTATCGTACTGTACACCTGAAATCATTTTAAGTTTTAAATATTCTTCCCTGCAAAACACTCCTTCTGCAATTTTCCTAATAACAAGTATATGTACATTAATTATAACCATAATCTTACCAGACTGATCTTCAGTGGTATCCGCCTCAATAATTTGGTTGTCGAACCACATGTGAGCAACAGTCATACGGTTTTGAGTTAGGGTACCAGTCTTATCTGAGCAGATTGTTGATGTAGAACCCAGAGTTTCTACAGCTTCCAAGTTCTTGACCAAGCAATTCTTTGATGCCATGCGTTTGGCAGTCAGGGTGAGACACACAGTTACAGTGGCTAGCAAACCTTCAGGCACATTTGCTACAATGATACCTACAGGACGTTTAAAAACCACAGCATTAATAATAATTTTCTTTAGGCAAGTGTTTTAAAGACTTAAATAATAATCATTGATTAATAGGTAAAAAATATTATTATAAAATTAATAAAGAAATTGTATAAAATATTTGGGAAACATTAACTCCTATGATTTGAAGTACATAAAATACAATACTGTGACATCCACTCCTGTGCGAATGCTGGCTACCGAGTGTAATTCACATAGGAGAGGTTGTCACAGGGAAAATGATAGTGACCAGAAGGGGGAAGGGGGGGGGTTGAGAAGTGGGAAGAAATACAATTGTGGTAAATGTGAGATATACGAGTTTAATTAGTTAATTACATGCCGAAGATCACTATATACTATGGAAAGTATAGATAGTAATATGGGAGAGAAGGAGCGTAATGAAGTACGACAAGGATGTAGAGAGTATTCACATTGGCCTCCTAGTGATTTGCGAGGGCCGTTTATATACGTTCCCACTAAGTGAGGGAATCGTCATTTTAGAAACGCGGATTTTCTCAGGCAGGTGTCAACATTGTTTAATGCAGACTTTCCTGCTGGTTCCGCTTCGATCGCATGATGATTAAAATATGTGTCAAAATAATTAATAATAATTTATATTTATGTTGGTTCATGACAATACAAAAGCCCAGAAAGTTGCTACTCACCAATCAAGAAAATGACAGCATCCAGCCAATGGTATCCCAAAATGAAGGCAATGACGAAGAAAGTTACACCAAGAAACACAGCTACACCAGTGATAAGGTGGATGAAGTGGTGAATTTCCTTGGCAATAGGTGTCTCACCAGTGTCCAAACCTGATGCCAAACCAGCAATACGACCCATTACAGTGTTGTCTCCACAGCTGATGACCACACCCCTTGCAGTACCTGTAACAGCATACAATTTTTTTTAAATCACAAGATTGAATTTAGAATCCAATAAAGAAAATAGATGAACATTTTTTGTTTTTACTTTTACCATAATTAATACAAAGTACATATCATTTAAACATTATCATCTTTTTCTCTTACAAGATAAAGAAGGTAAAATACAAGAATTTTACCTTCTACAGCGTTGGTAGAGAAGAATGCCAAGTTCTTTGTTTCCAGAGGGTTTTCATGAGTGAACTCTGGTCCACGGCTCTGAGGTTCAGATTCTCCCGTCAATGAGGAATTGTCCACCTTGAAGCCTCGAGATTCAATGATACGGATATCAGCAGGGATGCGGTCACCAAATTTGACTTCCACAACATCTCCCAGCACAATGTCTTCAGCTCGAAGTGTGAGTTTTTCACCTTCTCGAAGAACTGTTGCAAACTGTGCAAAACATTTGAGATTATAAACAAGGCAATTCATAACAAAAATAATTTAAATTTTTTAAAACCATTTCCCAGTGTTAGAAACTAATTTACTTTTATTCGTCAAATCTATGTAATAGCATTTCTTAAAGACCTATTCTACAGATCTGCTGTTCTAATTTGAAGCACTGTGTAGAGCACACAACAGCACACTTGAAAACTACATTTACTACAATGTTTCTACAGTGTGTCTACATAATCTAAGTTAGTGCTCTCCATATGTTTAGCAAACTAACTGCCTCTATATCTATCTATGTAGTGGAGGCACTAGGCAGTGCTACCAAGCTGTCCAAATGTGTTCCTACCTCCGATGGTTCCCATACTGCTGGACAGCTTGTTCCTTTGTTTTACACTACATAAAACATCCATATTGGGGCAGCAGGTAAAGATTACGACATTCAACATTCACAAAAGATCATCGGCCTTGAGACATCAAACACTGAACACGTGACACCGAACAGCTGACATGGCAATAACTTTCATGCAGACATACAAATACTCTTACCATGACCATCCTACGTACTTCTTGGGTAAACATCCAAAAGTGAGATGCATTTAACAAGTGTAATATGAGAATGTATTTTGCATACAGTAGAGTAACACCCATTTGTACAGAATTAAAAGAAGTGCTCATTTCATTAAGTCTTTTAGAAGTACTAGAGAGTTTTGTAGAGAAACTACTGGATGAGATTTTAGAAAGAGAATAGACTGTAGAATTTTATCAGCAAAAATAGTTTTAATAATACAAGTTACATATGAAGTAGGTCTATTACAGAGACAACGAGATATTTTCTGAAACCGGGCAAGATATTTCAGAAAGCAGGGGCTACAGAAGTGATAATAGTGTACTTGGTCGGGGCATAAACGAGATGAAGTGTCCTACAATCCTGACCTATCTCACAAACTCACCTGAGGCACCATGTTTTTGAACGATTCCATAATTTTGGAGCTCTTGCTCTCTTGGTAATACGAGAAGACACCAGTGACGATGACGACAGCAGCCAGCACTATGCCCAGGTACAACTGAAACGCGATGTTGGCAGAACTTTGAGATACTGAAGTCTTTACTAGAAATCAACCCCTTGTGACTGATGTAACCTGGTAACGATCCTTAGGGCAAGTTGCTTCAGCAACACCTGTTTCATGCAGAGGCCAATAACCTCCACAGACCTGTTTTGTCTGCAGAGGTAAGCAACAAGGAACAGAGGGTGTATGTACATGGGTCAGGCAACATTACGCATATTCAATATGACATATGAAATTGGAGAAAATGACACATGAGAAAAGGAGTCTTAAACTGAAGTAATTACAACTGAGTAAAATAAACATTTATGCAGAAATATCTCTCTAATGAACAACAAAACTATGATTTGCACTTTAACAAAGTACTTATACATTAAAATTTTGTTAACCAAGTGAAGTTGAATATACAAATCGATATTTCACTCAATAGGGACCAAAAACACCTAATAAATATAAGAAGCAAATTTGAAAAATTTGAGTCAAATTCCAATAATATATCATAGTGAATATTTTATCTACTGGGAAACAGGATTTTACTACTGTACTACGTGAGGAATATCAGGGATGAGGTTCACAACACTGATACCATATTAGAGCACACACAAAACACTGATATGAACTACAGCGGTACAGACACCTACAGCACCTAGTGGCAAATCAAGCTATAGCCAGCTGCAAGCTGTACCTAGTTCATTTTGTGGCTCCTCTTACCTGAGGAACCATGTGCTTAAAGGATTCCATGATCGCAGAGGACTTGGCTTCTTGGTAGTATGAAAAGCATCCTGTGACGATCACGACAGCTGATAACACCACTCCCAAGAACAACTGTGTGCGTTGCCAGGGAAGAGAATATTGGTTAGATGAATGCAAGGTTCACATCATGATACATGAAACTCAACAACTGCCTTCGAAAGGTTCAGAGCTTCATTGAAATTCCTATTCTAATCACATAAATAAACTTCAAAAAAATTAATAAAAGATAAGAAACTTGCAGAATATTTAAAAATTTCTTGTTGAACATTCAGAGAATAAGAGTAAATGTTTTCTCTTCACAACCAGTACATATAAAATTACATACAATTATTTTACTTAAGCAACTTCAAGAATTTCTTTGAGGAAATATCACTTTGTTAAGAACTGTAAAATGTTCAAGATAGCATTTTTGCATATGCAAAAATATTTCTAAAGAAAGATCATAAATTATAGTTATGAAACCATGTAAACATGAGAAAGAAGACTGAACTCTTCAGTTAGCTTTATTGAGAACTGTTTTTGTAATAAAGTGTGCCAAAATCGCTAAATTATTTCTTGACTCGTTACTTATTCGTTATACCAAATAACAAAAACAAGGGTTAGGAAGTTAACGGGGGAAGAGGACAAATAGTCAATTTATAACAAAAATATAATTATCTCAACAAAAATGTCAAAAGTAATTTTCATGCTGCATAAAATATTCATAGAGATTATTTCTTCTCCCCTGCAATCTGCAACTATCCAGCTCTGTTGAAATAAAAAGAAGTCATTTGTAAACAAGAGAAAATATCAGATTTTTGTAAAATAAAAACAAGATAAACTCTTTATAATCAAACTTTAGGAGCAGAGCAGGTACTTCCTTTCCTTACCAAGTTTTGTTGATGTATCATATAATCTCCATAGATCATGGGTGTTTTAAGATAAATCAACAAAACTCTAGAAAGGCCTAGGGAGGATGTTTTGTAATAAAGTTTGTTACGGAGAGTTTACATCATGTCAAGCAATGCTGATTTTCTGCTTTTATTTTATGTAATAAAAGTTTCTTGAAATGAAAAAAGAGTGTTTCAAAATATAAATTATACTAAGAGGAGCTGCTAGGTCAATATCATTACCTCAAAGTAAATACTAGAAGAACATACATCCACATGAATATACTGGAAGCAATGCCCAGAACTTTTAAGCTTAAAATTTTTGATCTAGAACATTTGAGTAAACAGTAAAAATGTAGCTTTCTAAAACCGCAGAAATTCAGCAGTCTTACACCAATAAGGATATATACACAATGTTTTGTACAAGGAAGAATCATTTCGCTCATTGAGCACCAGAAGAATAATTATTTCAAAACTGAGGAATATATTACATTTTTTAAGACTTTAAGGCACAAGTCTTCTTATGTTTGTTTATTTGTTCTTATTGTTATAAAATAACTTGCAATTGCACAAAAGATGAAAGTAGTAAACTTTATATTGTTTGGTTCCACATAAAAGGTCTATTGTTCAGTCTTGCAAAATAATCACAAGAATAAAACAAAATGTAAGGAAACCAACAGAGGAGGCAGCTTCTTACTTGTAACGCTATGATTTTCCAGCATAAGGGCTGAAGTTCCATGATTTATTCTCAAAATTTGACTCTAAAATATAGTGGAGAGCTCCCAATTGTGTTAGGCTTTCTTGGGGAAGAAAGTGGAAGAACAAAGTACCAATACACCAAAGAATTAGAAGCCCCTTAATTACTTTTTCAATTATTACTTGATATTGACTTAAGCCTAGTCTCATTGTTTACTCAGAAACCAACATGTTTCTGTTATAGGAGCTGAGATTGCAATACTGAGCTGGACCCTAATCACTAGTATCAAGGAAAAATTGCAACTAGTTTTTGTTATAAAATATTGTGACAAAACGTTAACTATAATCACTTTTATTTTAATACAAAAATTTCTGCACCTCATTGCAGGCAAGAAAAACAAGAAAGTAAATAATGCTTTTAAAATAAATATTCTTAATACAAATCCCTTTGTACAAATGAACAATTTGTAAGATTAGGAGAACTTCTGATACTTTACAGGTCTCAAATGCACATTGTCCCCAGTTCTTTTGCCTCTCTTGGATGCTCTGCATCCACGAATTTTAAAATTTACCAAAGCATTGTGGAAATTAGATGGCGAGTCTCTGCAAGAACACAAATCAAGTCAGTCACCAAATCTTTTCACAAAAATGATTTAGCATCTCATAAATAAGCAGTAAATTAAAATTGTAAGTAAAAGAACTTCTCAATTAGAGTATGATCAGCAAAATTCAATTAAGATTTTCTATTCATTCCATTACATTTTAAAAAGAAGCAATCAATGCAGAGCATTGGCATAACCACAAAGGGGGGGGGGGGAGAAGAAGAAATCTGACCCAGCCCCTAAATTTTTGTACTTTTAGCCTTTTTCATATAAAGTACACCATAAAGTATGTTTTATACACTTTTTTGATATTTACTTTTCTGAAATTAAACCCAAGGCCACATTTTTCTTGCATTACCATGCACTCCTTGTAGTGCGGAGTTGTCCATTGACCACTTCGCATAGTGTAAAAACCTGATTAAGATCGGCAATGTCAAGAGAATGACTCAATATATTACGCTTATTGAGTAAAATATTATTTTTTCGAAATTGGAAGAATAATATAAAAATTAAATCTTTGAAGATACTATTTTCACGAAAATCCACAAAATTATATAAATACACATAAAATTAAAAAATAATATAACTAATAATATAACTCCATAAAACTATTTTTTTTACTGTGAGAAAGAAAACTTAAAAAAAATTCTTTTACTATATTAAAGATTCCTGAATTTCATGAAAATTTGAAATAGAAATAGGTAGCATTAAATTATTAATCATTTTTAATTTAAATGTAAAATTTATGGTTATTTATTGAATTACTTGTTTTATCATTATTATTCTATATAATAATAATAATAATTACAACAACAACAACAACAACAACAACAAATCACCTCTACCCCTACCCTTTCGTTAAAATTCAGACATTGCCTGCAGTGGAATTGCCATAGCCTATCACTTCTCATGTTTAACGTTGAGAAATTAACTTTTCGACTTCGATTGAGCGAATGGACCTTGAATTGTGAACTCGCTGAAGAGAAGGGAAAATAATGAAATTTTTTGAGCTGGAGAGAACTTACAACTTCACCTCTTATGCTTTAAATAAAAGAATCCAAATGCGCGGATCTCGTCATGGGCATGGGGCAGGCGGGGGGCACTTACGTTGTCGTCCGACGGGTCCTCCACCGTACTGGCCTGGATGGAGTAGGCGATGAAGCAGAGGATGGCGCCGATCCACAGCAGCAGGGCGAAGCCTCCGAAGAGGTTCTTGCAGAACTTGACCCACTCGGGCGTCTGCTTGGGCGGCGTGAGGGCGTTGGGGCCATCGCGTTCCAGCACCTCCTTTGCTTTGGCGTGAGTGAGACCCTACGGCAAGCGCAATTCCTCAGCAAAATACGCAATTTTACATGTAAATAAAAAATGGATTAGAGGATGTTTAAAAATATACTTATCGCTTAAATTCTATTTACAATTAACGTAACATCTATTAACAATTTAATATTTGGCTCAAAATGTAACTAGTTTTAGTAGAAAAAGGAATAGTTAAAAACGGGATCACATTGCTCCAATAGCCGATCACTTAATAATAAAATTTGCGGAGATAATTTTAAGGTATACTTGCTTATATAGTAGCGAGGTCTTGTGGAAATCGCCAGCTCTACACGATCTTGAAATAAGCTTTTAGGACGCATTGTTCAGTCATTTTGGTTTAAGATTCAGTAATATCACATGGCCGAAGTAGCCTGTTTTATGGTAGAAGTATTAATAAAAAACATCGTTTGGATGCTTTATAAATTAAAATGTATCTTTTGAAAGTAATGGATAAATTAAATATTACCAAAAATTAATACAATTAAAAATTTGTTTCCTTCAATTTACAAAGTAGCCTCCCTTGTACATTTTTGATGAGTACACTTGCCTCTTAGTCGCTGGCCAAAATATTATTCTCTTTTCTCATTTAAAGGTCTTAGAAACTCTGGCTGACGTGTACGAGCCCAACCTATGCTATAATCTTCAAGAAAGAAAATCTTGATTTTCGTCTAAGATTTCACAAGGCAAAATTATGTAGGGGAAGTATATTTTAGGAAAAAATTGATTTCTTTAGTTTTCCACGAGTAAATAGACATTTACAACATTTTATCTACTCAAATCTGCAACTCGTTTGCCGAAGCTAAGTTTATTGTTTTGATTTTATTATTTTCGTTTCACACGTGAGTAAATTTATGTGGTCATGAAAATTTCACAATGCTCGTATCTTCTTTATTCATCTCCTGCTTACGACAACGCCAAGATAATATAAAGATTACGTAAAATTTGAGACACTACGACATAAAATCCCTTAAATATGTAACTCCCAATTGGAGCTAACCCTATCCTCCCACCAGGGGCGCATCAGACAATTTTAAGAACAAAAAAATATAATTTTAGAGATCTAAGGAAAATGACTGGCGCAAATGCAACCTAAACAACTCTTCAACGCCCATTACTATCGTCCTTTGAAAATAAACTTTCTACGAGGTTTATTTGTTATGCCACTAACGTAAAAAAACAAGAGTCTTTCTAGGCGCTCTATTACATTTTTAGAGGTTTGCCCCTCTGGGTATCACTCTGTAGCATGAGACGTCACTAATGTCCCAAACTGGGTTCAAGGATGAATATTTTCACTTGAAATTATGATTTAAAAATGGGGAATGATCGCTAAAGTTCATTTAGCGTTTTATAAAGGAGCAGGTATTCCAGAGCTCAAACCTTTATGATCGAATCCCCCCCTGCATTAATGACAGTCATCTATTTTTTTGTCGACAAGTAAAGTAATATGAAAATGTTAAAAATCAATAACTTCCCTTGAATAACTTCAATAACTGGCAATGTCGAACCATATCCTCAATATAAAATCATTAAATTGAAGTTTAATTACCACAAAATACTATCACTGAACCATTCAATAGAAAAAAACTAATAAAATAAATTCTAAAGAATTTTGTTTATTGATATGAAATTGTAAGTTTTCCTTCAATAGGTCTGATTCCGATATCTGCCATTGCTCGCGAATTACTTTGCACATGATTATTGCCTACAGAAGGAAGAAAAACTAGGCGTTGCCTTTGCTTGGTGTGCCGGGCAGCAGGCTCAAGAATGAATCCCCTATGCTCAGCGGGACTCCAAACAAAACCCCTCGCGCATTGATAAGCGCGGAAGCCTTGATAAGGCCGCCTCCGTCTGGCGTCTGTTGCGACAGGTGACGTCTGCAGACAGAGCCAGAGAATCTCCTCACAGGAATTTTTGCAAGGTCTTAAAACACTCGACCTCCAATTAACTATCTGAATGAAATTGAGATCGGGCTGATTCCGGATATCGGAATGCGGATGCTGGGATGAAGCCAAGAAATTTCGTCGAAAAGACATCAGACATTGAAAAATTCACCACAAAAGCACAATTTACGAAATTAAGGACACCAAGCATTTGATGTAGACGACTGTAAATATAGTAAAAGAAATCAGAAACTAAATTATGTGTGTATGTTCACCAAACGCATTCTGTATGTTTTACAATATTATATTTATATGAATAACACGTACACACCCTATTTAGTTTGAACACCCCAAAACGAGAGCATTGCTTTCAGAAAAATCATTTCCATGCGGTAAAGTAGTAACTCGTTTCCCCCCCCCCTCCCACCTTTCCCCCAAAAATGGGAATTCTGCTGTAAATTATCATTAAATGCACATAATGGTCTTTGCAACTAGTCAATGAAGCTACAAAATAAAGGACAGGGGCGAATAGGGGCGGCATGGAAAAGTACTGAAAAGCCCATCACCCTGTCCATAGAGCTACGAACAACGGGCTGGGGAGGAAGGGGGGGGGTCGGTCTGAAATACGCCAGGTAAGAGGTCCTTCGTGCGTCACAAGACGTGCTTTTCCTCAACCACTCCCCTCCACCACTATTAACCTTCCCGAAGGAAAACATTTATTGAAGCAACTTCAGCACATCTTAGTTAGCTAAATGGACTCCAGTAGCGGCGTTAATTTCTGCAAGAATTATTTTCCGAAATACACAATATTTTCTCTTATTCAATAGAATAACTAAGAATATTCAGAAAAATAAATCATTCTCCGGATTACCACATCTCTTACAGGAATAGTCATTTTTTACTTCGTCCTAAAAAAAGAAATCGTGCATGTGCGAAAAAGCTGCCAATATACTATATTCCAATTCTGTGGAGCCTATAAAGAAAAGGAGCACTGGAATTGACATTTTTCATGTGAATTCAATATAAATATTTTTGTATGTTTTCCGTTAATTTTTTAAAAAGCGTGTACCAACATTTCGTTTAAATACACTGTTTTATACTGCGATTTGCTCAACTCTGTCCCTGGCAGGTATCAGGTGCTGACTGTTTCATGCAATCGAGAGCTTATATGTCGCTACAGTGACGTCACTACGGTGACGTTCAAGCTCCTGATGGGATGAAACGGTTAACAGCTGATACTGCCAGGGGCAGAGTTGAAGCAAATCGCAGTATACCTTTCAAGACAAGACATTGCAAAGCCACTTGTATACTCACTGTGTCGGGGTTAGTTCCAAAACGTGTGTAGAGTTCCTCAGGGGTGATTTTGTGGTAGTCGATATCCAACTCCTGTTTCAGATCATCTAAGTTGTCTCCCTTCCGTTTCGCTTTCACATTGGTTCGACGAGACTGCAACAAGAAAAAGAAGAAGCACCAGATGAGTAAACTTCAGCACGCCAATGGCCTCGTGGTCAGTCACCCAAGCACCTCCTACCGCACCCTCGTCACCTCGCATCATGAGTTTCGAATACATCAGCCCAGTCGATCGGCAGGTCACGAAGCCATCACCAAGAGGATGTTAGTTTTTAGAGTAAAAGAGGAGAGTTCTAGTTCAGGACCTTTTCCATTGATAGGGAAATCTCGTTATACCGCAGCCCTGTTTTGGGCTCATACCTCAAACCGGTAAGAGCTTTCACAACTTTTTTTTTTATTCAAGAAAGAATCATTTTAAATCATATTTGAATAATTGAATAATACTTGAAATACTTTTGCTTGGACATCTTTTTTAATCCAGGCTATTTTACTTTAGTTTTATTGCATTTTTGTTCACATTTGCTGGAGGGTCGCGTACCAGTTATGGCTCGTGGGACGTGAGCAAATGCCGCTTGTTGTAAAGGTTTCCGAGAAGTCCACCCGGTCATAAACACTTCCTGTTAATTGCTGCAATAACGACGCACTTCGTTTAATCGACTGATCTATCACAGCACTCTACACACATTTTACACAGACGCATGTTCGGCGGCTGTCAAGAACTACATACTGCACAGATGTCTCGTCAGAAAAAGTCGCCAACTTCACGATCTCTTCTCTAACATCAACTTTTACTGTTCGATGCACAAATCACATTAACAATGTTAATACATTTTTGTGGAAGTTTCTGGTCAACGCTCAGAAGTTCTTTTCACAATAGCTAAATTCAATCTTATTCGGAGCTTATAATGCCAAAATAACATCGTGATCTCAATATTATCGAAGAAATATTCTTTGAGATTAATCTATGAAATTTTAAAATCACGAGTACTTCCTGTATTAAGCTCTAGTTCTGTATCGATGGTTGCATTGCTTCAACATGTAACGCTGCCATCGGAAATAATCATGGAGGACACAAACATGGTCAAGACTGTTCATAATTAGTAATAAATAGTAATAGTAATAAATTGTAGTAGTAATTAGAGGCTCTCCAATATTTGAACGCACTAGGAAAATGATATTCTTCACTGGAAATGCCTCTGCCTACAGAAACCTCGACATACCATAAACTAATGATCGAAGAAATAAGACTCGCTAAGAGTCGCTCCGGCGTAATAAATGTGGACTTTGTTCCTTGTTATGAAACTACCACAACCTGGCTTCGCAAAAGTGAAACAAAAAGGAAAGGACATACAATTTGAGTGTTGTAAAAATGAGATCAGATTAAATTCTTGGAGTTTAGGAAATTCACTCATAAGGAAACGGCCAAAACATTCATTCCTTTCTATACCGACATTTGTCAATTGGGTAGTTCATTCTATTGCGAACCTGACTGCAGTGTAACTTTGACAAGTGTAATGAGTAAAATTTTCGATCTTCATCCCCACGCGAAATTATTACGTTCAAAATTGTATTTAAAAATTCGCATTAGACAATTCAAATTACTATGTTTATCAAAATCTGTTCAAGAGCAATACATCAAAACGTTGTAACTTTGTGACTAATTATAACGGGTTTTTAATTTGTCACGCCAATAAATTTAATTTTTATCTTTTGATGTTGCAATTAAGTGGTCTCCAATTTTTTTATGACCCTTTTATTCTTTTATTTGTTTGATCTTCAGGATATGTTCAATATATTAAAAACAATCAAGAATTCCAATAAGCTTCCGATTAAAATTTCAATGCATTTGGGGCACATTTTGATTTCCTATCCACATATTTAGATCACGCATCGGATGACCACTTTTCTGCAATAGCAAACGTGTTATAATTTTTATGTTAATACGACCAGCAAATTTGTTACTTTACATCTATAACAATTGCGTCAAAAATAAGCGATGCCAATTTGCTGCCAAAGGCCATTACATTTTGGATGTACGAATATCAATGCATGTTAAACTATTCTTGAAAGGAAGAACGAACCATCCACGAGTGAGACGCAAAGGGAAAACATTAAAAGCAAAATTTTGTCTTTTATTTTGCCCCTAAAAGAAATGCGAGAAATTGATCCAGTGTGCATGTGTTTGGTCGGGGCCGTGGGCGCCAGAGGCAGGAAGAACGAAGAGCGAAGACGCCCGCGGCCAAGTCGACAGCGGCGTCGGCGCTGATTTGCAGCACTTAACCCGGCCGCGCGCGAGGAGCGGGGAGGGGGAGAGGGAGAGGGAGAGGGGGGCGGGGACGGCAATCTCATGAAGACGCATGGATCCGGCTCCGCGCTGGGGGGCGACCGGCCAGGCGGCAGTCTTCGGTCGGCCCAACGCCCGCCACACCGCGAGAGCTTCCGCCTACGAGTGCGAGAGCGCGAAAAGAGAGGAGGTGGGGGGGGGGCGGAGGCGGGGGAGTGCGGCTCGGCGCGGCGACCGCCTAACGAACGTAATCGGATGAGCGTGATTCCCAGGCCGCGTCCCGAAACGTCCGTCTTGTGGCCCACCCGACAGTGAGCGATGCGCCTGCCTGGCCACCAGGTCACGCACGCTTCGTCGTTTTCGGCAACAATTCCCAGGCATCACAGCGAACGACCGCAGTACTTTGGCAAAAGGAAATGATCAGCACATTCTACAGTACTACCATTTTATTCTTAATTGGCAACACGCTACTTCCCCCTACATCTGAGAGAGATCGAGGAATCTCAAATGTTTTGTTACAACAACATATCGAAAAAAGATCAAGCAGTGAAACTTGTAAAGTTAGTTGGAAACAAATGTTTCCGAAGACAAATTACCGTTAATATAGATAGCAGCTTGGAGGTTGTGGGAGACTGGCATCCGGTGTAATTTCGCCATTTGCAATGAACTTAATAGTACGCTAATACTTCATTTACTCTTCAAGTACAAAATGTCTGAAGCGTTTATTGCATGTGCACACTCATTTAATTAACTATTTTGCTTTTCCATTTTCACTTCAGTGTCCCCCCCCCCCCCATTTGTGGTAATTATTCCTACACTTGATTGTTAAATTCGCATCTTCCGGAGACTCCAGAGTATGGGTCAGATACTTCTATTGTCATAAGAGACAGAAATTAATTCCCTGTGAAAAGAACAACTCTTAAGACAGCACTGTGTTCAAAGTCAATCTTTATGAAGTCATCTGTTCATCAGATGTGCGTCAACGAATGTTCAAATTCATCTGACAACGCGCCTCACGCAGGATACTGGAAGTGGTGAACTTGAAATACAGGTTACGAGTATTTTATAATACATGCCTGCCATTGACCGTGAACCGAGGTGAATTCTCAAAACAAAAATAATTTTAAAAAACATATAAAAAAAATACAAGAGTCTTCTGCAAAATACAAATTTAGGTACCACAAAAAATTGTAATTAATGGAGCAGAACGTTTTAGCAGATTTTCTTACTTTTCTAGACGATCCTGTTTCTTTGTAAGCACGAACGTACTGATGTTGCAGAGAACAGAAACGACTGACGTGTGTATGAGAAGGGGTCGATCGTTTGTTTCCAAGCGTTTCCCAAGGGCCTGGCGGGGGACTCTCATACCCCATCGCTCCACTTCCAACCTCCAGCCACAATTAACTGCAGTATTAGAATTCAAATCTACTTCTATCACCCACTACAGTTACTAACTTTTTAATTAATTAATTAGTTCGTAAAGGTTCCTCATGGCTCGAGAGAACCAGTGATTGGGAGGTCGCGAATCAGATCCCAGTGAGGTGCTACGATTCTGCTTTTTGTGTTCAACTTTAGTGCCTGCAATAATCTCCAAATCATAGGCCTATCAGCGGCATTTGTCGTTTCCCTGATTATGTCCCGGAGAATTCGGGAGCATCCTGTACTAATGACCAACATACCGACATACACCGGCGGGAATGCCTCTCAAAATGCAATTGTGAAACACCCACCTTTGGGAAAACAAAATATTTAGTAAAATGCGACTTAAACCATATTTATAGAAGCTCATAAAAATGTTCAAAACTGACCATTCAAAAAATGAGGTGTACAATCAAATTTCAGGACGTACGAGTTTAATTATTTTGATTTAAAGAAAGAAAATGGGTTAAGTGGTTGATGTTAAAAAAACGAACATGCAACTGAAAGAAGCCATTATACGTTTCTCCATTAATCAGCATCACAGCACAAGCTCCATTCTAATTTAGGTTCGGATTCAATGCTACTGTCCACTCCAATGCCACTTACCAATCAGCATCCTAGGCTGACAATTTAGAGCATGAATATTATTAAGAGCAAGGCCTTCCAAAGAATTACGTCAACATTCAAGAAAATGTGTCAGGGCATGAATGTCCAAAAACTTATTGGTTACAGACAGGTTCAATATTTATTTCCTCTCATAACAAGTAAATTACGATAAAGTAATCGTGATGTGCACTCACGTGTTCACTACAAAATGTTCTGGCTAATTACATGGAACACATTTAGGTAGTTAACGTTTATAACGTATGAATTGGAGTGTTAAAAGAGTCTCCCGAAATAATTTGACTACTGTATTAGTCCATTTTCTTATACATTCAATTTATTATCTGAAAGCTGATTCCAAAGGAAAAAGCGAAATTTCCTGCTATGGAATATGAAACCCCATTTTATAGCATTGTACGAGCTTCATACAGACTGAAGCATCCTGATATTCTCAAAACTAAATTTACGAGTCGAAAATGTCACTTTCCATTGCGACTTATACTTGTGAGGAAATGCCATGTAATTTGAATACTCATTACTCACTAGGATAGCATTTGAATCACTTTCAAGGAACGGTTTCGTAATGAAATTGTAGCATTGACGTGTTTTAATTACCACGTCTTTCCATGTTACATACGTCTGAAGTTACTACAAAAAGTTCAGAAAGGCTTGCCGAGAGAAATTTCAGTTTCGAAAGAATTCTCGAAATGTTTTACTTAAAAAAGTTTCACATGAAATGGAAAACGCATGAAATCGTGACCGGTTCTTATGATTCGATGCATCTTTTCAAATTCTGATAATAATGAGGTGAACTTTGAAGACAATTCTTTCACTTGGTTTTTTACATTTTAACGTTTACATTCTTACTTTTTTTGTAAAAATGTAAAACTGTCAAGAGTCGAGAAGTCTAGAGAGTTTCGAAAAATATATGTGACTACTGACACACGTTTCAGACGAAGAGTCCAAGAATGAAAAACTACAATGCAAAACACGTTTACTGTAAAGAAAATGATTTTATGCACTGTAAGAAAAAAGTATAGTTCTATGCATTCAATGCAAAAGGCATTTTATAGATTAAATAAAGCCTTGGGTAAAGCCAAATTCAATTGTGTAATTGTCCTGGAAAAACGAATACGTCTCAATACTATTTTTGTGATGGCTACGTGATCGTCGTCAGTGTAGGGGGCTCCCACCTTGTGGCCTCGCCGTCAACACAAGTGGTACTGCAACCACATGGGCAGCCGTTAATTTTCGGCACGGTATAATAATTTGCAGGTAAGTGCCAAGTCGCTGGCGAGGTGACGGAGGTGCTGATCGTCTTCGCCCAAGGCTCGGCCGAGATGAGCAGCATGCAGGAGCAGCCCCCGGCACAGCAGGCACGTTGTTAATGACGCGATGCATCAAAGCCCACCACCACAGAGCAACAGACAAGAAGACGCCGCGGCGACATAGACGTCGAGAAGCGGAGGGTGAGACAGAGGCGAGGCACAGAGAGACGAAGAGAGAGAGAGAGAAACAGAGGAAGGAGAGCAGAGCAGAGCAGAGCAGAGCAGATAGCACTGAGAGGCGCGCGCGCGGTACCTTGAGGCTTCCGTCAGCAGCCTTGTTGTCGTCCGGCGTGGCGGGGATGGTGGCCACGCGGTAGGAGTCAGAGCGCCCGTGCTGTAACAGGGGCTAGGTTCAGGCAGGGCCACACAGCAGTACATACAGCGAGCGGGTTGGCGGAGGGGACAGGGGAAGGGGAGTCTCGTCTTCACTCTTCTCTCTTCTGTAGTAGTCGCCAACAATTGCGCCGAGAAGAGCTCGTGAGTTCTAAGAGCAGACGTTTTCCACGTCTGAAGTCCAACATCCAGGTCAATGACGAAGTAAAAGCCTTAACCGAGCTTCACGAACGAGTAAATTGTGATTTTCCAGCAGCTCTTCAATGTTTTGCTATACTATGCCTTCATTTCCACATTCTTCGCACTTATTCCTCTTTTATTAGCACTTTTTCTCTATATTCATCACTCACTCCTCGTTGCTTTATGTTTTAACAACAATTTTAGATAGCACTTCGCCATTATTCACGTAGACTAAATATAAAATGAATTCTCGGTCGAACTGAATGGAATATTTGGACTAAGTAGTGAACGCTCTTTTGGGAGTAAATTTCGATGTTCCGAATGGATTCCATGCGATACACTTGACCTCGATACACAGATCTTCTCCAATATCTATCGACAGCTAACCCTGATGAGTCAGGGCATGACGCCGCTGTTCCGCAGCCTGAAATCCACTATTCTCAGTTCTCCCATAAGTGAATCCATTCTTAACACTAATGACACGACACATCGCATTCCTTCACGGCCACCGTATTCGAAGTAAACCAAAATATTTCCTGGAAAAACGTTTGACTTTACAGATAAAAATACATTTAAATGATTTAAGTGATAATTAGTGGTGGAATTAATTATTAATGTTTATTTTAAAACCTAATTCACACGAATTAAAGGCAAGATTTGCAAGATTCTTCTCATTTCGTTGAATTTTACTTCCGTGCAATTAAGAGCAGTGGAAACGCACTGTAATTGGCTGGTAAACGAAGGTAAAAATACATCGCTTATCTTCAGAGATCTTCGTGGTCTTCCACAATCGAAGCTGTGAAGGTAAATTTACATGGAGGATGGGGCCGGGAAATCGCTCAATTAAAGCAAAAAAACAAAATATATACAACACAAGTCAAACAAAAGCACTACAAAACAAAAGAACACTTCACTAGGATATATATACAAAAACAATTCGAACAGGGCAACCAAATAAACTCCAAAACAATACATTGCTAACGTTTCAACAGGAAGGCGGCGGGGAGGTTGAAAAACAGTGCGGGGGGGGGGCGTGCAGGGGCGGCGAGCCGGCGCGGCGGAAGTGGGCGGGGAAAGGAGAGGGGGGCGTCTGACCGGCGCGCACTGGTGTTGAGCGCAGGGGGGGGTGGCTGGACAAGAGACCTTGTCCGGTGCTGTTTATCTGCTCGTGTCGTCTGTCGGGCTACCCTGCCACCCAACTGGGCGCCAAACAGTCTGATGCACTCGCGTGACACGAGATGGTTGAGAAATTACCCGAAATGGAAAAGCAAAGGCAACTTATCAAGTTCTATTACAATACGTTTGCGCATTAATCTGGAGAATTGAGTGCTAATATGTAAATATATTATATAATGTAAAATGTTCGCAATGTAATAGTAATCAAGTTTGTCACAGAAGGGCATGCATCGCTACCTTGAACGTTCGTGACAAACTTGGTTCTGGTGTTGAATGTCACCTAGTCTAAAAGGGACTGACTTTACTAAAGCACAAGATTTCAGGAAGTACATGTGCCGTGTAAAGTAAAATTTAAACAAATCAATGACACAGAAGAAAGTGATCTAGGAACAAAACAAATAAGCACAAGCACCCACTTTGATTCCCAAGACTACTTGTGAAATACTAAAAGGTAGTTCATGTTCTTTGAAATTAATGGTACATTTCAAATCACCCCTTACACGAATTGTAAGTTTTCGAGATCCATTTTCGAAAATGTATCAACATATTAGGAACTAAGAAGCTAATACTTATTTTTGGAAAAAGAAATGTACGGGAACAATTTCTTCATAGTCCTCATTTCTAAACAAATTTGCACACAATCAAACTAGGAAAAAAAAAAAGAAGAAAAAAACCGTTATGCACCTTCTTCCAAAAAACGCCAGATGTTTGATTCTGGATTAACGCATGTGAAGAGTTTTAATATCCCGTCCCTTTGAGTGAGCTCTAATTAATTAGGGTGAAAAGGAGTATTGAATCGAAGGGGCGAGCGCGGCGGAACGCAGGAGAGCAACGCCGGCCATAGGCCAGAGCCTCGCGCGGCGTTGACGGACCGCAACACGTACTTCCGGCGTTGCGGTCGCCGACAGCAGAGGCGCGGCGTGACAAAGGATGCGGGGAGGGAGGCGGCGGGGCGGGGAGGCAGGCGCGTGTGTGGACAGCCCTCGCGTTGCGTCACGGCGCGTAGGAATGCGAGGCGTCCACGCTGCTTCGAGCGAGCGAGCGAGCGAGCGAGCGAGCCAGCCAGCCAGCCGGCTAGCCGAGTCCTTAGCAGTGGCAGCTTGTCGTACTGTCTCCGGCTCACAGCTAGGCTGAGATACGCGGTGCTACATATACTGGGACTCCCTCTCAAAAAACGTGCAAAGCTTCAGAAAACATCAAATCATCAAAATCCCCATTTTAATTAGGAAAGGAAAGTACTTTTTATTCGTGAAGTTAGTTATTCAATTATCTTAGCGCAAACTTTCAAATTTGCCACCTTGTCCTGACCTATAAACAATCACTATTTTTCAAATTTACGGAGGCAGTTTACCGTACAATATTTTCTAATAGGCAGAAATCCTCTCACAATATTTCCCTTCATGAATATCTTCCCCCTTTTCTCTAATTTTTTCCTACTATACTGCAAGAAGTATTTGCGCAGAGGCAGGGCGTTCAAATAATGTATATTCTATATTTACAGTTAAGGTCTTTGAAAAAACAATTTCTTCGCAGTATAAAATCCTCAATTAATGAAGAGTCAATGAAACGCCCAGCAGTTCGATTCACGAACTCATCTGGCTAGTATCTTAAGAAACTGAACTACATTGAAACATCTTATCTTCCTTTATTGCACAATAAATATTTAAAATATATATCTCGCGATAAACTTTTGAATTAAATCCAAAGCAGTATCAATCCATTTAAAATCATTAGCTGTATTGTTTTGTAATTGAAGAAAAGTCGATGCTGTACTGAACTTCCTTTTCGCGTCAGTTTTGGAGAAGAAACAGCAGTGGATTAAAGGCAGATTTATGAACGCCATTACACAAACTTACGGGGAATTGCGGGTGAATATAATCCAGCTCCTCTCGATAATTCACGTCCAGTACGTTTACGTCTTGAGAATTAAAAACTTGGGTCGAAGAGGTACGTAACTGCACAAGTTCCTCCCTACAAAATAACAGTCTCTTGTCCTATATCCTCTCCCTAGACTCTTGTCCAATATTAAAGTTCCCAAAATCTCGTATCCAAATGAGGAAAGAGCCATAACATTAAAGTGTATAATAGGTTAAATTAACACAGAAGTCCCTATGTCTATCACGCAGTAAATATTAATGAAATTTTAAAGGATGAAATTCATCACAAGATACAGGAGCATTCTTGTTTGTAGAGTCCGTGTGCAATAATCCCCTACCGGGTTTCGCCCCCGAGTGTTAGTAAAACCCGGCCGTGAATCATCACGAATTTTACCGAGCTACTTCTACAGCAATGGAGTGTTCACGGAGGTGGCGCAGCAAATCCCACAGGATCTTTCAAAAGCAGCAATGGAACACAGGTCTACGTCACTCATGATTACGTTACTACGTACTTTTGAACTCTGTGCGTATGATTTTCATTCAAGTTCATAAGCAATGCCATTATCACAGATCGCATTCTTAGGTATGCAAGTGCGTCCTTCACCACATGTAAAATCAATAATCTGAAGTACATTTCCATTTCAAAAATTGAGAAATCCGGAAATTAACATATTTACGCAAATAAAATATTTCATTACGTAAGGATACGGGGTTGCTTTCAAAACGTTTATTGGAGCCCTGCCCCTCCTTGTGCGAACGCCTATGCATTTAAGTACATCAAAGTAAACTTGAGTGTCGTTTAAACTGTGCATTCAATGGATTGGTTGCCAATTAACAATAACTCGAATCTATTTGATGTCAAATGCCTTTATATCACTAATCAGCAAGCCGTTATGCCGAATACCTAATTTCTTTTAAGAAACTATTGATTTTACAGTGTGTCTATTGTCCTGGCACCGGTTGCACTCCGTGCAGTTTAAGTAATTGGGAGTCTGATGGCCACCTAAGACACGAGAAGCGAGAGAAGTTCGTCACCCGCTGCCCCAGTTCCCCTTGGATCCGTCGCCCTCGCCCGCGCCCGCACCCGCGCCGCCCGGTCAGCCCAGTGCAGAGGTCGAGGGTCGCCCCCCACGCGCCGCCGCCCACTCCAGCTGCAACGGCCACTGCTAAGGTCGCTGCCGCCGCGGAAACTCCGAAGCCAATTCACAGCGCTTCGTCGCAGCGCTGCCAACTTTACCCAAACCTCCTCCTACCCATTACGGGAAGATTTTCATTTAAACGTAGACCATTCAAAATTCGTCAGTTCACTACAATTTTACATAAACGTGCTTATCGAAGAAAATGAATTTATAAAACAAAACTCACTTCGGGAGCAGGGTAGGATAGCAGATAGGATAAGAGAGGGGTTGGGGAAGTCAGGAGTGGGAGGAGGCGGTTTGACAAAGATTGTAGATCGTACAGGGATGGACTGTCTACAGAAACTTCCCTTCATGTATCGGGCGAAAGAACAATCGCGGCCACGTTCTATGTACGTCAGGTTTAAGATTCAGTTTTTTTAGATCCTAACCTATTACAGCGTGTGACGTAAGACCAAAACTCTTTACATAAATCTAGCACGCGTTAATGTAAAACAGAATATACTACAATCCTTACGTGACTTTCCTGATTCTGTCTCCATGACCATGACCATTAATCCCACGAATGAATTCTCATTCGTCCCTTCAGGCGGGACTATTAGCTACGTAGCTATTGTCGAAAAGTCCCATCGTTTGGAAGCGAAACCAAGAATCTCGGGGCCAGCGACTCCGCAACTGCTGCAGAAGATGTCACTGACTCCAAATTAACTAATATATTACTTCGTATTTCTACTACCGAAATGTGAAGGGGAAAGAACCGGACGCAACATATAATGACAATATAAATGATGTACAGATAACATTTGTTAACCGATTTAGAATAAAGGGAATGAAAGAAATTAAAGCATTTCCCAATTGAAAGTCATAACTGACGGATGCGAAAACGGCTCCTGTAAGGGACGAAATCTGAAACCAGGCGTGTTTAAAATCGACAAGATACTAATATGGTCACAGCGACTGATGTTTTACGCATAGAGCACCAGCCTCCAATACAACACATCGCGGAGTCCCAGTTAGAATGATTTCCCCAAGACCGGATTACCGCGAGTTTCAATAATGCGACTTTATCACCGTCTCCCCGTGTCCCGCCTCCACACCCCAGTTTCCCTCCGATCTCCTTTAGCAGACCGCGGCCGCAGCCATTACGCCAGTTCCCGTTGGCCGTTCTGCTCGGATGCGGCGTCCCCCACGCGCAGCGCAGCGGCCTTTGAGGCCAGCGGGGGTCGATGCCCCCGCCCCCCTCCGCGCTCCACACACCCTGACAAGCGCACCTCCGGGTTCATGCTTGCTCCACACACGTCAGCAATTACTTTACACACCGGCCTGCAAAAAGGGAACTTGAAGAGGGTAGTCTGCGAGTAGCATGTAGAATCTAATCGCGAACTTGCGCGGGGAATTTAAACGCGAACTTTATTTCACGAACTTGTGCGGGGGACTGTGGTTACTACCTATTGTTTGGTCGTTTCGCCAACTAGTGAGAGTTGGCATGAAAACATTTTGTAGTTAAAAATTAAAGAAAAATTCACTTGTTGGGTTTTATTTCACAAAATAACATTTTATGAATTATTCGTCTATTAAATATGCATGGCAAATTTAGTAGAAAGACTAAAAAAACTGAACACCGCACGCTCGTTGCGTGGCGCCTGTTTATCTCTAAATTGCATGCTCTAGCCTTTTAATTTCTCTACCAGAAGTTTTGCTGAAGTTCTCCATACGCTTTTCAACTGGATTACACAACTTTCTGAAGACGACATCGGTACAAACTAAACAACTCACAAAAAGAATCCATAACCTAACTCCACGCGCTTTACTGACATTTGCGAGGCATATCAGTGGCGCTGCAGCTCTTGTGGCTGGCGGAAGCAATACGGAGCAATGCAGGTCGTTGGCAATGCTCAACTTGCTTCACGACAAAAAAGCGGTCGCTGGTGTGAAACTACCACACGTACCCCAAACCCTTCTAATTGGAAACTCACACCGTCAACACCCAACGTTCCGGGAAGGAGTTGCCTGGCCAACGTTTCCAAGCACGGCGATGGAAAATACAGGAGGCGGATTGTTCGCCAGGGCTTCCCTCGAGGCGCGAGCATAATTGCACGACCTCTCGTATGTAAGTGCTCGCGTCGATGGGTTCCAGGAAGGCTGGGCGCGCCTAGAAAGCTGACGGCTTCGAGGTAAGCCTTCGCGCATGCGAATCACAAGGCGGCCTGCATTGCTCGCCGTTCTTTTTACCTTTTGCATTTTGTTTGGCCTCCCGACAGGATGGCAAAGGCGGCCGGGGATCGTTCACTATGAAAACCTCGACACCATTATTTGCGAATTCGAAAACCATTACGATTACCGAGACACAGTTAGGATCTTCAATATTGTCGCCATGTTAGGTCTCTCCTCGCTACTGGAGAGTACTTGCACTATTTCAAACCTGTAGGCATTTTAAACAGTGGTAAAAGATACTACGAGTTTTTCCAGACAACGCTAGATCGACTTACTACGAATCATATTATACAACTCCGCAGCAACTGTGCTCATGCTTATTATGCTCGTGCTTATTAATAACTTGCAAGTACTAATGCTTTCAAAACTAAACCAATTTCCAAATAAACAAGACCGGCCATGCACACTACTGTACTGTAACATTCTAATAAGCAGACAACCACCAATACCCGTCAAATAATTTTAATTTCCTTTTCGTTGGCGAGAGCATCGCGCCGGCTGCCTTGGCTACACTGTAACTTCGTGGAACCGAGGGTCCGCCGGCCGGCCGTTACGGCGCGGCTGGGGGATTCACTTTCGCTGCCCCAACGCGGCCGCGACGCGCGCCGAGTGGAAAAACTGCCGCCCGCGGCAGTCGATGACCTTGGGGAACATGCCGCGTCGGATGCGATGCGTTCTCCACACGGCAGACGCGAGGAAAGGATTGGCGCTTGCTAACATCGGTCTCCACATCCAAGGCTAGATTGTAACAACACGGATCACAAAATGTGGTTTTCCGTGGTCACAGTGGTAAGATTTTCTTACCCATTTCTGGAGACTACACATTCAATGATATTTGTCGGAAATGTCTCCTTATTATTCCCTTGTAATGAAAACTTTGCAACATGCTTTCCTCTTTCCTGAAAAAAGCAATTTTTGAGATGCTTGTTAAAATTTAGCTATCGATATACAGAATGTCTATTTAACACCCGAGTTATCGCGGAATTTTTATGCCAATGTTAATCATTTATCCCAATGTAGTACATTCCGTCGGTTCCGCTATTGTAGGAGGATAGTTTTACTATAGTTTCTATACCTGCCTTTACTTAATCTTCCCAAGAAAAAAAAAATCACAGGTTGGACCGCCCATTGGAGATCTCTCCGACCAGAGATCCCAGATTAAGTACGTAATCGTGTTACTTGCGCTTCGATGATTGTCAAAACGGTCTTCAAAAGCCATTCCCTTTCCAGCTAATCACAGCAATACTGAATTCCGAACTTTCATAGCCCTTTTCATTCCTACTTAACTTAGGAAAGGGGACAGATAGGAAGTGTTTATGATCAGAACTGAAAAAAAGAGGGAGGGGAGGGGGGTCTGCGCCCGGGAGATCTCAGAATTCCGCAGTTGTGAACAGTTACTCATTCAAATTCACTAGCAGATGAACTTTGATAGGCGTGCGAGTATGACGGAGAGTACAGCTCGAAAGTTCCCTGCTGTAATGGCTTCCCCAGATTTAATACGTTTTAGGTTTTGCTGCGAATTATAGTGAGAAACTTAAAATGTAGGAGGCTTTCGATGACAGAATCGCTAATATGACTAGTAATGTTAGCAAATTTTACAATTTTAACGTCCTCCACAATTCAATGTTTGCTTTCGTGTTTGTAATTTTTCGAGGGTTGAAGGAAACCTATAAAATTATTAATGAAATATAATTTGAATAATTAACAGTCACAAGAATTCAAAGTTATCTACTACATCGTATATAATTTAAGCATTCATTCATTTCCTTGTGTATAAATGAAGGTTAAATGAACTGAATATTTGTTATATTTATTACTGATTATACGATTCCACATTTTCATGGCTTTTTCTCACGAAAGTAATAAACCAAACGATTTTTAGATGTCAAATAAAATGGGTACTTTTGTCTAATTTAAAAGTGTTCCTTAAAACCGATCCCTTATTCTGTTTTTGCACCCAAACTTGCACAATGGTGGCTTATATGTAAGGAATGAGTTAGAGGGCACTTATGCCTATCTTGAAATACCGAGTGTTATATAGAGAGCGGCGTTGAAAACTCCTACGAAGCGAGGTAATTAGTTTTCTTTGGCAGCGCCCGCAGCGCGGAGAGCCAAACGAGAACCAATTTGCCGCCGCCGCCGCCGCCGTGCGGGGGTGGCCATCGAAGGGCGCGTGAACAATCGATCTAAAAGAAGTTCAAGGTGTCGAGAACGGCTGACGTCACGAGCCAGGCGTGCCTCCCACGCTTGTTATCGAGAGCGAAACTTACGCGGTCGATTGTCCAAAAACAAACCGGCGTCGCCGTGAAATATCGTTCTTAACTAAATGAAGGCAACTGAATCATTTCCGGCGAAACTCTCTCTCGTAAGTGAAACTAATGAGAGCGCGGTGAAGACGAAGTTTTCTGACTAATCACACGCTACGTAGGCTGTATTAGCATGAAATATGTACGTAATATTAGCATAAAATCTGGAACACAGCTGATAAATGTCATCCCTGCTACTATACAACTTGTCATGACGGGCAAAGGCTGCGCATTTGACAGGATTGGAATATTAATTTCCAAGCGAAGCCAATCTATGATTGAGAGTTTCAGCATGACAGTTTAGTTGCAGAGATTGCATGAATCACACGAGTGTGTCAAACAATTTCACAGGCCTATTGTATTCTGCAACACCAAAACCAAACATGTGTCTGAACACATTCTCATCTGAACCACCTTCCCGTGATTTATTTCTCCGAATGTCTCACAAGAAGAAAATATTTGTATTTAGCTCCTTAGCCCAGATATGTCAGGTCTTTTATTATAACATTTAACACACCTGCAAATGACCATAGGTCAGAATTCTAGTACATCATCAAGTTTACTGAATGAAATATCTAATCATCGAATTGTGGACTGATAAAATTCTTACGCGAGATCATTAAAAATTCATGAATCGCAATCATTACCATCACGTTGACATGAAATTCGTTGTTAAACCGGAAAACATCTCGCTGTGCATCCAGACGTGTCACGGTTCGGACTGTGAGTACCCAACAACGCATTTCGCTTTGCTCGTATCCCGGAAACACGCACGCACGCACGCACGCCCCACGCAGACGGAGCTTCCTCCGGAACTCCACAACGCTGCGACCGCAGGGGGCGCTTCTTTCACAACACCGAAACATTTGCGATACGATGCAGGTTCAATCGAGTTTACTTCAATAGAGTCACGTTGTCACTTCTCGTGCAGGAAGCTTCAAACTTATTTGGCGAGCGGTAACGCGAAGTCACAATCTAACATATTGACGTCTTGAACGTGAAGTCAGAAATTTACTTGTTTATTATCAGCGAGTTTGCGTCGCCTACCGGAATCGATTTCGTAATGCGATTGGTCCGATAGGTGGTGCCCCTGACTACTTACAGGCAAACTGTACCATCCCCTCATAATCGGCAAAAACTGGAGAGATGTGGCAAATATCCTAAAATTCGTTACTGAAAATAATAAAATAGTTTCAAACGCCGCACGCTTGTGTCTAAATATTAATATTCTGAATTTTTCTGGGTTTGGTGTTGATGCTTACGTTGTCACTTCCAGTCTTTTTCACACTTTACATGCATTAAGAAAAACATATCACATTACAAAAAAATCAGAAACAATACGTGGTAATTTAACAGATTATATAAGTTATCATTCAATATCACCTTGTTGGGTAGAGAAATATACCCTGCACAGTAAATGGCATTATTACTGTGATCTTGTAACCATGTATCATTATTTTAAAGAAATAAAATAAGCGTTGGTTACCCGACCGTGAATCTAACGCGGATCTTGTGGTTTTCGCCCAGTTACTCCTAATCAACTTAGCTGCCGAGGCATCTAACATTTAGAACAGTTTCTTGGACCTGATATATTCCCCAGTTTTGATCCTTTGTCTTTGATACACTTTCAATGGACTATTTTGTGTTGCAGGCGCATTAACAGCTAATGGCATTAATCCTGTAAGTGTACTGCATGTGTTTATCACTGTATGTGGCGGTGTTTTTCCTTAACTGAATGGGGAGATCCAGCACCGACCTGCACGTCGGCTAGCACGGCGTTCTAAGGCAGGTGCCTCCCATCAGCGGGGCTTCAGCTTGCCTCAGCTGGGGCAAGCTCTAAGCTCCCGACATGTGTGGTAGTTCAGTACATGTAAGTTTGTGCAAATTAAGAGGATAGGACAAGAACACGCGCTCCGGCATTCGGCTGATGTTGATCGGAGAAACCACGGAAAACTACCGAACAGAGCAGACGGCCGCTAGAATTCTCCACCGGTCTGAATTCTATCTACACTGCGATTTTCGTAACTCTGCCCCTGACAGGAATCAGCTTTTTCGCTGCCATCCAACCGGGAGGTTATATGTTGCTACAGTGACGTCACTATAGCGACGTTCAAGCTCCCGATCGGATGAAACCATCAACAGCTGATTCCTGTCAGGGGCAGAGTTAAGAAAATCGCAGTACAGCTATCTAGTCGGCTAGTCTCGAAAATGCAGTCTCCGTCGGGTCCTAAGACCTCCCTGCGAGAGGCGCTGCCGTTGATGCCCTGAGCCACCCCAGCGCCTTCGAAAGGGCAGGAGAGCAGCGCCGGGTGCCACGAGCTGCGCGCCCTGTCCACTTGCGCCGCGGAGCGCGACGCCGGCAGGGGGCGCGGGGCGCGGCGGATGTGTCATCCGCGTGGAAAAAAATGCGCCGACGCGGCAGGAAAAGCGCGCTCGCTTACGCAGTGGGCGCGGGCCCCCAGTGCAAACGCTCGCGCGAACGCCCACTTGGAGCGACGACCACGGTGGAAGATGTAGAGGTGTTTTAACTCGCCGCCTTTGGGACAAATTTTCTGAAGATAGTTTGAGGCTAGTTCCTCGCTTGTCCGTACGGTGCGCACGATCGGATCTGGGTCACGGTGTAAGACATACACAGTATTCATCCACGATAAACCTCTTAAGATGACATCTTAAACTGTGGCTATTACATAGTTTTTCAAATCATTTCATACCCATTTTCGTACCTGTTCGCTCTAGACATTACCAATTCCACCGCGAAACGACAAATCACTGATTTGAAATTTGAAATCAGCTGGCCACAGAGCTGTCGAATGGATCATAATCAATCACGACCTTGCCCAAATGAGACCCAAAGATCGTAGCACTGTATGCGGGAACTGTTAGAAGTAGCCTCACATAAGCTTTAGTTTTAGACTGGGAGTGGATACACCTATGTATCTTACACCGTGGTCGTCGATCCAAGTGGGCGTTCGCGCGAGCGCGACGACCACTCGGCGTGCGCGTTTTCGCAACCCCTCCGAAGCACAATATGGGGCCAGTTTGATGTACTACTCCAGCACCGAAACTACTTCGCAATTCGCAAAGAGAGAGAGAGATATCTAACTTGTGTACGTGCTATTTTAGACGATTTTCACCTAGAAAGGGTTATATCCATCACAGACAGGAAATGGTTTCAAATGATTCGTAACGAATCTAAGAGAGGTAATAGAACTAAAAAATCCCCACATCGAGTTTTATTGATTTCAATCAAGGTTTCCAATTAATTTTTATTAAAATTTATACGAAAGCATTTGCATACGTCCAAATTTCAGCTAATTATCATATGAAAAATTCAAGCCTAAGTGCAATAAGAGTAAGTAAAGCGATGTAAAATTTACACAGCTACAAAAACTGAAAATATTTAAAAAGAGGAAATACGCAAATATTTAATAACAAATGCATCATTTACACATTTCCAACCGAAAGAACAGTACTGATTTTTTTGTTTGTTTATTGTTTTATTTTGTTCACCTCACACGTCTTCAGAAAGAAGCAATAATTCGCATTGAAACCAGACCCAACATGCTATTGCGAACAATCTCTCAAATGCGAGTCGCGTACCAGCGCCAACGGCGACCGCAGCTGTTGGAGGAAGTGGTGGTACTCGCTCAGGACCGACATGCAGATAAACCAGTCGCAAACCGGCTCATTCCAGCCTTTGCCTCTCCACTCGCGCCCCAGATGCTCCATCTGCACTAACTCTCGCTTCTGAACTTGCCCTCTCGTTTGCTAAGCATTTTCTGCATCCTCACTTCTCTCAATTCTCACGTCCCTCGTAGTTTTATTTGAATTAAATGTTTGCACTTTTGTTTCAATGGAGATTATAACAAATAAATTCTATATCATACCAGATGTCTGACTATATTTCAAATAATCGCGTTTCGCCATGCTTAAAATTCTGGTCTGGCGAACATGATTTTATGCCCAACAATCTTGATGGATGACTTGCGTATAACATTTCGCCCTTGACACAATTCTTCAAGCGTCCGACTGTCATACCACTCACCTTTTTGAAGAACTTACTGTGTTAATGCTTTTGATTAAGGAGATGCCTAAATGATTGTCCTACTCATCACCATTTGCAGAATCACCATTACAAAATCACCATTCATAGTAATGAAAATGTGATTTACTTTTCGTGTCGAAAAAGCCTAGTAGAGTTTGTGATTTATTAATGTTTTCACGCATGTTATCATTCAATACAATTTTTGAAGCAAGTTGCACGAGGGTGTAATGAAACATTTTTTTAATATGCTCTCTAAAGGATTTTCCACTTATGAAAAAAAAATGTTTGTGACAGTTTTCAGTCAATTTGAGCAAATTCACATTCATTAGTTTAGTTTCTCTCTGCCACGTTCCACAACTAAACACTTACGGGAGTTGTTTCGACAAATCCCTTCTTATTCAAGTCTATTAGACGGCTAAGTTCACGCCTGGTAACGTTCAGAATCTACATCCTAATCTCCATCTTCACCGTATGTAAATGTAAGACCCTTTTCCTTCTAAATTACACAATTACTATTCATTCACTTTCAATCCCCCACGTTTTTCGCGCCACTTTTCGTAGCTGACATACGAGGCCGTCTTATCAGGTAACCAGCGAAAACCGGGGCATTTCGCGATCGAAATGTTCCAGAGAGGACAGTCTCGAACCCTCTCGCACGTCTCCCAGCCAAGCCACGCCTTCCACGGTAATAGCACGTGCTGTGTAACCTTTCTGGCGCCCTCGTGCTCTTTCGCCGGTGCAAGGCGTGCTCGTGCTTGCGCGTGCAGCCGGCGGTGGCGACGGCGACGCACGAGCAGAGGGGGGGGGGCGGGCGGGCGGGTGGCCTCGACGACGACAAAAAGACGACGGCGGCGAGGAAAGGTGCGCGTCGCGTCGCGTCGCGTGCAAGCTGCCACCGCCGCCTCGTCACGTGGGCGGGAGACCGCGATACGCACGCGCACACACATACACACATACATACATACACGCACACTTTCGCAGCGTCCGCGAGCCGCGCCGCCGGCTGTACAAACTGATACGACTCTTGCGTTTAGGCCTCCAGCACAACACGAGTGCACGGAACGGAACATCAACCCCTGACAGCATTCGTCCATGTAACACTGGGACAATACTTTCATATTTGAGTTACGACGTTTATTTACGAACATTTTATTATAATGTAATAAATTATTAATAAAACTCCTTTAAAGCTTTTTAACATCAATGTGCGATATACACGATTCCTACACTCAATTCTTTTTCAACATCAGTTAAATTACGAATAAAAGATATTCAAGAGGCGTAATCAACATTTGATAGCAAAAGTTGGTTTTTACTTCAGTGAAATTGAAATTATTTGAATAAAAAATTATCAACTCCTTTCCTATCTAGCGAAATGAACAACGTTTTTTTAAAACGATGATCAAAACTTACATTTTTTCGGGTTGTGCCAACATTGTAGCCGACGAACGAATTGTTAACTAGTTTTTATTAAGAGAATAGATAATTCATTCGTAATATTTACAACGATAAATGAACGCGGATAAATAGATTTCCCAAAACTACAACAGAAAGAAAATTAACTTCTAAAATTATATTTAACTGTCAAACAACACGTAACACGTTTATACACTTAATTCAGAAATGAAACTAATAACATTTCTCTCCAACTACTACTATCTCAAAAATATTTACATTAATTTAATGTAAATGCATTATATTGATTTACGATTGGCTGTTGAATTCATGCACTTCTACGCAGCTTCTTTATGAGGCGACTGACCTAACCTCAAAGTCAACCTTCGCTGACACCTGTGGCTTTCAGTAGTCTCACTCATGGCCGTTCGTAGCGTAAGCTACGCAAGTGTTTGGAGAGACATCAGTCTTCCTAGTACACAGCCATTCGCATCTGACGATAACAATACTCGAAGGATATCTCTCATGCAAAACATTTGCAATGCTTTATCACTGGCAAAACGTCCGCTATCGTTCGGGTTAAAATAAACATGTACTCTGCAACAATCCCCATTCTTTCCGTCGCTAATAAAATGTCCTGCAACAGAATTTCCTTTGGCATTTATAGCCAACTACGCGATACAGAACGAACGTGCACACAATTCTTGTGTGTTCATGTGACAGTAGATTACTCAGGATATGCAAAGAATTCCTCTGCGAGAAGAGGCGATCTACGACCATACACGGTTACAAGTATTTGTAATGGAGTCCCAGCTGTGATTGCTTGAGAACGATGGGGCAAGCGCCCAACGCCACGACGTTGTGTACTCTAGCACGCTGAAGGCCGTGGCAGCGTGATTCCGACAGATAAGCAGATAAGTCTATACACACGCGCGTGCGCTTACGCCGGTCGGCCAGAGGAAAACATATCGACTGTCCAAACGAGGCGCATACTGCCCGACGCGCGACAGCTACTAAATGAGGCGAAGCAGATTAGCTAGAATGACACCAACACTTTGTCCGAACGTAATCAACACAAACAGCAGCGGCGGATCCAGCCGATCATTTTGGAAGGAGCCATCATTCGTTTTTGTTAAATAATAAACACTTGTTATTTTATTGTGTATAGTTTTCGGCGTATGTGTGATACTATACAATATTTTTAAATAATTACATAATTCTGACATAAGTATTAAAAATAAATTTTGCCAAATAAAGAAGGTAACAAAAGAAAACTCTAAGCCTCCTGGATCTACTACTGACACCCATCTCGATCAGGTTTTTGTCCAGTTTCCCTGATCCATTGAGCAAATGCTGAGATGGCCCCTTGTTTTGCTTCTGGACGTAAATGTAGCTTCACTGTGCGCACGTTTTGTTGAGCACTCCTTTTGCTTGTAGTTCATTTAAAGTTGAAATTGATTTTCTATAACTCGGGAAAAAACATTTTTCAAATATCTTTATTTTTCTAAAATAATTATTTTCTAAATTCATTTTTTCGTTTGTTTTTTTTAATAAAATTCTGGCCCTCAAGAAAATGTGCGCAGATAAATTTCTTTCCCCACATATGCCATATACAGTTTTTACTGTTTTTTTTACAAATAAATAAATAAATAAATAAATAGACACACAGATTGACCCACAACAACAAACGAATTTTTTTAGAGCTTGAGACAATTGGCTCGTTGGGAGCGACATGATTAGACGAAGCATTCCTGGCAGCGTACGCAATCGCTTTCGCGTGGTTTACGTTCGCGAATCATTAAAATGCCTTTTAGGCGCCGATAACGAGGAAATATGTCCATTAAAGCATTCTTGCAAAGGTATGTCTAAGAGGCGCAGTTTCTCCTATTCTTCTCTTACGACACAGGAATACCGCTAAAGCAAGGAGGGAAGTTTTCATACCAATGTTTGAAATGAGAGACATTAAATTTGAATTTCAAACCCTTAACGGAAAGAAGATGCAAACCATTGTATTCGTGCATTATTCATTACTGCAATGCTATTTTCTTGGCTTTGAATAATTATATCGGTTACCTCTGTTAAATGCGTATCTACAACAAATATTTTATTTATAATGTTCTCTCGACATTTCACAAAATATAAATTCTGGTCCTACATCGTCGGCGGGCTATGAACAGTAAGATCTTAAAAATTTAGTGTGCATTGTAAATAAACAATAGAAAACGTCAACAACCATTTGAAAAAGCAATGTTTTCTCAAAAGATTTCAATGTTTTTTCGTTTGTTTTTTTAATGTTTCAATTTTTCATGTTTGAATGATTTTTCAAAAAATTTCCCCGACATTTTCCGTTTTTCCAGTGCATTTTTTTCTGACAAGATTTGTAATTTCACACTACTTAAAGAAAATATTGAAGCAACTTTCGCCCACCCCAGATCCCATTTCGCCGTGACAAAGTGCAAATGAACAATATTTTCTCCCCAAATAAAAACCCAAGAAACAATAACGCTATACTAATGTTTTCAACGAACAATATCTATTTATGGTTTTATAATCATCTCAAAATTTTCCTGACCTCTAACGATTGTTGTACAAATTCCCTGATTTTCCCCTGATTTTTCCAGAGCGAAGAAATTCCCCGATTTTTTTCCGGTTTCCCATGTTTTCCAGAAAGTGGCCATCCTGCTAGTTTTCTCTAGAATCGTTGAACGCTGATTGGTAACGCTTTACGAGCTTCGTCGGGTGAGTGCTTCAGGCAGGCCTGCCGCATTGTAGGGCGACCTTGGGTCGAGCGCGGCTTGCCCAGATTGAGCGGCAGGCATCGAATGGCGCCCATTGGCCGGGCGGCCCCCATCCCATCCCGTCCCGTCCCGTCCCGGCCCGGCCGCCGTCCCGGCTCGTTACGCAAGCCGAGCCAACGCGAGCGCGCAGGGTACACTTCCACTCCCAGGCGCGGAGGACGCGAACCCCACTCTGGGACGGGTGCGAGGCGAGGCGACACGGCGGGGCAGACCGAGCCGCGAGTTATCTACGCAAATTGGCACCGCCGCGCTGCGCCGCCTGACGTCACATGCCGGCCGATTACGCCGCTGGGGCGCGAGCGGGGCGGGGATGCGGGCGCGGGGCCGAGGCGAGGCTCATGTGACGATATCTACGACTGCGATGGCGACCGGGGAATCACTCATTACCATGACACTGATCACAGCCAAGGTATCTCTTACGGTTGACAAGCTCGAGGAGTGATGGCTAGCGCTTATGCTTTCCACAGCCGAGGACCGGGTTCGATTCCCGGCCAGTCCGTATCGATATTCGACGGTCGATACAGTGAGCTCTCGGCAGCTTTTCTCGGGGTTCTCTCGTTCCGCTACCTCTCTTCAGCATTGCTCCATCGTTTACTTTTCTATGGTCATCTACCAGGATTACTCATGAAGCTAAAGGACCAGGGCAACTGAAGTTCCCTAAATTGAAATTAAGTAAATAAAATGTAAATAGTTCTGAGGCGTCAATTGTGATAGTAGGCGCTTATATATCGGTTGTAATCCATAACTAAATCCAATAACATTTGACTTTTCAAATCTATTTTTAAAGATCCAATTCAAAGAGATGATTACGCATAAAATCCGGCATTCATATTTATGCGCAAATAACAGTGGCGTTCCCTACGATTGCCATTTCGACGATTAAATTTCGATGCCATTGGTACAAAGAGAAGTTTCTTCAGTACTACAGATCTACTGTCTACAGATACACGACTTTCAATGAAACAGCTGTGTAGAACGTCTGTCTTATTCAGACATACACGCGCGCGCGCAAAGCGGGGTGGGTTGGGGAGGGGAGAGGCGGGGCGGGGCGGGGCGGGGCGGGGTGTGTTGCGCGCTGCCCAAGCGGGTCACGGGGGCAAGGCCGGGGGACAACGGGGTCGCGGGCGGCGGCGGCTTTCTATCTGCGCGTTATCGCCGCCATCGACGGAGTCGCGAGCCCGTTGCCTCACCGCCCATCCGCTTATCGGACGCACCGGCTCCGAGGCCTCTATCGCCCAAGGGCGACGAACTTGAGCGATGACAAACTGTGCACGCCGCTCCGGCTCAGCCACTTGGACGGCGCAGCAGCTTATGAGAGAGGCCGGACGTAGTGCGCGGAATGAGATATCGATGTCCACGTTTTCAAAACATCGATGGTCCTTTAAAATGATGGATGTTTTGTGCTTGATGTTTTGCTTTTGCTATGTTTTGTTCGTGGATGAAAAAAATCCCATAACCGCAATTGTCTACAAGTTAAATTTACGAAATGGCTGATGGTTCCATTGTTTTGTGTCCGAATCAAAAGAACGCGGTTTCCTTTATCGAACAGACAAATCCATCGCTGGAGATAATCCTCATGTCCTGGCATTTCGTTCGTATTTTCGCACATGGGGAGGCGTTTTAATTTTATTTTCATTTCAATTTTAATTATAAAGTAATATGCACCTCCTAGTGTCACTCAACTCACAGGTTATACTCAGAATTGTCACGTTTCTGTAGCTTCTGGCCTCAACAGCAACTTTCTGTGTGTCCTCGCATTCTCTCCACATTGAATCAGTCATGTGAAATTATTGACTAATTGCGTTCACACTCTCAGCCGCAGAATGTTATCGTTTACGTAAAAATGAATCAGAAGAACCAAGTCAGCACTCTTGGGTAGTTATTCATTTCGGTCATTTGGTTACAACACGGTGATATCATAAGACATAAGAAGCCGAGCATTTTCGACACTTGAGAAGCAGCAAGATTTATAAATAAAAGATAACACGAACAGCTACTCTGCGCCAGGTCTCGCACGTGGAAATTTCTGAATCGACTTGCGTAAGCACGGCAGAGATAACAATCACTTCGTGGAAATTTGCTCAAGATCTACGAAGTTTAATTGAACCAGAGCACTTAGCGAACAGATAACATGCCGACAAGATGTCAAGGGGAAACTACGCCTTCTCCATTTTCCCTTTCGGTTAATTGCGAAGCCGAATCTGATGGAATGCCTTATTGTGGACGTTGCCGTCGCGACGAGCGACGACCCTCGAGCTCACCCCGGCGCCACGCCGCGCCGTTCATTCAGTTCATTAGCACAGCACTCCGCTCGTAAACTAATCTGCAACTCACTCGACTGGCACTTCGTTATCGTACTCCGTCAGCTCTTTCGCAATACGATTGCAATGCGAGTGCAATTGTTACAGCTAACTCTGCCAATTGTGTGATTTCGTGTGTTGTTAAGTGCATAACAGCAATCTTATAAGCGTGGGTTCGATGTGAACCAAAATTTAATTTTTACTGTTCAAATTGATCATTCGGACTAGAATACTTCGCTGACTCTAGAAATGAAATTAGCGTCATCCAGCGATACCTTCCAGAAAATCGTAAATTCTTAAGTAATGTCAATGTTTTTAAAGCTCCTCTGTTTCCCTAGGAACATTCTTAAGAAACTGAAATCTCGAATGTTTGTTTTTTCTTAGGGCAAACTCTGTAAATTCTTTCGTTCGCTCATTTAAAACTTACAAAACAAGAATTATTTCATAATGAAATTGAAGAAGAGGATTTTGATGAATTTGCAACTTTAATACTTGTACAATTCTTTATCACATCAAGGGAGATAACTGAAGAAGTCAAGAACATTGATCTTCAAGGGCGCTTCAGGTGGATTGCCATAAACTCGCGCAGAAACCGATTAGCCGCATTCCCATTACATCATGCACGTGATCTATTATCTTATCTGCGAACAAGGCGAACGAAATGTTATGCCACGTCCATCTCAAAATTCATCATTTTCCTCAACGATTATATAAACATACTCGCTTCTAAATTTGTATCAAAATATGAATATAACGAACAAAATGTGTATTCCGAATGTTAAGAAGATATGCAGTAATAGAGTGAAAACTGAATCAAGTTAAACGAGCTTTGTCAACCATGAGCTCTTAAACGGTATTTCGTGTAGCGGTCTCGATCACAGTTTCGATTTTCAATTAATTCCACTAAATCAATGAACCAATGTATGGAGACACCCAGCTTTTTTGTTGTCGTGGCTAAAAAAATGAGTTTTCTTCAACCTTTAACTAAGTACGTAAATTTAAAATATTTTAATAAATAAAAATAGGGCTTAATAATTTAACCAGATACAGTAAAACTTGCTCAATGCGGAACGTGTATAATGCGAAAATCTGTCTAATGTAAACGTAAATCGCAGACCCTCCAAACTTAAATACTACAATATTACACTGCATAATGCGAAATCTTCACTAATACAGAAAAAAATTCTGGTCCCTTGAGATTGAGCAATGTAATATTAAAACTCATAATTTATAGCAATTTCTTGGAGGGAACACATTGAACAATGAATTGCTTGAGAACATCTGTTCTGAAGGAATGACGCGTATTATCCGCGCACATTTTCTTGAGCTCCATTTCGTCAGCTGCTTGTGTGTGCGCGTGTGCGTGTGTGCGCGTGTGCGTGTGTGCGTGTGTGCGCGTGTGCGTGTGTGCGCGTGTGCGTGTGTGTGCGCGTGTGAGGGGGGAGGAATATTTGGGCATGACTATTCCATCAAATCGGTAGGTCCTTTTTCGATGCAAAATAATTTCTATTACAAGCGCACATTGCTGGTTATCAGAGTTTTTTCAATAACGCTCGTTGCTATCAATTTAACGCTCGTTGTTATTTCATTTAACATTGGTAAAGGAATGAGGGTAGGTATTCCGAGGGTCGAGAAACCTTGTGCGCGTATTGCAGGTCTGTACTGACTGAAGCGAAGGCAACGGTGGCCACCTCGCGGAGGCGAAAGCGCCTGATCCGCGCACCCAAGCGATGCCGCTCCGCCGCCGCGTCGTAAAGAGGTTGGCGATAGCGGAGGTCGTAAAGGGCCCGGGGCGTCACTTGCGCGGGGCGACGGCGGAGGCGGAGGCGGCGGCGGCGCCGGGGCAGGAGCAACGACCCCTGGCCGCGCAGCCGCCCTCTCCCCCCCTCTACCTCCTTCCCGGTCACGACCTGCCTGGAACGTCTGGACCGGACCTCCCCTCCAATAAACACCTATACTGCCCTTGTAAACCTGAAGTGCCTATCGCACGTTTTGGTTTTGTACTTCTGTTTAAGTAATGTTTGCGAGGTACCAGACATTTCTAGAAGCCAGAAAGGCGTACCTTATCAAGTCCAAGGAAGTCGAAAATTACTCGTTTTAAAACTTATGTAAATGTACTAAAATACTCTTAGCCAAAAGTTTTAATTATCTGAGATATCCATTTTAGGTTTAGGGGGTTCAACACAGGACTAATTTGTGCAGACTTCCATACAACTCGAAAATTTTAACCTGTATTTACTGAATGTAAATGCACCACGATAAACGCATGAATTAAACACTTGCGTTTTGAAGTGATGTTCTAATTTGTTAACAACATTTCGATTCAGATTTGAAGCTTCATCGGAATTAGTTAATACAATAGATTGTCAGACTGCGTGGTGAGGTGACCTACAACCGTATTTCCCACATGCATTTGAAAACCAAACCAAATGCACATAAGCAACTTAAAATTACAAACTAATTAAATATTACACCAAAATGCAAGAGTTAGATTACATTTAAATGTAGAGAAATGAGGATAAACCCTCAATATTATTTTGTCTTGAGATGATCTGCAGATCCTTAAGAGTCAAAGCATCAGCTTCCCATCGAGATTTAAATCCCGGTCCATCCAACTACATTCATTTTTCACGAGTTAACAAGTACAATCTAAATAGTATTATACAAATATTCTCCATCCGCGTAGCTTTCGGAGAGTTGTTACATTATTCAACTGCGAGGTCCCACGTGGTGCAAGAATTAAGCTGGAATTACGATGAGAAGTCGGACGAAAGGCCTTCTCCCGGACATTATCCGTGGTATTCCATTTGAGTGTGTGGTGAATTGTTTGTTTTGTTTTTAGAATAAATACGCGTCATTAGGCCAGCTCGAAAAATTAATTTTAATTGGAACTGCTGCCTTAATATTCTGCACACACCGTTTCCTGTTACGTGCCTACTGTTTGGAAACCAAGCTCTTATGGTTTTTGTTTTTTCGTTTCTCTGGACGACTGCATGCTGTTTATCATGCAGATATTCTTTGTTTACTGAGCCACAATGCGCATACTCTACCAGGAACAATATCAATCCGGCTTCGTTTTATAAAATATTTCTATTCTTGTTCGGCAGATGAACACAAAGTTTGAAAATTCAGGGAAAGCAATTTACTGAATGACAATAAATACAAGATATTATTTACACTAAATGAACTACGCGCGGGTACAAGCATCTATAAACACGCGACACAAAGCTTAGAAATTTATCGCATATAATGAACCACATCCTTAATTTATTTCGGGGTCGTACAATTTTCCTAACTGTTAGTCGGCACGGCTAAGCATTCATTCTCTTGGGGGTCGCACACCGGTGTCTTGCAAGCTCCTTCCGCGAGATTGTCCGTCTCTCCCATCTCCGCAAATAGCACTGACTTGCGCTATCCTCACAGCCCTGCGCCAACACAGGGGGCCGTTCTTTACGATTCATGAACGTCGTCTTAAAACGTCAGGGGCGCTATTTCAGATTTCGAGAGAGTTCCGCAACACGCGCAGGCTGCGAACAAACTGCCACCGAGACCAAGTTGCAAGTTGCATGTTCCGCGAAGCTCTTACGAATACATTAACTACGAATACACAAACATCAGACAACTAATGCATTGGAGGACTGAGCGGTACTCTTTCTGAAACTATAAAGCAAGTCATACCCAACAAATACCATTATTTAAGGATTATTACTCCGTCTGCAGAGTTCGAGTGCGCAATAACCTTATCAGAAAGAGGACTTGGAAACCTACTATTTTTCTGCTTGGCGACTAATTTTAGTCCAAGATAGCGCGTTTCCTTGTCGGATACAAAACTGGCCGTCCTCACGCGAATAGTTCAGTTACAAAATTGCTCATTGGAAAACTTGCCAATATGTGGGGACAGGTAATCTTGTGCAGAAACTTACGAGCTAAGACGGTCACAAGTGTTATTTACCCGGTGCTTCGAATAGTTTACTCGCGTATATGCGTCAGAAACGTTGATAGTTAGCGATTACAGAAGAATCTGCACCTTTTATTGTTGGTACTCTAGTTCCTCACACCCTCCATCAAATCATGAGAAACCACCACTGTCACTTCAGTGTTAGGATTATAATTTAAGATTTCTACGCAGTGCTTCGTAGAATAAACGTAATAAGTTTTCCAAATACTGTTCATGGTCCCAACGTTCCCAACAGCTTTCTTGTGGATCGTTGCACACCGCCTGTGAAATATAAGATTAGATTCGATTCGATTTCTAATGGAATTATTTCAAAGATGGGAGAATGGATAATTGGGCGCCTTCCACTTCCAACTTAATGACGTTTGGGGGACACTTCACAACAGGTATTTCCTGCTTCCGGGAGTGACATTAATACGAAGTCCAAAGATGCCAATATCAAAATGGCGGCTTGATTGTCTCGAAGTTCATAAGCACTAATAGAAAGTCGTAGTTATTTAATGATAGACTGACAACTGCAGAAGGGACACTCCTTAATCTACACACACAAAACGCTCAGTCTTCTCTTCGCGAACTTAAATCTCACTGTTATATGCTCGTTTGCGCCAGACTGCAAAACGACCGATTCCGACAGATCGATGGCAACTTGCAGAACAAAACTAAGTAATGAACAAATGACGGCAGATAATTCATTCGATTAATTTCAAGATATTAATCCATAGTTTTATAGTACTATAAAACAGGTTAATAAGAGCCAGTGATAACGCATCTAGGGCTCTCTGCATCTTATTTAATGAAAAAAGAATTCCGAATGTTGGTTGATTAGAAAGCTCAAACGACCGAATGAAAGCTCCTAGTTTTTAACATATGGACAGCAACTGCGGGGAACTGTAGGTGCGCGGCGAGCTTACGGTGACGAAGACCCTGCCCAGCGGTGAGCCGCGCCGTTCCGTGCCGTGCGCTTGGTCGTAACATGGCTCGCAGTGTTTACACGCGAGGCACGGCGGCGGCGGCGGCGGACGCAAGCGACGCGACGCCAAGGGGCGCGTTCCTCTTCGCCTCACGCTCTCCGGCGGAGGCGTGCAAAAAAATCCGCGAGATCCCAGCACGCGTGCGGTTGTCGGGTCGAGCCGGACGGGGGGACGGGAGGGCAGGAGGGGAAGAAACCGGTGCTGAAGAAGAGGAAGGAAAAAAAAATTGAGCGTTATCGCTGGGGTCCAGTGCACGAGGAAGAAGCGGCCCGAGTTCGCCGCGAAAACTGGCAACAGCGCCCTCCTCGTCTTTCGCAGATCCCGCGGCCGCGGCGGAGGCGGAGGAAGGGCGGGCGGCGTCGCTGAACTTGGCCCCGAGCGGGGCGAGCGGCTACGGTGTCTGTTGAGCGTAATAATATAACAAATACTACAACACACTATTGGGAAGGGGAGGGGACCCGATGGCTACTTGGTTCCGTGGGAGGGAAGTGATTTAAAAGTTTATGGACAATCCAAAAATCAGTTTAGGGCGTCTTTCAACAACTGACGGAAAATTCCGGAAAACCGTTTTACGGGAAAAAGTACAGTATATTAATTATATTTCCTTTATTCACTGCTATTTTTTTATTATACAACGCCTATTACATTTTGTAGTTCTGTAAATTGTAAAAAGAGGAGTACGTATGGTGTATACGTAACTTGGGAGAGAAAATTTTTGCTACAAAATGATGTGAAGGACGAGTAGGAAAAATTATGTATTTTCGTTACTCATGTTTACCCCAAGTAGATGCGCACTCTTCACTTGTTAAATGCACGAGACTTCAACTGTACCGAACAACATCTGTTCTCATTAAGAAATTTAAGACAGCAAGATTTTTTTTTTTTTTCAGGCGGGGGGGGGGACATCTGCGGACACATTTTTGTGAAGAAATGTGGAAGAAACAGTTTTTGCATCTGAATCAGCAAAAGCAAAATTACTCCATAAATGGGTATCAATTTCAAGATATGAGAGACTTTCGAGTGAAAAAATTTGCCTCATTTGTCATCCGTCATTTGATTACAGTTTTGGAACTATTAAAAAATAACTTCATTTTTACCATCTTCCTTTTACGTTCATTTCTTTTGTTTGTGAGAATAATACAGACCTTTTGTTGTGCTTTTTAAGTTTAAAGTTTGAAACCAGCTCTCCTCAGATAAGACTCCCTTCAATCAACTGAAAATGTTATTCCTCTTTAGGAATGTTTGAATAATCTGGATATGACTGCAAAAGTACGAGAAATGACACGGAAATGATGGTATTTACACATTTTATGTAATGACATAATCTAGATTCTTTCCCAATTTAGTTTCTAAATAAGCCGGAGCATTACGCGGATTGCGGAAAAAAATCGACCGACTTCCGCGTATCTTCCAAGATTGCTGAAGTCATTTGCCTTAAGTGTCAAGTTACTCATAAGGTTGGTCAGTTGTATCAATTTACTAAGAATGTCTATTCTGCACAGTGCCACAACATTTCTCTTCCTGAAAAGACCCACAACAGTTTAATACAGTGCAAATAACATACGGTGATATCGAGATAAAAGTACCTGGTATTTAAGAAGAGTAAATATACAAGGATTTGGACTTGGATTTAAACATAACTGCACTAGACGTAAATCAACTGTTGCGGTATCATGCAATCGGGAGGTTCAACGTCACCGTCGTGACGTCACGGTAGTGATGTGTAAGCTCCCGAATGGATGACACCGAAATAGCTGACGAGCTGCCAAGTGCAACTCTAAATAAACCAGAAGTATAAGTTGGCGAACAATTAATATGGACAAGAAAGTTCTAAACCCTGAAAAGTTCCAACTTGCTCTAAAGCATACGTCGACAACTCATCAGCGAGCGACCGGTCGCTCACCATACCTTTCTAGCTCTGGCAGACACTTTTAGTGAAGGCAGTTCTTTTGTATTCTTTGAGTTGGCATTACCACTGCAGGAATGTAGTACATACATTACAAACTTGAGTGTTCAGTGTTTACTTCATATTAAGACAATCGTGGTCATTTCTTGAAATGCACATCAGGGAAAATGTGAAACCAAACGATAAACTGCGATGAAAAGACTGTTCAAACGCAGTACAATGCCTCTTCGCAATTTAAAAAAAAGGGATATGTACCTCTTCACTACCATTATCTCTTGCATGGATAAAAACGTTTCGTTTGCCACTGTCAGAATTTATAAGGAAACACGAGAACTAAGCCTAGCATCTGAACTGGTCGACGAGATCCGTTATTCAACAACGACGCTAGCCCAAAACTATTTGCCTCTCCAGTCTCCATTAAACAATTTCCGAGCCCACTATCTACCTCCGTTTTCATTTCATTTATGTATATGACATTTTACATGTTTTCAGGGTAGTTTCGTACGTTTTTCGGCAGAGTTGGCTGAGCTATTTTAGATTTTTTGACGAATTTTTAGGAGCTCTGAGGAATGTCCAGTCTAAATGAATAGATTCTAAAAGCTTTTTTGCCAGGAATCCGTCTGTTACACCAACACACACAATGAATATTTTCAAGGTTTTCAGATTTGGAGAATTTTTTCACCATTTCATTTCACATTACGAAATATGTTTAATACAATTTCACAAAGTTTTATAAAGTGACATGGCCAAACGCGCTTAATGTCAGTCATTTTTTTGGGAATGTTGAGTCATTTTTACATAGATTTAATATTTTTATGAAAATAAAAAGGTTTATTATGTATGGCTACGGGAATCCTTTCAAAAATTTCAGGAGAGGCACGGCCCCCCCTGTTGTACCCCTCCTCCGCCCGCAGTTTTGTTCCTTCGTACTTCGCCAACATACATGTACCTAAAATTTGGAAATTGTATTTTTTCAATTTTTTCCTAGCAAAACTCCCCTAGCTTTACTACTTTAAAAATGTTTTGGCTTTTCTAAACTGATAAATTGCTGCAAGACGAGGGACGATGCCTGACTCGCCGCCAATCTGGGACACGAGATATAATGAATTACATGTCTACACCAAATTCTTTTATATGCATTAAAAATGCAAACAACGAATGATCAAGTTTAAGTACCTCATATTTCGCAGGTCTACTGTAGCATACCGTTTCATTAAGAAGCTCGCGAACATCCGTACGATGTCGATCTAAGCGCCATACTTTAGTCTTTCCTCTCTTAGTTCTTATTTTTCAGTGCGAGTAACAGTGGGGCAACCGGATTCACACTATCCTACCTGTCGCTTATGCATTCCGGTTCAATCCAGTCGTGGCACTGATGGGAGCTGTCTACGAGAAAAGAATCAGAGCACAGCAACTCGCCGTTGACGCTAATCGAGCCAGGCTAGGATGGACAGTCCCTGTGTGCAGATCGCCAGCGCCGCGCCGTCTCCGACGCATGGCCGCCTCAGAAGTCCACGGGCCACGGCCAATGTGGGCCGCGCTTTCCGAATAGACACAGCCGCCGTTCCCCGCCCCGCCCCGCCCCGCCCCGCCCCGCCCCCGCCCCGCCCCGCCCCGCCCCGCCCCGATTACTTAACGCAGGCGAAGGTTCAGGTGCGCTGGGGCGCTGCCAGAGAAGACAAGCTCTGCGGAGAAGGCACGAGTCACCCCACCCACACACACACACACAGACAAACAATCCAGAGTTGTCTCATGAATTCAAATGCAAATTCAATAACTACTTCCTTTATTATTAATCGTCGGTACAGGGACAGGAGCATCTCGAAAATTGTTATTTCGCAGAAGAAAGATTTTATCGTGAGGGGATCTATTTCGTGACAAATGTTTACTTTTTACCACAGGTAGCCCGTTCAAAATGAGATGAAATGAAACTACCATATTAATAATTCATTATAATGAATGCAATTACACATTAATTTCTATAATACTATATTTTAATTTGTTTTCATATCAACAAATTCTTTATTATCAGTAATAGGTTCTCAAATTGGGAGTTCGCGGTGTTTGAGGAGACTGCGAAACTATTCTGGGAGACCCTGAAGGGACTACCAGGCGAAACATTCAGCTATTTGCTGTTTTTATGTCCGACGGAAGAATCCAATTTAGTTCCTGTAATATTTGTTATAATCGTTTAGACATCGTGTTCTCGGAAATTATCCGCACGTGTATCGAATATTAGGTCCACTTGTGTTCCCCGATATCTGCATTTTATGAAGAGTCAACAATAATTGCGTTCATTTACACGATTCTTATTTATCTTATTGTAGTATAATGGTTTCTGTTATGTACCTCTGATCATCAATAGTTTGTCAAAAACGTTTCACCAGGGCCTATGTAGTAATTATAGCTTATCTAAGAGACATTAAGCGCAGTCTAAAAAACAATTGAAAGATACTGCCATGCAAGACTTTGGTAATATTATATTTTTTTTTCCAAGCCGCCAAATAAAATCAATTTGGGATAGCCTACTTCGTTATTGCTGAATTCTTTCTGCATATTCAATTTCCATGACAATCTAGGAAAACTCCAAATGCAGTGAAATTTCGAAAACTGAATTGTGCGCTGCATAATCTATCGCGGGATACTGAAAATTACGTTATAAATACTGCCAGCTTAGTGAATAATCATTAAATACTCTACTATATAGTAAAAATTGATAGTTTTTATACATTTCTTCAGTTAGAACAAAAAAGTATTTTTGAAATATTTTTCTTATCATGTTCGCCAACGATACACAAAAGAGGACCACATCCCTCTCTAAATCGAGTGCAAGCCTCCCAAAAAAGCATGGGATTACTCAGTACGAAGATATGGTGAACCATTCCTCAGTAAGATCCAATTATGTTATCACATGTTCGTAATATAACGTACAGCTTTATTCCGAGTGTGAAACATCACAGCAAGCCAATTATGAAAATTTATAATGCAGAAAGCCTGAATTTAGGTAAGCTGGAAACCATAACATTTCCATTAACCAACATGTTGGGGGTGCTATCTTTATCACCAAACACACTGGTTGCCCTTTTTACATGCAAATTACAGAACAGAAATCCATCCAAACTGTCTTTCAATCAGAACAACGCCTAACGAACAATCGGATGTTCCTGGAAGGCAGTCGTTTCGTCATGGGGCTATGTTCCGGTGCGGCAGAACATTTCCAACTGCCGCTTCGTTTATTTTCAAGTTTCAGAAGTTCTTGGCGCATGCCGCGCGTCCTTGATAAACTATTTTAATACGGCGGGCCTCAGCTGGACTGCCTCCGAGCGCGGCCGGCCCGCCCGCCCGCATGGCGCTTCGGCGGCCGCCGCCGCTCGACTTCCGCGCAGCTGACGCATTTCCCGACTGCAACCCGAGAGCGGGCGGGCGGGCGGGCGGGCTCGACCGCCAACTGGTTCATACTGGAGACTTTTTGCAAGCCGTGCTGCGTGATCTCGTTCACTCCGAGCATCAGCTTCGGAGCCTGTGTGCATGCGCTAATGTTACGTTAGAGACCACGATTTTCCACCCGATGTATTGTCTAGCCCAGTGGTGTCAAGGCCTCCTACTGGTGGCTGTGGCACGCCTCGTGGCACAGTAGTATGCCACGAGCTTCTATGCGCAACTAGCGTCGGGAAAGGGAACTATTACGAGTAGGAGTAACCCCGCCGTTTTACAATACAGACTGCGTTGTCTCTCGTGGTTGGGTGATCAACTGCATGGAGTGGCGATTTTGTCGTAGCACTCGTGACACGGACTACCGCTCGTGGTATCGACCTTGACAACACTGGTCTATTCGAAGAGCGTGAATGATGAACCTGAGTTGTAATGGAAGTGGTTCCAATGTGCAACGTCTGTGTGTGACGGTATCGCGCAATCATAAAAGCTAACAAATCCAGAACTAATTATGTAGCATCATAATAGAATGTGTGATCCTGAGATTTTAGTGACCCATTACTGTTAGCCCTTGCAAATTCGGATTGATTTACATTATGGTAAAGTGTTTCAAGGAAAAATTCGTCCAAAACGCAATCAGCTCGTGAATCGTTAAATAGTCAAGGTGGTTGTGAGAGATTTACGCTATCTAGTTTACCTCCTGAAAAAACTTTTTGCTATGCGCACACAAAATTTAAAACAAGTCTACAAAACGGTAGGATTCCACATTCAATATTCCTCAACGCTTCGTAACATTCCAAAAGAAAAGTCTAAACCACAAGAATCGTATAGTTGGAATTCACCATTGAAAAATAAGCAACATTTTTTTTGGAAATTTGAAATATTTTAATGATCAACAAAAACAGGAATTGGCAATCAGAGTTCAAAATTCCCAAATCATGAAATTCACTTCTAGGATCCTAGTATCATCGATTGCAGATTCAATTATATTTTGCTTCCGATATGAAAATTGTTCCTTACATCTCACTTTCTTCTATATGTAGTTTTTGAGTTTTCCACAGTAACCACTTTAGATGTTCTCCGATTAAACATCCATAACCGTACAAAATACACGTTTGTAACGACTTTCCCCTAAAATTACCCTCGAAACCATTTATTCCCTGTGGGAGAAGAAATTGACATCAACTAGCTTTCGTCATTGGGGAATTTCCTCTGAAGTTTTCAGAAGATAAAAATAGAGAAATCTCTTAGGTTATTCATCATTTTCGGGGTCCCATCACGTCAGTCCGCAAAACTAGAAGCGTCCATTTATTTATTTTAAGAGATGGCACTCTTCATTACTCAATTTATAACGTTCTATAACCAGAGATGGATTTATATAACGAATTTTGTACGTCACCATTTCAACCACATTAGAAAACGTAAAGAGGGCCTACAAAAGGGAGTTACATAACTCGCTCGTATGCTCCACATTAGTTTCGGAAACGGGCCAACGACTGTTGGTTCCCCTCCAAATGGGCCTGTCTGCTGGACAATGTAATAATACCTACGCAGTTCCACGCGAAAGACGTTCCGATTCGCGGTCCGGGCTACACAAAGCGCTTCGCACGCCGGAATTTCCAGGCGTTATTTCAACCGCAACCCACCCCTCGCTTCCTGGGCGCGGGGGGGCGGGGGGGGGGCGTGGCGCGGGGAGGCGCGGGGCGGGGTGCAGCGGGGCGCGCCGGCATTCGGCGGACAGACACAATTAGGTCTGGCGGCCGGGGCGTCGCGACGCCTGCCGTCGCAGCGGCAGCAGCAGCGCCGGGGCGCGTAAAAATAACCGCGCGCCTCGTCTCGCGCGCCAGCGCTCGCGTCGCCCGCCATCGCCCCGCGCCCCCCGCTGCGCCGCCAGCGCCGCCCGCCCCGGTGAGCGGCGCCGCTGCCCACTCGCGACGCGAAATCATATCTGCTAAGGGGAGTTTAGATTTAGTTGTTTTTTTTATTTCTTTTTATTGCCTACACATACGCTGTGGCTCACTCAGGCGGTTAGAGCAAACTGAGCGTAAACCAGGAGATCCATGCTCGATTCCAAGCCGAAGTAAAGAATACAATTTGATGCCTAGCTTAGATTTGGATGTAGATCTATTTATCGTCAGCTGAAGCAAGCACTAAGTAATATATGACTGAGGAGGATTTCAAGTTTTCTTGACTTCCGTTGACACTACCCTCCTTTCTTTTAATTACAATTAGAATTATCAATAAGTTAGCATTGAGCGTTTTGATTGCGTTTGACACCAAAGTATCTTCTTTTCCTTCTAAAAGAAAGTATTTGCATCAGCAAAGAAGCTACAGATTTGGTTTGAAGGCACGGCTGACTGAATAACCAAATCTCCCATCTCCTCTCTCATCTAGCAGAATGGTAGCTCAAGAAAACTTGCGCGGATACCAAAGTTACATAAATCATGTATTCTCTTCGATAGTGATGTTACATAGTTCCACAGTGAAATCAATACATTTGTTGCAGCGTAATCAGAATGAGTCAACAGGGCCAGAGCCGAAACGTCGATTCACAGTGATTGCTTCCGAATGGATACCCAGACAAAAATACTGTGATCTTCGATTCTATTGTAAGGGATTAGAAGTCCACGTTGAAGTCTGCGTGCAAGGACTATTTACCGATCTGAAGCTGTGTTCCCTAACATTACTAGCAATGTGCAGTGGTGTGCACAGACACTCAGTCTGGCAGCAGTCGGGCGTCTGGGGATCGGAGCGACCCCACCCCCGGCTGGCAACGCCCCGCAGCGCGGCCAAACGCCCCGACGCACAGGGCGAGATAACAAATACACCGCCCTGGGTGGCTCCTCACTTAATTGGCGAGTGAATCAGACCGGACCTTGGGATACCGAGCGCGGTTAAGCAACGCGATGGTGCGATGGGGCTCGCGTAACAAGAGTGCGAAAGTCCACAACAGTCCACGAGACACTCGCTCGTCCGTGTTTTATGTAACCTAACACGCAACAAGGGGTCGTCGCACTAGTTTGGACGAAAACTTGGGGAACCACGAGAGAGGTCGGGAAACCAATCCAGTGGAAAGGCAGAAAAAACCCACGACACAGTTGGCGTTTATTTTTCCAACTTCTGTTTACATCCAGGACCTTGGTGTAGTTCTCGGAGGTTGAACCCGCCTACACATCCTCAGCTGATACACTCTTTATTAACAGAACAGGAGGGGGAATCTACTTTTTTATGTATTAAGAATTCATGTAATACATTCGGTTATCAATCAGAGCGAGATGCATAATACTTTTTCTAGAACAAAATTATTATGACACGAAGTTTCATTGACATTGCAGAATTTATAATAAACTTGTCAAGAAGCGTTCAATGAGTTTCGATGATACGAGATATCGCAGCTTTGAAATTTCGCAAGTTGAAGCCACACGTACCTATAGGCGTAACTGCACATTCACTTGCCTATACAATGTTTTTATATATATATATATATATATATATATATATATATATTGTAATAAGAAAACATTACATTACATTATTTAAAACTAACAACGTTTCCTTGCGAGATTCTTATGTAGGAGATGGGAAGTTCAGTATTCCTGCTTCAGAAGCCCTTTCCCTTTCCTTTTCTGAGAACCTTTTCGGACAGCAGCTCGGCGCATTTCGCGACAGAGCCCATCGCTTCGGCGCCGAAGTAGGTCACGGAGGAAGCACAATTCCTGAGGAAGCAGGGAAAGAAAGAAAGAAAAGCCAACATCCCCCGCACTGGCCTGAGAACCCGACCAGCTGGAGACAAGCTAGAGAAGCAGCGGGGCCCACCCTCCATTTGTGGAAGTACAATTCCCTCGTCTCGTCTCCAACCCCCTGCTGGGCTGGACGTTCCTGCCAGGGCATAGGGGGGCGGGGGCATCCCACTAATGACTGAGCGCAGTGGTCGAAGGCGGGGGCGGGGGCGGCCCGAGGGCAGTGGTCACGGGCCAACTTAATTACGGCCGACGCCCGCCTCCACAAAAACAGCTAGTTAAAATTAATGCGGGTTAAAAAGAGACAAGCCGCCGGATTTTCTTGCGAATCAGGGAAGCTCTTTCACGGCTCTGCACCCGAGTCCCGAGTCCTCCTCAGCAGCCTCCACTTCGCTTTATTATGAATGGCCATTCTCCTCTCTTCATTAGCGAAATCCTATTTAAAAAAAGGTATGAAGAGACCTAGTTTCTTTACTATTCACAACTAAAACAATGCATAATAATAAAATGCAATGGAGTTCTCAGGCACTAAAAATAATACATCATCGCGGTTTAAGGCGAAAATATTTGCGAGAATTATAGGAAATTGAGTAGATATCTTAATAAATGTTATACGTGCGTTTTTTTTAGATAAATTGCGAAAAACAAACATTGACGTCAGAGAAAGTTCGGAAATCTATAAAACGAATTCTCAACTTTGTGATCCAAAGAAATCTTACGGATTTGTAGGGTCTGCGACTAGGCAAATAAGAAATTTTAAGAAAACCTCCCATTAAATCCCTCGCGTAAGCGAGCGCGCGCGAGGTAATGATATGGCCGACGCAACTAGGCGAAGCAGCTCTACTTCCGCACACCGGGCAACGCGTCGCGTCAAGTCGCGTCGCGTCGCGATTGCACTCGGCTCGACCGCTCGTTCAGCCGATTAGCTATCGCGCCCCCCTCCCTCCTTCTTCCTTCGCGCTCTGCGTGGCTTCCCGGCGCCGCCGTGCGGAAAGTCACCACCCACGCACGCCCCCACACACATATGAGGGCCCCGCACGGGAGAAACCTTGCAGCGCGCTGGCCCCTGCCGCAACAGTGGAAACCCACCAATAAGCATTTACGCACTAATTACACTAGTATTAAATGTTAATTCCTTATTTTATACCAACACTAAATTATATCACTAGAACTTCAGCATTTGATGATAATTGGTATCTAACCACCTGCGTCTGCCACAAAATATCGTTACAAAATGAAATTTGAAACCAACGAGGAAACAACGGGACGTTTGCTATAACACACAAGAATTGAAACCAACTGGACACTTCTCTGGCAGTTTTGAGACTACAGAGAAAATTTAGCGTTTATGGAAATCGATCACAAGACCAATTGAACAGAACGGAACTCGTTGACAGGGGGACACTACGAAGAGAGTGAATCAAATCACACAAAATATTAGTGTCTGGTACAAAATAACTAGTCAGGCTATTATAAGTAGGATTGGTACTAAAGAATTGTTTAAAAATGGTTCTTAAATTGTTCGAAGAGACATTTAAGATATGCACAAGGTCATTTCTGAGCTAATTTTCCTCGTGACATATTTAAATTGATAATTTCCGATTATTAACCTATTTTTGGGGAAAACACGAGAGACTTATGCGATCTGATGATGGCAGACCCCTTAAGTAGTATCTTCATTGATAACAGCAGAAATATTACGTCAACGTTTTGTTTGTTGGGAGTCTCCACTCTACAACGAAACTGGGTCGATGGGATGGGACAACACGAAAAAGCTGACCCAGAAAAAATTTAGTGTCAGGACCACAGGAGAAAACCCAGATCTGAGGAAAATCACAATTGCGCTTTTATGTCCATGAAACGCGAGGTTAACTCCTACACACAATGCACACCCAGCCCTCTAGAGTAAGCAAGAAACTGGCAGGCAGCTGCATGGAACAACAGCTCACAAGGAAAACAGATTTCTCTCGTCACGCTGTAACGCGAAGCACGTAATTGCTTGCGGCTGGGAACTCTTACTTTCAAGGTTCTCCGCGGAACATTTCCTACTGCTCACCTCGTTTCACACAGCCAAGCCGTCGGCCAAGGAATTATTAACGTGAAGTGCGCGAAGCGTTGCGAATTGTGCATTCTCGTTACTCGCGAAATCGCTCAACGATCTCAATACACTCACGCCAACGGCCTGCACCGCTCGTGAACGAATAAAAAAAGTTTGTAAGTAGTTACGATACGGAATAAATTACAAAGCAGAGCTCGCTCTATTCCCCTCTTATGACGCATGCAATTCCACGTTCGACGGCTCCCGAGAAGTAAACAGCTTTACGTTAACGAATGAGTAAATTGGGAAGCGGCAAGCAAATTTAATTTCCGCTGTCGATCCTTTTTCTCTAGGAACATCAGGACATTCAATACAAGCTCCCATGTCGCATACAGAAATATTAATTATAAACTATAGTTCATTCTGAACAATGTGGCTACAACAGTGGGTGAAAATCTTAAAATTTTACTACCAATTTTATCAGAGAAGAATCGCATCAAATCCAAACTTCTAATCAGGGCGTTGTTCACCGACATTCGTTCGTCAGTGACCAGCAATTGTCTACGTGACGGCAGTGTTTGCCTAAATACTTTCTGGCGGGCGGGCCGTTGAACCGCTTGGCCGGCGCGTGGCACGCCAGGCGCACGGCGTGTGGCCCGCGCCAATCGCTCCCGCGCAGCGCCGGTATTTGCGGATCCAGTGTTTGCGCTCGCGTCGCGACTCGACTCGACTCGCCCCCGACGGCGATAACCGCTTCTGGCCAGCGGGAGCAGGATCGAGGCGGGGCGCGGCGGTGGCGACCACGGGCGAAGTGGGGCGGGCGGGGGGGCGCGGGCGAAGACCACAGCGGAGGTCGCTGACGCCCACCGCCCAACGCCGCCACCCGCTCGAGGTGAGCTGGCAGACGAAACCCAACCAAGGCACCTCCCGTCGACGCCAGCACGGCGCGGCCCGGGTGCTGACGCTGCTCTCATGCCAACGACTAGAGCATGCGCACACGCTTTTTTCTCTTCATTTTTTCTTTTTACAGGGAAGCCTACTTCCTTAGCCTACATGTGAATTAGGGCTCAAGCCGTTCACTTTACTGAGAAAGGCGTTCGCATTTTATCTCGATTTTTCTATAGTGACACATGACATTAGCTCCTGCCTTCTAAAATGAATCGTTTTAATTAATTCTTGAACGTCCTTCCCAATGGGGCTCGCGGTCTCAGAAATGGGCTTACCGCTCTTAAAAAGATTTATTTTATAAAGCAGGTGTAACAATCACCGAATGTCATCGACCACTGTAGAAAAATCGAAGTATAGATGGGCGACTCCTTTCCGACCCACGGTACGATTTTCATCTTCCAAATTCACACTGAATACAATCGGAGCATAAAAAAAAGTATAGGCGTCTTCTGAATAAAAAACTTTATGTAACACGAGACAGTAATTTTATAAATTTAATACAAAATTGTACCTAATTACCACTAATTTTGTTCGTATTAATTTCAGATTTGCCATTCAGTATAATAAAATATTAATTTTTGAAGGGTTATGTTAATTTTTTCAGTGCAGATTTTTTTTGGTACTTTACATTGAAAGGAAAGTTTTTATTAATGTAAAACGTGAACGACGTGGAGTTATCGTGCAAAAAAAACGTAAATAAACGAGAATAAAGTATTTTTCTTCTTTCGTCTTCTTGTGCATTGTGTTGGATCCTTCTGCATACCACTACATGGAGAACATAAGACCGGTTGACTGCATTCGATCAATCTGTTTCGAGATCATTTTCTAACCATATAAATACTCTAAGAATTACGTAATCTAATTTGAATTTATTCAAAGACCCGTGGCTCCTTGAACTTTTGCAAGACTCATGCTACGCTAAAGCTGTACAAATCATATTTGAGCATCAATAAATAAGTTTTAACACGTGCAGTGTACCTTATAAATACCATTTCCTAAATTTTATTATGGTAAAATGATCAGATGCTAGTGTAGAGTGTACAGTGTGGTAATTTGCCGACCATCTTTCTCCTTATTCAATGAAGTAATAGTTAAAAACACATTTTGTAACTTAACTCTTAACATTAAAAAAACAGCGTAGTAATTATTAGAAATATAGTGAAAATTATTCGTATGGTGCGGTAAAAAATTGTACTTCTACTATTGAATGCTAAACACACAGTACATGCGGAAGAACACAATAAACGGTAAAAAGTATTTATTTCGCTGGTTGGAAGCCACAACTGAGACGGTTTCTGTTACTAAACGTTTTCCGCGGGACATTCCACGTGCTTAGGCGGAATTGCAACATAACAATGTCACATCAAGAATCATCGTGCGTCATTTCAGACCACATTCTTCTCGTGAAGGGTTAAGAATCGACAAACACCGGATAACGAAACGGCTCACCACTCTAGATTCAGACGGAGTGGAAAACTACACCTGCTCTCCAAGCGTTATCTCCGCACCGTCTCTTTCCCCGAGAATCTTACTTCCCTGGCGAGTGACCCGATTCCGCCACTCGTCGCAATGCCTTCGCCGAGATGTGCGGAGGTGACGTTCCCCTCGCGGTGTCGTTTTATCTCCGCAAGTGTGACGCAAGGGTTCTGCGGTCGCCGCCACCGGTTGCCGGAGAAGGGAAGTCCCGGGCAGCGAAGGCGCCGTGGCGGGGCCGAACTGCGAGGGAAGCTGGCAGAATCTGAGCGGGCCGGAGCGAGGTGGAGCGGGGTGGAGCGGGGACGTGCGGGGCAGAGCGGGGCGGATGGTGGCGGTCGCACAAGCAGGGCTTATCGCGTCGCGCGGCGCTATGGCGTGGCGGGGCGGGAAGCTGCGGTGAGGCGGGAATCTCGGCGGGGCCGATAAACGCGCTGCCCTACGTACTACATATTGCTCATGCCCCCTAGGCTTCATTTGCACGCTAAGCTCAAACACTGACCACGCAGCAGGCAATCGCATCGCCTAAAGGTTTCGTCTTCTCGGCTCTTTCGTCTTGGGACCACCGCCTGTTTGAAACCGAGCACACGGCAAGCGCAGTACTTTTGAATATTGCAAAAGTTTCACAATTGGGCCTCGCGAATTTCACTAAAAGACAAAGACAAAATAATAGGTCTCTTTTTAATTGCCCGGTAAAAGCTAACATCAGTTCCGTAACACCCATTGCTCAACGTCTTATCAAGAATAGAAGGGGCGGAATTGTCATCTATTATGATAAATATTTCAAAAATCTTTAACCTAATACCATTTGCATTGCCAATTAGAAAGAATATAAGTACAATCATGCATCCAAGAATTTTAGACTAAAATGTGAACTATAATGTTCAATACACGAAATGTATGATTACGCAAAACGGATGTGTAGTTTAAAAATTGGCTTTTATATCTTGTTAGTGAGAGACTAAATTAAACCTTTTTAGCCAATAAAAAATTACAACTCATTTTGAAGTAATTTCAAGTTCGCTTACGAACATTACAATACTTCTATTTGTGTTTTCAGAGCAAAAAAATCTAGTTTCGTAGGGCGTAGAACTAAGTAGTGCGTAGAACTAAGAAACAGAATTTTAATAACTCTCGAGATTAAAGTTTCACGTATTTTTTCTATTTTTGAGAAATCTGTTCGCGAAAAGTGTCAGCCCCCATCTCTCTTCAAAATCACACAAATCTGTATCAGGAAACATTTTCTAGATCGAGTAAAAACGAGGCTCAGGCCCTACAATAACCCTCTCTCTCTCTCTCTCACACTGTCAATTGAATCGCACCCCATCAATTGCACATCAGTGATGGACGGCGCGCGCTCGATTGACGCTTGTTGAGCAGCACACGCGGACCGACGTTCTCGACACAACCGACGCAAAATTATTTTACACTGCGCACGAACAAACACACAAACCCCAGGCAAATTCTTTCCGCTGTTGCTTCAGGAGGAGCTAGTAAATAGACCAACATTCGGAGGGTTCTAAGCCTTCCCTGAACATACTACGTAAAGCCATAAAAAAGCTTTTCGGCCCGCGTTCGGAGGGGCGGGAGAGCGCGGACCTCCCCGTGCATTATTTCGACCGGTCGATATCCGTTGGCTCCCGCCCAAGTACAGGGGGACAGAGAGGCACGAAATTGAGCAAAGAGAGAGAGACAGCGACAGCCATTATGATCCTTCACAAATCATTCCAAACTTTCAGCCATTTTTAGAAACGTAACTCTCCGCGATAAAAACTATAACGATTATTTCAATAGAATTCATTACGATGTGACACCAGTTACAATCTTCTGTGGAAAAATATGCTTCTGAGCATATCGTTTACTTTCTTGTCACAAAGGTTTTAAAATTCATTATGTCTAAATTAAACATACACTTAAAAACTACCGTATACTCCCACTAAATGTATATACAAACAAGTTGTCCTGAAAGAGATTACTTTAACGAAGTCCGAGAAAAAGTCATGTGGAAGATTTTTTTTTTAAATTCCAGGTAGAGGCTGACGTTAATATAGTGTCATGTGTGCCCTCCCGTGCTTTGTACCAGACAGACGATAATAGCAATAAGCGTATGATTAGATTGTAAGATAGGCTAAGATGGTAAATAAGATTAGTTTAGTATCCCCTCCCAATTACATGTAAACTCAATACAAAGAAATCAAAATTCTCTCTTTCATTACCATACGCATTTCCCAAAGACTTCAGATATGCCTAAACCACACATTTGACACTAAATCTACATTCGGTCTCACGAAAAAAAGAAAGAAAAAAAATCACAAATTAGGTGTATTTTGTTGTTGTAGCCATTATTCTTACGAACCACCTTCCATTGATTTCTTTAACAAAATACCCTCTTTTCAGCGCTGAATTTGAAAAATTGAGATACAAAAGCAACCGGACTGGAAATAACTGAAATTTGAAACAAATTTATTAATTTCCAGGGGCACGTTTGCGAACAAAACCACTCTATGGCCAACTTACCCGCGACGATCCCCATTCGTTTTGGACCTGCTACCGGTCCGTGCACAGCATGTAATAGAAAGGCCCAGCGGGTGAGTGGCCAGGGGGCGGGCTTCGAGCTCAAAGACAGCGCGCGCATTCACTCGAGGGGTAGGGTAGGAGGAAGGAGGTGGGGGGAGAGAGGGGTGAAGGCGCGGGCACTGCGCGGGGCGGTGGCGAGGTCGGGGCGGCGGCGGAGGGGGGGGGGCAGCGCGTGCGCGTGCGTGGGCGTTGGGTCGATGGCGGGCGGCGCGGCAGGCCGCAGGGAGGGAGGCTAAGAAAAACTCAATCTACTATTCACAAAGGAATCAAATTACCTTGATAGCAAGAAATATGCGTTCGAAAATGACAAATAAGCAGTAAATATAGACACATTAAAATACTTTATAGCCATTTTAACAGAAAAATTACCTAAAATAAAGGTTATTTTTCATTAAAATAGTCCTTTCGCATTTAAAATCTTACATAATTAGTATATATTTACATCACGTGCAAGAATTGATCAACTATTTTTGGATTCCTAGGTAATGTCTTGAAGGAACTAGGTACAGTGTCTGAAGTGTTGATATGTAAATATAGCTATCATTCCCATGCCCAATTTTCAAATTTTAAAATGATCCCATTGGCTAGAAACACTGTAGAGAGTACATTCTCCCACATAATCGAAGTGAATTGTCACATACAAGATCATACGATTACTTAGAGCTTGTCAACTAAATAGATATACTAACAACTTAATCATAGTATAATGTTCAAACTAATTTAATACACGAAAAACCTTTATGAAACGAGACGAGAATAAAAGTTTTGGTACTTTAATTTTCACACTGGTGACACCCCGGGCAAATACCTGATGGCCAGTGCGGTGGGGCCGTGAGACAATCCCCATCCCCTGATCCCACCAGTCGTTATCGAGCACTGAGGGAGGAACATACATACCTCCTTTCTTTATGCTATGAAGTCGCGTGGACGATTTTTCTTTGAAGTTTCTCTGCTCACTGAAAACTATCTTCAGAGCCCCAAATATCTCCCATCTCTCATACCTCTTACAAAAACCTGAACCATCGTCTTCAAAAAAGCCATTCCGTCTTTAGGAACACTTTTTTCGTTTCTTGCAGTAAAGCCCGTTCAGCGAACCCCCTTGATTTTCGAAGCGAATAATATATTCTATTTATAAACTATGGTGGGATCGAAAGTAGATAGAGCAGTCCTAAAATCATTCTTGCAATAACGTTAACAAGAACAGTATTGCTAATGGAAGATCGCCCGTTTTTTTTCTTCCTTTAAAATTGGCTGAAAGCAAGTCCAATTCGTTTCAAACCACAAGTACAAAAATATTCTTAGTTCGGAGGAAGATCAGGAGAGAATGAGAATTCTCCGAGTGTCACAGCGCCTTATCGCACCTCGCATTCCAGCAGCCATGTACTGCTAGCTCTGCCATGACACTCCTCTCCTCCTCCCTCCTCCTCCTCCGCCCGCCCCCCCGCCATTCCTTCCACGCCAACGCCGCACACGAGAGCAAGGCATTTTTCATCGAGGATAACAAAGAGGCGAAAACGCTTCCTCAATAAACCCGACACCCTCAAAAGCGATTCCTCTTCCTGCTTTAGCCGACGGCCAACATCCATCGCGTTTTCCGCCCGAAAGAATGAGTTCAGGTCTCCCTTCGCCATTCTACTCCTACAGGAGGAAAATAATTTACGTTCTTGAAGTTCCTGTTCTTCTTTTCCTCTGTGAAAACTACTCATCACTTACCATTAATAAACTTTTTTTAAGACAAGACATCGAATTGGCCTTGACAGATACAAAAATGCTTATTCTCCTAGCTGATCATTAAAATATGGATACAAAATAATCGAAGGAATAAGGGCTAAGTAATGAAACTTGTACCGATGTTCCACATTTTCCTCGTCATAAACTTAACATCCAGAAACAGGAAACCGAAGACAACCTCCTGGGAGGAGTAAACAACCTGCTGTCTTGTTGAAAACGGTCGCAGCGGGAGGGCGGGCGGTGGGGCGTCGGGGCGGTCGGAGGAACCTGCTGCCGGGGCCAGGGGCCCAGGGGCAGTGCAGCACGTGCCAGGGCTTTCAGAGGGCTCACAAAATGCACCAAGGGGGCTCTCCACCGCCCGGGACGGGCCCCTCTAGGGGGAGTCAATACGAGAACCTTTTCAGGGGGAGCCCCGCCCACGGCAACCACGGAGATTCTCCAAGATCTTTTTGGAGAAAAGCCACCCCTCTTCGCTACTCCTACGACTGAGTCCTACTTTTCAAGAAGTCCTCCCATTTTTCAACTTTATCCTGAGCAAACAATATAATTGCAATAAAATTAAATATCTGGGTATAATTCGTGAATTATAACATTTCCACCTCTAGCACAAGATGCATTACAAAGTACTGTTCTGTGAGAATAACCGATTAATGTTTTCATGTAATTTTCATGTAGAAAGGACTAAATGGGGATTCCGCGAAAGATTTTCATTCCCTAACCAACAAAATTGGCAAATCTGAAATCGAATGGAAACAACGCAATTCCATATTTAATATTTCCCATTTTCAATTGATTAGGAGACAACCGAGCTTCGGTATGTAAGGTAAGACTCGCAAACTACGATTTAAATGGCAGAATCGTTAAAGCAACTTCTTACTGTATGCAAAATGTCAAGAAATTTGTGATGTGTAGAGAGAACCGGTTTGACGAGTTTCAGCAATGTTCGAAACACGTACTTTCTCTCAAGCAAATGGCGGGACATTTGAATCTTGAAATGACCTGGCGCAGAACCAAAAAAACATTTTTTTTTTAAAATTTCGTATTAGTACCACATTTCTTTTAAGTTGTATAATCAAACCATTTAAGTTAGTTTCTTCAACTGAACGTGAATTTTCCCAGCCTAATTTTCATTCACTTCGGAGAAAAGTTAAAAGGAAGTAAAATGAAAATGAACTTCTCCCCCCCCCCAATTTACCCTCCTTGATTATGGAAAAATATATTTTGTACTCACATCACTAAAAAGAACCTTGTATGCGTGGAGGGGGTGGGGGAGAACACTGACTTATGGATTCACGTTTCAGTGGGATTTTTTAATGAAGCCAAGGGGCGGTACAGCGTACGTCCGTCGCGCTAGTGGCGGCAGGGCGGGGATGCGCGAAGCCAGAGAGGAGAAGAGAGGGAGGATTTGGCGGGCGGAGAGCGGGGATGGTGATGAGGCGTGGGCGGGGAGCCGCGGGGCCTAAGCAGGAAGGCGAGGGCGAGGGCGACCGTGACCCGCCCCGCCCCGCTCCCCTCCCCTCCCTCCGCGCCCCGCCACGCCCGGACCTGCATCGCTCGGCGATCCGCGGACGCTCCAACGGCCGCAGGCAGCGGCGGCAGCGGGGAGAGGCGGGGCGGGGATGGCGGCGGTTACATAACCGGGTCGCTAGTGACGTCACAGCCATTGATTCGCGGCGTGACCGGGCGTGCGGGCTCTGCGAACGCGCGAGGAAAAGGGGGCGGCCGCGAGGGGGCGAGGGGGCGACTAAGCGATTCGCGAACGCGCGACGGGAAAAGGGCGATTCCAATCCACTCGACTCGACTCTACATGACTCGATTCAACTCGCGCCTCGGCTTACGAGGAAAACCGGGTCGCGACGCAAGGCACCGAGCTTCGCCTCGGTGGCTCACGCACCCGTGCCAAGGGAGGGGCAGCCGAGACGCGCGCACGCACAACGCCCGAGGTTCACGCCCGCCGCACGCGCGACGCGTGCTCCACGCCCCCCCCCTCCCACACACGCACAGTCCAACACTCGCGTACGACGCGTCATGCATCCGACGAACACTCCGCGCAAGAGACAAAGGAGAAGGGCAGGATAAGAGCTACCGGTTCCCGCAGATACGACGAAACCTGTTTTCTATCGCCCGGGGAGGCCTGGCCGAGTGGCCGGGCGACGCACGCCAACGCCTCGTCGCGCTTCGCGGCCCCGGGCGCTCGCCCCTCGCCCGCAGCCGGCGAAGGCGTTCCGTCCCCGCCCCCTGGCAGTGTGGGGCGGCGCGGGGTGTCCGGGGCGGGACGAGGCGAGGCGAGGCCGCGGAGGATTCGGTGGAGGCGGCGGGTCTCGGTTCGATAAATCAATGCGCGAGTCGGGCGCCGGGCCACGGTGGTGGCGACGCCGACGGCGGCGGCTGCGGTGACGGCGGTGGTGATGGCGGTGGCAACGACGGCGACGGCAGCGGGGCGAGCGCCCCGATCAATACCGCGCCGCCGGCCGCCCCAGCCGTCGCCGTCGCCGCCGCCGCCGCCCTCCGCCGCCCCCGCGCCGCCCCGGGCGCAGCCGGCCGGGCCGGGCCGGGCCGGGCCTCGAGGGCCCCTCCGCGGCCCGGCGGCTAGGCCCGAAGCGGCGCGGTGCGCCGCGGTGCGCTGGCCCAGCTACCTGCTGGCGTCAGGGCGGCGGCGCGCCGCGGAGTCCGTTACACCGACGCGGCAGGTCGCGCGGGCCGACATCTTGGAGCGAGGATAGGACGGCGAGGCGAGGCGCGGCGCGCCGCGGCGCAGGGGGAGCCGGCGATGGTCGAAGCGGGGACGGGGAGCAAAGGGGAGCTCACCTGGTAGCCGGCACCGCGGGGCAGGGCAGGGCCCTGCTGGCGGCTGCGGAGCGAACGCCCGAGCGCAGGAGGCACTAACCTTGTCAGCCGGCATGGTGGCGGCTGGCGCGGCGGCCGGCGGGGGGCTGCGGCGGCGCTGGTGCTGGCGCTGGGAGTCTAGGCGACCGCGGCGGGCGAGTTATCCTGTCGCACTGGCTGCCACAGGCGACGAGGAGGAGGCGGTGGTGGCGGTGGCGGCGGCGGCGGCGGCGACGGCGGGAGCAGCGGTCGCGGGTGGAGCAGCAGACGAAGGCGTCGAGCACTAGTCCGCCTGGCCGACCTGCGGACGGCGACACACACGCACTCAAAGAGGTGGTCGTCACTCGCGGTGCTGCGGCAGCCCGGGCTCCTGGCGAGGGTGGTCGTTACGTTCACACCGCGCGCGCACAGTCCCACCAGCACACTCCCGGCGCGTGCAGGCTCAGCCGGGCAAGCCTTCGGACTGCTCGCCTGCACTGCAATGGCTTTATCGAGCGAGCGCCGCTGCTGCCGTCGCCGCGCGTCCGAGCGCTGCCTCTGACGTCACACTGCGTCACGGGGCCGCGATGGCGGCCGCCGGCGCTCGGGCGGCGTCGGCAGCGGTCGGGCGCGCTCGGCACCGGCCGGCCCGGCAGCAGGTGCACGGCGGCGCCGCCTCCCTTCCCTCGGCAAACTTCGTTCCCCCCGCGCGCGGGCGGCGGCCGCGGGGCCGTGAGGGCCGCCGCAGGGCCCGCGCCGGCCCAGCCTTTGGGCCTCGGCGCGGCCTTTGGGCCCTTACGTAAGGCGCTGGGCGAGGGAGCGGCGGAGGGCTGTGGCGGGCGGGGGCGGGGGCTGCTTTAGAGATGCACGAGTCGGAGCCGCCGCGCGGAGCGGCGTCGTGGCGCGCCGCCCGAGATCAATAGGCGGCCTCCGGCGCCGCGGCGGCGCTGCGCTTCTCGGCGCCGCCACCTGCACCCGCGCCGCCCCCGAGGGCACTTGTTAACATTCAAACAATACTTTAAGGACGTGCTCAGCAAAATCCAAAATTGAGTTTTTTTAACCCCTCGTCGTTTTGCAAAAACTCTTAACACCCCCCCTCTGAGAGTAGCATCCCATGAGTGAAATCAAAGCAATCTAATTAAAATTGTGCGAAATTTTATGCACATTTTAACCCTTTTTTTGAATGAAAATACGAGATCAACAAATGTTTTAGTAATTTGAACATGCATTATATTTTGGTATTACAATAAACATTTCGGATGATAAAGCTAATAGGCATTTAAAAAATCATTTTCTAATATAAGTTAAAACACAAAACAAGTAATAGGAAAACCATTGTGGGGACGTTAATTTTTTACCAGTTCCCACCCTCCCATCAGTCTTCTCCCTCACGCTTGAGGAACTACCTCCCCCCCTCCTCTACACCCAACACTTTTTAATAGCCCGTGAAAGAAATCTGAAGAAACCTGCATGAAATCCAAGCAATACAAATATTATATTCAAATGTACTCAACATTTACAATTTAAGAGAAACGTTTCCCAAGTATAGCGTCCTGCGAAACTGATGTGTTAAAAAATTACGTAGACTGGAAACTGGAGCGGAGGCAGAATGCCAATTATTGCACAGAGTCAGCACACGAACATAGTAAGTTATTTGATGTTTTCAACACTGGATTTCCAACACTCCTTACGCATTCAGGATATTGATTCCGCTCACAGTATTCAGAGTATTCCGATTGAATCACTCAATCCGCGTCACACAATAATGTGCTTTTTCCATTCAAATACTAGTAATTTAAACCTCATAACATTTATATTATCCACATCATATGTTTTTAAAGAAAATCGATTAGAACGCCATCTGAAGAGTTGCATTAACAGTTCAGACGGTAAATCTCATATTTCGCATGTGACTAAGCTACTTGACCCTTCAGGAAGTGAAGTGTCTCGGGAGAAATATTTCTTAGTCTAAAGTATTTCTTTGAGACAGAACATTCTTGAGAAATGATCATGTTTCATTTTCCCGTGAAACTTACCTAAAGACGAAACTCATATCTCGAATACCTCTTTGAATAAATATCGCCCATTTTGTGTACAACTCGTGAAAAAACAAATAACTAAACGTATTCTAGAAGTCTCAGACGTAACCATTCAGGGCAAAGAATGGGAGAAAATTGAGTGGACGAAATGCTTAACAGAGATTCTCTCAGGTTAGCGAAGAAACACGGAATTCGAGTTCATCGTGCAAAGCAAATGTCACCTCCACTGAGAATCGTGCCGGGGTCTCCTGGGATATACCTATTGAGGTAACAAAAATGCCTTAGGTTGGAACAGGTTCTTGCACCCGTATATTTATATTTAATCGTCCCGACTCTGTCAAAGTTCATTATTTATAGCAAGTTAAGTAATCGTGTCGAGGTGACGTATGACGAAGTGACGAATTTACACATTTAATACGATTATACGCTAACAAGGTCACAACATGAATATCAATTACGGAGCATAACAACTGCCGTATTTGACTTGCTATAAACGGTGACAGTGGTCACAATTAAATGGAATTAAGTGTTACCTCAATTCAGTGGAGAGAGGGGGAAGAGGAGGAGGGGCTGATGGCGAAAGAGCTGGCACATCCACCTTCTACTGGGGGCCTGGGTTCGATCACCGGCCACTCCGTGTGGAGTTTGTGGTCGGCAAAGCGACTTTTCGGGTGGTTTCCTTAGGGTTCTCCCGTTTTCTCTGACCCATTTTACCATTTCTCTTATCATTCACCTCATTATCATTATCGCTATCATTCCATTCGATTATTAATGGGTCTCGATTATCTGAACAGTTGACGTTAGTAGTTGAAAGATCCGTAATTTCTAGTAAACAAATGAAATCAACTCTATATAATATAACTTCAAATATTATTCTTTAAGTGTAATGTGTGTTTAAACCCAGTATGAACTGATACGCAAGTGTACTGTGTTTAAAATTTAAAAAATGTACTGAATTATATTATGAAAGTTACAGTACAACACCCAATATCTCAGAATTAGGCCAATGTGGAATAGCCCTAGTTCTACTGAGCCCTTCAATTCATTTGACGCAACCCTATTGGCGTTTATGCGTACCTCGCTCCACATAGAAGCAATCCCTCAAATCAGTGGTGGCACTTTATATTAGCTGGGACACTACGGAGAAAAGAGGAAATAGGAGAAGAAAAAAATTAAAACCATTGATTTCGCGTAATATTGTGTACTCTATATATTTAATATATTTACAAAATCAATCATGAATAATTATTACCTACATTTTTATTCCTCACTTAAGAGGCGTCGGTACAACAGGGTTACGACAGCTAGTTTTCCAAGTAATATGTGTCAGTAGTAATTTAGTCATCCGCCGAGCATTTGTATCGAAGTAGTGATGCGTTACGACATACTTCAAATTTGGATACCATAATTTTCATCGATATGTATTCGCTTACTGCAATCCTCAATGGCCCAAAATTAACCACCGTAGTTGCTATCTTCAATGATGCACATTGATTTGGGATCAGAAACGTTATTTTAAATATTGGAGGAGTATCTACGTCGTCATTTGAGCTTCGGTTTAGGAAGCGTTTTTGGTGGTTTTATTGGACTGTGTCGTCGACACATCCGTAGGCTGTTTTGTGCCAACGGAACTGCGAGAAAAAATGAGTATTTGATTTGTTAAATATATCAACTGGAGCATATTTTTTTCGTTAAACGGAAATCGACCATGCATCTATTTAGGAAAATATATTCATTCCGTTTTGTAGGATCAATGTCTTTTCTCAAATAGTAACGTTACTGACAACTTGAAATTATACAAATCGGCCTCCCGATATTGATAAACGTACGATAGTGCAGTTTTGTCCTTTAGAAAGAGCAATGGGTTAATTTTTAACATTCGCTTTTTCTCACCGAGAAAATACCGGGGCCTGGAATGTGCAGCACATTTTTTTTAACATTGAGGGCTGTGCTGTAACACGACACGCAAAAAAAAAAATTAAAATAACAGCGTACAACGGGCATACAATTTGCTCAACGCATCTGATATCGATTGTGACCCCACATGCACGCCACTTCGTGGTCGTCGTGAAAGTGCGTGGTTGTCGTGCGTTGTGTGCGTGGCTGTGAGCAGCTGTGTGAGCTGTCAGGTCCATGCACTTCGGTGCTTGATTGAAGCTTATCGGGTGCGGGTGCAGGTGCACCGGCGGCGGGGCTGGGGGGGCGGGGAGGCGGAGGGAGGGTCGTGGGCCAGGTCAGGCCGCCGAGCACGCCCGTCCGACGCGCTCCGTCGCCCGCCCCCTCCTCCCGCCCCGCTTCTCCTCGGCGGCGCGGCGTCACGCTGATTCTCTCCCGCGGGCGACCAAGTGCGACGGACGAGCGCTCGGCACCTGCGCTGCGGCTGCGACGCCCAACAGCAATAACATCTTGCAGCACGCAAACAACGAAAGCATCTCGTCGCTCAACAAAAACATCCCCTCGTTTGCTCCATTTTATCGAAAATTGCCTTACTTATGTGTGTATGTATTTATGTATGTATGTATATATATATGTATATTGCTATAAACGGCACGATTTTCTCGTATTAGTTCATTTTGGAGACCGGGCTTCCTTTCAGGTCCTATTCCCTTCTCAAGTGCCAACTAGCTGTGGCACGTAAGACACAGGTCAGTGCATCCCGCGGTAACTACCGAATCTCTGGAGACAATTCCCAGTGAAAAGCTGCCTCAAGCTTCCCGACCATCACCCCGGGGTAGGCTCATAGGCCCGTCTAGGTACTGTTCATTTACAAACATCTCTGTGGTCGTCCATGAGCTCATCTCGGCGCTTGTAGAGTTATCCGTGTTGTAGGGAGACAGTTCTTCAATAACACTCGGGAAGACAGACGAATTGAACACAGATCTCTCTCACTGATGTCGTTCAGAGCAAGGAAGAGTTAAAAGATTAGAAGGTAGAGGTGATATGGGAAGGACCGGGAATGTCCTCCTTGCCAAAAACAAGGACAAGCCTTACGAAGGATTCGAACCTACAATCTTAGTGTCTGCGTTCGTCAATCTGTTAGACCATTAAGTGAAGTTTCTTTTGGTATAGTTAAAATCACATAAAACGTGGTTAGTCTTGAGATATTCACAACTAAAATACATTTATAAAAGGGGTTTCACATTCAAATGTATGACAATATTGAAAACGCAACATTCATCGTTAACCTCCCCTCCCCCGTCTTCGTATTGTTTTCACTTCAGTACGTGCACATTCAGAAGAACGCTGTTTTTAATTATATAGACCTGCTTTTTTAAAAAAAAATAATGAATGGAAAAAGTTTTACTTTCGAGAGGTTAAGGTAATCCTTTAATTTTGGAAGTACAATTTTGCTGATTTTCATGAGTGAAATGTTCGCATTTTATATGGGTGCTGCTAGCTTTAGACTCGACTTTCACAAAACGAAAAGAACCTAAAATACGGGAATGAGGGACTTAATTCCCCTGAAATTCCTATTTAATTGTCCCTATATGGTTCTGTGGTGTTTCGTTGTTTGAGCGTTGATAGATTGAGATTGCTTCGCTCCAGGCTATCCCAGTTCCCGCTAGCGATTTGACGCGTCGTGGATGCTGATATTGGTGTGTTGGACTGATAATGTTCAATGTTATGTTACCACCAGCCATCATTATTTGTAATTCATGATGAAGGTCAGAAGTTTTAAATTTTCTTTTGTGCCCTATTATGCTTTATAAACAAAAATAATTATTTAAAAATTACTTTTTTCACGTTGCACATTGTAGATATATCTAATACTCTTATTCAAATTTGAATTTCCGAAACACTCTTCTACATGCCTTAATTCTTTAACATCATATTTATTTTAATTTTAGAAAAAATATTTTATTTCATTTAGCATCTATGAATGAAAAAATAATTTGTATCACTCTTCTACATGCCTTAATTCTTTAACATCATATTTATTTTAATTTTAGAAAAAATATTTTATTTCATTTAGCATCTATGAATGAAAAAATAATTTGTATCACCTAAGCATACGGAAGTGACATTTCAAACAAAAACCAATCACAACGCTTAAAAGGTTGTTTACACGCGAGTCAGGTCTCCAACACCCGCAGTTCCATGGTAGTTGATTGATAACTACATGCTTCTACTTCAATCATATTACTTCGATCACTTTGTAACTATTTTATCCGACCATTGGGTACTGTAATATTATGGGTGTGGTGAACACTCGCAATATTCCGCTAGAAACTGATGGTTTGGAAATACAGTAAATTTAATATTCCCCTGGACAAAATCCATGATATTGTTGTTACTTAGAACTGTGTTAAATTCATATTATGCAACAGAAACGTCAAAATCATTAGACAGATCTATTTTTTCTCCTAAGTCAAATTCAAACAAAGAATACAATAGGTATTTATAATGCTACTTATTCTTTGCATTTCCATCCGTCGTTTTGAATGTTCTCTTCGAGAGCAACAAAACAATTGAGCAACAAAGTAGAAATTAATAAGATTGATGGTGAGGTTGATACTTTGTAATAATTTGAGAAAAATATGTCTACTATCAATCTTTTTAATACTTATTACAAAGAAGAAAATATTACCATGTTGTATAAAGTATAACAAATTAAAAAAATAAATGAAAAAGTTAAAGGACATTGCTGTTCAGAAAATCTAAAAATCAAAATGATTTCCTTATTAGTAGACGGAATTTCCGTACATGAATCAATAATTTAAGCTAATCGAATAAAATTATCGCCACCCTACTATTAAGTCACTCCGCTCGCAATAATACTCCCCAGGGCCGCGTGACGCCGTCAGCTGTTAGTTGCCGCGCTTAGATCCCTCTCGTAGTTGTAACGTCTGATGAACAAATACTAGATAATCAGCCAACCAAATGTTTATATTAGAAGGGCTCCACACGTTCATTATCAATGTTTTCTCGTGTGTTTCAGATCACACTCCCTTGTTTTCCTACCCACACGCTGTTATCACGGATGCCAGTGTCCTCTTGGGTTGGCAGCCGTGTTCACACTCTCCCGGTCAGTTTGACAGCTCTCGATGCCGAACGTTATCTTTCCAGTGAGAACGAGTCGCGGCAGAGCAGCTGACTCTGCGCCGGCTGCTTCTGCTCCCGTGATGCGCTGTTTATTTACTCGCATTGGGCTAACGTAGGGTACGCAATTGACACGTTTCAATGCAATACACAACCGGCATGAAATTTAGTTAATGGGTAGTAGGTAAATGAAACAAATAATAGTAATATGACATCTGCTTAACTGTGTTACAAATTGTCCAGCTAATCGATTGTAGGTCAATTTCATCTCTTCCCTGAGTAGTTCACAGTACGATAAAAAAAATACATTTCGCCTAGAAAAAGGTCTTACACCTTTTGGCACCGAATGTAAGTTACATGAAACGTATCAATTAAAAGACTTGTTTAAATTAATTCATTACAAAATTAGGTTTAATTATCGACAATCTGATGAATCAAGTCGTAAAGATTCAATCTGATGATCAAGTCGTAAAGTCACTTATTCATTGACAGCGTTTAACTAATGTATCGTAGGTGCTTTGAAACCATGAAAAATACATATTTTTTCTAGAATTCTTCCGTAATATCCTAGAGGAAACCGGCTAAGAACTGTGCCAATCGATTTGTTTGGGTGAGACAAATCGAATGAGTACCACTGTAGGTGGCGTAAGTCACCAAAATTGCACTTGAGTTCCTAAAAAAAGTACTTGCATTCATTTTGTAAATGATCTCTTCTACCTCTAGAAATGTCTCATCCCTACAATATTTCCGCTTTGTAGTAATAAAGTATACCACGTTTTGTTCCCTAGATCGCCGCTGTCTGTTTGTCAATTGTTTCAAAATAAAAGGCAACCCGCGTAACGTTCATGCGTTTCACAGTTTCGTGTTGTCACACCATCGTGTTGCGACGCTGCAATTTCATGCATCATTAATATTAGAGAAATTAATGAAAGAAAAGAAAGGAGAAGAAAGAGAAGAAACAAGAAGGAAAAGAAAGAGAAGAATCAAGAAGGAAAAGAAAGAGAAGAAACTAGAAATTGAAGATCAAAAAAGAAGTGAAAGACGAAGAAGAAGAAGAAGAAGAAAGAAACAAGCAAAGAGAAATCAAAGAATAGAGAGACGAAAAAAGGACAGAGACAACGAAGAAGAAAGGATGAAGAAGAAATGGAAGAAAGAGGCGAAGAAGGAGACATAGAAGAATGATAAGAAGAAGGAGAAAAGAAAAAGGAGACGAAGAGAAATAAATTAGATCTTTCGAGTTAACCCAGATCTAGGTTCTGAATTAATGTAACAAACAGAGTATTCTACGCATTCTAATTTTCAATTATGAAGCCGCGATACATCGTGGGCTACGACAGTTAGTGTTCTGTACAACATTACAAACATTTTCCTTCTCTATCACTCATTACATTTAACCAATATCCAAATAGTATCATTTCTCTGAGCGCATGGAAAAAGAAAGATAAGCAATGAAAACGAAATAAATAAATAGTGAAAGGTGACGTTACATCTCCCAGAACACAAGAAGTGAAACGCATGTGTTGGAGTAGCGAGTGTTCTCTATAGAAAGGAGGCAGGTGTGCTGATCGCTGTTATGGTGACTTGCTCAGTTATTGAGTGATATACTGCACGTCTGAATAGAACCAGGTGAAGCAGAACGGCACATACTACGTCGCCCATTCGTTTTACGACCTCGCTTCTCTCCGAAACAAATCTAACACTTGTTCGCATTGTAATATTCAAGGGCACAAATACACACTTTCACACCTCTGATATAACGGCCATGAAGCAACACATGCTCGAAGTTTTTCGAATTTCATCGGATGATGCTTCTTGAGTTCCAAGTAATGCATTTCTGAATGGAACCAGGTGAAGGGGAACGAAACTTATGATTTCGTACATTGCTTATTTGTAAAACAACCTCCCTCTTTTCTGCCAGAAATCTGACACCTGCGTGCACCGCAACATTCAAGGGTGCCCATTAACAAATTAATCGAGTGCAGCCTTTCGTAGAATAGATATTTTTAAATACTTTTAAGTTGCTTTCGATGTCGTCGCAAGTTTTCTTACTTTCTTACTTCTTACTTTCTTACTTTTCTACTTTACTTACAATTCGTACATTTTGGATATAGTAATAATAAGTCTGATGTCAATTATTATGTAATAATTTAGTGGCTGTTAATTTGAATAGAACATTTGTTTGAAATTGAGACTATATAAAATATTGCATTATGTTATGAAAATTATTTTACCTTTTTGTATACATTGTAATGCTTGTATTAATTTTAGTTGTATGAAAATAACTTAAATATGCATAATTAACCTTCCATAATTCTTTCGTCGTAGTTTTGAGAAACATTTCACGTCGTACATCCTGTTAAGTGTTTCAATGAATTATTTTCTACATCATTTGATAAAGTACGAGTGCCCCATCCCACTCGAACTTGCGACCCTTCAGACCGAGGACACTGAGTCGGCACATGCTCTAACCGCCTCGGCCATCCAGGTCGGCCATAAATAATTGTGTAATGATCGATAATAATGACGAGGTGAACGATGATGGAGCAATGATGGGATGAAAGGAAAAGGAAACGGGAGAAACAACGAGAAAGCCTTCCGAGAGCTTCTTTCGTCCATCATAAATCCTCGAATGGACGAGGATCGAATCCGGGCCACACACCTGGAAGACGTGTGCGGTAGCCCTTATGCGACAAGCCCCCACCCCGTTCCTCGAGAGACGTTGGCACCGTCCCTGCCTTCTCGAAGCTCCTTCCCCGCCCTTGAAGCCCACCTGTCTTCCTCGTCTCGTGCCGCCCGCGGGCTGCCATCATTCGCTCATTTCCGCGACCTCCGTTTCCTTATCGACGACGGCGGGCAGTGGGCGGTTATCACCCCGCCACCGGCGCAGCGCCTCCGGCCGCCGCCCCTAAAATATTTACGGCTCATAACCGGCCGAAACAAAACAGCAACAACCGCCAGGCGCCGACCGGCCCCAGCCCCGCCCCCGCCGTGCACACGAGGAGGAGGCAGCGTTTCACAGTCACTCCCTTGAGGTGCGGAACCTCACCCCAATTATTTAACTACCACCCCCTCCGAAATCTTTACAAAACTCCACATGGGTTGGAGTCAACCACAAGAGTCCGTGAGATAGCTTCATAAAAAAGTCATTGAGCCACATTTATAACTTGATCAAGAAATCTGTAGCGTAAACAAACCCAAAACAATATCGTTGTTTTTTCTGTGGCACATCTGAAGTGACAGGGGTCCCAAAACCTTACAATGGGAAATTTGGGATGTCACGTCCGAAACTTTGTATGCGCATTTTACAATAATAATGATTCTAAAAGTTTTTGTGCTGTTCCTCTTTCACAGGCATTGCAAGATTGCCTCTGGAGGTAGATACACTAACACAAAATATTATCAGTTCAGTCAGTACGTGATAGAACAACGGAAAATTAAAATGTGTACTAAAAAAGTTTTTTAAAAAAATGGTCTGCACTTGTTGCGACCGCCCATGAGTTCTCAGCTCACAACGAAACATTCAGGATTGCGTCATCATCTGCGGTGTTAAAAGGATCTGACTACTAAAAAACGTATACAGTAGAACTTGTTCATTGCAGTTCGTGTATGACGCGGAAATCTGTCTAATGTGAACATAAATCGCGGTCCTGGCAAAGGTAAATTCCGCAGTATTACATTGCATAAAGCGGAATCTTGTCTAACACGAAAAATAATTCTGGTCCCTCGAGATTCCGCATTCAGCAAGTTTTACTGCAATTTTTTAGAGATCCGACTCCTGTCTTTTACTGTAAAGCCATATCTGAAACAAGATACAAGGTCGAGTTCACTGTAACATGTCTTCAAATTTCAAACGGTTATCTTCCATTATTCGTTATCAGCATTTTAATATCCTTCTTTACATAATGCCAAATGACAAAAACAAATTGTTGAGCAGAAAAATATAATTTTTTTGAGTGTTCTTGAATCTTTGAAGTCAATACTCGACTCTTTGTTATTTCCCTTATTTCTTTCTGTGTGTGTGTGTGTGTGTGTGTGTGTGTGTGTGTGTGTGTGTGTGTGTGTGTGTGTGTGTGTGCGTGCGCGCAGGAGTATATTCTGTGATGGATCAATAATTGCAAAGAAAATGATGAATTAAATGTCTGTCTCTAGAAGGCCAAACAGGCCAAAATACAGGTATAATGCCCGATTGTTGAACATTCCTACGGTACATGCCCACACTCCATACTTAATTTAGAAATGAATTTTCCACTCTTAGGTTTCCACTCTTCGCTCTTTCTGGCTGACACTATTCACAGTGGCATTCTGCCAGTACTCTGTCTCTGGCTCCGTAACGCGGTCAATCAATGTTTTGGGCAAGGCAGATTTGCGGCAACATTTCTTGGTGTCCTTCCACGTCCCTTACTCCTTCTGTGGCAGAATTCATTCATCATTCTTTGCCTCAGCAGCCACTATCCTTGTTTGCCTTAGAGCATCGAATAATGTCTTCTGTCATTCTTTGTTTGATCTATATAAACATTTCATATCCATTTGGAAACGCTACAAAATATGAAGACGGGACTGAAGCTACATTTGTTCGGCCTACATAAATCAATCACTGCCCTATGCACATTATTGTTATAATACACGTTTTTGACACAAACTGAGACATGAGAATAGTAACTGCACACCACCTTTCGCCAGCATTCCTTAAATCGTACTGACGTAATAATTTTTTGCATAATCTCTCAGAATATTTATCATCTGTCCTCCAAAGTATAATTAGTATCGATTCAGTGAGCGAAATCGCAAATACTATCTACACCTTTATCTGGTAGTGTAATCAGGTAATGCATTCGCGCCAGCCCCGCTCAGCCAGGAGCGATTTCTGAATCGCGTTGCCTTCGGAGAGGTCACGTGACCCGAGGCCGCCACGTGCGCCTGGCGCCTGTCAGGTGTTTATCTAGTGCAGCGCGAGGCGGGGCGGGGCGGGACGGGCACAGACGCGGGCACGGCCTATCTTGATATACGGCGGCTGCGGACGGCAGGGCTTAAAGCCTCTATCTCCTTGATGAGCCGCTGATCCGGCGCGGTCCGCCTCCACCTCGATCCCGCCGCCGCCGCCGCCCTCGCCCCCAGGCCATTCTTATCCAATCGCAGCTTCGTTTCGCGCCGCCGCGCCGGGGATTCGCCCTGAGGATTTCGGAAGTCCAGGTTTACGTTCGGGCTTCCCGGGCTTAGAGGGCGCGACAAGTCCTCTGGATTGGACTTTATCGAACGCCTGTTTGGGGCGACGCACGCTGTGTTGCTATGGCATCGGGACATGGGGCAGCATTGAAAACTTTGGTGTATAATTTAACATTAAAAAGGCAAATGTGAGTCTGTATAGCTAATTTCCGATTCTTAGGGTATATGGAAGGTACAATAAGGAAGTGCACTGGTCAGTGGATTAATTCATATCCTCGGACTCGGAGCAAACAAATTTAGCTCTAGTCACCGCTTCAATAGGTTCATAAGAGGTGTCAGAAAGTAGGTTTCCTCGGTCGTTAACAAAAAGAAAACAATTTAATAGAAAAACTTTATTGTAGCTGATACATCACATTCCGGTCACCCGCTTTGTCCGCCGTCCGTATCGCCTGCTTTGTCCTGTCGTGCCCCACTCTGCCCGGCTACAATGCCGCCTTTTGCGATTTGAAGGATTTCTAGTAAAAACGGGTGGAGTAATCATATTTGGTATACTATTTTGGAATCAGGAACCTACGTTTTTTTAGGCTTCTCTAAAGTGTTTTTGCACAAATTGAGATCAATCGCTTCTATTGATTCAGAAGTGTAGGAATAACAATATGTTATATTATAACGCACGTACATATAAATACATCCACTTCTATTCGTTACCATGTCTAAATGAAACAATGCGTACAAATTAATTAAAACTTCACACTGTGATTATAGAAGTACACGACTCCGCACCCAATAGATATCTGCAGTCATTAAGAAATAGTCTTAGGATATAACAGTCTGGTACATAATTCTTTTTTACCGATTTTATGTTATATTTCCTATAAGAGAAAACATATTTTAAACACTGAAAATGATATCCACACGTCAATGGACGTTATTGGAACATACTTAAGCAGTATTACAACGTGTTCATCAATACCATTTTATCAGTTCCTTATGAAGCATTCTTTTGTGTTTTAGCAGATGAAAGAACAGATTATCAGCATAAATCCACCTATATTTTTCTCTCCGCACGACGTAGAACTGAACTGGGTCAGTGCATTTTCTTAATAGCCTCGTTCACGACACCTAGTGAATTCCTAAGGACGCTAAGCTTAGAAGCAGATAAGGCGGCCTTATTGCAAAAGGAGCGAATGGGGTATTTATCAAGTGTTATTTTACAATGCCGTTTAAATAATGTTATGTTAATCTCACTAATGTATTCACCTAAACTATCATTTAACTTCTCAAATTTAGGAAATGTGGGAACAAAATATGTGGAATTTGTTGATTTTATGACACTTCCTCAATAATTTTGAATAAGAACAAAATCTGTGTTAATTTATGTCCATAAAGTGTCATAAGACCAATCTAGTATAACGTACTACTTAATTTTCCCGCGTCTTCGAGATCGTATTATAATAATTAAGCAAGTGAAGCAACGTAGAAACTTATTTTTTGTGCATATTAATACTTATGATTACAGGATGTACTGTCAAAAATATTTTTTGGATAGAACGTCTTCATTAAGCAATAAAAAATTTAAAACCGACTAGGCCGCTATAAAATGTGCAATTAGAACGGCATCTGGCGGTACAATTCGGTAAGTTTGGCGGCGTGCAATTCGGTTTCGTAGTTTGAGTGATTGGGTGGCAATAGCTTTTGCACGTTTGTGCAGGAAATCGGCGCCGCGCGCAAACCCGGAAAATCTCACGCTTCGGAACTCAAGATCTGCGGAGGCAGAAGGATTACATATTCCTGGCTACGACGCGCTCTAGGGATGTACAGCATTGGTGATTAGAGAAAAGCTACAGGAGCTCAATTGTAAAGGGATTCACAGTCAATTAAATAAACCAAAACTACTGCTTTATTACGAATATCAAATGTCATAATATATTATTTTGTGAAAACAAATAATAAGGAAAGGTTATAATACATAAAAAAATACATGACCGTCGGAGAGAACCCTGAAGGGATAAGAAAAAGCTCCGTGCTCCCATGGCAGAGGCATAGGCCCACGTACGTGCGATTTCTGGGAAAACAATGAACCTAACTTTGGACTCATACGCTGCAGGTTTACGAGAACGCAGTTCATAAGTGGTTACAATAAATTTTAGGGAACCAAATTTGATTCCTTCACGGGACGTAGCAAGCAGTGGCAACATTAGCAAATAGCCCAAACTTTCTCATGGCAGGCTATTCCGGGACTACCTGAAATCATTTCGTGGTCCCCTAGAGGAGTTTGATATCGTCCCTTCATTTTGAAATAATATTTATTTTACCTGCAGTAAATGTAAACAATTAAAAATCTGAAAGTAATTCACACGAGTCATCCTGAATCGGAAACGCGATAAAGCCTAGGCGGATTAGGCTGTAGATACAGCAAATCCGTTAGAAAGGTGTACATTAGCATTACTTATCAATATGTGCAAACTAAGTGAGCTTCTCTTTGCACAACAGTAGTATTTTGATACGATCTAATAAGTTATTTTTCTGATAGCTCCGACAATATAATATATGTGTTTGCCTAACATCAGGTCTCTGGCGATAACGAAGAAAAAAAACTGCTGTATTTCATCACAGCTAATATTTCAAATGTTTCTGTGGCAATCGTAACGGGATCGTGACAACTGCTCGTACTGTGTAGCCTCTGCCAAGTGCGCCCCGCTCCAATTGCGCATCCGCAGGCGCTTATCCCGCATTGCTCTCGGCGTGGCCGCGGCGCGAGCAGCGCGAACTCGCCCGATCTAGCGCCGGCCGGATGCTGGTTCGCGTGGCCCCAAGCCGCGCGCTGGAACCGGTCTGAAGGAGTTGCGGAACCCCAAGATCGCCGGCGGCACGGCGCCGACCCGCGACAAGGCGCACCCTCGGCCGAGTCGCGATACCCTCCGTCTATACTGCGGTTTTTCTAACTTTGACCCTCGAGGCCCGTCTGCACGATGGAATATCTCACGATATTTCGCGACGTTCTCAGACGTGCCGCCAGATATCGCATGATCGCGACCTATCAAGCAGTGCTTGCGATCATGCGACTTCTAGCGTCATGACGGTGACAATAGGCGCTTGAGGGGCAAAGTTAAAAAAATCGCAGTATAGCAAGGCGCGGCGGGCCTTATCCCGTACTGTGCCCCCCGCTCAGGAATCGACTCCCGACACCGTGAGATCGGAGGGGTCGGAGCGGAGAACGATTCACGTGAACCCAAGAACGAGGGTATTTCGTAGACAGAATTTCGTGCTTTAATTTCGTAAAAATGGCTTCTTTTAATTTTGTACGTTAATGTGTCCTCTGAGTCAAGAAAATGTTTTAAAATTTCTTCAAGAACACAATATTGTGCAGAGTCAATATTTCGATAGGTTTCAAGCCGTACACGATATTTGCTGCTTTGTCAATTTGATTTTCGATGAATGCTGAAGCTTTCACTTCATCTCCATGGAAGCCGAATTTAGATCTTTCTCTGAGAAACTGATTCCAATTATTGCGTGAACATTTGACTACAATATAATTTTAAAATAGGAAAAGGTGCGTTATGACACTTAGCTATCCTGATAAATGACAACCAGTCCAAGGAAAATCACTTTGAGGTCACTAAGGGAAAGAAAAAACACTTTTGAATCTTTTTATTGCGAGGCGCAATTCGATGCCGAGTGTTAGTATGTGTTAGCGCACTTTTTCCTATCACGTTCAATATGATACGGTTTACGAAGAATATCGTTACTGATCACCATCTTAGAAACCGTTACCGTATTTCATTCCTAGATTCTCACCGATTCCATCTTTTCCGCGTGTACTTTATAGCTACTAAAGCTTCGTAAGAATTGCGGTGGCAGGATCGTTGGCCTCGTTTTGGCAAGTTCCAATCTTTATCTCACAACTTCCCACCCGTTCGGGTGCACTTAACTTCCCCCATAGTCGTCCCGCCGAAGGGGCCGATAGCAGAACCGTTCTGGCTATGTTCTCAAACAAACTTCCGAGGAAGTTGACTGCTCACACTCTTACACACGGGGACCATCCGCACAAAATTTCGTAGTACATAACCATGTAGAAAAGTTACAGTGAATAGAGCCATATTTCTACACTAAGATCTGGACCAGAGCACCCTTCTATCTCCTCTCTAGGCGAGTCAATACTATGAGAACGTTATTAGAGCTCAGAGACGTAATCTTCGCATACTGTCGTCCAGGGTAAGAACTAAATTTGCGCCCATTTTAAAAGTTACTTACATTATTTTGCTTTGAATAATTTTTATGGAGTATGACATGTTTTTTACTTTTACAAGTAAATATAATAAATGCATAATCATTACGAATGGGAGATGGATGACATTAGCAATGATTTAAAATAAAACAGGAAAACATTTTCAACAATAGAACAATTCCCAAACACTAAAACAATTCAACAATAGGCTGCATTCATTCGAGCTGCAAATATTCAAAACGAGTACTTTTCAAGATGAATTTCCGCGTAATAGATCTACTCTTACAGAATATTAAAATATCTAGGAAATACAAAACATTGTGGAATTTTCAGTGTTTACTCCCATCGAATCAAGAAACTCACTGACCCATTTTTGTCTTAATAAGGGAAGTTTTAATGCAGCTGGAACTCGGAGTTGAGGATCTCGCGACCGAGAATTCGCGTTATTGGTCCCTATCTATTCATCTTATTGCTCTGTTCCACAACTGTTCTCGGAAACCACTTCTTTCCTCTCAATACTTTCGGCAAATATATTCTAGAAGTGAAGATAACAAGTGGCAATATTTCATATACTTTAGAATTAGATGAGTTCTCTTGAAACAAAATGAGTAAAACACCTGAAATGTCGATATTTGGCAAATATTGTAATGAAGATCACGATCTGTTTCTTCAAACTTATAAAATCAGAGGTTTCGACATCTTTCGGAATCCCTTTGATTACCTACAATAAGGAAAGATATTCCCAGATTAACGAACATTAATTGGAAGATCGTGAAGTACTATTTGCAAAAAAGTATCTTTCTTCATCACCTTAAAAAATGTTTTGTAATGTAATTCACGCGAAATCGTATTTTGTCAAAACTCTTCACGAAATACGTTATTTACACAAAGAAGGCAAACATTTTTGGAAATTCTGTTAATTCCTAAAATTAATTTGTACACAGCAAATATTTAAATGAAGGGAACTCTGGGAAAAAAGCAGACTTTTTAGAGATGAATATCATTCCCCACGAACTGCTTTCCAACTCTTCGTTAAACAATCATCCAAATGAATAATTTTTAACGAAAAGATCCGAAAAGGCCTCAACATTTTCTCCATATTAAACAAAATAAAAGAGAAACGTTCAGCGTGGTCGCAATACCTACAAAGGATGGAAGATGATAGGCTCACAAAAGTGGCCTACCATTATCGACCATGGAAAAAGAGATCCTGGTCGACCAAGAGAGACAATGGAGTGAAGTTGGAACAGGCCTTCTGGCCTAAACCGTGAAAAGAAGAAGAGAAGAACTTATTTCAGTAAAAAAAATGTTCGCGCGACGGATCTCTACATACTTTCTTGCACGCATTTTGAACGTATAGTTTTCTCTGCATCCTAAGCAGCTAACCCCAAAAACTACACAGGAAGGGAAATCTACACATGTGTAATAGTGTAAGCAGAGGTTGATTTCTAGTGGAACTCGCCGGAACGGGGTTCCGGTCCCTCTGGAATAATTATTAAATTTTATTATACATTTATAGTTACTTCTATTAAATTTATAAAGAATGATACACTGATGTCTGGTATTAATGTTTTTATTTACAGTTGAAAGATCTTTTTCGATAGATTAGCTCTCATCATCAGAGCTATCTTACAGTCTCAACTTCCCCATCCAGTAAGGAGGCTGTAAGATAGCTCTGATGATGATAGCTAAGCTATCGAAAAAGATCTTTCAGCTATAAATAAAAACATTGATACCAGACAACATCAGTGTCTCATTCTTTATTGAAAAAAGTATCTACATTACCAACAGTTATACTAATTAAATTTATAATTAATTTGCAGCGCGTTTCGGGACCTAAAATTTTATAAATCAAGCATTGACTTATAAATAAAAGCAAGCCTGTACAAAATGCAAATCTTAGTCGCTTTTCTGGAATTTAATGGTTATTATTATAAATTGCTATTAGTAAATGGTCGGTTATAACGATTGTCTCATTATGGGGATGTAATGTAGGATGTGTATAGGTTGTATGAAGAATCCATTTCTGAGATTTTGCCACTGTTTTGTATCTTTCTCACAAAAAAAAAAAAAAAAGGCTCGGAGGACCCATAGGTAATTGCTGCACTCCGGATTTTTCACGCTTCTCGGAGTTTTTCTTCACTAACGATGGAAGGGCTACATTAAGATTGGGAATTCGCCCATCTCTCCGTCTCAAGGTTGAGAGTGACAACCGGATGGGGAAGAAAGGATTACGCATGACACCTATGCCACTGTTTAAAATAGCGTTCTGACGTCCACTTGGAATTTAGTGAAGGATACCATGGAAGCCACGAATTCGAGCGGTCTGAATAATATATATTCGTACGGCCAGTGGTGGACTGCAGCCCATCAACATAGCCAATAAAGAGAATCCTGCCAATTATGTAAATTATGTTCAACAATTCAGCAGGATTTTCCATTGAGAGAAAATATTCCAGATGAAATGTTTCAGTGGTTTATCAACTGTAAATAGTATTTTGAACGGAGTCCGTCGTATGTGAAACAAAATATTAGTTTTTTTTTAGTTTGAAATTTCATTTCGATGACTTGGTAAGGTACTTACGCAAAAGTAATTTCATTTTACTATTTTTAAATATGTGATACGAATGATTAAAACATTGTAATTGCATATTGTTAAATTTTCCATTTTGCCCGATTTTTCCAAAACCGATTAAAAGCATTTAAAACATTTTTATAATTATTTCTATATATCGAATATTATCGAAGGAATCGTTCGATTCGATAAACGTTGGCCCGACTGAACATAATTTTCATTTACCTGACTAACATCCCATTATCTCCATAGAATTCTCTGTGGCCCGACAATAACCCGAGAGCCAGGTCCGGACGAGGCCACGAGTTGTCTCGTGCTGTCGAACCAACCGCAGAGACGGCGGCTTCGGCGCTGCAACACGTCACCACCGGATCGCGCCCCCGGAGCCTCCACGCGCGTCCTGAAGGGAGATGGGCGGCTGGGCGGGCAGGGGCGGGGCGGGGCGGGTGAGGGGAGAGGCGGAACCGCACGCGGAGAGCCCGCCCTCGACCGCGGGACGGGGCAGCGCAGGGAATCCGCTCCAGAGACGCGACCCGCCTCGCCACCGCAGGGCTGTTCCACACGGATGCGACATCCGCTCCGGCTTCGGCGCTCCCGGACAGAAACAAGGCCACCCGGAGCGGCTGCTTACGACAGTTCACATCGGCATTGCAGAAGCCTACTAGCTCGGCCGAGAACACTACACACTTAGATATTTATTATTTCTGCTAACAAGAGGCTTTATGCAACGTGGTGGCAGAACGCTATAATTTATGTAGCAGGTACAATGTACACTACAATTAAATTGAACATTAATACTACATAAACGTAAACATGCATTTATAATAATAATAATAATAATATAATAATAATATTATTATTATTATTATTATTATTATTATAAATTTCAAGGCTAACTATTTTAGGTTGTAAAAATGAAATCTTCAATCGCAAAAATCACATGACTATTTCGTGCACAGCTAAATGACTGCATTCAGTGGGCGACACTTTGAATAAGGGATTGCCTACGTATAACTGAATATGCATGTATACCTCTTAGTTAAAATGAATAGTTAATTGGATTAGAAACGATTAAATAGTTCAGTTGAGTGGTTCACTGCAGTTGTTTGGATGGTTCAGTGATTGGAAACGAAGGAAAGTGTCTTTCTCATCACTTATTTGTGGCTACTTAGTTAAGAAGATGCTCCCAATGTATTATTGTAAGTACCGCTAGGATCACAAAATTTTGATGTGGTGTAGAAGATAAATGCCAATCGCAAATGAGTACGGCTAAATGTTAAGGTATAATATAAATTAAAAATAAAAACATTCATTAATTTCCATAATATTCCTATTTTTATCATTGTTTATTCTACCTTACACTTCCAACAGATTACCTGGTACACGTGTGCTTTTTTGTTTTTCAGAATTAATAAAAATATCGATAAAATAGTTATTTAACCAAAGCACGAAGGGTCATACCTTCAAATACTTAAGAGAAGGCCGACCTATGAACATTTCGGGGAAAAGACATTTGTAGTTGAAATAGGGTGCTTACTTTTATGACCTGACATCAAAAGGACTCTCCGTGAATGAAAATGTAGCATAGAGAATATCCACTGAAAGTATCGATCTGGAATGCGAGAAAAGTATTTTATTTTGGATTTAGGACTTTCATGGATCGTTCACTTCGATCTAATAGCAACTAAAACCGCAGTTCTCGTACTTCTCACTTACTTGTGGCGGCTAGCATAGAACGTGCACCAGGTCACCCCCTTTGTTCGAGGGGTACGCGGTTCGAAACCAACTGCGGGCATGGATATTTGATGTTTGATATTTATTTGGCCAAAAAAACAGTAACAGTAAAACCTATAAATGACGTATGGGAGAGGAGATTATCTGCGCACATTTTCTTGAGGAACAGAAAAAAAATGCGCGAGACTAGCAACATTATTTGAAAAACTAGACATTTTCGTACCCGAGTTATAGAAAACATACTTGCAATGATAAACGAACTGCAGATGTGATTTTTCTTCATTGCCAACAAAATAATAACTCACTCTCAGCTCTATTGCTGCCACTAAAAGCTAAAGGAGTGCTCAACAAAACGTGCGCATAGGTGAAGCTACATTTACGTCCAGAAGCTAAACAAGGGATGATTTTGCGCTTTCCTTTGCACAGTTTTTGGACAAGTCCCATGTCGTGTTGATCTCACAAATGAGTGTTATGCTCCTGATGTGTGTTAGTGCATAGTAGATGGTTGATTCTCCACCTAGGGAGTGGCATGAGTAAAGGGCTTCGTATAAAACGAAAAGTGAATTTGCAATAATATGTTGGAGGCCAGCGAATTAATTCAACGATCATCAGAAATCTGAAAATTATATTCTAGGAATTTTGTTTATTCGAAAGTACTACAAATTGTATTTCCATTATTTACTACAAACTGAAGCTTTAGACGACAAAACTGAACGTGAGGTTTATAAAGGAAAACCGATTACCGATAAGAAGCCAAGAAATAATACATTAACCCTTTCCTCCGAAGATATAAAGGAAAGACGGAACGAAAAATGGAATTCAGATGAGTGCCAGTGACCCTTAAAGGCTCTCTCTCTTTTCGGAGAAATTGAAAAACGTAAAACTTATAAAGGTGTTCTTTCTCTTTAGATCATTAACGGAATGTATTTTTTCCTTATTAGGTTTTATTAAATAAATAATATATACTTCTACTCAATTAGCTTATCCAGAATTGTTTAAATTATTACTTGTATCCTGGAACAATTTGCTTCAAACGTTGCCTTCGTTGGCAACGAGACGTCCTAATTCGCCGAGATAATTATGACGTCGAGAGTAAGCCCACGCATAATTTACTCACGATCAGCCCGGGTCAACAACCTATCGACCGTAATCCTACAAACGGATCCCGATCATTTAGCTGTAAATTACAAATTATGCAATTTTATAGTTGAAAATAAAGCTGATGTTAGTTTTGAATGTTTAATAGAGAACTCGTCTAATGAATTCTTTTTCGACAAATGACTTGCGGTTTAAAGAAAATAGTCGGCGAACATGTAGTTTAACATATATTTTTAGTAGTTTACAAATATTTAGTTAACTAAGATTATTAAGAAAGGAGCGAAAAAGTTTTATTAGTGATACTGTCGGCATTACAAAAAGAATTTGTGAATCTTCTAATGAAAGTTACTTCATTAGAAGAACTAATTTATTCTACGAATATCAGAATCTGTTATTTTAAAAATTTGAATAGCAAGGAAAAAGATCTTGGACGTCCAAAAAGTAGATTTAATTTTCGTAATTTTTCGTCAAAAACTAAATGATATATTTTCTTTTACCACATAAGGGTGATAAAGAATAGAAACCTATAATAATTGTAATAATAAGAATTGTAATAAAATTGTGAAAAAATGGTTGCTAAGCCTATAAACGAAATATCTCCAAATTTCGTATTAACCACTCGCAATTTGGACTTCCTCGATGAGTCAATTTCGATTGACAGTACGCAGATTTATTCTATCGATAAGAGTTATAATTACATTTTCTATTTATATAATGAAGGATCTGCATCAAAATGCATGAATATACTAATCAAGTTGCTGATACGTACGGCGTGATATCGAGAAGAGTTTGATAATGAGAAACATTCCGCACTCTTCTAAAAATGTAGTCGACGTTTATATAAAAGGCTCTTTAGAAAAGGTTACACACAAATTAATATTTTGAAATAACATAAAGAAAATACCAAAAACACTGAATGTTTAAAGTTGAATTGTTAAGGGTTGTATATGATTGATTTGAAGTATTAATACGAATATTATTGCCATTGGTAGTCACGGAAAACTATAATTAGACACTGAAACCACATGATTCTTTCCTTGCTCAAAGGGAACCCGCTACAAATGAATCATTAACATGGCAAAAAGAAATGAGTTAAAATAAATTGATAAATTGGAGGAACTAGGTGCACATTAGATGTAGCTAACATTTAATAATTAGAATGGTATTTAACAATGATGTACTCGTATAAGCATGGCTCATTTTATTTTCTTAGGAAATTGACGTTACTATGTAATTTTCGAAAACAGAGTTGCAGTAACAAGATGCAGAATGGAATCGAACATGGAAATATTAATATTTCAATTTGTTTTCAAAAAGTCATCAAGATGTTGAAATTACCGGTAAATACCATACCTTGAATTCGTTAATTCTATTTTTAGGCTACGAGTACTATCAGTCATGCCTAGGAAACGGAATTTATTGTAATAGAAAACAAAATATGAGCATATAGTACTGTACGTGCATTTCTTTTTCAAAAATATTAAGAAAAAGAGAAAACTGTAAAATAAAAATTAATTACAGTTTAAATTACCGCTTTAGTAAGCATTTTCCGAGCACAGAATGTCGCCGATCAGATCTTAACATGGATTCGAGCGACTGAAGACAGTTTTATAATGCGTACTGAAAATGAGAAAGAAGAGAAACTACAGAGGTGCTACAGAATGGCACAGACTTTCCCGTAGTTAGTTTTCTATTTCCTTGGAGTCTTCGCAAGCTATTCGGAACTGCCAGATACTCTTTCTTGCCAGCTACCATCTATCACCGCCAAAAGTAGATTTTTTTGTCATTTTCTTAATTTTTCGGTTTCCTATCGGTAGAACGAAAGTATTAATTTTAGAATATTAAAGAAAACGAAAACCTAGCCCTAAATGGCAATTTTCTTTTAAAAATTATGCGTCGTTTTAAAGAAAATTGCGTTTTAGCGCTACTAAAAATGCGAAATTTGAAGCTTATTTTCACAGGAAAAGTTTTGAGTTTTCAAAATACTTTATTTAACGTTATTTGAAGCACTTACTCTCCCAAATACTAATAATGTTTACAAATTGCTGGGAATGTGAATATTAAAGATGTGAGAGATCCTTTAAAAAAATTACATATGTGTAATTTTTGAAAAAAAAACAACAACTCAAAATATACTTTACGTCATATTAAAGAGTGCTATTAGCACTATCCTATCAAGGAGTTTGAAGAGTCTCTTTTAGTCATTTATGAGAAAATGGCGTTTGAGTGTTACTGAAAATGCGGAAATTGGAGATAGTTTTCACAGAAAACGGTTGTGTTTTCGATAAACTTTACTCGACATTATTTAAAGCACATGTACTCATAAATATAATAATGAATACAATACGCCGCTAATGTAAATATTAATGACGTGAGAGACAAATATTTAACGTTATATGAGGCACTTACTCTCCCAAATACAATAATGTTTACAAATTGCTGGGAATGTGAATATTAAAGATGTGAGAGATCCTTTAAAAAAATTACATATGTGTAATTTTTGAAAAAAAAACAACAACTCAAAATATACTTTACGTCATATTAAAGAGTGCTATTAGCACTATCCTATCAAGGAGTTTGAAGAGTCTCTTTTAGCCATTTATGAGAAAATGGCGTTTGAGTGTTACTGAAAATGCGGAAATTGGAGATAGTTTTCACAGAAAACGGTTGTGTTTTCGATAAACTTTACTCGACATTATTTAAAGCACATGTACTCATAAATATAATAATGAATACAATACGCCGCTAATGTAAATATTAATGACGTGAGAGACAAATATTTAACGTTATATGAGGCACTTACTCTCCCAAATACAATAATGTTTACAAATTGCTGGGAATGTGAATATTAAAGATGTGAGAGATCCTTTAAAAAAATTACATATGTGTAATTTTTGAAAAAAAAACAACAACTCAAAATATACTTTACGTCATATTAAAGAGTGCTATTAGCACTATCCTATCAAGGAGTTTGAAGAGTCTCTTTTAGCCATTTATGAGAAAATGGCGTTTGAGTGTTACTGAAAATGCGGAAATTGGAGATAGTTTTCACAGAAAACGGTTGTGTTTTCGATAAACTTTACTCGACATTATTTAAAGCACATGTACTCATAAATAGAATAATGTATACAATTACGCCGCTAATGTAAATATTAACTGACGTGAGTAGACAAATCAAATAAATTAAATCGAAAACTACTAATATTTAGAAAAAAATGTACATGATCCTTTAACAAAGACCTCACTTTGGAGAACACGTTTTATTTGAAGGAAAAATCTCTATCTTCAATTTTGTAGTTGAGAAACGACGCCGAAAAAAATTCAAACTTTCACAATTTTCGAAAATTCAGAAGTTATTCCGTGAAAATCAGATTTATGCCATGTTAATAAGTGTATTTTACTCTATTCATACAAGAAATTTAAAGAAAAAGTTGGAGCCGTTTTTGAGAAAATTTTGAAAATGTCCTGGGGGGCTTCATGTAAAGTACCCCCAAATTTTGAAGAATCTTTTTCAAAATCTCAAAGCTTCGACTAGAACCGAGATCGACCGGGAAATATCCATTTTGGAAGAAATCGTACGAATGGTTTAGGCGCTAGCAGTGTTCACAGACGGACGGACAGACAGACGGACGTTGTCCTTTCAATTGGTTTTTCGGTATCAAGGACCTAGAAAACAGGATTTCTGGTTACACCACGAGTTAGGGGATTTTTTTTCTTAATTTAGCAACTGGATTTATCCACTTTTTCGTTTATCACGGCCCGGCAACGAATTTTTTTTTTCGAAAAGTCGCCGTTTTTTTCGCGCAGCATAACAATTACATAACTTTCCCTATACTACGTACATTACTCCGAATATACGTAAGCGGGGAAGTTATCCACTTTTTGATCCTCTTTTTCGTTATCACGGCGCGGCAACAAATTTTGTTCCGCCGAAAATTCGCCATTTTTTCGCACAGCATTACATAACTTTCCGTATACTACGTCTATCACTCCGTGTATACGTATGTATACGGGAAAGTAAAAATGGCCAGAATCCCCTCACCCTTACTTGTATGAGTACGTTTGGGAAAGGATGATCACGTAGCATTCCAAAGTATTCCAAATGATATTGTGATTTGTGCTTTGAGTAGGCTCCCGAGCAATTATTTGCAGCAGTAATATGCAAGAGAATTGTCTTCCCACGTAAAAGTCCCCGAGAGTATCTGACACAGAGGCCCGAGCCTCGCTACATCAAAGCTTTGTGTGCTGTCTGACACGACTGTCGGCCAAGCAGTAGCTGTGGCCTTGACAGTATTCAAGGGGCAGGATTTGTGGAAGCGTGCGAACGAGTAAAGTTTCAGGGGGACAGCGCGCTGTCAGCGACAGCCAACAAAACGGCACCGCGCACGAAGATTAAACAAGGAGAATGGACGACCAAAGTTTTATGTTTCTTTTGGAACGAATTGAAAGAGAGATAAAAATGGCAGAAACTATTATGAGAGAAGCTGCCTCTGCTCGGAAGAAGTTGGAGATAGCATAGTCGTAAGTCGAGTGTTTCTTTGAGGCAATAGATGACTTTTCTCAGCACACTACTAGTACCTCTTGCTAACAGAAATCAAAGAGCATCTAGCGAGTGGAATATGACATACCGTACGCATGCGAATTATTTCGTGCTGTCCCCAAGGCCCTGTAAGATGCCAGTCGTTGTCTAGTGTAGGCCAGCTAACTCTCCTTGTAAACGATGCCTGAGATTTCGCATGATGCAATTGCACGGACCAGACAGGTCTTCAAGTGAACTAGCAAACGTGGAGGTGCGCCTAACGCCACCACCGAGCTAATCAGCGGGACCAAAGAGTTCTTGGTACAGACCTCTACATTGTCTGGACAGGACATGTCCAATCAAAATTGTGACGTATTTAAGATCGCTATTTTTGGGAATATGCACATTTCAATATGGTGGTGAAGAGTGGTTCAGGTGCTCATATTATGTCGAATCGGAAGCCCTGTGTTGCCTGACAGGTGGAATTTATTGTTATTTCGAGTGCTGACTGCCATCGCGGTGCCGCATCCGCCCTACCTTTGAGCAATATTTTTGTCAAGGCCAGCAGTGCTCGGCGAGTGTACGATCCGGTCCTACGCCTCATCCGGCTTAAGTCCTCCTAGCGGTGACTTGCCTCGGCTTTCCTCGGCTTCCATTCGCCGGGAATGAACTTTTAATTGTCCAGCGCCGGCAGTAGCATCGCACTGCGGTTTGAAGTGACAAGGTGTTCATCTCCCCCGCTACCAGTTTGAAATTTACGAATCGGCTTCGAGGAGATCTGCGAGGCGGGGGAGGAAGGGAGGCTGGAAGGAAACCTTCCGCCGAGTAGATCAGCCTCATTTGAATTTGGCCTCTTTAGAGCGTAGTCGCTTTCCTGAGGCTCTCTCGCTCCGGCCACGTCGTATAGGCGTCGCACACCCAGAGAACGTGGAATTACGCCGGTCATTTGGCTGCCATGTGCTCTACTGATCGCCGGAGCTAGCACACTGACCGCCAACAACTATACATCATGACAAGTGATGTCGTAGGCTTCCGCGGCTAAATTCATGATGTTGGCTGTCAAGGTGACGCCGCTTCGCAGGATGAGTTGCCGATCGCCAAGTCGCGATCTTCCTGAATACAGCCCTGAGGAAGATCGAGATATGGTGATCAAAACGTCAGCAACTCAGCCTGCGACGCGACGTCACCCGGACAGCCAACATCATTATACATCATGACATCCAGAATTCTATCAGCACACCCCATGTTTAGACTGTAAAGCAAATGAAAGTGACGAGTAATTAAAGGAGTGAATTTCATCTGCTGACGACCGCCTAAAGTTTGGCCGCGGAAGCCTACGACATCACTTCTCATGATGTATAGTTATTGGCGGTCAGTGTGCTAGCTACGGTGATCAGTAGAGCACATTTCAATGAACTCCTACGGATGAGAGGCATCGCGGCTCCACGGACAAAATGTGCAACACTCAGTTACCACCCTGGCGCCATTCACTGATCTGGGCCAACCACTGGTCTTAAGACCGGTACTCTCACCGCTCCTTGTCGTAAAGACCGCGGCCACAAGCTTCGAGGGAAACTACGAAGTCGGAGGGCATTCACGTTTTTACCTCCTGGATTCATCGCAGCCGAGGTGTATCAATAAACGGATGTACGACGAACTAGGGGAAGATACACTATCCAGTCACATTAATGATGTGGCCACCCAAAAAGTGCTGAATAACCCCCTTTTGCAACGCTGACTGCCGCGAGATGCGCACGAACAGAGTCAATTATACTTTGGTTTTTCGTTCTTGGCGCCCCAGGGCTTTCTCCAATAGGAAGCTTCTAGGTCACTACTATGTTGTGACGTAGAAGCTCTCTATTGGAGAAAGCCTTTCCCCTCCATTTTTCGTCCTTGACCTTCGTGCGCCAAGAACAAAAAACCCAAGTATAGTTTGTGGAGAGAACCGACAAGGATGTGGAGCCACGCCGACCCCAATGCCATGGCCTGCTGTGCTAGGTTCATGGGTTGCGGATCCATGGAGCGAACAGCCCGGTAGAGATGGCCCCACAGATTCTCCATTGGGGATAAATCGGGGGAGTTTGGAGGCCAGGGGTATACTGTTAACTCATCCTGGTGCTCTTCGAGCTACGCACGTACACTGCGAGCAACATGATACCTTGCATTGTCCTGCTGGTAGATGTGGTCTTGTTGAGGAAAAATAATCTGCGTTTAGGGGTGAACATAATCCCCAAGGATGGCTGCATACTTATTTTGACACATTGCGCCTTCCAGAATAACGCGATCATCCAAGGAATGCAACGAAAACTTTCCACATCAAGCCCCTCCTCCGGCTTGGACCCGATCGGCAATTGTTGCACGGTGTTTGCGTTCAGACCTTGTTGCCACCTGCCGACTGTAAGGGGTTATTGCACGTTTACGTCGAACGTAGGCGATGGACATGTTAATACGACTGGACTGTGTGTGTCTGAAGGTTGTGCAATAACAAGTAATTTCGTTTCCATGTAATTTGTTTTTATTATAATTTCAATAAATTCTTTTAAACTTACTTCTTTTTCAATTATATCGATAAAATTCTTTATTAAAATTAACTTCTCTTTTATTCATGATTTAATGAAACCACTTCAAGGTTTCCTTCATCCCCCTAGGAACCCCACAGCTTTAAGGTTCGGGAAAATCGAGATAAGCGAGTGTTTTGCTTTTGTAGCGCCGCCGCTGAACGGCTGAATAGCCGGGCAAGCCTATCAATGGACATCTGGGTCTCCTGACTCGGGCGGTAGGGTTATATGTTTAGAAGTGATCAGCTGATAGGACATGTTTAAAGATTATTATATCTAAGGAATGATTCATGATTGTGTATGATTTATGTCTCACTGAAGATGATGATAGATGTTCCCTTCGCGAGAATTCAATGTCGTAGGAATGTGCCATCAATTTGAAAACCACACCAATTTGTATAATTGTATGACCCAATTGCGATGTCATTTTTGATAATTTTATCAGGCGATTAATTTTTTTCTGTAAAAAGTATATCCGCATTTTACTAAATTCAAAAATTCATCTAAAAATATACTAAAATGTTTAATACGTCATGGCGAACGACTTTTGTTTTCGTCAAGCGCTTTATTTTGCGCAACTGGCGCGAAGCCCTCTATTCAATTATATCTAAGGCGCTAAATGACAATTTTCCCAAGAGGGGACGTTGAAGGGAAAGGGAACGTCGTTCCCCTCCCCTATCTCCAAATGGGTGGGGGACGATTCGATAAATATACCTAAGACTATCATGACATAAGCAGGACATTCTGAATACATCCTGAGGATATTCTCGGGAAAGGTTTCGAATCCGTTTTCTTGGATTACACTCATCTAGCAATAAGTGAGAAAATCATAAATAAGTCACCTGGGTGATCATACCCCTCGCCCAGTCAAAATAACCCCCTTTTGGGACAGTCCCCTTCATCCGCACCCTGGTTGCATGTAGCGATCAGTGGTGTACGGTAATAGGCTTTGTGCGCACGCCCCACGCAGCCACTCACCTTGTGCGCAGCCCTGCTGCTGAGGACACAGGCTTGCGCCAAGCGGGACGCAGGCGCAGGCGCAAACGAAACTGCCTGGCGCCGATACAAATCGAATCGGCCGCCCGACGCGGCGGCGAGGGCAGGGTGGATGGGAACAGGGCGAGGGCGACTCCGGGGCTGCGTTTTATTCCGGCCGCCGCCAGCTGCCCGCCGCCCGCCGTCCGCAGCGCCGGCTGCGGCGCGGGGGAGGGCGTGACCGGGTCACCGCGACACAGCGGGTGGGGCGGAGGGCGGTGGCGTGAGGGCGGCGCGGGGGGCGGGGTGCGGGAGGTTAGGTCGCGGGGGGTGGGCGGGGGGAGGGGCACGGGGGTGGTGCGGGGGGCGGGGCGCGGGAGGACAGGGCGTCGGGGGCGGGCGCGGGGGGAGGGGCACGGGGGCGGGGCGGGTGAGGCGAGATGGGCAGGGGGGCGGTGAGGGGGCGAAGCGATGGAGGCGAAGATGGAGGGCGGCTGTCACGTTCCCGCCCCCAGCAGCTTCTATGATGGCGCTCCTGAAGGGGTGCACAAAGGAGACCGGCGCTGACAGCAGGATTTAGTGGCAGTGGCCATGCGAAACAAACTCCAAGCAGAAAAAGGTCTTCTCTCTCCTGAATGCAAATTCCAATTCGAAAACGTTCTGTGATTATTATTATTATTATTATTATTATTTTTCCACTACATCACGACTAAAGATGTTATGAGTCGGCTGAATATAAAATCTACTCCAGGTTGCAACCAGCTACCTAAGGAGCAGATTCGGTGACTGTCAGTGCCTCTACAATACTTTGCGCAAAATGTGGGCTGTTTATTATTAGGCCTATTATTATTATTATTATTATTATTATTATTATTATTATTATTATTATTATTATTATTATTTAGTGTTTCGATTAGTTTAGAGGAAGAAAAAAATATAATTTTATTGGAAATTGCCTTAAGCAACCCGGCATTTCCAGGGTATTTATTCATCACTATCACTTATTAAGCTGGTAAAACGATTGCTTTCGGGCACGTCAAATTCTAGTATCTACGGTCATTAGCCTTATTTGTGTACTGAATGTTTTTCCCGGAGGTAGAGATGTTCCTCCCGTTGGAGAGTCAGATCAGGAGGCGGCCGACATGCGCGGGAATTTCTCTTTCCAGGTATCTCTCTCTGCGTGGCATCGGCTCAGACAGGACAAGCACTAGGCTCCCCGTCATGCGTATTAGTGCAGTGCACGAATGTGTGTGTGTGTGTATGTACATGAGAGAATATAGGAGAAGGAAGAGGAAGGAAAGCTCGGCCCGTGGTCCGTTTCTTGCGATCTTGCTCTGGCATTCGCCTGTTATTCATTGGAGAAACTACGGAACAATACTAATCAGAGCAACCAGCTGCTAGACGTCTCGTGCAAACAGCAGCTGAATTCGACCTAGCTACATAGTTTTGGGATTGGAACCCCAGGACCTCTCGATCAAAGTCGCTGCAGAGACAAAGGTAACGCTGGCTCTAAGCTAACTCAAAGACAAACAGGTATTTGGTATTCTACTTACAGGGTAAATAGAATCAATTCTATCTACAGTGACAATGGAAATAATCTTATTTACAGCCTGCCACGTTCGCCATCCTCTTGGCTCATCCTCGTCCATTCACGATTCACTTCCATCTTATGCCACATCATCCGCACTCACCACTCGTGTCGTCCCGCTCTCCAATACCTAGCTTTTGCATACAGTCACATTTTGTTAAAAAAAGGAATTTCAAGATGAAAGTATCATGTTGAGCCATTTCAAGTTTAGAAGTAAAAAAAAACTTTAAAAATCGGACTATGGCTTCAACACACACTTTTTTTATAATATAAAACTATTGTCAAATTCACATTTGATCTAACATTGTAACAACAAAATGATAATATACCATGCACGGATGTCAACTCCGGTAGCGGTAAAACTGTAGTATAACTGTTGGTAATGTAGATACTTTTTTCAATAAAGAATGAGACACTGATGCTGTCTGGTATCAAAATGTTTTATTATTTTGTCTGTATGTTCTATCCAGAACTTCGTTTTCCGCCCAGAGGCTGCAAGATAGCTCTGATGATGATAGCCAAGCTATCGAAAAAGATCTTTCAGCTTTAAATAAAACATTTTGATACCAGACAACATCAGTATCTCATTCCTTTGGTAAAAGCAACACTTTACAGTTCGATCATAGCAGTGGTTGTCGCGTTTTATGTCGCGGGTTCGATCCTGGCAAGGTGGCAGAAATTTACTAGACATGCGTAACACTGTTGAGTAGTGGCACCTGTCGGAATTGAATTCGTAGGTCATCTGTTCTGATCGGTGATAATACGAATAATTTCAAAGCGATTTCTCTGATAATGTCGATGTGAATCTCTCAGCCACCATCCTAGAACCGGTCACGGACCGCGCGCGATCTTTCGTGCCCATACCGTTGCCATTATCATCCGATCACTTCCCACAATTTGGACTGGGCGCCTCAGGGTAATGTGTCAAGTTCTTCCCCACCCATTATAATCGGCGTACGCTGGGAGGTATTGCGGAGCTTCCGTATGTACGGAATTAAGACTAGAATAAAGAAGTAGTAAGATGCATGGATTCTCATAATTCAATTCCTTTCCACTATACTTGTTCACCTCTGTGATTTCCTGACAAAAGAATGTCTCTTTCTTACTGTACGAGCTATCGTGACGTCTTCCCGTGTCCCAAAGGGAGAGCGAATTTCTAGCAATGGTTGTGGAAGACGTTAATGTGTTTGAGTCCACTATACAGGTACGTTAAAATTGACGATTACGATTACGATGGATTTACGACTGAGATGCATTTAAACTTTCGGGAACAATGTTAAATTTTTTGCAAATTTTTATTTCAGATTCTGAAAGCAATATATTTTAGGTAAAGATATAAAGCCTGGCGATCAGAGTAAATATTAATTACGAAGCTACTTCTGAAGTCTTCTTTGAGCGGCTGTGGGTAAGAGATAAATTTGTTAAGATATATTTTGCTTCGAACCGCGGTGGCTCAGTAGTAAGGCGCTGTCTTCCTGACCTGAAGGACCCAGATTCGAATCCCGTCATAGGTTGGGATTCTTATCTTGCGATTTCCATTCAGAGCGGCTCTGAAGTCGACTCAGCCTCCTTTTCAAATGAGTACCAGGATGTTTCATAGGGGTAAAGGCGGCCGGAGCGGTGCTTATCACACAACCTTCTCCTTGTGCCGACGGCAACGAATAGGTGGAGCCCTCCCTTCACCTTCCTGGGCCACATCGGACTGTGTGCAATTGCATAGGAGCTCCTTTACCTTTTATATTTTGCTTAGTTCTAAAAACGTATGAAATTAGAACCAAGTTTTCCAGTTGACGTAAGACTACGTCGATAGGAAAATGTGACGCTAATTTTATTTGCATTATTTTTGCTAACATCTGTTTTCGGTCTAGTGAAATTTATAGCAAACGCGCTTTAGATAATAGCAAGAAGGAATCCATTTCATACGGACAGTTAGTCGTCGATTCGGTGGTCTCATCGTGATAGATCTGTTGATATCAAATAATTCACGGTGTCTACTTGATGAAAACACGGCAGATCACAGTTACCAGCAAGCAGGTATGAGCATATCTAGATTGTTATATCAAAGCTGTTCTAAATAGTATGTAATCCAGTCGATTTGTTCCGTAGATATTCATGATATCTCTGATGGATATTTGTAGATCTGTTACTACATATTGAACAGGCGACATTAGTCTTCAGATATTTCCTTTTTTAAGAACTACGAGTATTATATAGTTTTCCTTGTACGCAGATCGATGTACTTGATCAATGTACACAGAATATTTTTATATTTAGTATTTCTCACATACGAAGGGAAGATATTAATAATTGAAATTTAGCCTTCAAATGAAATATTTTTTCTATATTAGTTAGAAGATTTTTAGTTGGGAAAAGCATGTACTTTAAACTTGTTGCACGTAAGTCAGAGAAGAACTTAAGCGTGGTGCCAGCGCTGGCAATTATAATTATCAGTTGCTACGATAAATTGAATGATATTAAGTTTATCAACATTATTTAACGATTTATGTCACTGAGATAGATGCAGAGAAGTAGTTTATCGCAGTGTAGGGAATCATGTACTAAAATCTTCATACACGATCTTCAATAAGAAAATGCTTGTCATCTTATAGAGCGCGGATCTTCTCAAGAAAGCATGAAGTAAATCTATGCAGTTTCTATTCATTGTTGCGGCGATAATAGACACTAAATCACGTTAATGGGAAAAATGATTACGAAGAGGAGAACTATAATAACACTGCTCAACAAAAAAACAAACCTTTTTCACTTCCCCAGGATTTTGCAACGAATTTACAGTAAATCGGGTACGCTGAACCCAGATATGTCATTAGTTTTGCTGAATTGGCTCTAGTTCTTGTGCTATGAGCATTGTAATGAATGATACTATCACAAAACTCACAGCATCTAATGCAAATATCTATCGTTATACACTGTTTTTTTATTTTAAACATTGAATATCGCATTATTTTCAGAATACTTTAATTGAACTTTGTTTTATTATTACATTTTCTTTGGTTACAAAACAATGAGTTCTTCAGGAAGACCTTGTTTGAACGACTTTAATGTATTTGACTACATTTGTGGAGAATTTACGCTACAAAAACAGAAAAGAAATATTACAAACTTTGTAGAAAAATATATAAAACTTATTTTGGTATAAAAATGGATGATCAAATGTCGTGGGCTTCTGATGAGGTATGCAAAACTTGTGTGGAGTGTCTCCGTCAGTGGAAAATTGAAGAGTTTAAAATTTGGTACTGATGGTATGGTGAGAGCCCTAAAATCATGATGATTCTTATTTCTGTTCTGTAAACGTAAAAGCCTTTAATCGTTTCAAGAAAAAGGACAGGGAGTACCCTTATTTGGAATCAGCAAAGCGATCTGTGTCACATGGACATGATGTTCACCATACTCACTGAAAGTCCTGTGTCTGATAGTGAGGATATACAGATTCTGGAGTGCAATTCAAGAGTTAGCAGTGGCAGTAAATACGATGGAAGTGTTGTTACAAAAGAGCACTCCTGCCAAGAGAAGCTCAGTGATTTAATACGTGACCTCAGTTTACCAAAAGCAGCTGAACTTTTAGCATCCTGACTAAAAGAAAAGAAATGTCTGGAAGCCAAAATACTTTACTGGTTGGTACAGGCTTTGCCATAGTTGTCAAGAACTTTTTGGGTAATCATAAAGCAGAAAATTATCCAAAACTGGTGCCAGACTTGCTTTGAAACTTTCAAAATTTGGGTGCAACTATGAGCATTAAGGTACACTATTTCCATAACAAACTAGACAAATTTCCAGAAAATCTTGGCAATATGTGTGAGGAACAAATCGAGCGGTTCCATCAAGAATTAACGGTAATGGAAATTAGATATAAGGTAAATGGGATAGACACAATGGCACACTACTACTGGAGCCTCAACGTTATTGCCCTAATTTACCGCATAAAAGGATATCATACAATTGTATTTACATATTTTGTGATTCATTGCAGGCTGTAAATATAAATATATTGACTATATTAATATTAAATATTTCAAGAGTTTAATTTTATATAAATAGGCATATCTGGATATATTTAGTTCAAGTTTTATGCATTTTACGAATAGACTGGACCCAATAAAATAAAATAATATTTTTCGATGCGATTTTCATTATCCCAAAAAATAGAGCCAATCTACTAAAACCAATGCCGCATTTGGAATCTGTGCATTAAACATACCCTAAAATGGCTTTAAATTGTAAGGAAAGAAAATGAGTGTTGAAGTGCAATTCTTATGTTTTCTCCTGTTTTTTTAATGAAACCTTTCAGGATTTCAAATAAAGAAAAGATTTTCTTTGAAACTTAAAAAAAGTCAACAAAATGTGCAACCGTACTGTAATTTTATCTAAGTATCTGTAGAATATCAAAGGTGGAAATTAATAAACAAAGAAAATAAACGTCGTTTGACGTGGCATCTGAGTGCCTCAAACGGTTTTGAACACACACAATATTCGGACAGGCATTTAAGATTACAGAACGTACATAGTCTTGGGTGACTTGCACTATTCAGCAAAATTATTACAGAGACAGCAATACAAATCATACAATAAATTCTTGGTTTGCAACATTCAAGTATACAAAAGACAGATTATATTAGAATTAAATTGTTGTAGTTGTGGAGGAAATTAAACCTTCACTCAATAAGATGGCAAATAATCTGATTCAACATTACATCGTGTGATATATGTAAAACTTTTATATCGTTTTTATTGTAGAACTGAAATCATTATTCATTTTCAAGCAACAAAGTGACCTGCTAAATTTTGACTGTCTTTGACGAATTCTACTACAATGTTTATGGCTTTATGCGCCGATTTCCCCCCCTCACTTTCTGAAATGTAGCCTATCATACAACACGAATGAATGTTGAAATTACGTCCTTGTAGGGGCTTTGACTTTCGGTGACTTTTGTGCACAGCCTAGTACCGAGGCCATGGCCTCTTACATTAGAATCCAGTGAAAATTCATTATCGAAAACTGCTTCTTCTAAGTATTCCCTGCGTTTATGCACATTTTTCTGAAACACCCTATTTTTACTTTGTTAACATTTTTTGCCAAGAAGTGCCTCGTCAAACTTCCGTCTTGCTATTTAAGTGCTTTAAGAGCAGTCTGTCGCCCTTGGAGACGAATCGAAGAGCTAATAACCAAAGTGACTTATCTCCACGAAATTCAATTTTTTACGAGGGGAACGAATTCACCTACTACATCCTGATTATACACAATGAAACGCAACGGTCGGCCCCGTGGTCGAGGTAGCTAGGGCAGTAATGCCGTAGTGATCTTGGACCGTGGGGTCGCGGGTTCGAGTCCCGTCTTGGGCATTGTTGTATGTGTTCGTTCTTTCACCCCCTATCATCACCATATCGTTTCATCCTCACACCATAACGTTACATCCAACAGTGGTCGCTAATGACCAAGTAGTTGATGCGATCTTCTAACAAAACAAAAAAAATCAAAGGTTTTCGGACACCGTTTACCATGAAGAAATGCAATTTTTGGACACAATATTTGGCAGCATGATGTAGAAAAGTTAAAGGAATATACTGATAAGGAAAGCTAAAAGCAAATCAAAAAAAGGGGTATACCACTTAATCAACTCCATTTGGGATTTCTCTCTCCAATTAGAACGCTGCAGCAGCCCGCTCGATCCCGCCGCGCCGCCCGGTCGTCCTGTCTGGAGCAGCGCGCGCCGCACGCATTAGCAGTTTACGAGCCCCAGCGTAACCAGCCGGAGGTGCAGGTCGATTTGCACGAAGGCGGCGATGAGCGGCTGAGGCCGCGGCTCCTCGGGCGAAGCTCCGTCAGAGGCCTCGGGGTCCCCGCAGCGACTCACGCCCAGGACACAGCTGGGTGAAAAATGGTGGTGACCCAATGGTGAAAAAGACGACGAAAATATTGTTTTTCTACTCTATTGTTTTTCTTGTTGCATAATGATAGTCATTTCGAAACAGTTTTCATTATGATACAAGTTCTTCACCAATCACAGAGAAGTTTACAAACCGAGTACTGACACGTAATCAATCATTGAGAATCGTTTTAGCAAATGTTTCGTTCAACTGGGTACATTAAAATTTATTTGATATTATGTTATGCTCAATATTTTTAATTTCTTTTTTATTAGTATTATTTCGTGGTATATTATTTATAATAAAGTGGATCGTAATTTCACTTTGATCCTATTTGACTAGCGGATTACTCCCTAGCAGGCGAACAGGTAGCCACAGCCACCTGCGGCAGCATGCGAAGGTAGATTTAGGTAGATGTCTACTAGGTGGCCTTGGCTGAATCAATTGCCACGAAACTATTCATTGTAAAAGTTTAACTTATAAAAGTCGTATAAAAAGTACCGTATGAAACTCGATGTAATGGGTATTAACACACTCGTGTGAAGTTTACGATACTCATTCGTATCGTAATATCACACTCGTGTATTAATACCCATCATTACATCATCGTTTCATAATGTATTATTTACCTTATATTTCCTTTCCTTAAGGAGGCTCCACACATTCGGCATTTGACGAGCAGCAAGCTACTGCTCGCCCGATCCCGCACACCTGTTGTATTCGGCGAATGTTCGTTCCCTTTGACATGCCCTAAAGACACGCGGTGGGTAGGGCGAGTACCGAATGTTCGTCACTCGGCAAATGGCAAGCAACTCATCCACACTAATCGGGATTCGGCGAGCGGTTGTTCGCTACTCGCCGAATAAGAAAAGTGTGGAGCCACCTTTATAGTGGAGACTCCTCTTGGTTTGTCCGACTCCCTTGGGCGAGGGAGCCGCTGATAGATTTTGCAGAGCATGAACAAGAATGGAGTGAAGCGGAGATGACTTACTGTCAGGCAGCTTGCTTTGCCTATGCATTACATTGGTACGGGCCCCCGTACCATCGGGTATCCCTTATAACGATATAATAAGAAAAAACATATTAATACGTTTTATTCGTTAAACATTTTCATTTTCCATTCTAGAACCCTTACGATTGTCCAAGTCCTAAAAAAAAATTATTTGTAGCTGTTTGTAAAATAAACTCTATAGAATAATTCTAAATAAGGTACCGTTTCAAATGTATTCCAGAGGTCCCCATTGTACGAACAGTTACGCCAATGGTGCTACGCTCGGAGGATTAACTCTTAACGTCACGTTAGGAGGAGGACATATTAGACCGCACTATTCCCTACGGTTTAACGATTTCGCTTGCGTGAAACGAATAAATGCGATATCAAATGTAACAGAACCACTTCTGCAACCATGCATCAATTCTTAAAAAATAATGAACAGTAAATAAAATGTAACGATCATATTTCAAAAGTAGGACTGATTCTTCTGCGCGAGTTGCCACAAGTAACATTCTCAAAACCATTCAAAAATGAATTGCCGTGATTCAGAAACACATAAGAAGAACTTCTCTATGAGATACGGATTTGTTTATAACCATCTTTATTTAAAAAAATATTGACAAACGTTTCGCAAGGCCGAGTAGAGGCAAGTATAAAAAGGAGTAAATGAGAAAAAAAGTCATTTGGGAATTGTGCAATAGCGTACACTTGCACCCTCTCGTTACAGTTGTCTTGGAAATCTTTTATTGCGATCCTCAGTACCTACCCTTTTTCGGCCGTACCTGGATTAAATTGTTTTGTTGCACAGGCCACGCGTTAGGATGTTGATAAACATGATAAATGATTGAGAATTGGTGGACTGAGAGGCAAAGGAAACGAAATGACCCCGATAAAACCTACCGAGAACCATACATTCTACTAGCATTTGAACTCGGAATCCAGAGGTGGATGGCGAGCGTTAGAAACACAACACTGCGGCTTCCCATCAGATCAACATCTAAAAGAACACGCCGTAAGAAAGGGCTCCTAGCTCACGACACTGAAAATCACGGAATTGTCTCTAATAGCATTTCAGTGGGTTATGCGACCTACTATACACGATCCCCTCTGCCTTGTGTTCTCCGGGTTGCGGCAGACAGGCCAAAGAGCACACACTCCTCAGCGTGTGCGCCGCTTGTCGACTTGATGGATTAATTTGTGTTTTGGGCGCGTCAGCTTCTATGGGTATTAATACCCGTAAGTGTAGGACATTATATCTCGGGAGGTAGCAGTGTTACTCTGTCGTTGGAATTAGATATCCGGCGCCGACTTACACCTCAGATTTTCCCCTTTCCTGGTATCTCCGCCACCGGGACACCGCCCCAACCGGGACAAATTCTAAGCTCGTGACTGGCCTCCCGAAATGCATGGCAGTCTGGTGCATGTAAATGTGCAAGTGTGTGTGTGTGTGTGTAAGGGAGAAGGGAGGGGACAAGGATTAAGAGGGAAAGATCGCGCGAGCTCCGTGGCCCGTTTGGTAGGGTACTGATCCAGCATTCGCCTGGGACTGATGGGGCAAAAAAACGGAAAACTAGCGATCAAAACAGGCAAACGTTAGAATTTTCCTGAAACAGAAAAGCGGCTGAATGCTATCTAGCAATTCAAGATAGTGCCGAAACTCCGCCACAGTTGGGACTCGAACCCCAGGACCTTCCGATTAGAGACGCTTGCAATGACATAGCCCTGAGCCATCTCTGCTGGTCTTCGGCTTACGGAGACCCCGCCTCGCAGCTGCCATACTCCAGCGCATGCGTCGCAGCTTTCGGAAAGCAGCGGCCACGGAGATGACGCCAGCGGCCAGAGGGCAAGGCAGGAAGGAAGCGGTGTCGCGCAGGAAGCGTCCCGCGGCGGTGGGGCTGTGCGTACGCCACTCGGCTGTGCCCACGGAACACATCAAGGTTTTTGCTCAGCGTGGATCTAGATAGTGTAAACCGCTGACCGACAACCACATTACCATTTAACATTTTGTGAGCTCATTGTGCGTATAGTACATCTTTTATCTTCTACGACGTTTCTTTTCATTTGTTCCGAACTGTAACGGCGAAAAGGTCATGTTTTACTTAAATTACCAGGATTGCACATTGTGCTTGATTTGTGTGGTATTGCCCCACCCTCTTCCCAACTACTATCTATCGGCGCCTAAAAGTGCATTCTTTAACAACCATAAAAGCTGTTACTTTCAGGGCATGCAATGCGTGCTAAAAGTTCAATTTTTAGCACTAGCGATACAAGTTAGACGAAGCTCAAATGTTCAGATAATTATAATACATGAAAACAAAATACGTTCGTCTGATAGCATCATCTACACCTTATTGCAACAGTGATTTTATGCTTGAATTGAAATAAAACGAATGTCAGTAGGCTGTCTGAAAAGTAATATACGACCCACGTGGTAAAAGTGATTTTATTTTGCTCGAAGCATTGCCCCACCTCGACTTTTGGCCTTGAGAGGGAACAGTTTCTATTCGCATAATACCAATTGTATCATAACTATTTTTTCCCACATTTTTTTCAATTTTGGGACCCCTAAGAGTAAAATTGAAATGTGTGTATCAAGGTATTGTATTCTGCAGAAAATACGGAACACATTTCAGAATCGTTGGTTCCGGTATCTCTCAGTAAAATTAGTTGTTCATGAGGTTATTATAGTCATTTGAAGAGAAGTAGTAAGCAGTTTTCTTGTTAACACAGGTATGTCAATTTTACCTTACATCATTGTTAATTATCGAGCAGAGCTCCAGAGACTGTGGTAAGAAATAAGCCTGACTGAGCAGTTTGAACGGGACCAAGTCTCCTTCAAGCTATAGGGTTAAGGGTGACTTTTTTTATCTTATGTGATAATCAAATTGCTTGCTCTGTAAAACATGAGAAAAATTGTTATGTATATGCTTATTTTGTAGTTCTAGAGGGACTAAAAGCAGAGCTGATCCATTAGCATAGGATAACTTTAAGCAGTTTCAACAAAAATCCATAAGTAACAGTGGGATTTGTGAATGAAAATCGAGGAAAATCTGAATGGAAATCGAGGTCTTCCATGCCGGCAAGCAGCATCGGAATCTGCCTAAGTAGACCACGCATACGCCGAGTGAGGACAAAGCGTGCCACAGTAGTATGCTCTCTGCCTTTTCTCAAAACATGGCGTGAAGGCAGGCAACATCTGAACCTGCTTACTCTGGCAAGACTAATAAAGAGGACTTATATTATGAGACGCTTTAAATGAGAATTAGCTAGTATCGTGATAATGAAATGCTCATTTTATATTTCCAGAAGAAAAATACAAAAACTGTGTTTTATCATTAGAAAATCATTTAATTTTCTGACGATTGAAATGTATTGATCTAGTACATATTCATCAGGCTAGACACGACTTACCTTCCCTTCCGCAAGGAGTCGCCACTGACAGACTGACACCAAATAGTATAACATCGATTTTTAAGTAGAAGAGATAGCAAGTATGTCTAATATATTGTACTAATGATTTAAATAATGTGTTTTCTGTTAAATCTCGAAGTTTCATTGCAAGCACTCAATGGATATGCCTGCCACTCCCCACGCAGATCGCTCCCCCCTTCGGCCTTCAGAGACGCTGAATAGGAGAACTTTCGTTCTTGCGAACTTGGGATTTCACCAGGCGCCGGCCAGGACTGATGATAGCAGAACTGCCATAGTGGTTCGTGGACCCTTTCATTTGCGCGTGGGTAGTTGAATTGGAACGGCCTGATCCAGAGTTTGTACGACAATAAACTTCGCACAACTCGTCACATCTCCGAGCCATACTCTTTTGAGCACACCGATGGGAGTTCCCAAGGCTAACGGGAGCAGCATCTTGGACGATGAGGCCGCCCAGACACTGAACCCTGCTCCATTTGGGCGAGCAGCGCGGGTCGAAGCGACGACGCCCCCGAGGCCCCGACGGCCTGACCTGGCTCCGGCATGCAAATCCCAACGCCCCCCCGCCCGCCCGCCCTCCCCGCCCCGCCCCGCCCCTCCCCGCCCCGTCTGCCTTGCACTGCCCGCCGCGCGCCGCGCCGCACCCCCTCCAACGCCCCCGGCAGACGCCGCCCGGCCGCACGTCGATATGTCCAACTTTTCCACCCCTTCGCCCCTCCTTCCCTCGCCCCGGCCCACCCCCGCCCTCGCCCGCGCCGCCGCAACGCGCGGGGCGGCGCGGGGTGTCAAAACGGCGACGCTAATGAAAATTCCCGAGTTGCCCGCCGCCGTCGTCGCCGCCGCGCAAGTTTTAGCGAGACAAACATTCCAGGCGAAAACTGCGAAGCACGAGCCCCGCTGACGTGCGGAGACACATTCAGGAGACGGGAAGCAAAATTAGACATCTCTCTCACCGGTGACGGCATTCTTTCGAGAACGCGATCAGATAAGTATGAAGTAGTTTCAATTTTTTGTGTACACTTGTAAATCATACTTAACATAACTTTCGAGGTCGTAGTAGATAGGGAATAACTGAGTTTGCTTGAGTAAACTCATCCAATAAAACATCAATCAGAAAACGATTTTTTTCTAATGGGAGAAGTAAAACCAATATTTCGAATTTGTCATCTTCATTCGCTAGGGCTACAGATACTTACATTTACTGTTACTACGATGTAACTTTTATTTGCGATAACTGCATTATTGAAAAAAGTTGAAAGCAACTGCGAGTTCAATATTTTTCAGAAGTCTCTCACTAATCCTGATAAGTAGAATAATATGAGAAAAATCGGAGAATACCCCAGAAGCCTTGTAGAAATACCTATTGGGGAAGGAAAAAAGTTATCTTTCATTAAATAATATGATTCATTACGTAAAATACTATTCACATTTTAACATCACCCGTGAACAGACATGTTTCTCGAAGTTTTTCCTCATTTACAGTATTAATTTATCAGAAATTAAAGAAAATATGAGTAAATAATTAAAAAGATGAAAAGACGATAAGTCATAAAAAACAATACATAATACTAGATTACCCACGTAACGTGGTTAGAATGATTTGGGGACAATTTTGCACATGCAACGTTACGAGGACCATTTTGTGCAGAGAGGGAAGCGTTATATGGAGTGGGGACGATCTACAAATTTCTCTAAAGAGACTGTTTTACTTTAGATCGGCCATTGGGACAAGAGGCAGGAGGAATTTTTACCAAACTTTGAATTAGTATTTACAAAATTTTCTAAGATATTTACAAAATTATTACTAAAATGTAATGAACAATAATGGAATATTTTAGAAAATTCCTTTGAGATATGGTGCACATTGAAAATGTCGGGTGATATTAGTTTCATTGAGTCTGTTCAATTCTTCCACCACCGATAATGTAACGGACATGAGATGACATGAACCAAATATTAGTATATCTCGAGACCATTGACATTGCGCGCCTGTATTTTGTCTTCTAGGAGTTTATGACTCGTTTAGATTGCGCTTTTAGGGAGTGCGTGTTTTTCAACCATATTATTTGCTAACGATGGTAAATATTAGTCATGAATTAGACCATACTTTGAATGTGTTTTGGAAAATGAAAACATTTTGTCGCATCTGAATGAAATTCGTAAGAATATATTATTTTCTTACTATGCCGACAACAAAGTTAAATAACTATATTAATAATATCTGTATATACTTCAAATACTTTCAAACTGTATTTAAAATATACTTCGAACATTAACTGCAAAATAACTTACCATTTTGGGTTCGAAAATGAAAGAAATATCAAGAAAGTAAAACATAAATTTATCAAGTTTTACTCGAGGCTTATTAGCATATCATAGTATAAATATATAATTGTTAAAAATATTTTAGAAACAATAGCATGTCACAAAGTCATGCTTTTTTTCAAAAATACTTTGAATATAATTCGCCCTGTATCATAACTGCAAAAAAGAGTATTTTTTCATATACAGTTGTTATAGAAGTTGAATGAAACTGCCTTAATATGATGTCAATTATAAAAGACCTTTGACCCAGTATAGATATTTAATCAGCCATTCCGGTATCCAAGAACCATTAGTAATTTCACGAATTTTCTAGAGGAAATTATCAAAAATGTCATCATTAGAATCAATTCCCAATGAACTGTCAATCTTTCTCGAAGTGTTCGACATCACAACCAATATGACCAGTTGTGACTTGTCGATAAAACTATTCAGCTCTATAAAACCTAATTTGGAAGCGTTTGTTTTTGTTTCTGACTTCATGTTAATAGAACAAAGTACAAGGCAGCCTTGGGTAGCCGAGAAGCCGAGTTTCCATTATTGCTAAGTGCATTGCCCTTTCGAGGACGTCGCAGGGCGCGGCCGAAATTAGCCCTCGGGCGTCTTTGCTCTCCAGATGGCCGAGCGCGGCCTCCCGGCCCCGCCCTCACCACCCCCACGGCACCTTCGCGCCAACCCCACTGCGTCTCCGACCCGCTCCCCGTGCCTCGGCCGCCCTACCGCCCTCGGGCCGCCCCGATCCCGTCTCTCAGCCTCCGCCCCCCCCCCCGCCGCCTCTGTACTGCTCTGCCTTCCACGCCGCCCCGTCCCGCCCCGCCCAGCCCCGCCTCCGCTTCGCCTTCAGACACTCCCGCAGTCCCACCCACGCGCTGCCCTCGATCTCCCCCGCCGTCGCCCTTGTGTCACTTCTGCACCGTCTCGCGCCGCCCGAGCCCCCCCCCCCTCAGTTGCTTCCGAAGGAGGGCTCTCAGGGCCCCATGCAAAAGACGCCACCTTAATCCTACTGTTCTCTTTATTAACATAAATCAAATGAACGGGGATACTCAAGTTGTTTATTTCTGAAATCTCAATTTGATACACGTACGTCACATGCTAAATATTTAACTAATTCTGTTCTTAGATCTACTGGCATGAATTGGTATCAATTCTGGGTGGAACGATAAACTAAAAATAGAAGCTGGGTGGAACCATGAACTAAAAGCAGAAGAAATAGAACTTTAAAAATTTCTCATTTACGATATATACACGTAGAATTTGTTGTTGGATTTTGATAGTACGTTTATTACTTCTTCATTGATCTTGTATCTAAAATATTCAACATAAAAACAGTACTAATACTTGAGGAATGATATTAAATATGCGTTAGATTTAAAATGACGCATCTTACAAAATATCCTCCATCGCTGAATATCGATTTCTACTTTCAATTGGTTTATTTATCCCATGAATACGAAACATCCATGTAAATAGCAAGTTGGTTGATTCTTTCTCCAATGTTGCTTGAGCGCGTAGGGAGAAAATTGGAAAGAGAAGAGTACATGCAATATCGTGTGTGCTATCGCGACATTGAGTGAAAAATGTTGCGTTCTTTGTGCGTGCTCGTGTAAATACGTTCTCGGAAATCATGAAACATCGCTCTTCTCGACAGAAGTTCTTTGTGCCCGGGAGCTGTTGGCGACGCAGTAAAAGACATGCCCACGCAGCTCGAACACCAACGGAATATTTCACGCAGTTTCCTTCTTTCTCAGGTGTCAGCGCGAAACGCTTAGGAGATGAGACAGCCCTCGCTAAAGGTTGTGCACATGTGAATTCTCATCCGCCGTCTGATATCCTTGACTGACAGCAGTTTGGTGTATTTATCATAAAACATCGTGTTACGAGTAAATGTGTGTTCTGATAAATAATATTAAATTCTACATTTTATTAAAATTATATGTTAGTACGTTAAAATTATAAAATATATTTAGGCCTTATTTGCTCACACAATTACAAAAGAATACTAGTATTTGAAACGTATCGCCTACATGCAGACATACACATCAATGCATAGTATATATTTTGCTGATTTATGAAATTTTAGATCCCAGAACGCGCCCCAAATTAATTATTAATTGAATAGAAATAGTATTTGTAACATAATTAAAGAATTATTCCAGAGGTACCGGAACGCCATACCGTCCCGTCCTGCCAAAAATGTATATATATATATATATATATATATATATATATATACATATACATACACATATCGAAAACAAAACGCGTTTTATAATGCTGGTTTACAGCTGCTACGGCAAACGCAACTCATGGATCCAAGATGGCGGATGAGAATACTTGTAATTACAGTGCCTAACTGAAAGTAACCCCTCGAGGCGAGTGGAAGACACCGGGTCGGCTCGGTTCGGGCCGAGCCTGGTCGGGACGGGGGACCTCCCAACGGCGGCGGCGGCGGCGGGGAAGATGGCGCTGCCCCACTCAGAGCTATCGACCCGTCGCCTCTCGCCGCGATCGACTCGAGACCTTACGCCGCCGTCTCCGCCCCCTCCCCCCATCCCGCGGCCTCCCCGCTCCCCGCGCCGCACTCGTTGCCCCCCTTCAGCGAACCCTAGGATCACCCACCTCATGCGCCTCCCAAGTTGCCGGATCCCGCTGACTTAACAGTCCCCCCCCCTTCCTCCATCCCGGCCCCTCCCCTCGCCCTCCGCCGCAAGCAAATTCTGCGCGGGCGGGGCGGCGTGACCGCTTGTCCCCGCCCCTCCCCTCGACCTCACGGACATTCCCGTCGGCCCCTTCTCCTCCTCCACTAACCTCTCGACCCTCTTCACCTCCGCGCCGCTCAGGCCCCGGGGCTGTTTTCCGATCGCCGCCGGCGCTGCTTCAAGCGACCGCCCCGCTCCTCCAAGGTATCAGCAGACTCGCGATTACTTGGAGTAATTGAGAGCGAGACTACGACGGATAAAAGAAAAGACGCGGATAATCTGGAATTCATTTGGTACGAGATAAAGAAAAGTTAACTGAAGAAACCAAATTACAGAACACAATATAAATGAATGAACAGTGTTACCACACTCACAGAGAGACGCAAAGACACATTATTTGACGAGAGAATACGACCGAATTTGAGAATACCCCTATATTCCTAGAATGGGTAACAACATAGCCCAACGCCCTCCCAACCCTACTATAGCAGCAACTAATTTATTCTCTTCTGTGTTCATTTTTCTTTGTTTCTTTTCTTAAAGATTCTCTCGGTTAATCGGAAAACGTTGTTAACGGCCAATCGGATAATCGACAGCCTACTATAAACATACATATTAAGAATGACAGTTATATTTCAGTAAATGTACAGTATGTACTCACAATAAATGTTTTTGTTCAATGTTTTTGGTTGTTTTAAAGAAGGCACGAATAATAAAACTCGTTAAAGAAATATAATGTGTGAGGAATTAAAACTGCGGTAAGTTTCAGTAAGAGGTCATGGTCTCATTACATGCCATCAAGGTTACGTTTTCGGTTTTTATTTTCTCATATAGTACTTACGTAATACTAAGTATTCGTATACGGAGTAATATAAGTGGTATGGAATAAGTTATGAAATGTTGCGGAAAAAGTCCCAGATTTCAACGGAAACACGTTTTGCGGACCCTTGATACCGACAAACGGTTATTTTTTTTCTTTCCTTCAAAACATCCGCCTGTTTGTCAAACCATGTGTGATCAACACTAGCACCTAAAATATCCGCAAAATTATTGTGAGAATGAATCGATAAGCCCAATCGATATGCCTCGACTCGAAGCTCTGCGATTTTGAAAATAATTCTTGAAATTTTTGTGGTTTTATATGGAGTCCCTGGGCCATTTTCAAAATCATCTTAAAATAGCTCCATTTATTTATTTAAATTTTTTTACACTCATAAAGATGCCAGAAGTCCGATTTTCAGTGCTAACTCAGGATTTTCGAAAATTTCAATTTTTTTGACGTTCTCATACAACAGCATTATTGCATGCAGAGACATTTTCTTCAAATTAAATTTGTTTTCAACAATTAGTTCTGTTATAGCTAGTTTTACGTTTATTAAGGGTGATGTCGCTAAGATGAATGAAATGATTTTCAAGTGGAAGGAAAAGAATGAAAGATGGAAGAGTTAAGAAGCTTACTAATTACTTTATTGTGAGGATGCTTGTCTCAGAATATACGAATTTTGAACACACCAGAAAGGTTTTAGGAGATAAATGAAGAATTTATTTTGAAATATGTTGGTCCCTACTGTCGTTATATTTATTTTTACTAATGTCGATTAACAGGTGCTTCCTTTGATTGTCTAAACATTTGTTTAAAAAAGTATAACGCCCTCACCAGTACCACCCGCATGTGAACAGTGCCATAAATGACTGTGTTTGCAATAAAGGATCATAAGCTGCAGTTATAATACAGATGTGTCTATACGGTACATTTAAAAATATGGTTTATTTCATAATTGTAAAGATGTGGCAAGGCTTATCTTAAAGCAAATTAGCATATTGCTCACCTTATTCAGAGGACATACTCGAGTCAATGCTCGTTTGATAGGGGAGAGGAACATCGACCTCGGTTATCGCACGCAAGTAGAGCTTCAGCACATGATCATAAAACCATAGCCATTGGGTGGCATTTTTAGCAAGAGATAACCAAATTGAAATGAAGAAAACTAGCAGTGCAGTACCTCACGTCACGGACCACTGGTTCAGAATTTAAAACAGTTATTTTTTTATTTGCAAGGGTTTAGGAACCCTTAAACCACTAAGGTGATAGTGAGGTGAATGGTTATGGATAAATGGTGAAATGAGTGGCAGGAGGAACGAGAGAACTCCGTGGAAAAAATGTCGAGAGAACACTTTTTCCACCCCAAATTCTTCACTGGTCGGAAATCGAACCTGAAATCTTGTGGTGGAAGGCGGGTGTACTACCCATTATGCTACCACCTCCATTTGAAACCATCTATCAGTAAAGTTTGAAAGGTGTATTTCAAGACTGTTTGAGAAAAATATGTTGCAATATTTCGACAATTTTGAATTTTAAAAATTTTAATTTTTCTCCGAAATCTCTAAAAACACTTTTTGAGATTTCAAAATTGTACAAAACAAGGTAAATTTTGTGGATGTACTTTTTAAATGGTCCCTTTCAGAGCGGTCTATGTGCTTTTCGTCCGGTTGATAAATGATAACTAAAAGGGCTCAAACATGTTCAGAATATGTGACAGTTTTACTCTTTTGTGTTTTACTCGTCCGGCAAACACAAGTGTCTGCAATCGCGTCTAAAACTCTCTCGAACGAAACACGTCAGCTGCTGGTTTTTTTTTCGGACATGTGACGATGGTTGACCACATCCTGACAGTCACTGTGCGTAGCGCAGTTCCTGGTAAAGACCTCTACAGGGCAAGTAGAGATACACACTCGTCCGGTCCAAGGAGAAACGGTGGGATCGGGAGGGTAGCGATAGAAGCCGCGGAGTTAGAAATATTCTTATTTATGAGTATAATTTATTATCTTACAATTTAAAATAAAATTTTACTCTTCTTATTATACAAAGTGAGTTGTATAGATCTTTAAACTTCTTTTTTCCGCAGTTCAAACAGCTCTTCCGCAAATAAATGCTTTGTTACCCCTTCTGAGCGCAATATCCCAAAAAGAATTAAACTTACGAAAACAGAGTATGTAATCAATCTTGTATCTAATAACGATTCTCGTAAATTTTACGGTAACCTTGATCCACGTGCGATGCTTAGGAGAGAGTTATTAAAAAAAAACAAAAAAAACAACAAAAAAAACAAAAAACAAAAAAAACAATGTGATATTCGACTTAACGTATCTCCAAACGCACCCATAATATTTTAAGGATATTGTATATCCTTATTTATAACGACGAAACTAAGGTATAAATAAGAATTCAGGTTAGTAAGAATTTCTCCTACCTCAAATTATTTGACGGGACTACGATGAGAAAACGAGACACGATTGACCTGCATGACTAAAACTGAGCACCTTCGTGATACGGTGAACCATGAAACACAGGAACGGTTAAAACTCTCACTCAAAACGTTCCCCGAACTTTTAAAGCCTCCTTATATCTCCTGCCTCGTTATTTTTTTATACATATTTTTTGTAGATGTCCCCCGGGCAGCGCCCTCGGCAGAACGACCTATCTGCGCCTCCGGCGGAGAAGGGGGTGGGGTCGGCGCGTGGCAGTTCTCGACCCGTGACCTCCGCCCCCTTCCCCCGCTGCTCGCAATCCCTCCAGGACAGGGCGCGCGCCATTTGTCTTCATCCCCCTTCATGGGCTCGTCTTTCGACGGACGCCCGCCCGCCTCAGGTGGCTTCGCGCTTCAAGAGCAGCCGGCGCGGCGCGGCGCGGCGGGCCGCGCTGTTGGAAACGAAAACACTCGTTCTCCCCCGGGGACAACACGGCGGGCAAATACTGCGCCACATTTTGAGCGTTCGACTTGTCCGCCATGTTCAACCGATCTCGTGTAGAGAGTCTACTAACTCAACCTTTGTTTTTCGATCTCAATTGGATTTCTCTTAATAGTGTTATTTCTGCAATTCAGAAGTCCCAATGAAATATTAACTTTACGTATGAGTTTGAAACATTTTAATTATTAATTCTCAACTTTTTTTGTCAACTGAATTAGAACATTCAACATGAAAATGTACTATGCGATTATTTTGGAAGTTAATAGAAGTAATTCTATCAAAAAATTAATCGCAACTCATGATTTAATATTAACTAAATTAAAAATATTTGATGGCTTAAATATGAGAAATATCATTGAAATTTTCACGTGTGCCGCTGATGTAATAGTTAGGCACTTAAGAGGCAGTGCTCTTTGCCCTGAGTATATCTTGGTTCACGGCTATCGCCAACTCTCACGAAGGAGTACAAGCAATGTAACTGATAATGTGTGATTTGCGACTGATAACAACGATATGTTGTAAATTTCTGCTTTGAGGTGACATGGCAGAAAATGTGCGCTATTTAAAGTTTTTAAAACGTACATTCTTCATGAAAATAGCTCACTGAAAGTTTCTATTTTTGGTCCATGGATAATGTAATAAATTCGTTCATGTGTTCAAAATTTACATTTTGCTAATTAAAATAATAATCAAGGCGTTTGCTTTCAAAACCAGCCCATTTCATTTGTGATAAAGTAAAATCTCACGTTCACACGGTATTGATATGAACGGAACAAGTTCTCACCACATTTTAAGTGCGAGTATGCTGGATTTGAAGTTCAGGGGTTTACAAAAGATTTTCTAAATTTAACAACAAAAAAAGTTTGGGAATAATCTGACGTTGACAAGTCGTATGTCAATTAAAAGTCGCAACATAATTTTGCAGTAAAGAAAAACTATGAACTAATTTTTCTCGAAAGAGTCTCACTAACTGCTGCCAAATGGTTTAATAACAATGTTACATATAATTAACATGCATTTTCTACACTCCATGGATTATATTCGCTTTAACTTCAGCGTCCTAAAAAATGACTACGTCAAGTGACTTTTTCATTAAACATCTCACGAATTCTTAAGTTGTTGACACGATCAGTGTTGAGTGTTTGTTTATTTATTGGAATCAGACGGGTGAAGCCGTAACCTGCATTCGCATTTATTTGGAACGTTTCGCTCCGCACATTAACTGCTTCAACCAGCGATAAACAAGATTTAACGATTCCAACTCACGCACTGGGATATTCTTAGTTCAATGTCTAGGGGAGTAGGTGAACAGAAAATGTAGGACCTTTTAAACACTTCATTTTACAAATTGAAACACAACGAAGAATAATATTTATCGGACTTCTGAAATAACGAAAATATCTTTCAGTCATTGTTACACAAGCACTACCAGTATTTTGCCACAACGGAGAGATTCGGCTTCAAATACGTAAATTACATAATGCGAAGTTCTATAGATTAAAGCATTATATGCCCGTCACGAGGGGCATATTGGTGCGTCAATGTAATTTTACACAGATTTAGCAATTCTACTCAATTCTGATGACCCGTGCATGCTACCGAGTAAGGGTACTCAGAAGAGCTAAATCTCCAAAAATGAAAAAGAAGATTCAAAAGAGACTCGTTTTGTAAAGTATTGATTAAAGAAACATACTTCGAGCTGCACTTGTCTTCCTTATCATTTCTTACATTTTCTCCCCACATCTTCCTCGCACGTTCTCAGTACGTTCCCGTAAGTTCCTCACATGCCTCTCCCAATTTCCTCACATGTTCCCTTCCATTTTCCCCGCATATTTCCCGCAGATTCTTCTAGATCTTTACCATGTATACCGTCGCACGTTTACCTTTATGTACTCCAAATTTTCCTCGCATGTTCTTTAAAAGATCGCCTACGATGTTAACCGCACATTCTCCCGCATTATCCCCACCTGTACTCCACTTATTTCCTCGACATCTTTCTTCTTTCATTCACGTTTTCCTATATGCCACGCACATGCCATCAGCATGTCCACGCACGTGTTAATCAGGAAATTAAATTGTAAAATTAAAAAATTACAATATTTGTATTACGAAAAACCTTTATAAACCTTTATAAACGACAGAGTGCAGTGGCTTCCCTCCTGTATGAAATGGAAAGTTCTGAATAGCTACAGTGATTCAGGAGAGTAGAAATTCCTAGAAATCTAATAGAAGGTTCCAAAGATTTTTCGTAAAAAATTAAAATCTCCAAAACACGTAACTTTTTTAAAATCGTTTTAAAAGTTTCCCTCATAAGGACACGGTAATGGGATTTTAAGGCCCTTGTATGTATTGTTCCCGAGTTATGATAATAAGTATTGCAGCGTAAAGTGTATTGCAGCGTAATGTGTATTGCTGATTGCATGTATGCCTAATTTCCCAAATATTCCATAATCTGCGAAATTCTGGTTGTAGTCTTACAGCTCTTTTACGCAAGATCAGGGGACAATTTTCCCTGAAGTATTCAGCACTACACTGATGCACTTATGGTGTTTCTGTCAAAGGTTTCTTATAAAAAGGTCAAATTCGTCATCTTTCCGTACAGTAGTATAAACCCAAATTTGTAGAGAGGATTGCAATTTTTAAATAGTACATTTTCTTAATAGTGGAAGATTAAAAACGATTTTTTAAATTGTTTGTTATAATTTTGATCCACTTAAGTGTTCCAGCAAATGCAGTTAATTGAAAACAATGCACAATTGTGTGTGTGTGTGTGTGTGTGTGTGTGTGGAGCATATATGTGATACGTATTGAACAAACATACAAATAATATATTTTTACAACAACCCACCTAATATGCCCTTATTCCATACCTCGTTCACCTACACATTTACTGCAATTTGTGTTCTATCTTAAGCAAAGAAAACCACCAAAAACAAGAACACTATAGCACGAAATTTGCAGCCGCAAGTTTCGCGTCGGGAAAGTTCTATGACGCACAACAAAAGGCACACGTGCCGACATAAGCGTTACTATTATGCGAAAGGCGCATCAAAGCAAAGTCGCGATAAATCTTGGCGAGCAACCTTGCTTCGAAATCACGCCACGCACCCTGAATTCTTTCGCGATCTTCTTCTCCAGGGGAACACTGTCGCTAGGCTAGTGAGCAGAAGGCAGAACGAGGTCTCTAGAGACAATGAATCTGCTAAGTTGAAGGGTAGAGAAAACGGGGGAACTGTGAGAAGAAATTGAAGCATAGAGCTGATCATATTTTTATGAATAAATATTTTTGAAGCTCTAAATATTCATCCTTATTTTGGATTAAGGTGTCGTGAAAAATATAATTAAAATGTCAATCAGGATTTTTTATTGACGTTATGTCGACAACCTAACTTCAAGAAAAAGTCGCGATATTGAAATGAGATGACGAAACGACAAAACGAAAGGAATTAATATAAGTGCACTACGGTTCATTTACAATTTGGACTTGAAGGCCACTTTTTATTTGACAATTACTCTATTGGCATTTTGTTATTAATGTTTCGCAAACATATGTATACGAGAGTCCTGAAAGACATTTCTTTTGCTCGCACGTACTCTCAGAAACATTTCACCCTCGAGCGTCCTACGCTCGCTCACGGTGGGCTGATCCAATGCAATGGCCCTGACGACGGTCACAGCAATGACGGCATAACATTGCAGCTTGAGATAGGAATAAATGACACGTCAGTTGCGAAAGAGTTGCAGAACTTCGCAAGCAATATGTAAGAGGACAGTTTCAGAGTAAGTCACATTTATTACAGCTACATTTACTATCTACTGAATATTTGTAGAAATGTAATTACTTAATACATGTTTAACGTTTTTTTCAAAGTAATGATCAGAAGAATGTCATTCGTTTTTTCAAAATCAATGATTGCTTCTTTTAGCAAAGTAAAATTTATTAGCTGCACTTATATTTCTTTTGCTTGCTGAATTTGCCCCAGGAACACAAAATATTGATGCTACTTTCACCAGTTTAAGATAAGGGCACTTTTCACTCCCACTTTTCATATAATTTGCACTCGTCATTTAATCGTTTTAACTTCCTGACATCTTTAATTTTGGGCTTTACGGTTGAAATCTTGACTGATCTGGCGAAGTCTCAAGTACAGATGGTTTTCTTTTCTTCCCGAGCACTTACCGCTCATGACGTCGAGACGAACGTAAATATGTCACACTAGGCTGCCATTCTTTGAATTTTGTCGTAACTGCCGTGGCGCTTGGGCAGGACTCAAGTATATAACTAAAATAATTTACAAGTAATGAAACTGAAAATATGGTTGAAAATAATGAATTTTCTACACGTAGAACGAGAAATAACGTGGCAAAGACTCCATGAGATCATACATTGACAAATGCGGGATGAAATGTGTTATGAAAAATAGGAGATTGCTATAACGAGGGGACTAGGATTTCTGCGTGTTATGTGATAAAAAGCTGACTTGGAAATATATATACATATGAATAGAAGATATAAACTGAGGCCATGGCTCGAAAGGAGTATATATTTGTACGTTTTGCAACCAGCACATCACTAATCATCATAATGCTATATGAGTGTGATGAGAGAAAGATGAATAAGAAGACAAAACAGAGTAAATGGAAGAGAAGCTACGAGGAATGGGTAGAGGGCGGAGGGGTGCGAAAGCGCGATTGGACCTCTCTGTGCAGAGTGTCCTGTAGGTCGGTTGTTCGCTTGCCAGAGACGAGTGGGTGGAATGGAGCGGCGTGGCGGAGGGCGGGGGCGTGGGCGGGGAGCGGGAGCCGCTGAGCGAGCAGGGGCGGCGCAGACGGCGACGCGGCACGTGCAGGGCGCTATCTCCGGCGGCGGAGGCGGAGGCAGCAGCGGTGTCTGCAGCGTCGTCGGCGTCGGCGTCGGCTGCTCCCCTGCGCTTCCGGCGGCGCCGCGCGGTCCGGAAGCCGCCGTATCGAGCGTCGAGCGCCGCTTCGGGCGCGGCCGGGGGCGGAGGGGGCGACGTGGGTGGCGGGGACTGGCGGCAGGAGAGGGGGCGCAGGCAGTGGGGGTGGGGGCGGGGCGCGGGAGCGAGGGAAGGCGGCGAAATGGCTGCACGAAGTGCGCCGCCCTGGGGTGCAGCAGAGACGGGGTGTGGAGCCGGTGCGAAGGGAGTGACGGGGAGCGGTAGGAGTGGGCAGCGGGGGTGGTGCCATATCGAGGACAGACGGGATGAGCCACGGTGGAAAGGGAGGCAGGACCTAGGCGGGGAAGGGGGCGAGTGGGGGTGGGTGGGTGGGTGGAGCGCGGGGCACGACTGCGAACGGCGGCCGGGGCCTTGTGCAAGGCGGGGGTGAACGGGATGCGTCGCGCTGGAGGACGGAGGCGGGCGGAGCGGGGATGGCAAGCGTGGACGCGTTTGGCACTGGGGAGGGGAGTGGCGAGGGCGGGGGAATAGGAGGGGACGCCAAGGATGGAGGGCGGATGTACGCGCAGGGTGGAAGACCCTCCAGCCAGAAGATGTCCGCAGAACCGGAGGCGAAGGTCCATGCGCAAGAACTCGGCAGAAGAGAATAAGGAATGGTTGAACCCCGGACACACGTAAGTGATTGCCCGATCCCAAACGACATCATGAAATCTTCAGTACTGTTTAAATTCTATTAATTAAATTGGTATTTTTTTAATTGGCCAATGAATCGCGAAAACTTGGTGATGAAGAAGTGTTGATATTCATATATTATGGTATTATGGAATTAACGTCAGGGTAACATAAAAAGCGATCACATAGAATACCTTAAATAAACGAATGAGCTCAATGCATTAGCCAAATTTTGAAGAAAGTAGTGGACGTTGAATAAGAAATGAGACGAAGTATAAAAGTGGAGTAAATAAGAAAGCCCGACAAATCGATAGGTAGTGCTTTCAAATTTTACATCACATCTACGGAACTCGCGTGACCAAGAAGTGCATTGGTTGACCAAAAGTCAGAGCTAGCGTTGAATCTAATACGGAGATACTGTATGGAGAGGAAAGAAGAGGAAGTGGGATAGGGCGGGGATGGTGAAACTTCGGAGGCCCACATGGCGCCGGCATAAAGGAGTGGCGTTTCCTGAGATTGCTGCATCCATATGGACGCTGCGCGGTCGCGCCCGCCGTGCAACTGCGGGGCATATTGCCTTGGCGCGCGCGGAGTAGCACACGAACCAAGACAGCGCACACGGAATCACGATATGCAAGTGGATATAAATGTATATGGATGCCTGCTTATATCTGCTCCAAAAGTTTATACAAGTGAATCGTATCAGTGTAAAGTCAAAATGTTTCATCACCAGAATACTCAAAATCTAATGTTTTAGATGACACATTTTCTGAAGGAAGTAACACGCATAGTTAATTCGCCTAGAAGCATTTTACATATTAGTATATACAATTTTAATAGCATTTAAACATTAGTTCGAGTATGTTTAATTCATTATGCTTTAAATTGCCTTTTTGGTAATTTAGATAATTGACTGTGAGATGCGATTTAATGCAGTAGTTCAACATTTTGATAAATACTAATACGCATTTCTTTGGATAAGGTAGTAAATTTTAAATAATGCAATATTTAGTAAAGTTACAAATGTTTAGACGTAAAGTTATTATGAAACGGTTCGTATTTTCCACATTCAAAGCAAATGAATATCACAACAGATAGAATGGATATATTTTACATTAATATCTCATGCATCAAAAAATTTTTTTTCATACTTCGTTGTAGGATCCTATTCCTTCAAAATTCCCTACTTAGTGAACCCTAGCTGAGGAACATAATAACTATTCTGACAAGTAGGATGCAAAACAAATCCGACCCTTGGGACACTAACTTGGGATGCTAAGAAGAGAATGTCATTTCTGTAACACGATTTTCACCAGTAAGATATTTTAATATTTTTTCTGTGACACCAGGATACGCACAGTATTAGCAAAAATGAATAAGGGAAAGTTGCCGAATTTGCAACCTCGCGTCAGCTGAATTGGACTACACACGTAATTCTATGCACAAGATCATACAAGTTGGCTCTAATGCTTGAGAATGTTTTAATGAAATTGTTAGTCAGGATTAATGTTATAGATTTTACAGGGTTTTCGTCTTACTTTTACGTGCAGAGGGAACAAGTTATTGCAAATTTATGCTGAATGTTACAAATATAGTTCATTAGCTTCCGAATACTCATAGTAAAAGTAATGCTGCCTTTGAAGTAGTTGTGCAGCGATGTGTGTTTCTTACATTTCAACAATTTGCCGAAATTTAAACACAGAATGTTGTCTTGATTAAACTGAATCCATTTTAGAAGGGTGGTAAGCATTATTTTATATTTTTCTTGTACGTCAACAGAAAGCAGTGGAATGGAATATAAGTAAATACAGCGTGATATTGTGCGCCTTATGATGCCCTGGCACTTAGAATAGCGACATTTTGTGACATGGTAAAATAAAGAATTCTATTCAGATGATTCCATCTACAAACTCAAGAAATAATGAAACTAAAATGTGTTACAGACGTTTGACAAATTGTCCTAAAGCATCCGAAAAACTATTGGAAGAAGTAAAAGGACAGTTTAAGCGGACAGCCACTAGAACAATCGAAAAGGCAAAACAAGAGATTTGAAGAGAATGGCACTACAAACATTTGTTTCTCTTCACAAGATGACAAAGAACATAGTGACGATGTTGAATCTACCTGATTCCGTTCTCTTCATGCGAGAAGAAAGGTGCATTTCTTTTGACATCCAACTTAAGAGACTAGAAGTCCAAATTAGGCAACTAGCATCCCAATTTGGACCGATGGCTCACTTAGTTTTTTTTTACATTACTCTTTGCCAGAAACAACTCGTGTTAGATTTGATAATAAAATTTCAAATAGTAGTTTGTTTTGGAAAATATGTTTTTTTAATTGAATCTTTAATGAGAGCACTGAAATGAAAAATAAAAAATGGTCTGAATTACGCAACACTCCTTTACTCCTTGTGAACCTTGTTAACACAGGTATTCCTTGGTAACCGAGGTTTTGTACAAACGTATTTCAGTTTGTGTTGTCTTCATGTATATTTTCAGTGTATACTCACTTTTGCACAAGTTTCAGTCAATTGCTGGAGAGAGTCCGAGAGGCCCAAATGTCATGTACATGACTGGAAAACAAGGAACTTGCCGACGAAAACTCACTCTCCCACGTTCGAGGCAACGTAGCGACTGGCGTTCGATCCTTGGCGCACCTAAATAAATGTTACAATAGAATAAAGAGATACGCATCAATTATGCATCTTGACTACAAAACTGACGCTATCACCATCTGATAAAACAATTCATTAATAGCTTGAAAAAGCTATTGGTATTTTTCACACCTATAATCTGCTTACGTCAGCCAGATATTTTTATAATCTTGTTATCTGCATCGCATACGACCGATGACATAAGATCTAAATCTCCAAAGTACATTAATTGCATCTATAAAATAGCATAATTTGCACAATATTCTGGTCTCAAACATTTAGTCATTAAAATGAATGACACATAATTCAAGAGCCTTACAAATACAAATTAAGATGAAAGAAGGAAACAAACTAATTACGAACGTTGGTTTTCTCAAACGCCTTCCTTCAACTTTAACTTAAAAAATATGTATGATAGCAACAGTGGCTAAACATATCTGGCATTAATGGCGCGAGTTTAACCAAGTGTCATCCATCACTTTCAATGTCGGAAATGTGAACTTGTACGAAAATGAGACACTGTCAGATAGAAACAGTATTGCCTTTGCAGAGGTAGGACTTTGTAATGATAGAATTCCCGTCACGGGCGTAGCCAAATTTGGGGTGGCGTCGGGGGAAAAAACATCAATGAAGTCGATAAAAAATCTTTTGTTTTCTTAAATTGAAGGAATTTTAATTACATGAGTAGAAAATAAAAAAATAGCATTTTATTTTTTATATTATATTTTTAACAATCAAAATTCTAATAAACAGTTTGAAAACAATTGAAGAAAAAAATGTTAATCTATCATCGATATTTTTAATCGTCAGTGTATTTTGTTTATGGACTCTTCTCCCTTTTCTGGATAAAGTATCCTGTATGAACTCAACAAGCATAATCCATTTAGTCTTTGTCGTGTCATTGTTGATTTCAACCAGGTTTATACCATTCTCTTGAATGAGCGGGTCGGGTTCTCCACTACATGTGATTTATGGCAGGGCAAAATACATGTCCCCTTACAATGAATTTTAGAAGAGTAAATTAAAAAAGCTAGACCTTTCCGTTATGGAATATTTTGTATGAACGATGACTTCGAAAGTCCGAAGATTTAGATAGGGAGTCAGCTGCCATTTTGACTGCATCTACCTGTCCCTCTTGGGTGGAAGATAGTTTTATCGTTTCAACAGAGGAGAAATGAGTCAATGGTGTCACCACCGTGGCGTTGTTTCATCATTAGGACCTAATGTTTATGACCTAAATATGCATTTATGACCTAAAAGTACGAAAATATGACTTAAAAATATTTTTCATTTTCAAAACCTTCAAAATCTTGCCGCTGTTTAAATAACCATAATATTGAAAATATTCTTTTACAATCTAGCACATCTACAATTCATCCCATTTCCTTAGGCGCCCCGTGATGACAATTCTACCTATTGAAGTTATTTATAGAAGCGGTTGACCTTGGCACAAAACTAAACTAATACTTCCTTCGCATCTGGTGCTTTCTACGCTTTCTTTCCCGTGGGACGCATATTCGATCACACTTGACATCAACATACTTGCAGGATCCTCCGATCTGTAGTCAGCAGGACGAGAGGCCCTCGTGACAACGTATACATGAGAGACGACGGACAAACAACCGAAATGCTAAGTCGGTGCACGGTCTTAGCCACCTCCGCCATCCAGAGCGGCCTATATAGCTTTCCTTCCAAATTCACATACATATACAATATTTATAGGAAAGAAAGACAACAATTAGATACAACAATGATTGTAAGAAATTAGATAACAATTACGCTACGTGAAAAATTGCTTTGAGATGTCTGCAAGCAAGTACGCGAAAATGGAATCAAAAAGATAAAAATATGACAAAAAGTATGAAAATTAATGGAAAAATATGACTAATATGAAAAATTAACGGAAAATCACAAACTGTTATTTTGACGTTAAAAGAAGTCAAAATATCATTGTATATGACAAGTGAAAATTGCATAATTGTAGTCATTGAAGATGAAATCAAGCTTAACTAATATTTTAAGTGCAAATAACAAAGGAAAACTTTATGTCGTGTCAAAAACATCCGGGCCCTATTCATCATCCTTCTCCAGAAGCATGACGTTCGGTTGCTGGCGTGATGCTGAGTCAGTAAACGACCACCGCAAGGATCCCGGGGGCCAGGCACTCAAGAGTAAGAGAATATTACGTTAGTAATCAGTAGCATCTATTGAAGGTAAGGTGGGTCTGCTGCACCTACAGTGCAGAAAAGGCAATGCTAATATTATTTTGTTTAAAATATTTCACTAATCTTCCTTTGGTTTTATAAATGTGATTTCCATTGGTTAGAGAAGCATGGTAATCCAATTGGGGTATTGCGAAAGTGGGGTTCGAAAGAGTGGAATGTAATTATTTAATAGGTGTAAGGTAGATAATGGTGAATTCCGAAGAAAAGCAGATTTGTTGAGGGGAGTAAAGGTTTAAGGAGGGAGTTCTTGCCAGGTCACGTAGGTCTTTGGGAATTCCCGGAAAAGGTGAGGAAGTTCTTCCTAGTGGAACAAATGATGCATTGGGGGCAGATGGTAGTCTGCGGAAGCAAAGAGAGTTTCTTTCACGGATGATTGAGTCTATTATAAAGAATGTTTGAAGGCCACGGAGGTTGTGAAGAAATGCTGTAAACCTAAACTAGGGATGCGCAAGTAAGCGTGTTTAATTAATATAATGGAATCGCGACTAATCGGTGATATATCTTCAACATTCTGTCGAGATAAAAAAAAGCGGTGGCGCGAGGATTTCAATTGATCGTAGGTCGCTGACTGTGACAAAAAAAAAAAAAAAAAGAGAGCGCGACTAAAAGAGTCACGGGCAGGTAGGTGCCGCGTTTGACACCTGTAATGAGTGCAGCTGTATGGCATGCAAAAGCATTCAAGAATTCGCGCTTGTGATTTATCTGGAACTTCTATTTGGCTGCTTTCTACATGTTGATTTGCACCACATCCTGGCCCTGTACTGAGCATAAACGCGCGTTCGCCAGCAACACGTTCGAAGCGCAGTCTGTCAGGTCTAGTGATACGTATATTTTCCGTCGATTTATTTCTATTGTACGTTTTAATAGCTATAAGATATGATAGAGCACACAGTGACTGTATAAATGGGAAATAAAAAACAACAAATAAAGCATCCTTATTTCATTGAGAAAAGTAATATTACTCATTTAGACCCCCTTCTCGTAGAACTTCATAAGTCAAGTTACCATATTTTTCCTGTGAAACCATTCACTTGTGAGTAACATAGGTATGTTTTGACTTAGTACTTTTTTATAGTAGTATTAATGTAGAATCTTGAAAATAATGATTACCTATTAAATTAGCATTCCAACTTTTGTTAATGTTCCCGGATTAACTGAATATATTTGGCAACCTTACTAGATATGAATTATAATTAAGAGTTGTATAATTATCCTAAAATATTATAAATATACATTCGGGAACATTAAATGAAATTCGGGGACATTCCTGAGCCTTATTATGAGTAATTTATCTGGGGGCGAATTTATAAAGCCGGGCATTGTTCCGAGAAACGGGGCATCTACACATTCAAATAAATGTCTCCAAATTGAAAACCATATTTATACATTTCCAATTTTTTAAATGTGCTTACTCGAAGAATTTCTGGAAATAAAAGGTACTAGTCATCGGCAGCAAAAATGCTGTGGAACAAAATCACAGAAAATGATATTCCAAAAAGTAGCATGCTCACTGCTCAAGAGCAACAAAGAACACTCAGTAAAGTACTCTAATCAATTAAATATTTTAACAACAGTCATCACGAATACTGCAATAACGTATAATGGTATATACGTAAATGCAGTACAACAGTTCTTTAATATAGCAAGAATATAAAACGCCACACGTGAAAAGCAAATATTTAATAGGAATTAGTAATAACGATTTTTTTGATTTCTCCCAAGTTCCTACGTATCTAATGAAACCATATACACTCTCACGAGACCGGAGGCCAATAGTTTTGTTCAAATTCTGTGTGCATTGGAAATTAGTAATACAGATTCCCTACATAATAAAACATTTTCTCCAAAATATAATAATTTGAACAAAATGGGAGAAACATTTTGTTTTTATTATCAGTGATATTTTATTTACTTGGCACCTTATAAGAGACCACCTATCAGTAAAAGATTCTGCTTATGCAGTTTAGATTTTTGTGTTTATCATGTGATCAACTACCATGATTTTGAAAATATACATAATTCATTGAGAATTACATAGGAATCCCATCTGTAGAATTAAATTTTTAATTACAGCCTGAAAACAGTTTTGAAAATTCTTTAATTAGAACTTTATTTTCTAATTACTTTCTACAAACCTTCACAGTTATTGGAAATACAGTTACTGGAAAATTGGGGATTAGTGACTACGAAGATAAGAAAGCCCTGAAAAAACACAAACTCTTTCAGCAGTTCTTTATCTTTCAAATAACAAAACAATATGTTATTACAGGTTATTCTAATGAATTCTATTTTTTTACAGAAGTGATTTTTTAGATTTCTTTCAAATAATTTTCAATTTGAAAATATTTTAGTATGCAAATTTGAGATAAAGAGGGTTAAAAATATCTCCAAAAGAAGTTTAAAAACTAACTAAAGCAAAAAGTTGCTTCACCAACTGCACCCCGAGTGTGAGATCAAAAGATGACACTCGAGTTGCTAAAAATAAACGAAGAGCTGAAGACAGTCGATGAGATGGAATTTCAAGCGCTGGATCGGGAGCAAGGTTCACGAACGCTATAAAAGGAACTGAATCAGACAAACAAGCGTTCGAACGCCAGTTGGGACAAGACAAGGAGACTGGCGCAGTTTGAGGGCCCCAAATTGGAATTTTAAGTTGCTAAATCTGTTGACAGGAACAGAATGAAATGCCGAAAGTGAAATTAATTTTGAATGTAACCGTTCGAATATCCTGGTACTCAAAACAGGATTCTTTAGCTATTATAAAATATTTATAATACAACATTATTATCTTCTTGGTGATCGACAAAAATTATTGATTGAAAATTATTACAAAATGAAAATTATTAATAATAAATGCGATTCAAAATTCTATTGAATCAAGGAAAGTCTTTGGAGTAATGCTAGCTTTATTGAGTTCAGGTCAAAAATTTCCAGCCATGAAAAAGCGGAGGTGTTTAGCGCTAGAGTTATGAGTTCGAATCCCTGCCCCCCAGGGAAAGTGTAAAGGTTTCCTGGCAAAGGTAAATCGTCACTTTCTACATAATAATTCATATCGTTATTCGCGAGAGACCCTGATAACTGAACTATTTATTTTATTTATCTTTCTTTCTTTCTTTCTTTCTTTCTTTCTTTCTTCAGAAAGCGTCACTCCACACATCCAGTCTTCCATCAGTCTAAGATTTTCTGAGCGTGTGAACGTAACTAGCTCAGAAACAGTACAGAGGAGAATTTCAAAGATTGGAACTTTGCTATTAATCTACTTTAACATTGAGGACATGCATGTGCCCTAGTGAGAGATAATTTGTAAAAATGAGTGTAAGGGATATCGGAACTAAGTGTTCATGTTATTTTCATAACTGCTTGTCATGTGAACTTGTTATTGATTGGGTCATCAGGTGACTGCATCACTGAAGAAGTTGATTTATTTACACGAATATCATTATTCGTAAATGATGTTGAAAGCGCAGCTTCCCTTCAAATATTAGTACACAATTTATATATTTGGAATTCATAAGACTATTTACTTATCGCAATTTGGTTTGTTATTATTCCCTTATACATAAGTTATGAAGGACAAAACTACATATGGATTTGCCGTTAAGAAGCCGAAAGAGAACAAGAGGAAAATAATACAAACTACTGTCGTTTCCACTGTATCGAAGAAAGGAAACTATCCAAAATAGGAAAATTGAAACTGATAAATGCAATATTACTTCTGAAGTTTGGGCAATGCAGTTTTATCTAACTCAGTATACTTTATGTATTTATATACTCTATTACGCCTAACCCAGTCTACACTATTTTAAAATTCTATCAGAAGTTCCAAATTCAAGGCCCCTTTTACCCAGACAGATTTCAGTTTTTAAACATCTCTGATTTTTCCTACATTTCAGTTAATTAAAATATGATTTGTCTACAGGATCAGGTAATAATGAAATCAAATAATAATTTAAACATTTCCCATAACTTTCCAGTATATAAAAACCCTTCGTTTTCTTTACGACAGTTGTAACTGAAAAAAGTTGCGAAAGTTCAGAGATTCACTTGGGCATCTTTATTGGCAGAGATTTTCTTATTACAATTGCTTGTCTAATATTAACACAAAACAAACCATGAACAATTTAGTTACTGAGAAAATGAAAATATAAAAAAATTAAAAAATTAACTGGCTTTAAATTTAATGGGATCATTTTAATAATAATAGACAATTCATATTTAAATAATACTTTAAACGTATGCTTTCAGTTCATAGCCAAGTCCAGCAAACATTTATTACAGGCTACTTCCGAGCGACTGATTAGCATCTCGATCTATTTTCGTTCATGAACCTTGCTGTTAAAACAATACTGAGATGGAAAATTAACAGAAACCATATATGAAATACATTGTTGTAATAGAAGACTAAATATTTATCCGGAAGGATTGTGAGCAATTCCGACGTGAAATCTTCACTTACAAACGCAGAAATACATTTCTTGGAATGTAACACAGAGCCTCCATGTTTCAACATTTAGTAGATCAAATCCAAAATTGTTAAGCATGAGCCCAATAAAACCGAATTCTTGAGCTAAATTAGTTGCAGAGTTTTCTTCATTCCCATAATACGAGCAAAATTACTGAACAAATGTAGTGTATTTACCATTGCTAGGATGTTACAACTATGTTGTCTGTCTTTCCTAATAATTCCAAATTTTACAGTAGTTTGGCTGCACGAAAAAGATACACGTTTTCATTTCACAATGTGTATTCATGGTCACTACATTGTTAGAGAAGGTTCAAATTCAGGCTAGGGTCTAAAAACCGGGCTAGTTTCTGTTGTGAAACTGGGGGATGTCGCACTGTATCGGAAATGACGTGAAACTAGTCCCCTCGATCCCGTTGAAGAGTGACGAGCAGTTTGTGCCCATCAGACAACGCGTTCAGAAGCTGTGCGTAAAAATCACCGATTGTCATGTTTTTCTATCGTCAAACTTTCAGTAGATATGTATAATATTATTTTTTCACCACTAGCCAGTTGGCTGTAAATGTTATTTGGCAGCAGGGCTATGTTAACGTTGAGTTGGTGAACGGTTTCAATGCCTCATTCAACCTTCTACTTCATACCAGTAATGGCTGCCATGATGGCTTTATGAAAGGGGGATTGATCTAAAAATGGGCTAGTGAGTGAGGTCTAAAAACAGTTTATTTTTGGACCAGACCAAAACCATTTTTAAATAACCTAAAAATGATGTACTTTTACTTTTACTTGTACTTTCAATTAAAATGTACCTACTATTTATGTAACTAATTATAATTATTCCATTTAATGAACTTAAGGAACATATTAACTTTAGTTAGATTGGCTTTAAATTATGGTCACTGCAAAACCTTACCATGAGGAGCTACAACGGTCCTTGGACCGCTCCAAAGTGACGAAAAGACAGCTTCCGTTTGCTACCGAGGGGGTGAAAGACAAAAGGAAGAAAGAGTAAAAACACCAGAAATCAAAGAGCAAGAAGAAAAAAATCGTCCTTCTTCAGCGAGTTCCTCCGACTCAGAAGATCAGAGGCAGCAATCCCTGGATGACTCCGATTTGGAATTTGAGAGACCACAACTCACAAAACCCCCTCAACAAGATGATGCAACCTGTGTGTTTTGCCAACTGTTGTTTTCTGAAGACAGACATGGTGAAGATTGGAAACAGTGTGTTACCTGTCACGGGTCACAGTGTGTTGCATATGACTTTTGTAAGTGAATTTACAATTATGTGCTTATATTGCGCTAATTGTAAGTGAATTTTACTGTCATTACTTTTTTCATTCCATTTTTCTAAAAAAAAAAAATACAGAGAGCTCATATTTGGACTCCATTTTCAAAACGCGACATTTTGCAATTTGTTTCTTAAAACATTTTTACGAAACTGATTTTTTAATTCTCAAACTTTCCAGAATTGAAGGATATGAGTCAAAGGTACGGCTCAAAGTTTAAATTCCCCTATATGTGCAAAAATGTGCCAACTATATTAAAAAATCCAAAGCTAGCCCATATTTGGACCTTCTTCCTCTACCTATTGCATTTGTCCATTCACGTGTTTATAACTTCAAGACTTAATAGATCATATTGAACCACTTAGCACAGGTAGAATCTTTATCGCCTGCTGACAAGTGAAACTGCAGGACACTGCTACTGAGCATTCAGTTATCGCCAGACCTCTCCGGTAAGGTACCTGGTTGAAGCAGTAGCAGACAGTTTCGCTAAGTGGAAGATATTTTTAAAAGGCGCTATCAGCTTTCACACTTCTACCTGTCTCTGGTATCTGTCTGGCGAAGTAGAATAGTCATGTTTCAAATATATTTTGTCATTCATTATAGTTCTACAAATTTCGAACTGGCAGGTAAAAAGTAAAAATACAAGGGTTTAAAACTCAATGTACATAGTATGTGTGTTTGATCCAGAAAAAATCCAAAAACCATGGAGAAATTTAAATCAAATTTTGCACGAGTATTTTTATGTGGCTGAAAAAATAGGAGTGGTCTACGATTTGAAATGTTACCTTCAGATTTGGTGGGTGGGCAGGGCTGACGTTGTGTATAAAATTACTTCCATTTTTCACAATTTTAAACGGAATTAATTCCTTTTCATCTAACAGATTGTGATAAATACCCACGTAATGTCGAGTTACTTCATCTTGTACATGAGTAAAGTAGATTATCCCTAACGTACGTTACATTTGCATGTGAACGTAACAATGTGCGATTGTGAATTGGTTGCAAGATTTCTCACGACAATAACTTGGACAATCTGTTCAGTGTTTCCACATAAAGGCTTGTACGAACTGTCTGGAAGTAAATAAAATAATTTTAAAGTAGAATGTATACATTTAAATAAATGTAATTAATAATTAATGGCGCAGGAATATACAGTCACAGTTATAGTGATTGATCAGCTAATGCGAGTATGTATAATTTCTAGTCTCATTACGCAAAATAGTGACCCGCAGCACCAAAAATGCTACTGAATAAAACCAAACAAAATGGTTTTCCAAAAAGTAGCACACACACTGCTCAAGAACAACAAATAAAATACTCTCGTACAACACTGCAATAAATTAAATATTTTAACCAAAACTTCTTTACTCACCAATAATATAAAAAGTTGGTGTTCTCTAACGTAACACATGAGTAGCAAATATTTAATGGCGGGTGGCGTCGCCCTTTGAGCCTTGCTGTCTAGCTTGGATGTCAGCTGTGTCGTAAGCAATGAAGCAATGAGTCTGAGGGTTCAGTCGGTGCGCGCGGTATGAGAAGTAACAGGAATAACACAAAAAAAATACATTTATCGGCCAAAATTGAAATTGTTTTATTATTTTTGGATGTTTTCCGTGTTTGTGGGTATCTGACGAAGCCATAGACACTTCTCACAACGCTGAATGCTGCATAGTTTTCTTTCAAGTCCTGCGCGTTGAAAATTAGTAATATAGATTTTTTTCTCGAATTCCTGGATGTTCAATGACACCGTTGACTGTTGCATAGTTTTTTTCGATTTCTGGACGCAATGGAAATTAGTAATATACTAGATTATATTGATTAATGGAAATTAAGAAAATCAGCTTGTCAAAGAGATTAATTAATCAATTGGTCCAGTCATTATTCAACATAATGTGATTTTCTTAAAAAAATAATCATGTTGGCTAGCTTTTTATCCAAGGCAGCTAATGTGTGTCAAAATAAAAATAATAATTCTGTTTTGTACGTAGTTTGAAAAATTGGGGAAGCCACGCCACCCAACTGGCCGTTTGGCAGAGGAATTGGCGTCTATGGAAGCGCTAACGACAAACCGGTAAACTATCCGCGAGCAGAATGGCTTGTAACATAAAGACTGCCCAATGCACAATTTCCGAAGCCTTTTAAACCAAAAGGCACCTTTGCAGAACAGTTTTTTGGGTCTTTTTTCCCTAACAAACTGTTCGAGAGGAGCGCAGTCATGTGATTCTTCCGATACAACAACAACAACAACAACAACAACAACTAAGCCGAGTGCTGAAACTGTGATGTAGCCGATGACAATGTTGGGATACCACGGCAAGTTATGTACCGAGACGAGTAGATGAACTAAGCGAGATCCTGGCGTTTTCTTGGCAAAACCTACGTCCATACTGGAGCGAATCGTGATAAGGCACCAAACAAAACACGATGCAATCCCGAAGTTGGGTATGTGTATCTTCCACGTGGTAAAATTTCTGTCACAAGTGTGGCGAAACTGATGTTCGTTACACAGTAATAGTGGAGACACCTGGCTACCCGGACAGCATCTGTGAAGCGGTGTGAGGGCAGTAAGGGACAGGGGTTGTGCGGTGGGCAACAGAGATGTACCTTGGAGCTACACAAACTGTAAATACTTATAGATTGTTCATCTAACACAATATTGCAATTATTACTCTCATCTAAGTCAACCCTTTAAAGTCGAAAGTATTTATTATTGCAAAATTGTTTTATTTCGCCTTTAATTATTTCATATAGTGCCTTAGATGATAGAAGTTTTTGTTATTTTGTGCCTTTATTCACAAGTTATACCTTTGCTCGTAAGTGTACCGCTAGGCTGTTACACTGCAATTTTATGAAACACTCAAAGTAATGTTATAATGTAATACAGATGGGTAACAAAGTTTTATGCTTGACTCTCTCCCCTCTCGCTACCTCATTCACTCCTCGTCGTTTGCACTCCCGCTTCGCCCACGCTCCCATCGCCCTCTACCATTCTTCCACCCCACGCTCACGCCTCTGCCTCCACCCTCGTCTTCGACCTTCCTTCTGTTCCCGCCTGCGTCTCCATGCCTCGGCCCCAACCTTCCTTCGCCTTCACCTCCGCCCCTGCCCCCGTCCCTGCAGCATCCGCGCATCCACTCCCAGTTGAGTTCGTCTCAGCCCTGCCTCCGCTGTAACCGTTGCCCTTGTCCTTCACTCCATCGCCGTCCTTGTCTCCAGCCCTACCCTCGCCTCGGATCCCGCCTTCCCTCCAACCTCACCCTCAACTCCGTCTCCATTCCCCGACCTCGCCTCCATCCCCGTTCTTGCCTTCTCGCCTCAATCCCTCACGTTTCCGTTCCCGCCCTCTCTTCCGTCTCCGCTCCGCCCCACGCCTCATCACCTCCTTCCGCCCTCTCGTGCACCATCACTTCCGTCAGAGCAAACTCAAATACCAGTGAATAACTGTACATGTCTAGAAAATGTTATGGAACTCTTAGTGATACAGTAATGTATCAGATTTTGTCTCTCAAATGAATTAACCAAACATTTTCAAAACCGCACAGATTTATTTACTACTTTAAATAGTATACTTACTAATATACAATGAAAGTTATATACAATAAAAGTTATATTGATATGTATTACATATTAATTATAAGAATTGACGAAATTAAACAATTTTTCTTCCAATACCAGTAGCAAGATCTTAAGGTTTTATAAACGCAACTTTGTCATCCAAAACAAGCAGTACACTGTCCGCATCATGTTATCCAACACACACGAGTGATGTTTCTACGTAGCAGGAAGACAATATAAAGACACTTGAGAAGATCCGGTGCCAAACTACCCGTCGGCTGGTGGATATTTTCCCCAACCACATTTCTTCCATCGGCGGGGCACCGCCCCAGCCGGGACAAGTTCTAAGCTCCGATTCGTCTCCCGACGTGTGCACTAGGATTTTGGATGTAAGTGTAAGCGAGTGTAAGTAAGGAGTGAGGATAGGACAAGGAAGAGGAAGGAAAGATCGTGCGCGGTCCGTGGTCCGTTTGTTAGGATACCTTTCCGGTATACGCCTAGCGTTGATCGGAGAAAACACGGAAAACTACTGGCCAGCGCAGCTGCCCGCAAGAACTCTCGACCAGACAGCGGCTGAAGTCGATCTAGCTACGGAGCAAGTGTCGAAAATCTGTCACCGTTGGGACTCGAACTCTACGCCTTCCCGGTCAGAGACATCAATTGACGCCCTGAGCCACCTAACCCGGTACAACTATCGATCTGCGAGGGATTTCCATCCAGACACACTTCCTCGCTGTGTCGTGGCCACAAGTGGTCGTATTTACCCATGGCGGAAAGAGATGCGTGAGCTCTTACGCATCGTGTCCGACGTCAGCCAATGAGCAACAAGCACCAGTTTGCGTCACAATATTAGCGGGAATTTTAAATGCCAAAACTATCACTTACGTCATTGAAACAAATATATGAAGCGCTTTTTAAAAAATATTGCATATTTTATTTCAATTACACCTTCATCGCGGCATTTTTTTGTAAAATACGGTGAAAATTGTCATTTGTGCCACTTTCAAAATGTTTCTAGACAGTTCTCGCTCACCGTGCAACACGGCAGTCAACGTGTGGTCTGTCTTTTCAAACGAAGTGCCTGTGTTGGGTCATGTGGATCGTGAGGCAAACTGGCGCTGCGCAGAACGAGCAAAAGTAGGTGCATTGGAGCAGGAGCGGATCCAGTCGATCATAGGGGGGGGGGGGTAAACGATTTTTGTTAAATAATACTCATATTTGTTATTATATTGTATATTGTTTTTGTAGCCTAAATATGGTAGTATATAATATTATTTTCTAAATAATCACCTAATTCTAACATAAATAACATTTAAATCAATTTGCCAAATAAAGGTAGGTAACAAAATGCCTTTTGGGGGGAGCCATGTAACCCCCATGGAGCCCACCCATGAGTTTACCCAGACGGGGATAACATAAGCGGCAAAACTCTCACGTACGCGAGCGTGCGTGGGTCCAGCGTGGTATCCAGCGCAGAGGGCCTGGCGGGGGCAGGCGTGCTATCTGCGCGTGAGCGGCCGTGAGCAGTGGCCGCGACGCGGCGCAGGTAGCCGCAGCGGGCGAGTGGCGGCCGGCGCGAGCCGGTTACCGCCGGGGTTACCAGGTATCCGCCGCGCAAACCGCTTACGTCAGGGCGGCGCGCAGCGGCCGCGCAGAAAGAAAGCGCTGCGCTGGAGGCCGACGGGACGGGGCGGGACAAGAGGGCTTGCAGTTCGGTTGTTCTTGGTCAAGGTCCCCCGCCCAAAAAGCTTCCAAAATAGTCGCTCGTGGGAACCGCGGGGCTGGCTGTTACGGCATCCACGCTACACAATCGGACTGAAATTGCTTAACAGTGTTGGCACAATGTTTTTTTTTTCTTTATCAGGTTTCCTGCTGATAATGTGGTGAAACCAAACGAGAGGGATATGGTTTCTTGCTGAATAATCAAGTGTTTATATTGGACGCTTACAAAAAGAACAATATGACAAGAACATTATTTTTTGCTGTTAAAGAATTTTTTGTATTGTAATATTATAAAGACCTTCTTAGTTACAAGAAATAGTTCATACAATGACATGTTAATGCACAGATGATGGCGTATTTGCCGTTTATGGTAAGTATATTTGCGTCGTCACACATCCAGCCAATCGTAACGAGAGAATCATAGAGAGGATGCGAAAAGAAAACCTTCCCGTTTTTTCGCACAGATAAATACCTCTGACGTCACAATAAAGTTGTTCCCAACAAATACATTTTATAGACTTATTTATAATGATGTTATGAAGAAACGCCTGCAACTTGTTTATAATGTTGCTTTATTGCTTTCATACATTTTGAAATCTCGCTCCTAATGTCGCTCGTTTTCAAAATATGCTCATGCAATAAAGCTTAACAATATAAACTAGTTGCATAATTTACCATTCTATTATATGACAATCAATACTAGAATGATTGTCCCACTTGTACCACTAATTGTACCACTAAAACTTTTGTAGAATGAGTAATGCTTCATAAGCTGTATTTAATTTATTGAATGGTACTACAAATCAATTATTTTTGCAGAATTTCTCAACAAGGAATCTCAACTTCTCGAACAAGAGACCAAAATTATTGAAAACCGAAAATAGGGAATTTGACCTTTTTATTACGAGTAATAAGTGATCAGAAAATTTCTCTAAAATAAAATCTAAAATTCGCAAAAGAAAATAGTTATTTTTTAGAACAAAATTATACTACATCGCTATGACTCAATCTATGATACTTAGATATAGTGTGTAAAATCTTGTTCCAAGAGACGTAGATGTAGCAAAAGGTATAAAGAATAGTATGCCACTATTTTTCTCTGGCATAGTATATTATTTAGTAAAACAAAAGCGTCAAATGGAAACAAAATATCGATAAGAAAATAAAGAAGAATATTATTCAAATTTTGTATTTTTAAGCAAATGAGTCATTCTTACTCTCTCGCCCTTACTTCGTAAGGTGATAAAATATTGTAATCATGAGAAAGAAAACGGCGAATTGTCGACAGAAAAACTCTTATTGCCGGGCCAGTAAAGAAAAAGTGGATAAATAATTTTCTTTTATATAGTAAGTGACTTCCTCTTTCACACTGTGTAGTCATAATCCATGTTTTGTGGGTCCTTGATCCTGAAAAATCGATTGACGGTAAAATGTCTGTCTGTGTGCAGTCAACGCTAGAGCCTAAATCGTTCAGATATTTTTTTCAAAATTGATATTCCTCGACTCTGCCCGTACTGTCCGTCCATTTATTTGCCTCCCTGTATGTCTGTCTGTCTGTCTGTCCGTCCGTCCGTCTGTGGTCCAACGCTAGTGCTACCTGTAGCAAATGCTAAATCGTTCAGCCGATTCTCGCCTAAATTAACCGATTTAAATGAACTCGAGACCTTTTGAGTTTGAAAGGGATATTTTGATCTTGGGGCTATTTTATAAGAAGCCTCAACATTTTCACATTTTTCTCAAAAATTGATGCAAATATTTTGATTAAACATTATCTTTGGATAGCGTAAAGGACGTTTAAGAGATTGGTGCAGGTCTCATTTTTGTTAAATTCCCAGATTTATCGAAAATTGCAAAGTTCAACTTTTTTCGGCGTTTTCTTACAACCACAATGTAGAAGATGGAGATTTATTGCTGAGAGAAATCTGAATTTTCTTGCTGAGAACGGTTTATTGAAGCAACTTTCAGCACCTTAAGTTGGCATCTAGTGATGATATCTGTTCGACTGAAATAATTTTGTAAATACAACTTCTAAATTACTCAATTGACGATGGCGAGTCCACTCGAGCATTGCGCTGCGGAAGAATGCGCAGTGGGTTGAATTTTAGGTGATGTCAAAGAAAGTGATATTTAAGGAAGAATGTTGAGAGTGTACACAACTATTTGTAAAAGTTCGAACAGAACTGTTTCGAACCATTCGAAAGTTTACAAATGGGTAGAACCGTTTAAAAGTGGCCATATGTAGTGTCTTTGACGAGCAAGGCAGTGGATGAACCGTTCGAATTTGCAACTCCTTCCCTCGTATCTCGCATCGACATGTTAATTCAGGGACAATAGGCATATTGCCGTAGAACTGATAGATGAAGTGCACGCGTGTTTTGGAATTGTCCATAACATTATTAATTATAATTAACTGCAGTATGAGAAAACCTGCGCGTGATGGGTTCCAAGACAACCACAAAGAAACCAGCCTTCATATCACTGAATAGACAAAATAACGACGCTTAATGGAAAAAGTAGCATTTTAAAAAAGATTGTAACATGTGGTGAAACATCGATCCACCATTTTCGACCGAAGTGTAAGGGGCAAAGCCTCAAGTGGAAACACTTGATATCCCTCAATCGAAAGCAATTAAAGACCTTGTCGTCTGCAGGAAAAGTCATGCTTGCAGTGTTACCGGATTTGCAGGGGACTATTTATTGTGACTATCTCAATGACAAACGATCTATCAATTACCAGTATTGCACTGATATGCTCGAAAACAAATAAAGCCTGCCATTCGAACGAAATGTGGATTCTCGTCTGAAGGTGTGATTTTACTCCATAACAACGGGCGCCAGCACACACACAACTCATTCAACGTATGTACACTTCAAAAACTGGGCTGACGGATCCTTTCACAACCCCGTACAGCCACCACCGTCACCCCACCGGAATTTTTTTTGGTCCTTTAAAGAGGCTCCATATTGGGAACATTTTCGAATGAACTAAGAAGTTAAAGATTGATCCAAAAATGGTTTCGAGATCAACCCGAGAACTTTCATGCCTGGGGAACACGCATTACAAGAATAATGGGACACGTTGCACAAGAATAAGACGAAAAGTAGCCAAAGTTTTGTAATGATAAAATAAACAGTTTTTAAGCAATGATGAAGTGATTTGTTTACTTATTAATTGAACATCCGTTTTATTATTTCATGAAGTTCATGTTTTTCATTCAAAATTCGTGTTTTTTCGAGTTTTGTAAGTATTGCGGTCCATATGTGATTATTTCTACAAATGAAACACACACACATGTTCTTTTCGTGTTCCATCTCTGATGAAAGAAAATCACTTAGAAAGTTCAAACTATTTCAAGATTCAGACACAAGACACTTAAATAATGGGAGGCAGAGTGCTGGGCTTGAAGAGGCACGGTTACTTCCTTAGGAGTTGATTACTCAAATTATTGTGTTTCAACGTAGAAATACTCCCCGACAGCAGCAGCCTATATAAGAATATCTCCTCTGTCTCGTCTCAAATGTCTTTTCTCTTAAACGACCATCTGTAACTGAGGATTTTTGTCCAGTGTCCTCTTGCTCCATTGATCAAAGATGTTTATTGGATAATTATGGGGAGGATGCTTATCTTGATAAGTTTATGGGAATTAAATATATTCTCACTATCTGCCCATGCTCTTTGAGCTCTTTTTCTGCTAGATAGATATGAGAGGGGTGGGGAGTTTATTAATTTAGGACAGTAGTAGTCAAATCAAGTAGTCAGATTTAGTCAAATCAAATCTGTAGCTTCTCTGCCGATAGAAACAGTTTCTATTAAACATGAGAATATACTTGTTATTATAAATAGTTGCAAAAATACGCTGGTAGCTACCTTTATTAATAATTCAAAGATGTACAGTAAAAGAGAGTTTAGGGGTAGATCTTCCGGCGTTTGAGAGAACTTTACGCAGAGTGTACCCCCTTGCCATACAATACATCGTCCCTTGTCTCAGGTCATACACAGTTTTACGTTTTATGCGCGTTAAATAAATCCACGGAAACTGAGACATTCCGAGTAGACTTTCGTTTCCAGCGGCGAGTGCAAAGCCACAGCGTTCCGCTGGCGTCGAGAACAGGAGCCGCGGTGGCACGGGCGGCTGGAGGCCTAAAAGTGGCAGAAGAGGCCGCTTCATTAGCCCCGATCGCCGGCGGCGGCGGAGGCCTGATGAACTGTCCGCCGGCGGCGGCGGCGGCGGCGGCGGGGCGGAGCGGGGCGGGAGGAGCGGGGCGGGGCGGGGCGGGGCGGGGCCGCACTGCGGCGGCGACGGCGGCGCCATCGACCCGCCGGCCCGCTCGATACGGGGCGCGAACCCCGGCCCTCCGCCGCCGCCGCCACCGCCGCTGCCGCCGCCGCCGCGCCGCCGCCTCCGCTGCGGGGAATCTGCGCGCGTGGGCCCGCGGCATCCGGTGGCTCAGGGCTGGACAGCGGCGCGGCGCAGGCGCGGCGCGGAGCGCGGCGGGCAGTGGAGCGCTGAAGGCAGCACACGGTTAGGGTGGCCACATTGTCGATTTCACTGGCAATCTCTCGGTTGTTAAGAGATTCTTCGGGTTATTCGTTGTAATATCCGGAATCCATTAATTATTCTCAAAGGGTTTAGAATTGAAGATTTGAAATATTATTAAGGCTAAATTTACATCGGTTGTTTCAATTAAGGTACCTAATTGAATACCTACATAAATTTCAACTCTTAATTTAAAGTTGTTTTCATTAATAACGAAGAATTAACCAAAAATCACTCTTTTCATTTCTCATATAATTCGCGAAAATGCTCTCCCCCTAAAAATAATCGATGTCGAAATTATTTTACCTGAAGTACGATATTGTAACTGAAGTGAAGATATTGAAAAAAAGTTTTTCCCGTCTATCTGTTCGTCTGCTTGCGACTGTCTGAACAGCACTAGTGCCTAAGCGGTGCACCGAGTTTTTAGCATCATGGTTATATCGCGATCGATCTGACCGAACTCAAGTCCCTGAAAATCTGAAACATGTTTTAATATTTGGGGTGCTTTACATCAAGTGTCTAGGACATTTTAAAACTTTTCTAAAAAATGGTTCCATTTCTTGTGTATTTTCAGTTCAGATTTGGGCTATTTTCGATAAAGTTTTGAAAATGTCACAGGGCTTGATGTAAAGTGTCTCCAAAAACTAAAAGATACGTTTCAAATTCGCAAGTCTGTCTCATATTGAAGTTCGGTCATATCGTTCGGAGAATATCGGGATGATTTGGGGAAAATAATATGGTTGAGGTAATAGTTTTATTGACAGAGAGACACATAGACGGACAGAGAAATAGACAGATGTTTTGAAGATAGAAAGAAAAAAAGAACAAAAATACGATATTCCACAAACGTGTTTTTCCGCCAAACACTTGACATTCATCTTTTACAGTATTACATAATTTCATCTATACTACAAACATTATAGCTCTGTACACACGCATAAGCAAAACTATTGAAGGAACTCTTATTACGTGTATTTACGTCTCACGAAAGAATAATAACGACTTCCATGGGATGTGAACGAATATTGCCTCCAAAATTATTATTAGCGATTTACTGCTTAATCGTATATTAAGCCATACGTTAAGCTAACATTCCATTAAAACGTCGCCGCTGGCTTCGTATTTCAGTTTCTTACATTTACGATAAAACGTAAATCAACTCTAGGAAAAGATAACTCAAAATTCACATATTTGTTTTAGTACCTTTTTTATACCTTCCCCTCGGTCGTCACAATCTCTGGGTGAGCTCAAACAGAATCGTGCTCACCCTAGATACGGCCCCACAATGCCAGGGCGACCACAGACACTAGCGCCGGAGGGGAAGCTGACAATGGAAGCGACGCATATGCGCCGGCACCAGGAGCTTTAGTGGAGGGCGTGCGGGAGAGATGAGGGGAGGGGGTGACGAAGAACGATTCGGAGCTGCAGGACGTCTGTGCTGTTGATATTACGGTCGTCGTCGGCAGAAGCGTTGTTGGCTGAGAGGCGAGCTGTCCGTGGTTGTCTTCAGAGCCCACATACGTACTTTGCGGTCTCAGCGGTCAATACAGTAAAGGGGTCGCGTTAATAGCGTTGGTAGTGGACTCCTCCACCCTGTCTGGAGAATCGTATCGGAACGCCAGAGGGAAGGGAAAACACGTTTTGAGACTGCGGCGGCTTAATAGCAATGAATTAAGCGTAGCAGTGGTGGAACAGGTCGACGGAGACTCCTCGAAGTGCCGCTCAGATGTGATTTGGATCGCAAAACCAATGAGGAGCCTCGAGAACAGGCTTCATGAGTAGCGCCCACGATACAGTGGTGGTCAAGATCCTGATGGCATTGGTGATAATGACGAAAATGGTTGTTTTGCTGGTATGTACTCCAAGAATGATAAGGGGGCGGCCCCAGAGCACTCGCCTTCTACCTCTGGATATTCGGGATCAGATCCCGATTGATGATGGAAAAAGTGGGCTTGCGGTAAATTCTTTCGGTGTTGTTCCGTTTTCTCTGAGTCAGATCAACTACTAGGTCATTAGCGACGACTATTGGATATAAAGTTATGGTGCTGAGGATGAAACGATATGGTGATGATAGGAGGTGAAAGGACGAACACATACAACCATGTCCGAAGCAGGACTCGAACCCGCGACCCCACGGTCCAAGATCACTACGGCATTACTCACTTAGCGATCTCGGCCACGGGGCCGACTAGATTCCGTCATTGCCCCTTCATCTTTATATTATAACATCATCCTCATCTATCACTTGACGATCAATGATTTGGCCGAAAAGGCTCAGGCCCTGAGAATCGTAACCCAAAGAACGCTGATGATTTCGCGATATCCTTTCCCGAAGTGGCAGGGCTGGTGGTGGGAAACGCCAATGAGGCTGCGGGTGCTGCGCGGGCCAGGGCGGCGCGGCGCGGCGCGGCGCGGCGGGGCGCGGGGGCGGGGAGGAGGGGCGAAGCCCGCGGGCCGCGTGTGTGTGAACCGGCCGCGGTCCGGGGCCTCAGGCGGGGAGGAAATGGCGAGTTAAGCAATGAGCGGCCGCCCGGCCCGCTGCTCGCCTCTGGCGCTGACTCACTGGACGGCCGGCGGCGGCGGTGGCGGCGGCGGCAGACAGGCGGGCGGCGGAGGCGGGGGCGAGGGCGAAAACGCGTCAGTAGCAGCCACACGCCGCTGGATGAGCCACTATGCAGATAACCAGATATCTTCAGAGTCCACGTTGCACGATTGTGGAATCCTTCCAGACAGTTATAGAAGTCGTTGGATTTGCCACGGTTCTACAAAGCGCATTCGGGTCGCTCAGATGCATTAGTTTTCATAAGGTTGCCTGGCTCAAAAGATTGCTCTTCCTCTTTCGATTCATGTTAAAGTGTATGAATTATTGAATAAAGACACCAAACCCACATACAATTAATTTTCCGAAAATTGTTCTGAAAATTAGACATCGCTTTAATCAGCTTAATTTCATTTTTACATGACTTAATATGTGTTTAATGTCAATGTCAAACAATTCTAATATAAGAATGAGAAAATTATCCCCCCCCCAAAAAAAAATCTCTGACGTATTAATTCTTCATTTGGACAATGTAATAAAAGGAAACAATACACTGAATCTCACAATAACAGTAAGCGTTCTCACTCAGGAAATAATTTACAATCGTTTATCATCGAAAGTCAGAAAGTCGGATTTGCATGTCAAACACACAACGCAGTCTACATTGGTTTGCGTTTCCTATTTGCATGTTATCGCATTATTTTCGATTCTCCTAGTCAGCCCACATTGTTCATTCTCACTGTTCTGCAACAACTGAAAAGAGCTCATCGAGATAAAGTAAGTTCTATTCGCTGGGGAGTACCGTTCCTTCCATTTCAGAGAGATTCGCAGGGCCGTAGTATGTTCACGTCGCGTGGCAAGTAACGAAGACCGGAATCTCCATATCAACTTCCTCTGTGTCGGAGCGTTGCTGGTTCGATTCCAAAGAGCATGACGACGCAGACTGATGCTGAGGAGGGGGAGAGGAGGGCAGGGGTGGGGATAGAACAGGCGCTTCGGATATAACGACCAAAAAAGCCATATATCGGAATATACAACTGGAGATATCGAAACATGAAAGTAAATGTGTTCGTTACGAAATCTGAATTGAGCGGCTGGATTAATTTCGTTTGAAGAAAATTTAAACCATCTTCAGCGTTAAAATGTAATGTTAACCATCAACATTTCTGAAATGTAAAAACTCCGGGAAACAAAAAGGAGATGATTGATCTGCTTGGCATTGCAACGAGCACGTGGAAAGATGACAACATAAACAGTGAGAATACAGGAAACGGCACGCGGGGCACGAAAGCTTCGGCAAAGCGGTTTTCTTTAGTACAGAGCTGCTGCACACTCCAAAGAACCTGACTCAAATGAGAGCTGAATCAGAAAATTAATTATGAATTTCAAGGAAATAAAAATGTGTGTCGTGCCGGGTAGAAAAATGGGTGATATCCCTAGGGCCGCAAGACGTTCAATTTTGAACGTCATCAAAAGTGCGATTCATAACAATTTAGCACTCGTAAATGAGTTTAGACACCTAATACTAGAACATTTAGGGGGCGATATTTGAAAAAATGACACTTATATGGTCTGAGAAAATTTAGATTTCATTTTATTCAGTACATATCGGGAGGAAGTATCATGCGAGGTTGTTAATTTTTCAACTACAATGTGAGGTCGAGTTCTCTTAATTTTATGTAAATGGAGCAGAAGTTTCCAGTGTCTTTCGTTGCAGTATGGAACAGAACCCTTCTATTTGGGATACGACTCCCACAAAAGAGAGAATCCTCAGACTGCCACCGAAAAAAAAGATGTCCACCACGAAGGTTACTCTCATGCCCTGGTGGAGGTCGCAGGATGAACTCGATCCGAACGTTTCGAACAGTTGGTGCGCCGTATTAAACGTTCCAACGAACATGCAGCGTGCTCGGAGCGATGAGGTTGCAAGGACCAGTCACGGGTGGAATTTAGAGAGCGTTGTGTCAGGAACCGTACTATAAATTCAGAGACGGTGTAGGGCAAAATCTCGCCAGTTGGACCATAGAGGAGGAGGAAGGGAAGATAACGTTGTAGGAAAAGAGGTTTGCGGCACGGGAGCGCGAATGCTGAGTTCGCGACCAATGAAAGAGCTGTGTGAGAAATGAAGTTGGGAAGAAGAATCGGGAACAGTAAACATATTCAAAACGCATCAGATACGAGATGGAAAGAGATGTTATGTAAGGATTTAATAAAGAATGAAAAACGTTATGTGGTCAGAGTTGCATAAGCAAGTAGACAACGAATAGGAAGATAAGAAGCAGAGGTGTTTGGAGAAGATGAGAAGCAATAGAACTGGAAGGATCTAGGATGATCAGTGAACGAGGAATTGGCTAGAGCAGCTCTAATACCAAAAAGCATTCAAATTATGATAGTATCAGTGAAAACAATATAAAACACTCAAAACGTGTTGGAGTCCATGTAGGAAATTTAGGGAAAGTATATTGGGACTAATTTTGTGTTTGTCTTACTATTCGACGCGTATGAAAAAGAACAATTTCCCAGTCTTGATATAGTTCTCAGAAGATAACCATAACGTATTCAGACATTTCATCACAAATAAGAGAAAAACTAAAACTGCAATCCCTCCGATCGGGAGGTCCTAGGTTCGAGTCCCGACGGCGTCAGGATTTTCGACACTAGCTGGTCAGCTAGGTCGAATTCAGTCGCTATCAGGAGGAGAATTCTAGCGACCGGCTGCTCTAAACGGTAGTTTTCCGTAGTTTTTCCGATCAACACCAGGCGAATGCTGGAGCAGTACCGTAACAAATGGGCCACGACCTCGCGCGATCTTTCCTTCCTGGTCTCTCCCTGGTCTTCCTATTCTCTCCCCTTACACACTCTTACACTACATGCGCTACGGCGTTTTACTTTTACAGCACATAAGCCGGGCGAGCGGTCGGGAGCTTAGAGCTTGTTCCGGCTGGCGCGGCTAGTCGATGGTGAGTGGGCGCTGGATCTCGCTATCCAACGGGAAAAATCACAACCACCTCCCGATGCAGAAAAAAACGCACTACACTTACTACAAGACTGATGACCTGAGTAGTAGACGCGCCCAGAATCACGAACAATCAATCAAAAACTAAACAACATTCTCTTCACGCTTAAATCATACAATTTATCACGAGAAATTATACAATTTATTTTTCACGTATCCAGAGGCGTATCTACGGTATGGCAGACAAGGCACGTGCCATGGGCGCCAAACATAAAGGGCGCTATTTAGAGTATACCCGCTAAAATAGATAACAACAACCCTAAGTTGAAGTAACTTGACTGGGGCGCAAATTCTGTGCTTGCCAGGGGCGCCTGATTACCTAGATACGCCTCTGCACGTATCAACTCTTAAAATTCTTAATCAACTGTGGGGAAAGAAACTAAAGCCAAAGATATTTTTAAAATCTTCACATTTTTAAGAACTTCAGATGACCACAAAAATCTCCAGGGTAAGAAATTGTAGTACGTTTCCGAGTTTTGTGGGTGTACGCTCGAGAAAGACGACTGATTGAAATTCTGCATTACCCAGCCCCAATATATTTGCTGTCCACAAAATAAGTTCACTGGCCGCGGCAGCTGTTCGTTCTGTTGCCCACGTACACGACGAAAAGGTTCGTTACTTTAGAAGAAATTACACTGTCGTTGAACTGCTTAGAGGAAGAAGCTCAGATGTTGATAGGATAATGAGATTTTTTCTTCCCGCTGATTATTCTGAATTTATTCAAGGTCCATTCACTGTAAGCAGCGGCCCGTCGCAGAATGGCGTTGGCGACATTGTCTATTTAGAATTACTGCGATTACTTCCTTTACCAAATTAGAGAACAGATTCAGGATCTTTTGTAAAAATGCCAAAATTTTCTTAATGAAGTGTTCCTGTTTTGACGCTATTAAACTTCACATCGTAGTCGCTGAATATAGCTAAATAACATAAATTGTATTATAAGGATCATCCAAATGGAAATGCTGTCCGATTAATGAAAGGCTCAATGGTAGCATAGTGGTAAGTACGCAGAATAAGGAATGATACTTTTGCAACATCATGGTTATGTGGACAGGAAGGTTAATACAAGTGCCCCAGCGCTCCATGTTATGATGAATACTGTGAGCAAGAAACTTCTTGAATTGGACGAGGAAACTTTTTTATGACGACCTAAATCTCACAGCATTTGCGTTTCTTTAAGTTTTCTCTTCGTTGGAACAATGCAGTGTCAAAGTAACAAGTCATAGTTTGCTGGATTTTAGTACGACTAATTTTCATATACTTGGATGTACAAACAGCCATAACTACTTTTGCAGAAACTCGTTATCAAAGCGGTACGATAGCTCGAAAGCCTGTGGCGACCGTCATCGTGGCAATGCGTGTTTATTCCACAGCATATAACAGTCGAGCTCAGCACAGCAGATCTTACCACAGCACAGCAGAGCTCAATTCAGTACAGCAGAACAGAGTTTAGTACACTGTAGCAGAGCTTAGTTCAGTACAGCACGGGAGTGCCGAGTAAAACAGCACAGGACAGAACAGCAAACTAGAACCCTGTAAGGTATCTCAGTTCTGTACAGTACGGGGCACGACAGCACAACAGAGCTCACTACCGCAGAACACGCTCAACACTGCGAAAGTCAGAGCTCAGCTCAGCACAAGCGTATTATACTCAGCGAAGCTCAGTATAATACGCTTAGAGTTGAGCTTAGTGCAGCATAGCACAGGATGGAGAAGGAAATTAGAGCTCCGTACAGCACCGTACGGCATAGTGCAGCATAGCACAGGATAGAGAAGGAAATTAGAGCTCCGTACAGCACCGTACGGCATAGTGCAGCATAGCACAGGATGGAGAAGGAAATTAGAGCTCCGTACAGCACCGCACGGCATAGTGCAGCATAGCACAGGATGGAGAAGGAAATTAGAGCTCCGTACAGCACCGTACGGCATAGTGCAGCATAGCACAGGATGGAGAAGGAAATTAGAGCTCCGTACAGCACCGTACGGCATAGTGCAGCATAGCACAGGACGGAGAAGGAAATTAGAGCTCCGTACAGCACCGCACGGCATAGTGCAGCATAGCACAGGATGGAGAAGGAAATTAGAGCTCCGTACAGCACCGTACGGCATAGTGCAGCATAGCACAGGATGGAGAAGGAAATTAGAGCTCCGTACAGCACCGTACGGCATAGTGCAGCATAGCACAGGATGGAGAAGGAAATTAGAGCTCCGTACAGCACCGTACGGCATAGTGCAGCATAGCACAGGATGGAGAAGGAAATTAGAGCTCCGTTGAGCACGAATAGCACAGTACGGCATAGCATAGCACAGCTGGGAGAATGCAGGTGTGGGGGCACGTGCCGATGCATAATACAACAGCGCGGCGCACCGTGGCGAGACGACCGCAGCTCGTCATTCGGCGCTCGACTAACGAGCAGCCGTCCCCCGCTTCGCCCCGCCCCACACGCCGCCGCGCGAACAGCGAATTTTTGGACAGCGGAGGTGCGACATTTGCGTTGACGGCGGGGTGAAGGACGACTCATAAATTACTTCGCGCTACCCTTTTTCAGCGCCTCTCGCCTAACGCCTTCATTGCAGATCGCGCCGTCACGTTTCGGGAGAGCGCTCCCCCGTTCTAAATTATCTCGCGTCACTCACCACTCACTCCACGATAAAAAGAAGGAAAAAAAAACGCGAAAAGACATCTCCATGAAGTTTCATTTCGCCACAAAAGAGGTGTCACAATACCAAATGTCGAAGAAATTTTACGAGATATAACTGTATTCTTGCCTCTGGAGTGTTTGCAGACAAAAATACGTCAAACTTAAGAAATACAAAGTGAGTTGAAAGAAGCAGTACTTCATAAAACAAAATACAGTTTTTACCATAGGCTGTTAAAATGAAATGAATTTATGAATGAAAACTTACTTGAATGTTGACACAAAAATGATAGTTATGTGCTGGTTTCGTAACTACTTGCTCGCAACAATTTTCTTACCTGTAAACAGAGAAAATAAAATATAATAACATACTTTATCACTAAAACGATTAATTTTTAATTCGAAATTCGACTAATAAGAATACCCGGTACCTTAAGGACAAGAATTATACTACTTGTACGTTTCGTTAAAGACCGTGTTTTTGTCTGCGCCTAGGAAAATAATTCAGGTCCTCTCCGAAGTAGAATAATCACTTAATTTATATAAAAATATTTTAAAATAAATTCACGTGTTCCTTATTTAATATTATGCCTAAGGAAAAATCCAAAAGCAACTACAGTATCTCAAATGTATGTTCGAATATATGATAAAATATCAAATTGCCTGTCAGTGTTACTTCTCATATAAATTTGTTCATCTTAATATTTTCGTCGCGTTTGTTAGATAAATTAAGAACATTCTTCTCACCAGCGGCTGCGCTTCTCACTAGCCGGTGTGTTCCCGGCGGTAAACCAAACTATACCAAAATATACTACGAAACGAATATATTTAACTCAATGTTTTCTCATTGTCATAGAATATATTTAAGTTTCCTAATGATCCATGTATAAGTGATTGAAATTGATTCACAGACTTTTTAAAGTGAATGATGACATGGTAGTATGTTTCAAGCATCTGAATCCAAGTTGGTCATTAGAGAACAATTTTCCATGATCAAAATGATAATTCCATGCGTATCCGGCGGGATGTTCCCAAATACTGATGTGATACGTATCGATCATTATTCTTTAATCAACCTTTGTATTGCAAGTTCCTAGAGAAAGCAACGTCAACATGATATTCGATAAATTTTTAATTTAAGATGAAAGTGTAAAGAAAACTTTCAGAAAGTGATAGAAGGGATGGTGCCAGACCAATGGAGGGAAGAGATGCAGCCGTAAATTATTGATGGTTCTGGAGAAAGGGACGGTTCATAGTACTAGTTTATTAGGGAGATAAAAATATGGCCAAGAATTGTAGGCATATTACCTCCATTACATAAAGTATGGATGATGATAAAAATTATTAAGTTAGAGAAGGGTGTTAAAGAAAATGATCTAATTTCCATTAAGCAGGTGAATTTTCAGAAGGAAATGGGAGTAACGGGTCGTTGAAATATGTGCTAGGGAGGTAGATGAAAGAAAAAGAAAGTTTGTGGACTGATTCTACTGATTTAAAAGCGGTCTTCAGTATAGAGGGTAGGAAGGTTTTATATCATAATACGAGTAAAATGGAAGTCAAGGAAGAAAGCATAGATTACGTCAGACTGAGACCTATTATAGAGGTAAAATTGATGGAAATGTAAGTGGAAAATTCTCGATTATAAAAGGTGCGAGACAGGGGTGCCCTTTGAGCCCCTCCTGTCCAATATTTGTGGGTTCGGAGGAACTACTGAAGAAAGGGCAGGTCGGAGGAGTTAATTTTGGAAATATGAAGATACGATAATTTGAATATGCGGTCGATGTGGTTGATTGAATATTTCGTGGTTCCGGTGGCAATGGTCATCGGTTCCCTAAGGGTGGAGCTTCTTTTATCACGGGAGCTGGCGATGTTATACTCGTGCTGCATGCTGAGATCCAGTACCGACCTACCTGCCAGCTAGCGAGATTTTCCCCAACCAGGTATTTCCCACTAGCGGAGTATCGTCTCAGCTGGACGGTACCCCTCTTGCAGGAAATATCTGGATACTCCCCATGCTGTACCAACCGTCCCAAGCTCTAAACTCCCGACAAGTCTCCCGACGTGAGATGTAGTGTAGTACATGCAAGTGTAAGTAAGGAGTGAAGACAGGAAAAGGTAGAAGAAGCAAAGCTCGCGCGATGTCCGTGGCGCGTTTCTTAGAGTACCGCTGTGGCATTCGCCTGGTGTTGATCGGAGACACCATGGAAAACTACAGATTAGAGCAGCCGACCGCTAGAATTCTTCTCTAGGTAGCGGCTGAACTCCACGAAACTATTTACCTCGTCTCGAAAATCCATAACGTCGGGATTTGAACCATTTGACCTCTAGGTCAGAGCCACAACTGAAACATCAGTTGATGCCCTGAGCCATCTCGGCCGTCGGTTTGGTGTTGATGGAGATGTAGCGTCAGGAGACGCTAGTGCATGCCCATGTAAAATATTCAGCAATGGGCCCTAAATATAGTACTGCTAATCTTACAAGAAGACTGTTAAGCGAAAGCGTTTTAGTTATTAGTGATTTCCTAGGACTGAATACTGCGCTTCGAAGCTGACCTCTCCATGGTTGGATGCTGGTATGGTTCAGCGTCCACCTACAGAGTGACGGATAATGTCACAGGCGCAATTGTCGAGCTGCTCCTCTCCCTTAATCACTCCTCTTCCAGTGATTTCTGATTTTATACGCTAACGAAGCATGTTATCAGAAGCGAGATTTGTCATGTCGCACATTTGTTCTTCAAAGTGTAGCACGCTGAAGACGGTCAATGGGTTTCTCTTTCGCTCTGAATTCCCTGCTTGGTCACGTGAAAATCACAGGGAACACTCAGTAGAAATATTCTTTCCTTTCTACCTAATAAGTATCTAAAATCCTAAAATCTCTTTTAAATTAGTATATTTTATTTCTATCTGAAATTTACGTATTCAAAAGTAGTTTTCATTCGTGCGTGAGAATTAGAGTTGGACCATTGAACAATTTTCTCATGAGAAGTTGGCTGTCGTGAATGTAAAAAGAAATTGGAGGCAAGGATCTAGTTGGTCGAGATCGTGGAAGTAGTTAAAAGTGCATGTTCACTGAGTTGCGTTCGTGTACTAAATTAATTTAAAGTGACTTGTTGTGATAATAAAATAACTATTGTAAGCAGTCCAGTTCACAATTTTTTCCATTGCGTGAGGTCGTCAACGGTTAGTGTATTATCACATGAATAAACGTCCTCTGCATTTTAACTTTATTTGAGTGGAAAAAATGTATGCATTTAGAAAATTTGTCTTCATACGACCGATTTTTATCGCTTAGGGTAAGTTCTCGAACAAACTAAATTTACGAATAGTTTTACAGCATAACGTTTTGGAATTTTTGGTTATTGTTGAGCATCCTCAAACGCCAGAGTCACGCTGTGCCACTGCAGAAAAGAAGAAAAAGAACTGAATTCCCTGCCGTTGTATTACGTAAATCAGAGATTTTCCTGGATTACAGATAACTGGAACTGTACAAAAAAGCAAAATGAACAAGTTTAGCAAGGCTAGGAGGAGTTAAAGTACAAAGTTAAAATGGAAACGTAAAGTTATACTGGAGGTTGAATAGTTTAAACAGCAGGATTTTTGGTTTAAAAGGACAGGTGGAATGCAGAAATATGTTGAGAAAAATTGTTGGAAAAGTTTCCAGCTATGAAGCAGGTAAGAGGGATATTTAGAAGAAAAAATAGAGGGGAATGTGGAGATGGTATGAAGGCTTTGATAGCATGGTGGGTTCATTCATGATGTAGGGAGTGGGGATTTGGGGTTGGAGAAAGAGGATAGAAATATAGAGAATCCAAGAATACAGCGGAGGCTGGGATTAGATACACATATCTCAAGATATTTGTTGAATTCGGGCAGGAAATTGCTACAAATAGAACATGCTGTCTAAACGAAATGCGTAGCCTCATTCCATGGACTGAATAAAAATTTTGGATCGCAAGCATTTATTCTTATTTTTCTAAAATACATTACTTTCATAAAAATTATATGAACATTGAATTTTGTTTTGAATAAGTTGAATCATCCGAAGCGAATTATGTGAGTCAGGCAATTAAATAATTGTGTAAAAACAAAAATGAAAAAGGAATTCATTGAAGAGAATGGCAGGGAGGCGATTGGCATGCGTTTCCCAATAGCAGAGGACCCGAGTGTGGGGTGGCGTGGCGTGGTGTGGAGGGGCGGGGCACGGCGGAATGGCAGGGAGGGAAGAGGCGGAGCGTGGCGTGATGGGTCGAGGCGGGGCGGTGCATTGCGAGTTGAGTCGGAGGGGAGCGAGTTCGACCGGGTTGAATCGGAGTTAGACGAAATAGAGCGGAGCGGGTGAAGCGGGACGGAGCGGACGGAGCGGACGGAGCGGACGGAGCGGACGGAGCGGATCGGAGCGGATCGGAGCGGGACGGCGCTGGGCGGAACGGGTCGGGACGAAGTGTAGCGAGACAAGCAGCGGCGGCGGGAGGGGGGGGGGGGTCGGCGCGAGAGGAAGGAGGTCGGGTCGGAACGTGGTCAGGCGGAGTGGTTGGGCTGGGACGGAGCGGGTCGTAGCAGGGCGGAGCGTATCGGAGCGGGTCGGAGCGGGTCGGAGCGGGTCGGAGCGGGTCGGAGCGGGTCGGAGCGGGTCGGAGCGGGTCGGAGCGGGTCGGAGCGGGTCGGAGCGGGTCGGAGCGGGTCGGAGCGGGTCGGAGCGGGTCGGAGCGGGTCGGAGCGGGTCGGAGCGGGTCGGAGCGGGTCGGAGCGGGTCGGAGCGGGTCGGAGCGGGTCGGAGCGGGTCGGAGCGGGTCGGAGCGGGTCGGAGCGGGTCGGAGCGGGTCGGAGCGGGTCGGAGCGGGTCGGAGCGGGTCGGAGCGGGTCGGAGCGGGTCGGAGCGGGTCGGAGCGGGTCGGAGCGGGTCGGAGCGGGGTCGGAGCGGGTCGGAGCGGGTCGGAGCGGGTCGGAGCGGGTCGGAGCGGGTCGGAGCGGGTCGGAGCGGGTCGGAGCGGGTCGGAGCGGGTCGGAGCGGGTCGGAGCGGGTCGGAGCGGGTCGGAGCGGGTCGGAGCGGGTCGGAGCGGGTCGGAGCGGGTCGGAGCGGGTCGGAGCGGGTCGGAGCGGGTCGGAGCGGGTCGGAGCGGGTCGGAGCGGGTCGGAGCGGGTCGGAGCGGGTCGGAGCGGGTCGGAGCGGGTCGGAGCGGGTCGGAGCGGGTCGGAGCGGGTCGGAGCGGGTCGGAGCGGGTCGGAGCGGGTCGGAGCGGGTCGGAGCGGGTCGGAGCGGGTCGGAGCGGGTCGGAGCGGGTCGGAGCGGGTCGGAGCGGGTCGGAGCGGGTCGGAGCGGGTCGGAGCGGGTCGGAGCGGGTCGGAGCGGGTCGGAGCGGGTCGGAGCGGGTCGGAGCGGGTCGGAGCGGGTCGGAGCGGGTCGGAGCGGGTCGGAGCGGGTCGGAGCGGGTCGGAGCGGGTCGGAGCGGGTCGGAGCGGGTCGGAGCGGGTCGGAGCGGGTCGGAGCGGGTCGGAGCGGGTCGGAGCGGGTCGGAGCGGGTCGGAGCGGGTCGGAGCGGGTCGGAGCGGGTCGGAGCGGGTCGGAGCGGGTCGGAGCGGGTCGGAGCGGGTCGGAGCGGGTCGGAGCGGGTCGGAGCGGGTCGGAGCGGGTCGGAGCGGGTCGGAGCGGGTCGGAGCGGGTCGGAGCGGGTCGGAGCGGGGTCGGAGCGGGTCGGAGCGGGTCGGAGCGGGTCGGAGCGGGTCGGAGCGGGTCGGAGCGGGTCGGAGCGGGTCGGAGCGGGTCGGAGCGGGTCGGAGCGGGTCGGAGCGGGTCGAAGCGGGTCGGAGCGGGTCGGAGCGGGTCGGAGCGGGTCGGAGCGGGTCGGAGCGGGTCGGAGCGGGTCGGAGCGGGTCGGAGCGGGTCGGAGCGGGTCGGAGCGGGTCGGAGCGGGTCGGAGCGGGTCGGAGCGGGTCGGAGCGGGTCGGAGCGGGTCGGAGCCGGACGGAGCGGGACGGAGCAGGGCGGGGCGGGGCGGGGCGGAGTGGGCTGGGACGGAGCGGAACGATGCCTGGCGAGGCGGCGCGGGGCGAAGCAGGTCGGGTCGGAACGTGGTGAGGCGGGGTGGACGGGGCGGGGAGGGGCGTCCGGTCGCGGCGGCGGGCGGCGCTCAAGTGCTAATGACACTACAACGAGCCGGTGGGCGAAGGTTGAGGAAAGCTGCACGCGCCATCACGCTAACCGCTCGCTCAGGAACCGGACAATTATCAGCCCATGCTCCTCGGCCCCGCCACCCACTCTGCGCACGGCGCGCCGCGGCGCGGCCATGCGCGCAGCGGGAGGGGCTGCTACCCGCTTCCTACCCACATGCCTTCACCCCGGGCAGGCTGAGAAAACTACTTTTGATAGGAGAGCAACTTATCCTTTCAGAGTATGATTATTTCATTAATATTTCTAGAGGAAAAAAAATAGCAAACGACGCAACATATTTCATGATAATCAAATATCTCTAATCATTGTTGTAGTGTGAATGATCAGACAACTTGATTTATTTTGATAGATTTATTATTATACATAATTTACATTTATGCCGTAATTTACATTTATGATGTGTACGTTTATGGGTCTAACACTCAGCAACTAAAAGAAATTTAATGTGTTTAATTACAGTCTAATGTAGGCAATGATTAGGAGAATCCCGTAATTTACTTATTATCTCAATTTAGTAAAGAGTTGAGCAGGTACGTTATTTTTTCGGAAGGCTATCGCCGATATGTCCATACCTTTCACCTCCAGTTTATGGCGGGGGAAATTTTTCCGGAGTAATTCTAAGATGCGCCATTTGACTGAGGGATAACCTCTTCCTGTGTGTGTGTGTGTGTGTGTGTGTGTAGGGGGGAGCAGCATACTGCAGGGGTTTTACCCTTTCAAACTCATCTATCGAAGTAAAAAAGTTATTTACTAGTGTGCGCATTTGTCGGAATAAGATACAATACGTGGTTCACAGAAAAATCTCTGACTTAAAATAATCTTCTTAAGAGGATTATTTTTTTTCAGAAGCCGCATAACAATCATTCAAAATCAAATCGGACAATAACAAAACACAATTTAAGAAAGACGCTGATTATTTTACAAAATTGATTCATAAAAAACATATTTGGGTATTTTTATTTTTATAAATTAGTATTATTTTGGATTTTAAAATTAACTCAATTCCTTGGGAATGCTATATAACTTTTAAGCGCTCGTTACTCACATTGATTATTACAAAAGATATGCAATTATCTCAATTTGTAGATTAAAAGATACGTTACATAATGTAAAAAAATTAAAAAGGTAATTGAAATCAGGAAATATCTTTATTGGAAATTATATTTTTTAATTTGAATTTAATACACCAGCACGAAACTTCACAATTCTAAAAAATATTGAATTCCCTCTACTTTTTAATATAATTTTTTAATTTATTTTTCCAACAAAAATTGTGGAGCTATTAATTCTTAAGTAGTAATCGAGTAAACTGCATCCATCCGTCCGTCACTCACGTTTAGATACTCTTCTGATCCACCAATTGAAACAAATGAGGTGAGGTAACCATTCCCCGCGTCTCTTTCTCCTCAAGGGACTTTGATCTGCTTTTTGGAATCCTTTCAGAAAATTCTAAAATATTCTAAAAGTTTTTTAAGCATCTGCAAGACCTTTTAGGGTGACTCGCGGTTAATACAAATGTGATAGAAGCTCATTCAATTTCTTTTGACAAGGCAAATGAATTGGCAGAATTCTCTTCCCTCGAAAATATTGTAGAAGAATTCTAGAAAACACTTGTTTTTTTTTTGTTTCAATGCACCTACGAATCACTAAACGCACTTTCCGGCATTTACGTGAACCTTTAAGACTTGGTTTATCTGACTGACGATAATTACATCTAATTTTATAATAAAACAAAAATTTAAACGAATTTTTAATCGATACTTTTCCATGTAACTATGAGCAAAAATGGACAAACTGGGCAACTGTAAAACATTTAAAATTATTTTTTATTATGAATTTATCTACAAATCTCAAATAAATCTCTTACCAGTTGGAGCACTGCGCTGTGCCGTAAATTTAGAAGCGATACTTGGTTGGGAGAAGCGTAACACAAAAAGTTCTGCCCCTGCGCTCGCTGTCGATATAGTATATAACCCTATGACTGCAGGGAGGCTGAGTTCACCCGAAAGTTCTCGTCTATTATTGCTTTACATTGCACAGAATATCTGTTAAACAAATCAGAAAGTGAAACTCTTCATAAGGATGGTTTCTAGGATTTATTGTTAATGGGGAAAAGAAAACATGAAAGTAATAAAGAAACGAAGGGAGGTAAACTCAAGATAAGAAGAAGTATATTTATAAAAAGTGACACTGACAAACGTTCCTACAGCTCTTTTTCTGATGCGTGTTGGAAAAAGAAAACCCCTCATTTTCGTAACTTCGGAATATCGACACACAGGAAGCCCGCTGCACCTTCAAAGACCCGGGAACCGTCACACAGCTAATTCATGTTAGTCCTAGCGTAATGGTGACCGAGTGCAGATTATCAACAGTCGGTGGATTAGAGGGGATCGAACGAATTTACAAAATATTTGCTTTCCAGTACATATTTCCTTCAGAGTTTTCACGAAAAAAAAATATATTTGAGAGTGGAAATGATTTTGAAAATTCTCAAACGACTGTCAATTTGCACCTCCCTTGTTTCAGATATAATCGGCATTTTGAAACAAGAATTTAAACATGTACAAATTATATTTATATTCCAATTAAAAACAATTTATATTCCGAGGGAACCCAGTGCTCAATAAATGAATGTGGATAGTTACGAAGGGAAGAATTTAAAACGTAGCTGTATTGGTTAGTATTATACAACAAATGGGCAATACAGTAATAAAATTTTGAACGAACTCCGTCTTCTTACAATCGCAGACAGAGGCAGCCAGCGAAGCAGCGGAATGTCGTCGCGACGAAGGCACCTTCCGGTTCATTCATCAGTTTATAGATACTAAACTACTATGAGTTCCAGTTTTAATCTTGACAGAAAAATAAAAGTAATTATAAGAAATTTTATTTTTAAGAGGTTTTGAGTGATGTGATAATTTTAATAGCTATACAACTATACAATATTTTCATGTTTTTTATTTAAATAAGCTTAAATATGCATTTATTTACTTTATTTTTATATTGTAAAATAATATTTTTTAATTAAGAGCTCATAATGAGATTTTAATTAAGATAAAAAAAGTGTCTTAGATGAAGCGCGTTTATGACACTTCAAAATTGTGTCCGTATGCCATTTGCTGTAAAATGTTATATTTGTTGGAGGTCAATATTTTCAAAACTAATGACGACAGACCAAAACAAAAAAAAGTATTCATTCTTTTTCATTCTGGAATTCGAGAAAAAAATTAATGCAATAGGAGACATTAAGTTCAAATTTTTAGAAGATCCATCCGGTATGACTCATTAGTGACACGACGGAGGCGCATCCACACTGCGAACAGGGGTCAAACGCTCATTGATTTAGATAGATAGATTTATTACAGTTCGCTTTGAGCTAATGCTCGGTGGCAAACATAACAATTAGAATTAGAACAATTAGAACCATTTACAATTAGAATTACCATTAGAATTAGAGGATGATATCCTAGTTCTAATTATTTTCTAGTTATCCCTAAATTGACTTCTAGTTCAACTACCACTTCACTTCACTACACCACACTCCCTTCCCTATCACTACACTGCACTTCACTGTATAACGGACATAACAATAATAATAATAATAATAATAATAATAATAATAATAATAACCTAACCTATATATGCAATAATAATAACTTAAAAATTACACCAAAGCTAAACGCAGTGTTAATAATGATGATATTTATAACAGTAATAATAATAATAATAATAATAATAATAATAATAATAATAAGGAAGTTTAGCCAAGTTCATAATAATAATAAAGGTAATTGTTTCAGTATTGATTGTGATCTAAATGAAATTAAGAATATTTTAAATTTGCTTACATTAGAAGGAAGAGCCTCTAGTGCTTTTGCAGGTAGTTTGTTCCAATCTACTATAGTGCGATTCACAAAGGAGAACTTGCCTATATCAGTTCTTTGCTTTCTACATAGTATTTTCCACGGGTGGTCTCCTCTGCTTTTATAATCTGGTTTATGTAATCTTTTACCAATATCTGCCCATGCTGTGTCTCCTCTGTATGTCTTGTACATTACGCATAAACGCGCCCGTTCTCTTCTCTTAGATAAGGACTCCCATTTTTCTCGGTCATCAACAATGCGCTCATGATTTGCAAACTTACCGGCCCGTTTTTTAATTTTATCTAACGCCTCAATTTGCCTTTCCTATACGGGTCCCAGCATGCTGATCCGTAATCTAAAATAGGACGAACAAGTGTAGTATATGCTAGGGATCGGGTATTTGGACTACAATTGTTAGGATACGCATTACAAAATGCAGTGCTCTCCAGGATTTTTTTGTCAAACTAATAGGTCTGTAGTTGTTAACAACCCCTCTGTCTCCTCCCCTGTGAATCGGTACTACAATTGCCTCCTTCCAATTTTGAGGAATCATATTATTATTTATAGTAACGTCCATTAACAGCGCGATTTAATAAAGAAATGAATACTTCCATGGCCGGAGTCACTATGAACATTCTCTTTTAGGACAGCTTGCAATTGTGCTTACTAACATCTCCCACACAGCGATGTCTGCCGCAGTTGGAGACAAAACGTCTGAAAAAAGCACAACTTTCGAATAAGCCTTGTCGCGCCAGCCTCAAAACGTAATTGGTTTTGTTTCCAGCCCAGATCTGTTGCATCTTGTTTAAAAATATTACATGTTGTTACGTGATATGTGTCTGATGAATTCCTAGGACATTTGATGGCTTACGACCAGGAAAATTTAGGCTCATAAACGGGTTCCTGGAATTGGCATGTTGATATGAACGCAGCCTGGGGCCATGGGCCAGTCGGGCTTGACTCCAGAGTCCAGTGTAGAGTGTGGGTTTGGGCATTAGCGGTTATGGCTCCTCACCTCGGCACCTGAACGCGTCATCAGTTTCACTAAAATTTCGTTCATAGGCGCCATCAAATAGCTCGGGTCACCAGGACAGATGGTTTTGAATGACCTTAAGTCACTGGCTCGCTTGGACAACCCAAAGCATCGCGGCAAAGTGTTCTGACAAAGTGGTTCTCTATGCCCGATCCTGATCTTGATTCTCTTACCAATACTACTAACCCTTTGATTCGAATTTGCGTATCTAGTTAATAGTTAATATTTTCAAAAGAAATACGAAAAAGATAAAATACATTATTCGGAATCTTTTTACCGTTTTGAACAAATAAACTTTCCATATATCTCGTGTAGTTTTGTCGACCGAAAAATTCTAAGAATACAAACCTTTACGTTTGTGGCCAGGAATAGGGAAATCACTCACAAACCTAGGCACATTCGGGGAATAGCGAGGACGGGGAACTCTATGGTCACAGAAATCACATCTAGATTCGAAAAATTGTTTTAAACATTTACTCGAAGGCCGCTATCATCTCAAATGTCTGTAAAAAGGCTTTAGAGAACCAATATTTCTTAGCAAATCTGCCTTCACATCCTTTTGTCACGTTCAATCTCGTCAGCAGGTCACCTTTTCCTGATCATTACTCTGGACTACTTTGATATTTGAAGTATAGTGAATACGTAATTCGAGGCAGAACACAGAACATAGCAAACACAAACTAGTAAAGAATGAATGTTTGATAAATTAATTTATTTGCTACTTATAATATTCAAATAAGGTATTTCTTAAATTGTATTATTTTCTTTTAACACCTCTTCCACAAATCTAATTTCACTCAAATGTATTACATTCCAGTAGATGAAGTTGCTAACTACCAGAATAATATTCCTCGCAGTTCCCGTCATTTATCATCCTCGGCAAACTTCTCGGGTGCGGCCTAGCGACAAGTGTATTTTCGTTGTGGACGTGAACTCTCCGCCCTCCGCAAGCGACTATCCGCCCAGCATCGCCTGGGCCAATTTTGAGCGAAAAATTAACACTAATGCGAGATGCACGAGCCATCAGCTGTAGTCGTTAGTTGGGAGTCTTGTAAGTGGTTTGACCTACTAAACCCATTGTAAAGGCGTGATGGGTTGATAAGAATGTAATATTGATAATATATTGAAGGACATGGCGCTTTTCCGTTAATTTTGGCACCACAATGCGCATGAGGTTATTAAATGTATAAAATGTCTCAATTAGCTTCTGAAAACTACATTTTTTATTATCATTAAACATAAGTGTGCTAAAATGCACGAATAAGTATCTTTATTGTATGAATTTTGACGTGTCATTAAAAACTGTTGAATAATAAATATCGCACAATTTTGTATCGTTAAATTGTATAATTTTGTAATTTCAATCGCGCTAATGAAATATGATGGTTTTGTTTCACTAATGAAACAGTCTACCCCGTGCTCCTGCTGGAGAGGTGTATGTCGGCTTGCTCACCCCCGCATCAAATTACGAGACATTAAAAAATAAAAAAATACACCGCAGCACACATTACGGGGCACCACATTACGCGGCACCATGAGGCATCACTCGGAAACGCGGAAATGAAACCCAAACCCGTATAATCTGGTTTTAAAAGCCCTGAAGGGACATGAGTTTTATTTCATACGCCATAATTTAGAAAACGTTTGAACGTTCTTTTAATTTTTTTGAGTCACTCCACTCCGTAGCAATGATTGTTAGAAATATTCCAAGTTGATTTCCAGATGGAAGTAATTTTCATTGAAAAAACAAACGTACTGTGTATACGTTAGTTTCAAAACATAACGTATCACTCCGTTTCCATGTCTACGTCCGAATATACAAAATAATTTTAAGGAAAGTAATAGCACAGGCAAAAATAATAAACTGGATATTTTAAACGCAAATAACAAAACGAAATCAATGCGGGATTTCGTAAAATACGACATCATCTCGACAGCGTATGCTTCCCCGGCCGGAGTCAGTAGCTACTTGGCTGCCCGGGAGACACCGCGTCCTAGGCACAGGTGCCAACGTTTCGGCCGCCATTCTGCGGCCTTCCTCAGGGCGAAATGCGTTGTGCCTAGGACACAGTGTTTGCCGGACAGCCAAGTAGCTATATCATCTTGATATTTTGTAGAGATTTTTTTGAGAGAGTGGGGCAATTACATATCATCAAAATTTGCACAGGTAGAGCTTTAGCCTCTTGAAAATGTAACAGGAAGACGATAATAACTGATTTTCAAACTTTATTTATCCAGGCTCTTAACGAATTCATTGAAGATTCCTTGCCTATCCGCTGGAAGAGTTGAAAACAAAAGTAATCTTACGGATAAAATACTCGAACAGAACGGGAGAAGGAAGGAATTTATAGCTCCAAAGAGAAGGCAATTAGTGACTGATGTTTCCGGGCACGACAACTGCTACGGCCATTAGACCCGTTAGTGTAGTAAATGTTTTAATCGGTGTGATAGTAGTGTAATACCACTGAATGGTGAGATCAGGTGCCGATCCACACATCGACTTAGGGGAAGTTCCTCCAAGATCTCCCCTCAGTGGGACACCACCCTAGCCGGGACACACTCTAGACCCCGACTTGTCTCCCGGTGGCAGTGTACTGCATATAAGTGTGTGTAAGGGGAGAGGATAGGACAAGGCACGATAAGGAAAGATCACACGCGGTCCATGACTCTTTTGTTACGGCATGGCTCCGGCATGCGCCTGATATTGATCGGAGAAATAACGGAAAACCATCTATCAGAACAGCCGACCGCTAGAATTCTCCTCCAGACAGCGACTTCTCCTCCAGACCTAGTTGAATGCGCCACCGTCGTGTCTCGAATCGCAGAACTTCCCGTGGAGACAACGGCAATGCTGGCTCCGAACTCAAACACAGCCGGCGTGGTAACCAGTATTACTCGTTCACTTTACATTCGCAGACGGAGCGCTGCGATCTGTTTACATGAGATCACCGCCGACTGAATGAGAAACGCGCGTCTGCAGTATATACTGACTGTTTAATATGATATAGATGGCGGTGAGCAGCTCACAGAACCGCGGCGGGGCAAGATCATAACCATTAAACAGTATATAAGTGCAAAGAAGAAATAAAAATAGTGTAGGTGAATGTTGTGAATAGCGTGTGGTATGATTTATTTTATTGCGTTTATATTTAATTATAATATTGTGTATTATTATATTGTATATTATTATATTATTACCTCTATCATTTACGGGCGCGACTCCACCGCAGACAGCTGATTGGTCAGATGCTGATTGATATCGAGACAATTCGTGTATTCTCGGTTGTGTGTTCGGGCCTTCACTTTCAAAACACCATTAGTTCCTAATTCTGCCGTCTGCAAATGCAAAGTGAACGAGTACTAGAGGCTGTCGAACAGCCCAAGGAACGCCAGAACGAGCGCGAGCCGTCAACATCAAGCGCACAAGAGCCCCGCTTGGGCGCCCGCGCCCGCGCCCGCGCCTCGTCCGCTGCGACTCTCATTCATTCTTTCATTCAGCCGCCGGAGCAAACGCGACTGGTCTGCGCGAGCCGGGCGCAGGTGCGAGGCCGCGATCGGTTCACACCTCCGGGTGGCGGCGGGGCGGGGGCGGGAGTTTCTCAATCGCCGGAAGCGCGCGCCCTCCCGCCCGCCCGCCGCTGACCCAGTGCCCGGCCGCCGCTCGCGCAAGGTCGCGCGATGCCACGGGCGGAAACGCGGCGTTTTGTCGCCCCGGAGGTGGAGACCGCGCCGCTAGGCCGCTGGGCCACAACCTGCCTTCGTTACGCGCCTCTGGGCAATGAACAGCCACAAATTGTACTCCATGGTTTCGTGTATTGTATTGCTTACGTCGTCGCTCAAAAACAAAGTTTTTGAGGTTAGTGAAGTAGTGTGTTTGGAAATAGTCACTTTTTACCATTAAAAGTTTCAACAACATGGTTTACAAGAGAGCTGAGATAACGCTTTGTTTTTTGATTGCGAAGTAACGGTTTCCCTCACGTAATACCATTGTCTTGGAAAACGACAATTTTTTAAATGTGTAACATTTCTTGTGTACCGATGACGTACTCGCATTCGGTGTATGTAGTTGGAGACTCAACAGCGATGATTTTTAGTCAAATTGTCGATGACTGAGATAATCGTTCTTGGTACTTTATCAGCAGTCAAGAAGGAAGAATCACTTATGAACATCGGATAATAATGGCTTTGCGTGAACGACATTCTAGGATAATACTCATGAGATCGAGGAATCATCTCCCCCGGATATTTATCTTTTCAATAATTTTTCATACCTTGCGGAAAGAAAAATCCTACCATGTATGAAACGCTCTATCTTTGGTAATCAGAATTGATTTTCGGACGCTCTTTTACGAATGTGTTAATTACGAACTATTAAGGCCTTTGGATCTTCTGGGACCAACCGAAAAAAAATTGCCAACAAAACAGCAACAACGCATTGTACCGTAAAGACTTGCTTCCCAACATACACCGTACAAGTGCTGTACAGAATAAAATTCAGTCTTCTGCAGAAGTAAAGATTACTTACTTAAAGAAAGGAACGACGAAAAATGTAAAATTAGTTCAATACTGCACCTCAGCAAAATAAATTTAAAAAACGCCAAACAATACGCTAAGTAGAACGTGAGCGCGGCTTAGATACACCAAGGAAACCTATATCATTTCAATGGATATGAAACACTTCAAAGGTTTCAAACTCCATCCGAAATTTACGAAGATCTCCAAAGGAAGTGTGGTGAGTTGAGTATCACACCTTAGCGACAAAATGGACGCAAATACATCAAACAACTCAGATAAAAATATTATATTCCAAGGCGAATCACACATTTATCTCATGCTATTTAAAAGGTCATCTGAGATAAAGTGTCAGTGGTGAAATAATTTAGAGATGGCCTAAGTGTGTATTTCTAATCTGGATTAGTGCGCGAAGTACCAAGTAGAGATAAACTGCCACAGTTGAAACTAACGTTTTAGATCCAATAAAAGACTTTGGACCAGGAAAAAAAATAACTTGGCTTAGAGGAGAACAATAGTGTCGCAATGAAAGCAACGAAGAAAATAAAATTTAAAGAATACTTGAG
>JAHLJT010009419.1:26602575-26662575 GCA_031308135.1 Acheta domesticus | reverse complement strand
ACACAAAGCCTCAGACTTAGAGGGCGACCGGGCGGTTAAGAGCCCGAGTGTCCGTCAGCATGCCTTCCTTTCTCTGAAGAAAAAAAAGACCTTCGGTTGGCTGCACGAAAGAAATGTCCCAACGAGCGGTTTGCGGTTCGATGAACAGCTAGTCTCTGGACAGTTTGTGGAAGAGGTAGAGTTTGTGGAGTGCAATTTTGTTCTGGCATCTTGGATCAAAATATTAGTTATTTTCAATACTTCTCAGGAGATGTGCTAGAGATTAATAGAAATACATTGTTACACAATTTACCAAATTATTTATCTGAATACACTAAATTAAAATATCAATTACTGGATAAAGTCGAGATTTAATGCAAAAACACATTTTAGGGTCCCATGATAAGGAAAAACTGTTGATTTTCGAAAAGTCCGTTCGTCCGTCTGTCCGTCCGTATTAGAATAACACTAACGCCTAAAATTTCATATTATGCTTTCAAAAATGAATATTTCACAATCGATCAAGCCCGACTTCAAGTCCTGCAATTTCGAAAAGAATTCTTGAAATTTGGCTGCACGTCATTTGAACCCCCTAGGAATTTTCCAAAATGTTCTCGAAAATGCAGCATTTTTTTAATATTTATAGAATGAATAGAGTGAAGTATTCTTGACGTAGGTCTGATATTCACTGTTGACTCTGATGTTGTTAAAGTTGCAAATGTTTGAGTCTTTGAATCCCCTCGTACAACTGCATTATTAAAGACAGAGAATTTTGCTTCAAATAAAATTTGTTCTTCTCAATTAGTTCATTATATAAAGGTATATACATTCCTTTGAAAATATTAGTAGTTTTCGCGAAAGTTTGAGTGAATTCTTCTATTACGAGATCGAAAATTTGAATAAATGTGAAAAAAATTTGACAAACATTTCTTTTCAATATATTATATGAAAGTAATAAGAACCTCACCAGAACCAATACCTTTGTGTTAATTGATTCATATTGTAAATATTTTGTTCTAATACATTTTTGGAGTTACTTAATGCAATCATCCAATTGCGAGCCCCGATACCAAAAGTTTAAGTCTTAACGAAGCTTCCGATTGGGTGCCAGTGTTTCCCTCTCCGTCCAGCTTAATGACCTTGAAATGCCATTATGTTTAAACCGGAATAAAGGGTACAGGACCGAGATACACCTATGCGATGTTCGGGGAGTGCGAAGGTGCTCTTTACTAAGAATGCCCTAGAGGAGCAGTAGGTGGCCACGAGACGCTGGTGGGTCTTTTAAGCGAAAATAATAGTACCTGGGAAGAGGGTTGTGGAAAATCAAAAAGGTATTGCAGACTCCAGAGAAAAGGAATCTACCCAGAACGAGAAAGTATGTGTCATTGTGTACAAGTTGCCTTTTTTGGATGAAATAATTCGTAAACATTCGACAATGAAGCAATTGAGATTGAGTGCATCTGAAGGAAGTAATTCATATTTTTGCTCCATCGTCATATCTCTCATTTCGGTTCTCATTTCCTGGAGACGAAATAACATAGAGTGTTCGCGATCATTTTACAGTACATTGAATTTTAGCCTCTCGCCAGCCCTCTGAATTTTAAGAAACATGCAAAAGGAGGATACGGGAATATGCATATTTGTGTCACATATAGACGCAAAATCTACTCGACCGATTTTGCTGAAAATTTCACACTTTGTTGTTATTAGTAATGGGAGGGTTTAAAGAGTGTTTGAAATAAATCGGACATGTGGGGGCGTTGTTGATGATTTATTTGTTTATGACGACTCAAGCGCCCCTCAACTTTATGCAACCCGCCGGACGGTCAAGTATTAAGCGTGACTTCACTGCTTAAAAGAATTCAACCCTTGCGACTCTGAAATATCGGCCGGAATTATTACTTGAATCTCGGACAAGTAAATCAAATTTCTCCAAAGCAGTGTCATCGGGAACGCATGCCGAAATTTGAGGGAGAATAAATGTTTTAAGAATAGTACATATGGTAACCATGTCCAAACCAGGACATAGAACAAACCCGTATTTGTGAGAAAGTCTCTCATCTATTAGAATTTTTGCTCAGCTTATCAAAAAACGGGATTAACAATCACGTGACCAATAGTTTGTGATGTGTAATACACCGTAATAGCAAATCATTGCCAAGTTCACTAGTTTGAAGTCAAATAGTCTGCAATGTCTGTGTGGGGAGAAACCGCTAGTAGACAGCGTTCTACTGAAAGCACGACCACCACGGAGACTCAGTGAAATCTGCCGACACTCCAGGTATTCAAATTTTCGTGACGGCAAAATTATGATGGGCAGCTCTCCTCCATAATCATCGGGTGCTGCCGTGCAACTTCCGTTAACGTGATGTCGCTACGCATTGGGTCTCCACGACGGTAGATGCTCTTGGTGCATTATTGTGTCGCATGTATAGTGCGCCACACGCGTGGCATCAGCTGACCACTGCATAGCCGCAGGCGCTCTCGCATAGGCTCACCAATTCGTCAACTCGTTAACGGAAGAAAGAGTGGAGAGAAGTTAGAGAGTTGTGAGCAATGCTTTCCCTACGCCTCTCCAGGCAAGCACCGCCCTCAAAGGATTTAATATCCGGAACATCTGTAGTTGTATTCGCGTGTCTGATCTAAACGACAGTTTCTTTCGGCGGAGATCAGGAAGCAGTTACAGTGACATCTTAATGATGATCCTTAATGTCTAGTCTTTTCTTTCATGGCCGAAATTAATGAATTTGATGCATGACGATATGATATGAATGATTGTGGTGGAATGAGATAAAAGGAAAACCGACAATTCCGACCACGAACACGCTTTGTTGAACTTAAATTCCACAAAGATCGACCGGCATATAAACCCCCACTTTGGTACCCAGAAGTGTGGACAGTTTGTTCTCATCATGCCGGACTGTCTGAACTCGCCATGCAAGCGATCGGCAGGTTTTCTCGGGGTACTCCGATTTCCTCTGCCTCTGCCACCATCATCAAACATATCACATCGTTATGCATCAGAACTACTCATTTCAGTTATGGCGAAAAAGGCCAGGCACTGAGGATCATCATCACGATCGTCACTATAACTTCTACCCTCTTCTTTGGCGAATGAGATTATCAAACTCCTCATTCACATCAGTATGATCGGTATAACCTACTCATTAAAGGCACGCTCATGGGTCTCAATGACCTCAGCAGTGGACGGGTCTTTCAACTCAAATAAATAAATAAATAAGTAAACACGATATTACGAGTCACTCTGAAAACAGTGACACTGTTGATGCATAACAGACAAATCGTTACGAAGGAAAGTGTCCCGGCGGCGGCGTCGGTGCGGTGGTGCGGTGGTGCGGTGGCGGTCGGGCCGCGCTTGGCGGCCGCCGGCGTTGGCCGTTCCGCCGCCTTCTAAAAATACGGCGTCGGCTGGCAGCGACCCCCGGGCGCCGCGGAAATAGCCCGGCCAGCGCCGCCCCGCCGCCGCCGCCGCCGCCGCCGCCGCCGCACGCGCACCCGGCCACGCGCATTGTCAATGGCCGGCCTCACGCCGCACCGCATTACACCGCGCGTGCTCACGCGCCCTCACCCTCTCTCACGACGCACTTCCCACCACTGCACGTTGAGGGCTATTCAAACAACGAGGGGGGAAATGCTGGGCTCCGAATATTATCCTTCTCTTAGGCTTGTGAAATGTAGAATTTGGATGTCGCAATGATACTGAGGACAAGCAACAATGTAGGTTCTGATTATTTCAAATGTTTTACAGATCGGTATAATAAATTTAGCTGAGCACTTAGAATCGCTTTCACCCTGCTTGACGCAACCCGCTAGGCGGTGATGCGCTTCGTGCTCCGTGTTGCAGCGACCCTTCAATCATGATGCCGTATTATTAGCTGGGACACCGAGAATAAAAAGAAGAGGTAGGAGAAGAAAGAAAGAAAAGAAAGACAAGAAAAAGACTGAAAAAAGAAAAGAAAAAGGCGAAGGAGACAGAACAGATAAAGAAGAAACACAAGAATACCAAAAAAGATAATGCGAAGAATCAATAGAAAAATAAAATAGTTGACTTAGTCCAATACTGTGCGTTTTGTATTCACATAGCGCCTCAAGAATTCTGTTCATACTTATTTCTTGCTTAAGAAGTCCTCGTGTAGCGAGGCTCATCCAGTCGTTGCTCACCCGTCATGATGCAAGTAACACGTGTTTTTGCATATGCTGTCACTTTCATAAAGCATTTCGTGAAACAAATCACAAAGAAGAAGAAGAAGCTAATATCAGTACAAATCCTACAGTCCCTGTGATAATTCTTGTGAACGGGTTTCGTTATTGCGTCTAGCTGGATCTTCGGTACCTTCAGTCGCTAGCACACAACGTTGGTACCACTGCTGAGCACTGGCGAGGACACATGAGACAAAATAAAAGCGAATGCCGCTAGTCTTTGTTTCCTATTTAATACTAGTGGACAGCCACTGCAAAGTTCAGGGTTCACAAAATAAAGGCAATGTGGAGCGGCAGCTCGGGTGTGTTTGCCAACAAAACTGCTGCCACAACCAACTCGCAGGACCTCGCTAGCCGTAACAAAATTTTATTCTCCCATTTCGAACATTGTTTAGATGCAAGTTTATTAAACATAGTTTCATATATACTTTACTATTATTAAATCCTGCATTTCATAAATTTCGTACAACAAATAAAACATACAACAAATAATGTGATGTAATTTAATGTGAAATGTGATATGTAATATCACATCTCACATTAAATTACGTTACAATTCATATAATCTCATTTCTATAATTGGTATACAGGTATTAATGGTATAATATGGTCTACACGAATGTTCATTGGTACAAAACATTTAATGAATGACTTATTTTTTTGTAAATGTGTAAATATACAAAAGTTGGATTCGTTTTTAATGTTATTGCAAAGTTGGATGATTGTTACAACAAAAGTTGGAATCATTCTTTAAGTAATAAGAAAATTAGGATTCCCTTGTTTTATCTCATTTTCATTACATGTCATTGCATTCTCAGTCTGCTTTCTTCTTCACAATTTCCTCTTTGACTCCTTATTTTCCATTTACTTTTTCTTCGTATCCCTCTTCCGTGACCTATTGACATTTTGAAGTTCGTTTTTGCTCTCAGAGAGGTGGAGATGATGATAACGATGATCATTATTTTGAATAATGGAAATTGTAGAGAAGATGGAATGGAAAGAAAAAGGTGAGAAGAGAAAGGGCCAAAGGTGGTATGTGGTAGTAGGGAGAGGCTAATTCTGCCACAACGCACAAGAAAAAATCCACACCCGAAGGGTGATGTGAAATCGGGAGTTACAACGTTACTGCGTTAATGATTCCTGCTACCCAAGCCGGCGCATTTCATCTAACATCCGTAGTAAACAATTTTACTTTTTCGTATACAAATTTCTTGACAATATTCTGTAAAAAGTTTTTAATTCTTTAAATTTTTAAAATTTTTTGTAATTTAGATATATTATTATTATTATTATTATTATTATTATTATTTTGTAGCACTGAAGATGGCCGCAATGCGGCCGAAAAAGCTTTATGCCAAAATAAACAGTTACGATGAGGAGCCTACATCAAATATTGATTACGTAAACATGAATTTTAAAACAACGGCTCCAACTTACTACGTTCGAACTACGGGCAAAATAAATGCGTTTATAAATATCGTGTAATTCCAATTTTCAATGAAGCTGGAGGGGGTTCGAAGACTGAAAATTCGAATAATCCGCTCTCGTTTTGGTAAAGTGAGTGTTTCACAACATGATTGAAGAATCAGAAGGATGCAATGTGAAACATTACAATATTACGTATCCAATAAAAAATACGATAAAGTACGTGCTGATGCACCACTAGTTTTACTTGTATTTAGTTGAAAATTGTCAATTCTATATGTTTTATTAAAAAAATAGAAATGAAAAATATCATTTTTGATATACCCTTCTGTGTCGTTTGAAGAAACTCCCATGTTCTCTCTCTCTCTCTCTCTCTCTCTCTCTCCCTTGCCCACCAAAGCAACACGTCTGCGACAACAGTTCTGAAATGCGGTCAGTGCAAGGGCGGAGTGGGCACGGAATGGGTCCCAGCTGCGGACGCGCAGCGCTTTCGCTCTGGAACGGCCCACGGCGCGGCGCGGCACGGGGCTCGCGAAGGCGCTGGGCCAGACGACGACCAACGACGTACATCGGTTCCACGGAACACATTCTCGTCAACTTCTGCCCGTGACCGCGCTTATGCTCTCGCGAGCGAGCGGAGGCAGCCGAACGCGCCTTTGAACGGGATGCGGCGCCATGGACGCTTTGAGTTTAGCTAAAGACGTAGCCAACATGAAGGGAGTGTTTCAATGAAGTGTTGCGGAGAAAGAATGAATGGTATGAAGGAATGACGTGTAAATAATGTAAATTAAGTATAAATATTTCGTTTCTAAACAGTCAACACCGACAAAACCAATGAGCAACTACGGATGTTAGGGACATTTGAATATAAATGTACGAATTCAAAAATGCACTCGTTTACTTGCATGATTAGATTTAAGTAAGCTATAAGTTAGTTTGAGATTACTTAAGACTAGTTGAATGTGCCGTCGCCGACGGTGTGAACTGTTTAAAAGTATTTTCATGTGTTGATAATTTTTTTTCATAATTAATTTCTTTCATGCCCAGCTGTGTTCAAATATGTTCTTACGTCTGACATCGGACTTACCAATGAATCGTAGTAGCTGTTAATGTTATACTCCCTTCAAAAATTCCCAACACTCAATGGTCTTGTGTATTTCCTCCATACGGGATATGAACTGGTAATATTGCAATTTCAAAATTATAATGCCCGTAAAATATTTGCAGATATAAATAATGCGATTTAGCACAGCTATAGTTTTACGTTTTCTTTTCTAATACGAACAAATGATCACCCTTAAACTGTTCTTCTGTATTATTCTCTGTTGCAATTATAAAATCATTCGACACTAGTTCGGACAAATCTGACACAAAATTCTACAACTACATTTGATTCCCCTGAGTTACTTACACTCCATATTTTTGTCCCCTAATTTTTTGAATTTTAAAACTCCACAAACTTAGTATGATTTCTGTTTGAAGGCGACTATAAGCATTAAAATGTTACTATTTTATATGCTTACTTGTATGTGTATAAGGTGAACAAGTTGTAAGTTACATAAAGTGAAAATCAATTGTTGCACTCTTAAGGAATGTATTCTTTACTAATTATACTTACTGTTCTGGTTTTCTTATTATTTACTTCATATTCTTCAAATTGCGATTTTCGAAGGCAATTTGAAAATGTATTACAAAAAAATACCCACTAAATACTTCGAATCTCACAAATTCGCAACAAATTCTCCGTGCGATTTACATTTCATATTGCTCGTTGTAAACAATCAAATGCCAACCTCACAGAGGAAAATTATTGTGCCTTGGACTGAAATAACCACAGGGTACTGGGGTTTAATGAACGCCACCTACGTAGGAAGTATTTAGGAGGCATTGGTTTATTTATCCATCTACCCACTAAGATCGCATCGCTAAAATACGCAAAAGCACGTTTTTGGGAATTTGTTTGAATCTTCTGGCTGTATCCGAAAACAAATTATCAGTTCCCCACCAGGAGACCGAGGCGCGTGGTATAACACCTCATACGTCTCGAATGGTGGTCACCGAAATGTCTAGCCGTGAGCGACGGACCGCAACATCCCAACATCCGCACACTCGGAGTTGCTCAAATACTGCATAGGATAACACCTTCACATTAGCATGAAGCCGCAAGGCAGAAACACTTGTGTGTAAGGCTGCACGTCCTTGAAAATATTCCCTCTCCATAAAATACGCTAACGAAAGAATGACGAGTTTGTATTATTTTGACATTGACACCAAACTACGTGCGTATGCTACTGCTAATGGGGAATTACACCTCAGTGTTGATTCAACAGGTGAAAGGAAAAAACGACGTTCGCGGATTAGAAACAAGAACAGCAGATTCACGTGCAACTCGTACACACGTGACAATGTGACACACGTTGTCACAGAAAACAATGGCATAAAAAAACAAGTTTCATATTTCCTCAAATCCACAAGGTTCTCTTGCCATAAACAACAAAAAAGATAATGAGGGTTGAACCCTGACATAAATAAAACAGCATCAGGTATTTTATTTCTTCGGCAAAGAAATGGGAGAGCTGAGAATATATGAATGATCGCGAGTTGAATGAATGTGCGCACTATTATTATCATCCTCATTCATACTGTTAATCAAAAAATAATTAATGAACACAATAGAAGCAACAATAACGACTCTGACGAACAACTCTCGACCTCGCGCCTGCAAGAACGAGAGTAGCAGGTGGGTTGTACGTATACTTCACTACAGCAAATCTCGGGACGCAGACTCAGCTTAGGCTTAGGAGAAGCGCGCACGAAAGAGTAACAAGAATTCGATAGACGAGCACTGTCTGCAGGCGTCTGCAAACCTCGCTAGCCGAAATGCACGGCTTTTAACGAATACCTATTAAAAAAAAATCGCCGTTTTCCGGCGCATAAATACATAATATTTTCTTCGTAAGGGCGAGAAAGTAAAACCTATTTGGAGATAACGGTATAAAGGAGAAACTATAAATGACTATGTATTTTATAAATTATAGTATATTAATTGTATAATTAATATACTAGTATATATAATAGTATATTGTATCCTGGCGTATAACTGAGGTTAAAGCCAATAAATAAATAAAAATATTAATGAACTTAATAATAATGGTAAAAGTTGTGGTTGTACAAACTTGTGTCATAAACCACCCTGGGGCACTGATTCACTTTAGTACCTTTTGAATATTTATTATTTGTCAAAAACAGTAAAAACTGTATATGACGTACGACTGTATAAAACTGTACATGACCCCCACACGTCATATCTTTTCATATCCCAACAGAAACCAAACTGCCGTGCCCCTGGGGCCCATTAAGCGGAGGGGCCCGCGATTTGGGCGCCATTTGCGCAGCACCCGGGCGGCCCTCGTTAGGCGCAGCGCGGCGCGTCCCCTGCAGCTGGAGCCAACGCGTCTCCTGATCGGGGACTCAGCCACCGCGCGAAACCGGAGAGGCGACGCCCCGCCTTCCTCCCGGCCGCCTCGGCTCTTGGCTCAAAGGCATCCCTTACTAATTGGCCTTCCGCCTGGGCATTGTTTCTCTCAGAAATGAATGATGAGCAACGTTTTGGAAATAAAACCTCGCCGGAGAAAAACACACCGTCGTTCAGAACGTAATTTCAGTCGGATGGTCTCGGATCACGTTTCTAGTCATGAACATCTCTATATCAATATTTCTTGAAAAAGTATCAACCATCTCTCTTGATGTTATACTGCAAAGAGAAATGTATCGACATTTAAAACAAATCTTTCATAGAGAAAATATTATTCTTCGAAATTTTCTCGACTGAAAAAAAATACTTGTGAAGATATTCTATCCTTTCGGATCGGTTACTCTATTTACCTAAGAAAACCCTGCGAAAAAGCAAGGAAATTGAGTGAATTTTTCAAACACTTCAGAAATTCATCCTTTGGGAAGATTAAAAAACGTGTGGTTGCCCTAGAACAAATATCGACTTTATGGCTTGAGACTATTGTTTATTGAGTGGTGTTGTTTAATGACCCAGATGTAATTAATCTCTAAGATGTTTCCTGAGATTCCAGAAGAGCTTAGGATGACGTTTAATGTCAATGAAGCTCGTTGAAAATATTGCTGTAGCACAACAATTTTCAGGGAGCCCAATACTAATATGCAATTCAATCTAGATAAAGCCATACAATGTCGGGATAATTAATAAAATTACTTTCCGTGGACAAATCTTTCTATATCACAAGATATCTATTAATTTTAACTTTTACATTATCCACAAACTAAAGAAATCTACATATGATGAACTTGTGGTACTAATAAGATGAGCCACACATTCACAGAACATTCTCCTGCTAAACGTAAATGTCAAAACCGTCGTTTTTGCTCAAAACGTGGCATATCTTCATACTAAGCCAAATTCTTCATTTTATGAACAAAATATGTTTATAGAAAGATGGTAAGTCACACTTTCATCAAAATTAAAATATTGAGTCTTGCGAATAATGGGAAGCTCCTGAGGATGCTGTGGCATGTATTGTTATTATCTCAAGCCCTTCATATTAATTCATACACAGCTGTAATCAGGCTGGCAAATCTTGTAGTGCAAGCTAATGGAAATCTAAGTTTATCGTCGTATATGCAATATTTTATGAATTTATTGCTTTTCTAGAAACGGAAATGTAGTGTAAATCTAAGAAATTTATCTTTTCTCAATTAGTACACTCACCTACGTTGTGTGAAAACATTTTAAGACAAAGTTTAAAGTGTAACAAAAGGCAATAATTTTGTGACCTATTTTTTTTCGTTGGCTTCGACGTCTTCAGATCTACTTCGCCATTATGGGAGCAAATTTGGTAATGTTAGACATTGAAACTTATCGACGAAATGAGTTATTCCAAATGGCCGGAAGAAAACTACATGATAATTAAGTTAATGAATGCAGATGACAAATTAAAAATTGGAATGCGATATTAAATTACTCGTCATTCCATTTTCAGTGTATAAACGTTGATAACAGAAGCATTAATAATATCAAATCTACTGTAATTTTCATTTTAAACATACTAACTAGACATAGTGCTTCTTCTGAATTTCTTAACTTCGTTCTGATTGGAATCTGGCCCAAGACTGAGTATTTCCGAATCCCCACCATGGAGGTATTCCATTAAAACAATTTGCCCAAGGAAGGGCAAGGGAGCAGCCGAGAGGCAGACGAAGATAGACGACCCAAATTTCGCAGCCTCCAAGATTACCTTGAGCGTTCTTCGTTCTTTCCTTTTCCTTCCGCCGCACCCCCTCCCTGGACTAGGGTCACCGCGGGCGCCGCGAGCGGGCGCGGGGCGTTGATGGGGTCGCCGCAGAAAACGGGAGTTGGAGGGGGTGAGATCGGGGATGAGCGGGGCACGGTCAGGAAGGGCTGGGACACGGCGCGGATGGGCGGGGCATGGCGCGGAAGGGCGAGGTAGGGCGGGGCCGGGCCAGGCGGGGCGGGGCAGGGCGGGGCAGGGCGGGGCGGGGCGGGCAGGGGCAGGGGGGCGGGGCAAGGCGGGGCGGGGCAGAGCGGGGCGGGGCAGGGCAGGGCAGGGCGGGGCAGGGCAGGGCGGGGCAGGCGGGGCAGGGCGGGGCAGCGGGGCAGGGCGGGGCAGGGCGGGGGCAGGGCGTGGGGGGGGCGTAGCGGGGGAGGGGAGACGCTTTGTCGTCGGCCGGCGATTAATTGCATGTCGCGCGCCTCCCTGCCTTCCTCTCAGCCCGCGCGGAGGCGGGCCCCCGGGGCATCTCGGCCGAGCGGGGAGGGAGCGCGGGGAGGGGTGGGTGGGGAGGGAGGGGGAGAAAAAAGCGGCCGCTTCCGCCGCAGGACGTCCGCAGTGCACTCGGCGCGGGGGCTCCAGCGCTCGCCCCAGAGGCCTCGAGGCGACGCCGTCCGAAGGAATCGCCTGCGGCTGCGCCCCGGGGGGCGTGTATTTTTTTGACAAACAGCTAGCGCTTTCGGAACACGTCGTTCATGGGCTGCACGACTGGCACAACTCGAGAAATAAACTTACGAAATAAATGTCTTTCAAGTTTCCGCTGACACATCAAACACAGGAAACCTAAGTTTAATAATTAGACGTCTGCTATCGAAACTATCTCATTTCATTAGGGAATATTTTACAAGAGAAACAAAACCCTTACATCGATACGCGTTCTCCTATGAAACGGGATATTTTCTAAACAAATTTTAATGGGTTAGATATGAACTATATACCTTTGTAGAGTTATGGAGGCTCTCTTAAACTCAACAATAATGCCAGGAAGTGACTTCGGTAAATAGTTTTTTTATAGCCAACACCTCAATAGATGCAGTAAGGAGTAAGTATTGTTATAGGAGTTCTGTTAATAATAACTACTAACTGGGCCTGAGCGAATATTTCGCAATTAGAAAGCATTATTACAAATGTTTAAAAACTTCATACTGGATCACAACTACGAATGGCAACAGTCCCTGAACTGAATGTTAAAGCATTATAGGTCTGTCATGACGGACCTATTTACACATCAATACTATTTTACAAAGATTTACAGGTTCTACTCTGCTCTTCAATGAATGCTACGGAGTGCGGGTACCCAGAAGAGCTACATCTAGCAAAAAAGATTCAAACGAGGCCTCATTTTGTAGAATACTGCTTAAAGACACGTAACTCGGGCTCCCCGCATGTTTCCCTGCATGTTCCTCGGAATTCCTCACATGTTCCCTTTCATTCTCCAAGCATGTTTCCCGCAGGTTTCCCTACATGTTTTCACATATGTTTCCTGCATGTAATGTCGCAACATTCTAGCATGTACCCTAAATATTTCTCGTATGTTCCCCATTAGACGTCAACTGCATATTCCCTCGCATGTTCACACCACATATTGCTCCTAACCCCCGTATATTTGCAGGTATGCTCCCACACATTCACCGCATGTTTCCACACTTTTTAACCTGGAAATAGAACTGCACATTAAACAATTTAACATTAAATTATATTTCTTATAATTTATGACACTAAATGACTGCAACACACACTGACGACAACGTAGTGGTCTCGCTGGTGGTGTTTTCGCCACTACGTTGGGGCTGGTACGATGCACAAACCGTCTCAAGAGAAAGGGATCCCTCCAGTCTCTCTTCCGATAAAGACGTCTTGCACTTAGCTGATATAAAATAGTTCTAACGTTATCAACCGGTGATGTTTTGTTTTCTAAGTTCTAGGAGTTATCATTTATTTATTTACTGTAGCTTAAACGTGAAACTTTACCTTGCTCGTACATCGCTTGTTTAAATTTTCTTTAGCTTACAAGTTGAAATAATTAAATGAGATTACATACTCCGTTTTTTTCTCTAAAAGACAAGAATAATCATTTATTAAAAAAGAGGTAAAAGACTGATCAAATCAAATAAAAGGCTGATTTTTACACAGTTAAATTTTAACTACCAAGACTGCCTAAGTTTTTCAATATGAGGCTATCTTCAAGACCAAACGATGATAAACCCCAAACGTGAGGTTGGCAGATGGGACTTGAATTTTAACGACTCTAAACGTTTGACCATTCAACATTCAAATAAAATATACCATAAGGAAGCAAAATAAATGGAGTATCCACTGATATAATCAAACATCTCAAGACGTAACCGGCGTTGCGTAAAAAAGTAAAAAGCAAACAACTCGTTCGAACCAAACTCGCTCTCCCCTATTCTTTTTCTCACTTAATTCCTGCATTTCAAAGTTAATGCCAAGTCTCCACCCTTCGGCTACCACGATTAATGAAAATCATTCTTGACTCTAGCCATCTCAAAATTTTCAACAAACTTTACACTGAAATACACATACGGATTTACTAGTCTAAAAATAGTAGTTACGTTTTAGAACGTTTTCATGTACGCAGCGCAGTTTGTAAGCCTTTCCATGTATCCTTATATCTGTTTATCAAATAGTACTTGCGTCTCGGGTATTTATTCGCTTTTGACGAAATGCGTGTGGAAGCACTGCTATATCCCAACGACTATCCTCACGGAGAGCATACGCTGTTAGGGGTGACATCAACGTCGCAAGTTTGTGAAAGAATGATTTCGACGATGATAGAAAATGATTAATGCACGAAATGAAATACTGAAAAAACCCTGCTGAAAGCGGTGTTTGTTGAAAAAATTATTCCACATGGAGAAATTCTAATGACATGCCTGGTATTTCGCCAAATGTTCTGAAGCAGTGATGCAGCAACGAGAGGAGAAAAGGCAGTCGCGCCAGGAGTCACCATTAAAGGGATGGCACGAAAGCACCTTTCTTTGCTCTGCATTAAAATTGTGTATTTTATATTAAAATAAATTGCATAGCAAGAAACCAGTATGAACTGGCCGGGCGTTGGAGGAGGACCTCATTAGTCGGTCGGTCGCCTCTTATCAATTCAAGCAACCAGCTAAGTTCGTTTATTCGCATCTGTTGGTAGTTTTCTCGGTGCGTATCACTGTTTCCTAGAACACGGCATGGGTATTTTGGAGAAGAAAAGGAGGACTGGCGAGGCAGGAACATTTAAAGCAGAGTGAGAGCTAGCTTAGTTTTTCACCCCTCATCACAAAAAGATCAAATTGGTTGATGTGTAACGTTGTTGGTGTTGTTGTTGTTAAGTAAAAGAATGCTTCATTGCAAGCGAAAGCACTAAGATGAATCCGACGGCGGTCAGGGGGTGATTTATCGGACTAAGTCAGCCGCTCTGCTGGGAAGACGTGGCGACCGGCGACTTTTCTGTTCCGCGGTGGAATGGTGCACCGGGCGGGAATTCTGCCGACCTCTGCGCTGTACTTGGGTTTCCTTTCTGGCGCGTGAGGGTTTATCTTCACAATAGAATATCTCACGGCATTTCGCGTCTTTCTCGGTCGTGCAGCTAGATCTCTCATGATCGCCAGCACTACTCGATATGGTCGCGATCATGCGACTCCTTACGGCACGACCGAGAAAGGCGCAAAATGCCGCGAGATAATCCATAGTGAAGACAGGCCCCAACACGCCAAGAAATATTGTTAGGCCCCAACACGCCAAGTATATATGTTATCACTCCGGGCAACCCCCACACAAGCGCTTTTGTGTTAACAAACGATGGCTGAAATGCAATGGCAGAGATCTCCGTTGGTGAGAGGAAGTGTCATCGTCATTCTCCAGGAAGATAACACTTCTTGGATTGCAAAGAGGAATTCAAAATATTTATTCCGTCAGCAAGAAGCTTGTAATCCGATTCACTGAAGCGCTTGAAGTGTGGGAATGAAATCTGACGCTTAAAGATAGTCAAGTCAGTGACACATCGAGAACGTTATTTTCCATACAGCAAATTCTAACTTGGATGGTCATACATCCGTTGTTATTCTTCTTTCAAGATTTAAAAAACATTTTTTTTTGTTTTCCCCCCTACACTAAAGGATATTGAGGAGACGTGCTGAATCACTTTAACAATACGATCTACAATTTCCTATTCTCAATTACATGTTGGTTTCTTTTGAGCTTAAGTTCACACGTACGTCAGGACTGTCTGTTAGTGTAGTTCCAAAGATGCAGATGGTGAGAGATACATAACTAGACGGAAGTATCACGCGAAAATCTGTCAGATTAGGACGCTTCTGAGGTGAAAACGTGGTACAAACGACAGGAGACAAGAGGAAAAGTAGCTATTTTAACTGATACTCTTACTCCTCGGCAGGACCCATATATCCCTGTTCATATCAATAATTGAAATAATGCAGACAATGTTCTATATTATTCGTCGAAGGTATAGCTCGATCAAGCGAAGAATGAGAAGATGATTGCGGCGCGTCGTGGAACTAAGAGTGTAAACACGGGTCTATACAGTCAGTTTCGCTCAAATGTCGCAAGGAGCATGAAGCGAGTTGTTTATCGGTGTAGCTTGTGGAAATATGAGTTCTCGTCAAGGTGTGACACTTCGCGGCCAGGCAAGACGCCTTGCATATAATGTTTTTAAACTTTGATAGTGAAAATGACGGACCTAAAATACCTCTAGGATGCACAATCAACCGTGCAGTAAGCAAAATTAAAGTTATGTGAAAACACGATACGCAAAAATTCAAAAAGAAGGATGTGAAGCTGAGAGATATCGGTTTTTGATAACATCGCCGAAACGATTAAAAGTGAACCAAAAAGAAAAACTGTTATGGATGAAATGAAATGTTATAGATGAATTTAAACATTTTGTATTCTTCATTCATCTTCTTTAAGGCTTATGCGATTTTGAGGTATGCAATATAACCAAAACATTAATTTACTATCATAAGTATTTTAAATATTCTTCATTTCTGTGATGCTTGCTTCTTACATAATAAGAATTTGATTTGGTATATATTCTGAGAAACTACTTAAGTTAAATTAAATGATTTACAAGTATATGATGTTACAGTACACATTTTCTGTTCATCAAAGGAATTTGATAAAAATTGAATCATTCTGCAGAGAAAAATAAAATGTTATTTCTTCCAATATGAGGTGCAAACATGTCCAAATACAGTTAAAAATTAATTGGGAAGATACCAGATTTGTGACAAAATAAATCGTTTATTCCCGAAACAGTTTGCCAGGGTCCCATTTTTAATTTGATTAGAGTGTCCTTATATCACCGTCTCTGTCGCTTTGGCTATAAACATAGACAGTGGCGCGCTCCTGTAAACATCATTCTCAACTTGGTCGAGTTATAACAAAGTTATTTTCTCATTGTTGTCTGTCGATATGAACTCTATACTGAACAACACCATGTTGCTTCTAATTCAGTATGATACATTTCGAGCGTTTCGGTTGACGATTTTTGAGGACTTCCTTTCTGCAGGAGAAAATCAGTTCGGAAACTTATTCAACAAACCCTGTATCTACGAGGCGCCTAATACCTTGAACCCATTCCTTCGGCGTTCCTGAAATAACGGTTCCGGAGAAACAGCCTGCGGCGGTAGCAGTGGTGTGTGTTTCTGCGAATCAGTAGCGTTCTGCAGCTGGAGAAGGGCGCTTTTGCGGCCACGCTAGAGGAAAACCAGACTGGCAGGTGGCGCTGGGGGAGGCGGAGGCGAAAGCGGAGGCGTGGCGCTTTGGGTGGATGCGGCACGTGTCGAAGACCTACGTTTCTCAATGGTACAGGTTTCCAGTATCTCCGAGTGTTTTAGGCTTATATTACCCAACAGATGCATGGGCATGGGTATTCCTTCGTTACCACATTCTAGTGCCATAAGAAGTTTAGTTTCTAAAGTGAATTGGACCATGAATCTCCCAATGCCTAAAATGATTCTAAATTCAAAAATGTAAATCGCAACTTTCGGAACGTGAATCCTAGCACGAAAGTATTAAAAAACACTTCATTTTTATAGCTGTAGCATTCGAGTATTTTAATATCTATATTTTTCTTTAATTAATTTTGAAAAAAAGTCGCCACTATTGAGCTGATGAAACAGGCTGCACAACCACATATGTCGGAAGCTGAGAGCTTGGCTCAGGCTGAGGCGCTGCCCCGCTGGGGGGGGGGAGGGATGGAGGAAGGCAAGAGGCTATGACATGCAGTACACTTACGGGACTAATAACTTCAGATGGCGCGCCTGGGATACTACAATAATCAGTTAAGTGAAGCAATATTTACAAAATAGTATATTTTTACTGTAATAAGTAGTAATATGCTACTATAGTACTAACATGCTACTATAGAATAAAGTTTACAAGGATATTGCCCAAAACAGTAGGTAAGTAGAGTGAAACAATTGAGTATTGGCATCCAAATAAACAAGACCGTTCAGATGCAAACCATTCTCCTGCAATATGACAAATGAGTGAGTACTCGTTTTTCTGGTGCACCAATGATTTAAGAAATTAAATTAATCATCCGATTGAACTGTAGTAAACTCAACAGACATTTCCTTCGTAATTAATTTAATATGTTAGAGATTCGGGAGATTAGAGGTATTTGTGAACCAGCCTGGATTATCATCAGAGAAAATTTAGGATTCGTTCCACCTACAGTGTGAAGTTCTGATTTTTGTATTTTTTTCATTCTTTTCCGACCCTCTCCCGCCAGCCTGCGACTTCGTTTCCGCCAGGGCGAGCAGGTCTGCTGGCGCCGCCGCCGCCGCCGCCGCGCTCCTTGGGCGACCCCTCCCCGCTCCCCGCCTCCAGGTCTCGCCGCCAGGGAGCGCGCGTGCGGAGAATGAACGCGTCGGGCGCAATTTCTTCTTCCCGCTTCTTTGGTCTTTGGTCCTGCCTCGCTCGACCTTCTTCTCCTCTGCAATCTTCCTTAGTTTTCTTATTGGCGCGCGCGCTGAATCACCGTGTCATGGTTTCGTCGCATGTTTTTCTCCGGAACAGGGTTGTGGAAGGTGGTTCACAGTCGTCAGGCAGACCAGACACGTTCATTTTTATATAAACGAAGTGCTTACATTACAAGAACGTGTATTCTTTGAATATTGAACATTGGATGGCTACTCATGTTTATATTTGAGAAGTACAAAAAATAGTAAATCTGGTATTATCACCTGGCTCCGTGTTCACAATACACTAGTACTGGTACGCATGCAAGTACCTTAAAACTATTCTAAATATTCCTTTTGATCACACGCACAATACACTAGAGATTTTCATTTCATCAGTCAAATAAGTTCCCAACATTTCAGTAGTTTTCAAGTAAAAGAATTCATATTTTTATGACTTACGTGGGAAACAAAAGATAGACGCCTAATGATGGAGCGCGTTTGTATATTTGAACAGTATCTAAACACACAATACACAATATATTTCTTACACACCAAAAGAAAGAAGTAATCTGTGTAAAGGTGTAGGAAATAGCTTGAACACTTTTTTTAAATTGTAACGATGGTCCGAATAAAAAACATGTCTTATCATGCGAGCTTCCACGTCATTTTAATTTTAATACTGTCCCAAAAGTGAGTGATCAGTCATAAGACATGACTAATGAGTTAGCAAAATATAGTATGCGTGTGTTTCTTCAGCCTAAGGGGTTTTCATTCACAACAAAAGGACGTGGTATTATTATTTTCCATCACTGAAATCCATCTTCCCAGTCTATGTTCTATCAATCAATTAATGGCGAGACCGACGCCATTAATTGATTGATTGATTGTTTCTGGGCTGTCGTTGCATCCATTTCTATGTTCATTAGTAATGATCTACCTCAAATGGTAGCGGTGATTCTCTCCTTCTGTACGATGAGATGCAGCACCGACCTACCCATTGGCTTGCAGGTATTTCCCCCAAGGTATCTCCCGAGCGGAACACCGTTCCTGGCTGAACACACACGACATATGTGGAAGTGCAATGTGTGTATCGGTAAGCGTGCTTAAGGGGAAAGGATAGGACAAGAAAGAGGAGGGACAATCATGTGCTATCTGTGGCGCGTTTGTTACGGTACTGTTCCGGGATTTGCTAGGAAATGATTGGAGAAACCACGGAAAACAACTGTTGAGAGCTGACGGCCGCTAGAAAATTCTCCTTCACAGAGCGGCTGAATTCCACTCGAATATCCGACGGGACTCGAACCTTAGGACCTCCGGACACAGTCGCTGGAAAGGCACCTGTGATGCTGGCTCAGAGCTATCTCAGCAGTTGGAACTACATCATCTTCGCACAAAACAACCAGCAAAAGGAAAAAAAAAACCTTCTTCGATCAAACGGTGTTTGCGTGTGTTTTAAATAAAGTAATTGAAACTTGCCAAAACAGAAACATGTTTCTCTTCTTTTGCAACTGGTAAGAAAATTTTCATAACGTTTTATGAAATTCAGTAATATCGCTAGGAATCACAAAAATATTCAACGAGGAAAGCAGACGCCGAAAGCAAAGTTGATGACAGAAACCTGAAAGCAAACAGGGAAGGATAGCAAAACCAGCGGCACAAAAATAAAGAAACGCCTGTGGATTCGAATACACAGTCAATCAACAGGTTCTCGAAATCGAGAGGCTCAACCGAAGACGAATTCCTCTCTCATGAATCTCACCACCTCGCTCCTAGTCGACGGGAGGCGTCTGCACACAATTAAACAGCACGAGTTGCCAGAGGACAAACAACCGACTTCCTCCAAGCAGATGGTAACTGCGTGACAGATCATCCCCCTGGAACTGAATTCTAAAGTAGGGGGAAAGCGGTGAGCAAGGGAACTGAATCAAAAGTTACCGGGCGGACAGGAAGAACAAACAGAATGAATTTATTAGAACTTGGGCGTCACTCGAGGGCTCCGTTTCAGAATGGGAATTTTGCGACTTCTTCGTGAAGGACAGGGATTGAACAGAACACTGGGGAAGGGATGCGACGACGTTTTCCAACTCAATACGTTCCTTTTTCTACGGGAATTGTTACTGTAGGTATGATTTGATTGTTTGGAACAATCTGACTCGCGCTGCTGACATATTCGCGAACAGATTAACCTACACACATGTTCTTGATACGTATGACGTTGTAATTGACTACTGCTCATTATTTGTTGAAACATCTTGCACGGAAAAATGCAAAAAACACGGGGAAGCATGCACCATTCGGAGAAAAAAAAATCTTGATAGAAAAATGAAACCCAGCAGGAACCTACCTATTTGTTATAAACAATTGGGTTCAAATGGACGAGTTTAAAAATCTAACCGACCAAATCTGAAATAGATAAAAGCTTAAAAAAGTTTGAGGTCAGAAAGTCAGGAATACTTGCTTGTTTTTATACAAAGTCTCAAGAGAGAAGAAGACCAGGAAACTCTCGTATCAAAAGGAGAAGGATGTCGAAGTAAATTTACAACACAACGGTACGGTTCCGAGCATTTTACTAATGGAAGTTCGAAAGCGGCGCTCATATTTCGTGCCACAAGAGAAGTGATACGTAAGAAGACGGCATTAGCACAGAACGAGAAATTGCGATGTGAAGTCGCCGTTTACAGTCTCACAGTCAAACAAAATGATAACAATGTACAAAATAAAGAAACTAAAAACGAAATTTATTGTAAATTGAATGTAGATGAATTTATATTATCCCACCGCATCGCAAAAATTTGAAAAGGATTTATTTAATACAATATATAAAACACTGTAACAATACAAACTAGTTTCGCAGACATTTTTCAATTCTCATTGTTACAGCAGTGTAAAATTTAAATAAGTCCAAAATACAAAGAAATAACAAATAAAATTTCACATTTTAAAGGCATAAACATTAAAGGCATATAGATGTATCTTTTCCAATAGCGTAAGAAAAAAAAGTAGTGTCCTTTATACTTTGTTTAAGATAACAGCAGTGACGATTGTATCTGTGGAAGTGATGGCAGAAATAATTGCGTGGCTGTGGTAATAATGATGTCTATGTTTATCACTTCATAAACAGATAGCAAAGGGAAGGTGAGAGGAAAAGTGACTTACGATGTGCGTTGGGACTCGGAATGCCGTGGTGTCGGAGGCACGGGCAGTGGGAGAGAGGCAGGACGGGCTGCGCCTCGGGTGGAGGGCGGAAGCAAACAAACAGGGCGCAGGCGGGGGCGGGGGCGGGGCGTTGCGCGCCTGCAGGAGGCCGCGTCCACTGAGTGAGGTTGCGCTTCCGCAAACGCCCCCGAGGCGCGCGCCCCGAGCTGTTGATTCAGCCCGGAGGCAGGGCGGGGTTGGGGCGGAGCAGGGTGGGGAGGGGAGTGGGAGGAAGGGCGGCGCGGCGCTTGGATTTCAGAGCGGGGTTCATGCGGGTGGGCTAGACGTGTGAGGCGGGACGGGGAAGGGAGAGATGGAAGAGAGGCGGGGGTCGCTGGGGAGGGGAAGGACGGAAAGAGGAATGGCGGGAAGAGGGGGGACGGGGAGAGGAATGGCGGGAAGAAGAATAGCGGGAAGAGAAGTGGTAGGAAGGGGGCGACGGGAAGACGAATCGCGGGAAGAAGAGTGGCAGGAAGAGAAGCGGGAAGAGGAGTGACGGGAAGAGGAATGGCGGGAAGAGGAGTGGCGGGAAGAGGCGTGGCGGGAAGAGGAGTGGCGGGAAGAGAAGTGGCAAGAAGAAGAGTGGCGAGAAGAAGAGAGGCGGGAAGAGGATTGTCGAGTAGAGAAGTGGCGGGAAGAAGAATGGCGGGAAGAGGAGTGGCGGGAAGAGGCGTGGCGGGAAGAGGAGTGGCGGGAAGAGAAGTGGCAAGAAGAGTGGCGAGAAGAAGAGAGGCGGGAAGAGGATTGTCGAGTAGAGAAGTGGCGGGAAGAAGAATGGCGGGAAGAGGAGTGGCGGGAAGAGGAGTGGCGGGAAGAGGAGTGGCGGGAAGAGGAGTGGCGGGAAGAGAAGTGGCAAGAAGAAGAGTGGCGAGAAGAAGAGAGGCGGGAAGAGGATTGTCGAGTAGAGAAGTGGCGGGAAGAAGAATGGCGGGAAAGAGGAGTGGCGGGAAGAGGAGTGGCGGGAAGAGAAGTGGCAAGAAGAAGAGTGGCGAGAAGAAGAGAGGCGGGAAGAGGATTGTCGAGTAGAGAAGTGGCGGGAAGAGGAGTGGCGGAAGAGGAGTGGCGGAAGAGGAGTGGCGGGAAGAGGAATGGCGGGAAGAGGAGTGGCGGAAGAGGCGTGGCGGGAAGAGGAGTGGCGGGAAGAGAAGTGGCAAGAAGAAGAGTGGCGAGAAGAAGAGAGGCGGGAAGAGGATTGTCGAGTAGAGAAGTGGCGGGAAGAAGAATGGCGGGAAGAGGAGTGGGCGGGAAGGAGGAGTGGCGGGAAGAGGAGTGGCGGAAAAGGAATGGCGGGAAGAGGAGTGGCGGGAAGAGAAGTGGCAAGAAGAAGAGTGGCGAGAAGAAGAGAGGCGGGAAGAGGATTGTCGAGAAGAGAAGTGGCGGGAAGTGGAATGGCGGTCTGGGGGTCGGCAGGGAGAGGTTTCGGGGGAGGTGCGTGTGGGCTAGAGTTGTGGGGTGAGGAAGGGAGAGACGGAGAGGACGGAGCGGCTGATGACACTTGGGGCAGGAAAGGCGGGGAGAGTAGTGGCGGGAAGAGGCGGCTTTGGAATAGACGGGGAGAATTTGCGGGAGAGGTGCGTATGGGCTAGTGGTGTGAGGAGGGGCGCTGATGGGCGGAGAGCAGGACAGCTGTTACCAGTTGAGAGCAGTGCAAAAGCCTGCCAATGGACACCACATTGATTGCAGAGTTTTGGGACACACCTCGTCTTTAAAACTGATTTTCTTCAGTTACCTCAATCTGAGTGAGCAGCAACCGCATTCAGAAAATACATTGACCTAAACCAAATCATGTGCTTTAAATACAGATGATACTATTAAGAGTAATTCTCAATTTTGGCTTTCTGACTTCGTGAATCACTTCTTTTGGCTCCCACATGTCTTGAAATGTGAATACACGAAAATTAGGCTCAAATCAAGATCACCCTTAAATATTACAACTGATAGAAGAAAATACTGTTGGGAAAAACTCCGGAAACTCGATAGATTCTCTAAAGCTGAACCACTCTCAGCCTCTCCATAACATTCAAGATTATCCATACGTTTCTGGAGAACTGCGCAAGAGTAGGAGAGCAATGAAAATGCACAGGTCACGACAGAAGTTTCTTTTCATTCCATTGTTGGTGACTCCAGCCGGCAAACCACAAAACATTTGAATGTCCAGTCAGCTTTCCAGTAATTGTGGAGGATCTAGTTAGTGCCTCATCTACAGTAACACGGTAGCTTTATGGTCTAAAACATGATTTACGGTAAAGAAATGAAATCGGAATTGAAAAAAGTAATTGCTTTGTATGTTTAATCTTTTTGCTCTCTTTTGAAATCTAAACATAGCCATTCTTCGTAATCTTCTCGAAAGAGGCTCAAGAAAAACTTATTTTAAAGAGTAAGAGAAACATATCCCGAACCTTCTTCCATCAAGAGATTGGAACTAACAAAAACTAAAATGCATTTCAATATTAAAAATGATCGAAATTATACAACTGACCGTACAAGCGTTTGCAATGGAGAGATCCAAAGATGGTTCCTCCAATATTAATAAGCACATCAAGTTTCAATGTCAGGTCTCAGTATTTGACTCTGGCAGTCTGATAACTCTGTTTGGCCCACTGATGCTGGTTAAAGATACATTAGTATCACTTGAGACGAAACAGTTGGGCCATATACTGCAATATGCAAAGGTTCCCGCTGGTAATCAAACGGCTGCGTCTAGGCTCGACATGTCCCCTCGGCGCAGGATCGTAAAGAAAGCACTAAAGTACTTCCTGCTGTGCGCATGACGGCCGCCATCTCGACAGTCCCCCAGCACGACAGCCTTCCATCTGGAGGTGGACGCACCATCCACAAGTTTAGGAAAATTCCTCTAGTCACAAGCGGCTCTGCGGTTATTGTGGCGTAGGTCGGCTATGGTGTGAAGTGGTTGTCATGCCGCACCACTAATTCTATGTGTGCGGTCAAGCCCCACGAACATCGAAGGGTGTTTATGGTGTGACACATTCATGATGAGCGTGACGGGTATACTGTAGCACGCAAATAAAGTGTTCGAATACCATTAGGGTGTTTCCGTCAATATTAATCCGTTAAATGAAAAGCACCAATGTTCGATTTGACTTTGTAGATGACAGATAATATAGAAACAAGGACTTGTGCCAACTAGCGGTAAAATTGGACGTCCGATTTAGCGCACTAATGCCTACGGTGTTAGCAATGGCAAACTTCTTCTGGAACAACTTGATTAGGAGTGTTAGCAAAAGAAACGCGAACTTCAGAAGGGATATCAACCTATATTCGGAAAGAAGACCCTGCATAATCTTACAGTTGCAATGTCTTCCATTCCGTTCTTATAAACACAAATATATTTTAAGTTTTGCAATTAAATGTATTATCTAATATCCATAATAAAACACGTACATAGTCATTATGTAATATAACATTATTTTTTATAGTACGAATTTTGAGTTTATTTCATCGAACGCTGTATCGATACTATTTTACTTGCATTTCAACCCCTCCCCATACACAAGCGTCTTGTTATGAGTTTTATCGAATAAACTTTTCCTTTCCTGCAAGTTCCTTATTTTCAAATATAACCTTTTCGTGTAATGTGGCATGACTTTGGGCAGCTCTATAAACTATGTTCATTGACAATACTTCTTAATAATAATATAAAAAGTACATATTCACCATCGAATCCTGTAAGAAAGAATAAAGAATGAACAGAGTTATCTAAAAAAGAAGATAATTATAGCAATTAAAAATTGTTCAAAAGAAATGTTGATTGAAAATAACTTACACGGTTGCTAAGAAGAGCAAAATATCCAAAGATTCATCACGAAGAATCCACGAGTATTATCGTCGCACAAGAACAGGAAGTAAAGCAAGAATCAACGATGGCGATAGAACTTTATAGAAACACTCCTCTCTCAGTAAGTACTAAATGTTTAAAGGAAAAATACCATTCCGAATGGTATTTTTCTGCTGTTGACACGCATGGCAAAATAAATGTAGATGGAGGATTACATTTTCATTTGTATCGATGTTCAAAAAGGAAACCTACGTCACCGGGCTTCAATCTCGAAGCAAATGGACTAAAAACCTCTCCGTCGAAGGGTGGGGGAACACATGGGCGCCGTGTGACGATCAACCCATCCCCCCTCGCCTCGCCCGTGCGTCCGCCGACCCTTTACGAGCGCGGCCCTCCCCCTCCCGTTGGTTTTACGGTGCGCCGGGAAGTCGCTTCCCCGCCTCGCTCCGTTCTGCTTCGCCGGCCCGCTGCTCCGGCCCGCTCCGCCGTGACCCACTGGTCCCAGCACCGCTCCTCTCCCACCCTCCCTCCCGCAGGCTTCGCCCCGCCCCCCGGCCTCCCTGCCCACACTCCGCTTGCTGCTCCGTTCCCCGCCCCACCTCCCAGCCTCGCCCCCTGCACCACCCTTCCGCCCCCGCCCCGCCCCACCCCCGCCATCACCCCGCCCCGCCCCCTTTCTGCTCGCTATTCCGTCCCCCAACCCGCTCCCTCCCCCGCTCCGCTTCCCACCATCGCCTCCTGCACCGCCCTTCCGCCAGCCTCGCCCCACGTTCCGCCCCGACTGCTCGACACCGACCCTCGTCCCTCACTTTCTCCCTTCTATCCCTTCCACCCCGTTCTGCCCCACCTATTCCGACCCTTTTTTCCGTTCCGTTCCCTCCTTTCCACCCCGCCACACCCCGTCCCGTGGCGCCCGCCCCCGCGCACTCCAGTGGTTTTACGGCTCCGGGGCGACGCTCCTTCCCCTTCCGCTTGGCGCCTGCAAATCTGGGGCCGCGCGCCGCCGGATCGTCGCCCGCTCGCTGGCTCCGACGCGAAAAACGTGACCGCGACGAGTCGCCAGAAGCTCTCGGGTCTTTTTGCTTCGGGCGCGTTTCGGAAATTGCGCCGCTGTTTTAACGGGGACGAGCGGACGACGAAGAGGGCGGCAGGGTCGGAGGCACGGCGCCACGCCACTGGAGACCAGGGCGAAGACAAATGAAGGCAGGCGTGCGGAATCCTTGCCCGCCGCGACTACTTCCGAGTCAACGTAGGGGGAGGATATGCTGGCAGAGTGGAATCTTTCGTTATTCTTTATTGAAGGTGGGGACAATTCTGAGCTGCCTTCATTACAAACATGAATTCGAAAATCTCCAGAATCCCGACGACAACGACGACGACGAGGATGATGATGACGATGATGATGGCAGTGATTAACAATTTAAGAGGCGTCAACATCTACGATCATTTTCGCCCACGTCAAAATGATTTAAAACATTATCCAGCAGTGCATAAAAGTAAATCTCTTAAACCATCGTCTTCGTGAAGCGCCGGTTATCAAAACAGCGCTGCTACGTTTGCTCCACATGATCGTTCGTGAACTAATGAGGTTCACTGCACTCGTACTTTCCCCGGTATATGTAAGGCCTCAAACTCAGAAATCGAATGACGCCGTGGCCAACATTCGATAGAATACACACGCAATATGAAAGATATAACGAACATTCAATGCGCAAAACTGGAGGGTGATGCACACACGAGATCGCTTTATATAGCGTGACTGCGAATGCGTTTCCTCGCACGCGCTAGGCCGGATGGGGGACGAGGCTGCGTGGACCGCCGCCATAATTTCGGAGCGGTGCGTTGGCAGGGAGGTGGGCGCCACCGCGACCGAAATACCTGCGTCACAGGTGACGCGCGACGCCGCGCTTCACAGCGACGTCAGACCGTCGTCGCGACGCCAATGCTCACGTCCAAGCACACGCACGCACACCCTCCACTCCGCCCACGCACTCTTCTCCCACGAGCGCGTCACCACCGCCGCACGTCTCTCGGAGCGAACGTCACACCCGTCACCAAGTCTTTCCATCACCGCCCCCCACGCCCCGCCCCTTCAGGCGATAGGAACAGGAATGGCTTCCTAGGTTCCGTCATTCGTTATGGATTGATTGATAGTGACTCCGGGCGCGTCAACTGCTAAGGTTCCGTAAGTGCAGTGCGTGTTTTTCCTCGGAAGGTAGCGGTGATCTTCCCAGCTGAATGGAGAGATCCGGCGCCGACCTAACGTCGGCTAGCGCGTTTTCCTCAATCAGATATCTCTCACCAGCGGGGCACCGCCCCAACCACGATATGCTCTAAGCTCCCGAGCGGTCTCCCGGCATGTGTGTTAGCTTAGTGCATGTAATTGTGTGTAAGTAAAGGACGAGGACAGGACAAGGAAGAAAAAGGAAAAACAAATAGCGCTCGGAGCCGTTTGTCAGGGCACTGCCCCGACATTCGCCTGGTGTTGATAGAAAGCACAGAAAACTACCGATCAGAGCAGCCGGCCATTAGAGTTCTCTTCCAGACAGCGACTGAACGCGACCTATCCGACAAGCTAGAGTCGAAAATCCTTCGTTATGGAGATAAGCGCAAAAAGCGAATAAACTCATGCAAAAGGGAAATGGCGATCCAGCAATTACTATTTTAATATCATCGTTACCAACATCTATCCAATACATTGGTCATTTTTACTGTGGGAGCGTACAGATGCTCAGTATTGATTCCACACATGGGAAGCGGAGAAGAGTATCTATGTTATGAGTGTAAATTGTATGAAACGGAAAACTTTATATTGATTCTCGTTGCCTACCTTCTTGGGGCATACCTCAGAAAAACGGATTTTGATTCGTGGGTGAAAATAATGTTTAAATATGAACAATGGCGGATTGATCAGCAGGGAAACGGGGGTAACCCACTTTTTCCACCACAAACTGCACGAGAACATTTGATTTAGATCGAAACCTCGGTAACTCAGAGGTGGAATTTAAGCCGTCTGACCATTCACCAGCATGGGCTGCCACCACTTGCAGCGGAAAGGAAGACCGCCTTCCTGCCTGGAGTGAACCCGGCAGACGTCGCTCCGCGCCGGCCCGGCTCCATCTCCCATGCCCACCCCCGCTGCGGCATTCTTGCCTCCGCTGGCTCGCGCCGACGGCCCCCGGGCACGTGTCCAAGCGCCGCCCTCCCCTCGCCTCGGAGCCAAAAGGACGCACAGCATCAATTATTAGTTTCTCACAACAACGAGGCCAATCTCAGCACTTGTATCAAGTTCCAATATTGTCTGAATAGCTCCCTACTCTAAGAATCTCTCTTTCTGTCTCTCACAGTCACAAGTGTTGCTCAGGTCTAATCTTGCGCTCATACTGTACTTTTTATTGCTGTATACATTTTTAGTGGTCTTATTATGATCAATATAACAGTTCTGTCTTACCACGACATTTCATGAACTCAATTTGTATCCACTTGCTTTTATTTCTTTCCGTTCATGATAGGTCATGCTAACACAAAAATATTATATTGAACAAAATCAGCATACTGTACTTGCCCACTTCTTTTAATTCTGAAGCAGTACGTGTGACCTCTCTTGGTCACATATATAATTTATATTTCATTCAATTCAATATAATATATTTGTGTTTCTATCGATATTTTTTAAAATTCTTGTAGGATGGTAATGAAGTAAAGGTCTTGAAAACATACGATAAATACTTTGGGCTTTTGTTTGCACTGTGCTCAACATTATTTTACTACTTCAATGCCTTTATACGACACCATTATTTCTTTCGCTTACAAACTACCGTAGAAGACACGTTTATGGAAAAAAATAACTTTCGTTTAAACAATTTAATGGATAGTTTTTATCAATTGAAAGACTCCAAGAAAACGCTCTAAAAACTAATCAACATGAACACACAAGTAATCGTCTTTAATTTGATACTATTAAGGCATTATGCTTCTCTAATTCATTTTTGTGCATCACAAACATGCGTAGCAATTTACTTAAACCAAGTAGACCTTCACCTCATTCCAGTTCTCCCTGCAGTCTACAAACAATATGTGTCCATCGGGAACGTTTGCACGTTGTCTCTTGCACTGCTCCCCTATCCATCGTCCACCGCTCACGGCAAACGCCCGGCCGCCCACCGCCCCCACCGCCCGCCGCCGCCGCCCGCCGCCCCGCCGCCCCGCCGCCCCCGCCGCCCCCGCCGCCCCGCCGCCCCGCCGCCCCCGCCGCCCCCGCCGCCCCCGCCGCCCCGCCGCCCCGCCGCCCCGCCGCCCCGCCGCCCGCCGCCCGCCGCCCGCCGCCCGCCGCCCGCCGCCCGCTGCCGCCCGCCACCCGCCGCCCACGGCAAGCGCCCGACGTGCCCGACCGCGACGCCTCGCGACGGCGCCCAATCTGTCACGGGTGTCGCGCGTTTCGTAACCCGCACAATGCTCCTAGTTACGCGCGACAGGGTTGAATGGAGCTTCTTCGCTAAGAGGAGACGAATCACTCTTACACGCGGGGCACATTTTCCCCCTTGGTGACAAGGCACGTGATCAGATTCTCGACGAACGGGCCTCAAAGTCTAAAGGACGGAAGCTAAAAGCTACTGGCGGAGAAGCATACTAAAAAAGCTTTCTAGATTTCTAGATTTTGAGATATAAATACTTTTAGTAAACTTTCTGAAATGACGTTGTCTCGATGGTATTAGTAAACATCAAGGTGTTGATCTACGGGTATAAAAAATATAAACAGGATTAGACACATATTTAGTACTATTCACAGATACTCGAACAATTTACTCTGGAAAACATTAAACTACAATAAGCTGTTAGAACTGTTGCAAAAAATACCTTCAAAACAAATTCATTTACATATGATTTGCTGTATTATCAATAGCAATTGCTTCTTTTTCAACTACTATTGTATTATTTTTTAATTTCCCAAGAATCCATGTTAAAGAAGGTTTTAATGTTCATGAATTTGCTGTAGGCAGCCAAATTTGTGAATTCTGGCAGTAGCAATTATACAAACGTATTCCCGAAAATGGGTACTTCGGCGTATATTTTGAAGAGCACCGCAAGAAAACATTTTAAAATGTAACGAAACATTTAAAAAATGTATTTAAGGCAAAACACATATTTAAACTGCTTTAAAATAATTACCTTTCCCCAGGAGGAAAGTGACTGAGAACTTCCTTCCTCTATCAAAACAAGAAAACACGGAGAGTTGATTTGATAGATGATTTTATGTTTCTGAGAGCGCCAACGGATATGGTCATTAGTATCGTAAGTAAAGTGCATGTTAAATCTAGGGAGATGGCGACGTCTTCCCCGTTGGAATGTGAGAATCGGCGCCGACATGCACGTTGTATTCCGACGTTTCTCACCTCGTGGAATATCCGCCGCTGGGTGGCACCGCCCCTCTCGTTACAAGTTCTAAGTTCCCGACTGGTCTTCCGGAACGTGTGTGAGAGTGTAGTGCATGTGAGCATGAGTGTGTCATCAGGGAAGAGGCACAGGTCGAGGACGAGGAAGACTAGATCGCGCGAGACGGTACATATCCGTTTATTAAAGTTCTACCTCCGGTATTCGCCAGGCAATGATGGGAGAAACCGACTACTGTGAGCAGTAGTTTTCCTAGAAATTCCAAAGGCCGTTCAAATTCTCGTCCACACAGCGAGTGAACTCGATCCATCTATTTCGTTAGTTTCGAAAATCTGCCACAGTTGGGTCTCAAACCCTAATCCAAGCCACAGACGCTACAGTGGCAACAGCTGTTGCCCTAAGCCGTCTCGAACGGTGCGGGGTGTTGAGAGTATCAGGCTCCTCACAATGCAAAGTCGCTTCCTGCGAAGAGGGACCTCGGGGGGCGTCTCCCCTGCGTGTGAGCGTCCGTTCAGGGCTATTTCCACGGGCAGGCGGCGCGGCGGCAGATAGCGGCTTCAGTTTCCTCGCGGGCGGGCGGAGAAGCCTTCCACGAAGTGTTGGCGCGCAAGCACAGCCTTCGGCGACGGCGAGGGCGAGTGTTGTGGAACAGAGAACCGTAGAATTCGTAGACCCGCTGCAGGTGACTGGTGTGTGGAATCCACACACTGAATCCGAGTTTCGAGTTTCCGGCCGAGATACAGCCTACAAAAGGCCGGTCTAAGAATAGATATTAGTAATAGATAATAGTCATTATAATGTGATATTTAGGTGGAATGTTTTAATTTCCGTGAAAGAGAAATTTCAAAAAACATGAGGAGACGACGATGATCCAAAATGTTGACGACTCTTTTTCATAACTCGACAGAGAAGTACACTACAGTAATTCAAAATATCTTTTTGAACAGACGAGAGTAAAATTAAATCTCGTCTGCGCCGAGAGAAAAGAAACGTATGATTTTGAGGGTTTGAGGTATGCAAGAATCTTTATAGGTGATACGTGAATATCTGTTATGAGAGACGTCATTTAATTGCTTTGAATTGACTAATACTATTCATATCATATTTCACCTGAAATCCAATAAGGCGTTTCTATGGATTTATGTTGCAGTGAAGTATTTTTCTAATTTAACAGAAATCATATTTCGTAATGTCGTTTGGTTTGATTTGACTGCATACTCTCTTTCCAACTGTTTCCTTTTGACCTTTCCTTGCCCATGTCAGATACAATGACCGCAATTCAGACAAAACTAATCTTCAGGAATGATGCAAATATGATCATAGAAAGAACGCAGTCTAAATTGTAAGAAAATGGTGGTGACGAGAGACAAAGGGGGATAAAGAGCACTTGAGAACTCTGTAGAAACGTATAGTTAAAAGTATGCCAAAACAGTTTCAGCCAATGATTGTAATTGAAATGTCGCAGACGTAGAGATGTAATGTTTAACAATCAAACATTTCTTCGGAATTAAATACAACTAGTAAACTTTGAACTTCGTTTACTCAGAAACTGAAGAAGTGTCCCTTATTTCTTTCGCCTCTTGAGGCAGAATAAATCTTCCATCATAAATCACGAAGAGTACTTACCTTTACTGGTAAGTAATTTCTATAAAAAATATTCTTTACGAATTCGCTAATCATCGCAAGGCAAGCAAACGTCCGCGAAACGAAAGTATTAAACCACCAACCTCATGGCTGGGGACTACGATGCTATGAGTGTCAGATGCAGTGGCGGATCCAAGGGGGGCATGGGGTTTATGACCCCCCAAAAAAGACCAAGAGTTTCATTTGTTACCTTCCTTATTTGGCAAAATTAATTTAAATATTATATTAATCTAAATAAGAATTATGCATTATTTGAACAATAATATTGTGTAGTAACGTGTACACGTACAGAAACAATACACTATATAATGACAAATATGTTTATTATGTAAGAAAAATCTATGTTGCCTCCCTCCCCCCAAATGATCGGCCTGGATCGGCCCCTGGACAGATGTGGGAATTAATTTGGGTGGTGAAGCGGTGCAGGGCAGGCCTGCCGGAGCGCGGAGCGCCTCCGCGGCCGCGGGCGCTCGCGGAAGGCAACCGCGCAAACAGCGCCTGCGCGTATTGACACACGCAGCGGAGAGCGGGGCGCGGCGCGGGGCGCGGCGGCGGGGCGCGGGTCGCGGGGCGCGGCGCGGGGCGCGGCGCGGGGCGCGGCGCGGGGCCGGGCGCGGGGCGCGGCGGGGAGCGCGGCGGGGAAGCGCCGGGGGCGGCGAGGGAGGAGGGGGACGGGAGGGACGGGAGACCCGAGTACACAGCGCTGGACGACGGCGATTGAGAGGCGCACAGCTCTAGTGAGCAGAGCTCACAACAAAGCTCACGACAGCGAGCAGCTCCTCTCACGTCGTCCAGCTGCCACCACTCCAAATTATTGGTTATTTCGGATTCATATTTATACTTTTATTATTCTAGTTTTTCACATTACATAACAGTAAAGCAACCAGACAACAGTCGCTGTCTTCATAATGTCCACTTCAATTTTGTCTTCAAGAGCATGTCAAACGTGACCGTGTCGTCTGGGATTACTCAGAATTATGTTTTTTTCAATTTATAGTGTTATAAGTTCGTTTTAATCGCTTGCACTGAGAAAACATGACTACAGTTACAACATGACTACGACTATATTCCGTATTTGAGCTGTCTGCACCAACGTTAACGGAGCCCATGCATTCCAAACGGTCTCCAATTCAATAACAATATTCTTTGAAACATATAAAAGTATTAAGCAGCCAAATTGTTACACAGTATGCCACACAACTTACTAAGATCCAATCGTCGATTTCGAAAGTTTGATTTCAAAAGGTAACATATTCTAACATCAATTGAAAATAGAACCATTTGTAGAAAGGTATTTTCGAGAAGTCCTTACAGGGAAAAGTTGGAAAAAAATAATTCTCTTGAGAGCAAGATGTGCGGAAATTATCAGGAGACCACAAGCTCCATATCTACTTAGCTTTTAAGTGTCGGCATAATTTGAAAAGTGCTCAAGTTTTAAAATATGCATTCTTTCGCTCCGTAGTAGCAAATGAAAGGTACTAGAAACTATAAGCTTTTCTTCCATTAGAATGTGACTTGTATCGGCACAGGCAGCGTGATAACAGGCTGTGGATTATAATAAAAATTTTCATGCGTTTCACCTAATTACTACAGCCGTCAGTTTAGCATCTTTGTTCCTGCTGGAAAACGCATGTATTACATTAGTTTCATATTTAAAGAAGAAAAACAACAGATAATACGAAATGTTGCATAATCGTCTTTATGTCTCCTTCGTTGTCAAAAAGATATAATCATTTTTGTTTTGTTTGAAATGAAGCTAAAACAGCCCAAATGCTCTAAAAAAAAGTTACAACTTTAATCTTTTCCAGATTTTTTTCAATCAGCTGCTCAAATGGGAAAAAAATAAAGTTTACCGAGGGTTATTAGCAGAATAGTAAGTGTTTCAATACTGAAGCTTTTGTGCGAGGGACGATCGAATAGTAAGAATAAAAGAGAACGTAGTAACTTCCTAAAGGAAGATGGTGTGATACCAATTACAAGAAGTAACTAAAACAAATCCCCGAAAGTGTGTCTCTGCTGGATATAGAGTTATACCTCCACGACGACATCAAAGACGAAATCATCGTTGCACTTCAGACGGAAAACGCAGAAGTTAGTACATTATAAGGAGAATAGTAGACACACATGCAACCCGCACTACAGCATGACCAACGTAAACATCTCTGAAACAATGCGTTCTAGGCTTTCGTTTTGTATTCCAGGTATTCGTGTCTCTCCACACGAAGTGTGTTTCCTGGGGAAGTAAACTATGAAAACAGACCTTTCTAGACTTTTAGACAATTTGGATAGTTTGTTTCTTCTAAGTAACCCATAAGCCACAGCACGTGTTGTCACTAACATTCGAATCATTTGGTTTCCAATATGAAGCAATGTTCATATTTTAAAACATTATTAACAAATTGCGGAATGTTCGTACGGATCCAATGAGTATAATAAATTTAGATCACAACGTAAAGACGGAAAGCAGCACAGACAAAGAACTAGCAAAATAATTTTCAAAATCTGAAAAAAATGTATTTTGCTGTCGAAATACCATGGAGCACTTGAAAGATGGAATGATTCAAACGTCCGCCTCTTTTAGCTTATTCTTTAGGAAACGTAAAATACTGGAATGCGAAGTTCCCGAAAGTTTATTATCATTTAAGGAGATGGCTGAGAATCAGAAAATTATACAGCACTATTTTCGAGGTTTCATAACCCTCTGAGACGAGCTCTCTTTGCTGAAATAGCTGTTTCTCTGCTCCAATAAAAACCCTCAAGTAAGGAGTCCATCTCGTTGCTTCCCGTTAGAATAGAGCGCGGAGTGATGGCTCGTTGGTTCGAATTCCGCCGCCTCCGAAGAAGGCGTGCCCGGGACTGGAATGGAAAAGGGGGCCGGCAGAAGGGCGGGACGGGAAAGAGGGTGCGGTTGGGAATGTAGCAGGAGCGCGGGAGGGAGCGTAAAGGGGGAGTGGAGCAGAGCGGGAGAAGCGAAAGGGGCCCGAGACGGATGCGAGGGGCTGAGGACGGGGCGGGGAATGGAGCAGGAGCTCGCGGAGTACAGGGAGGAGGGGGAGCAGAGGGGGTGGATAGCAGGACGAGACAAGAAGCGAGGCGGAGGGTAATGCGTGGAGCTGAGGGCGGGTCGGATTGTGGCTGAAGGCCGGGACTTGTGCGTGGCGAGGAGTTGGATGAGGAAAGCGAAATGGGAATAGGGTGGGTGGGGAAGGGTGAGGTGGGGCGCAGAGCGCTAGTGTGGTTGCTAGAGGCAGGGGCAGGGAGAGGGTGCGGTGTAGTGCAGCGCAGCGTTTGCGATAGCTTTCTCGGTCTGGTGCGGGCGGCGCGGCGCGACGGCGCCGTCAAAACGTTATTTGAACTGTCGGAAGTCTCGACGGCTCCTGCGATCCCGCCAAATATCAAGCAGCCGAGGAAATGGCGTTTCTCTGGAATGATGTAGGGGCTCCTGCCGTAGCGCCGAGCAGGTCTAGAAGAAAGACGAAACGCAGCGAGAGAAACTGCGTAACGAGATAAAACGCACCAAACATTCCAGGTTGTGGGAATATGTCATTTCTCTCAGAGTTATTTTCTTCTGAAACGGAAAATAATTTTAATCTACTATCATTTACACCTACATATGTTTCAAAGCACTTAACATTATCATTTCAAGATAAATATTTATTTTGCTTTGTACGTCCCTCACTACCACAAAATCAAAATTTCTAATAATGCCTTATCGAATATGATTCGTTGTTTCCTTAGCTACTTTCGAGTGTAAACTACTCGCAATCATTATTAAAATATTGTCTGCCTGCTTTTCAATTCATGAGCATGATAGTACCGAGCCCGGACTTGGGTGAGAGATAGCAGATGGAGTGGGTTCACTTTTGCGAGTAGGCTGGATACTAGCTGGGGTTTCAAACTCTCTTTCCATGGCGAAATTACACGTTAATTGTTCGAAACAATTCACGACCCCAAAAATGAGTTCTTGCTTCGCGAAAGGTGTTGGTTGCCCAGCGCATTGCGAACTATTAACAATAAAATGTATTAATTCGAAAGCTATGTCCGTAAGTTCCAACATTACAATTTAAATAAAGTTTTGAACCGTGAAAGACATGAAATATGATTGTAAATGTACGAAAGATTAATAAAACTCAATATTTAAAAATAAAGTTTTGCCAGGATGTTAGTAAAAAAAGAATACGAGTAAAACACATTTCACTAGAAAAAAAAGAAATTTCATTGTATGAAATAACTTTTTTTAATTTTCTTGTATTGTTTCGTAGTTTCCAATCCAGTGAGCGGGCGTTTAAAGAAGGAAATGTTTTAAGTTATATCAAGAAGGACATGAAACAGACGCATGGAGAGGAATGTGATGTAATGAAGTAAACATGTTTATTAGGCGTTTATTACGCGTTATTATTCGTAAATCCAATTATTCGTTTGGTAAGATACACTAAACGCTCTTTGGTTTCGTTTAGTAAATGGAACATCGCAAATGAAGGTACAAAGCGAATTGTCAGTTGCACTATACATATTTAGTAGATAAAATTATTAGGCGATTTCTTCATACGTAGTAATACTTATTAAAAGTTTAGTAAACGCGCGTCTTCGGAAATGTGACCAATGGGAATAGTTAAAGCGCCTATTATGTGAACGAGGAGAAAACAAGCCCTATACTAAAAAAACAGAAAACAAATATGAATATATAATAATAGTACATAGGGGCCACCCATAAATTATGTAACGCTAAATGTGGAGGGAGGGGTTCTGAGGCAGCGTTACGATGCGTTACATAGAGATAGGGAAGTGCGTTACAAGGAGGAGGGGGTATGAAAAATTCTTGAAATTTGTGTTACGTAATTTATGGTCCACCCCATAATAAAATTCATTTTTTTGTTTTAGAATTTTACAATTCACTCGCTATTGTTTCACTTAAAAATGTGATTCTTTAATAAAATTCAATTTTTTTAATAAGACTTACCAAGCAGCGTTTGGTAAAGCCAGTAATTAAACGCAACGATTCGTTCAGTAATCTCCACTAAACACTGTTACGACCTGTCACGTTTCAGCAAATACGTGAATTTGTACGTTTAACAAAACTGCTGTTTCGTAAAGGAAACTAAGCACTTTGTTCTTCCAAAATTCACTATTACAAATAGTTCAGCCCTCTCCGTGATAAAACGTATGAACATTCTTCCGGATGGAGAGCAAATTTATTTGAATTTTGCATACTACGGTTACCGACAAGGAAAGAGTTTTAGTAAGTTGCAAGCACACTCAAGGAGAATATGAAGTTTGAAATATCTAGTTGTGAAACTACAGTAAATGCTACCAGAGACGAGAGCAGCCATTACCGAAATATTAGATTGAAAAAAGTCAGAAAGTAGAAAAAACGGATTGGCAGAACCCAGAGCAAATGGCGGAAGACTGCGGCGGGCGGGGGGGGGGAGGGGTCGAATGTGTTACGTCGCAAATGATGAAACACAAGAAGCAAAAATTGGAAAAACGGGCGGAGGGCGAACGCCACCCTGGGCGGCCACGCGCGCCTGGGCGGGCGCAGGGGCGGGGCGGGGCGGGGCGGGCAGATAACGCGGTCAGCGTCCCCGGCCCCGCCCCGAGGGAGACAAAGAGCGCGTTATCTGGGGCCGCGCGCGCCGTCGCCCTCGGGCGCGGGGCCGCGCATCGATTCCAGGCGGCCCCGGCCACGGCCTCGCTGGCGCTGGCGCTGGCGCCGTCGCGCCGCCCTGCCTCCGCCGCTCGCATCGCCGCCCCCGCCCGCGCGGCACTCGCTGTGGAGAAGACGCCCGGGGAGGCATCGCTCGTTTGCCGCAACTCTCAACACCACTCAAACGAACGTTTTTGAAACGAGACACTTTGATACGAAATACTCCGGTGGACTATTAATACAAGCACAAACGCTATCCCGCGACACGATGCAATGAAGAGCCACATCAGTCCTGCTCAAACACCTTAACCCTAGGGCCACCGTTCAGAGCAGCAGTTGTGGCTGATCCTAAAGGGCTCTAGGGCAGCGCCCTCACCAAAAATCAAACCTTGGGAAAAGTTGCAAAACGTATTCAGCTTTCAGTACATCGACTCGTTTAATTTATGCATACCGCCAGCACAATTTTTGAGGACGAATTTAGTTTTAAGTGTCCGCTTAAGCAAAAGATAAAATGGTTTTAGAATGAGTCGTATTGTGGACTATCGCGAGTTTGCCCGTCGCTGGTGCTTGCGAGGCAATAGAAGCTTGAAGAAGAGTGGGGGTGATGGGAATGAAGTGGGGGCAGCATGTTGCTCTTAGGGTTTTGTTCGACAGAGTCCGCGCCTATTAAACTAAGCATACCGACCCTTACCATTTGATCTCATAAATTATTGTTTTCTTGGCCGGAAATATTTTTTAAAATAATTGTTACTTTCACGTTAGCACATCTTCCACTCTCAACGTAAAAGTTGTCTTAGACAAGTTTTAAAATACCGGTGCGTGCATATCGGTTGACCACTACATGCTGTAGTTTCCCCCGTTCAAGAAATATTTTGAAGAGAGACAATGTATGTGATTGTTCGAACATATATGCCGCCTCTCTTCATTGGCAACACATCGGCCACCTTTGCAGAGCAGCCGCGAGTACAGGAGTTACAGGGCCCCCGCGCATTGCACCCGGCAAGTTCTGGTAATACTGGATTCGTAGATGGGAGTGCCAATACAAATCCGTCCAACGTAATGCGGGTGTCTCAAACTGTTCTGTCAGACTTAGAGCAAAGAATATTTCTATCTTGTCTTCTCTTTACTAGTTGCCAGATAACGCACGCGAGAGGGTAAATGTTTTTAGTAAACAGACTTTTTCGCTGGTTTCTTATGCAAAAATTTCGAAAAAGTCTGTTTTAACTTGTTATCGGGAACACAACAGAATGATGCTCTTCCAATCCAAACAGAGCCTCGCAGAGTGGAAAGGGGAGGGGGGTGTCCTGGCGGCGCCTAAGACATTTTCCGGGCCGCGACGCCCAGAATCCTGCTCACTGCGGAGGTATGGATCACGTGAATACACCGATAAAAGGAACCTCGAACATCCTAACTCTTTTAAAAGAGCTCGTGGTTGTCAATTCTTGAGTAATGGTCTAGTGGAAGCAAGTGAGAAACAAGGTGAGAGTGGTAGTGCTGACGGATCGGCGACCTCGCCTCGCAGCCAGACACAACCCACGCGGACCTACTCTTCAGGCACATATGTGCACCTTCTGAAGCGAATGCAACCGAAGTTTTTTTTAGAACGTTTTCACGGCGGCCGAATTTGGCGGGTAATCATCGATTATAATGTAAAAACAAGAAACTTCCGTTTTTATAAACAGTTTCTTCATTATGCTGTACATTTTTTGATGCAGAATTGGACGGTAATAATTTGTTGATGTTATGAATCTTTAAATAGGTTAATTAAAAGTTGTCAATTTTCATTTATTTATTTCAAGCAACACAGCACGCAGACATGTATTAATTTCAAGCATCAAAACACACGGAAATGTCATTAACTATTCATTATATTCAATCGTTTAAATTATGTAGCATAAATTAAAACTTCAATTTTCCTCTACGCGTGTAACATGTTTCGAATATTCGATCTAGCCGTACTCTCGCAGGGTACTCTTATCGAAACGCCATGTCACTGGGTAAGAACCAAAAAAACTGAAGTTCATCCATTCGCTTCAACACGCTTCTTTCGAGCAGGAGGGTGCATAAGACGCACGAATATTACAAACACGTCTTACTTTCTTTTTGGATTTTCGAACTATTTCATTTTGCAAGGAAACAAAATCGGGAAACAACCATAGTGTAACTAAGATTTTAAGAGTATGCGGAAAATTAAGTATTAGCTGATCTGTTTAATCAATTTTCCCTATTGTGTGTACGGATGTCAATAATAATGATCTGATTGTTGCTTTTCAATAAAAGATGAATATTATATATTTTACTGATGATTAAATTCTAATCCTCTGAGATATGAAGCAAATTCATCTGCGTCAAAATAGTAAAATAATTTGAGAGACCACGCTAGTTCCTATTTCCGGAACAAAAAATGTTACCAGAAATATTTTTTGAATCTTATTGATACGAATCTCAACCTTTCGGGTCAATTTTCGGAAGCTCACAAGTGTTAGAGAACACTTTTCTGTATGCCTCATTGGATCTCATTAAATAGGAGTGAATAAGGGCACTGGGTCACATTTCCAATACGCAAATAAGAACAGAAGATTTCCAGCGACCTCGTAACAACATGAGGCAATGTCACAGATGAAGATTGACGCTTCCAACAAGACGCGTACTAATCTTGTGGCGTCTCTTTGCTTCCTTTTCTTATTTTGCCATTTTTTTCGTATATTTCCAATTTTGATGCTCTATAGAATCATGACTAAGATTTTACGACGAACCCTGGCATGCCTTTTAAGGTCTACCTCAAAATGATGAAAAATCGTGGAATTCCATATTTTTCAGTTTTTATTGAATCGAATGCTCTGTTTTATTCTCTTTTAAATGCTTCAAACCAATTCTTTCTACGTCCCTTAGTTTTTGAGAACTTTTTTTAAGTGAATGTTAACTGTCAAGCCCTTAGTGAGTGAACTTCAGATGCATTTTCTCGAATTGAGAATTTTCAGCACATTCATTCATGCCAAACATCATAAATAATAAACTTTAATAGATAATAATATAATTCTTTTGCAGCATGTAACCCTCGATTTGTTTTGTGAATAAACTGTGTAGCATGTGTTTTTTAGTGAATAAACTAGAATAGTTGATGTGCCACTAAAAGTTCCAGATGTATGAACTGAAATATCCAGAATAAATTTATAAACAATTATTTTTTCTCAAATAATGAAATCCTGTCTCTTTAGTTTTCACTCTACCATTCTAGTTCATTCACTACAATTAGAAAACTGTGATTAATTTAAAGATATCAATTTGTTGAATAATTGTGCTGTTTGGAGTAAAAAAACTGAATTTTTGTCAATGATACACAGCCAAATAGAGATTTTTAAATTATTTGATCTCTAAAAATATGAAGAAATCAAATAAACAAGAAAAAACAAAAATAAAACACAAAAATTTTGATTTTTTTGTTCAGGTAGACAGCTACCTTAACAGGAAATAATGTGAAATTTTGTTATTTAATGTCCGTCATAGACAACTCCGAAATAAAGGTAAGAATGAGTAGCATGCATAAACGCGAATTGGCCACAATAACCAAACGTCTCCCCTCTCCCGTTCATCGCGGGCAAAGTCCTCCGCACAACGATTTCGTGTACCCAGCCGACATAACATCGTCCCTCGTTATTCGATGTCCACAAATAAGTGCAAAACGACCGTGCACACCATCCAGTTAAAGTTTAAAGTGAGTTCGAGTGGAGTTAATATACATTTGATGTTATGTTGTAGACATTTAATAGAAACCTCTTTTACAGTTTCGGACTGTTGCGTCATAGGACAAAAGTATTCAGTAAAGATTGAGGCGAGTAATGTCATTGGTTGGTGCAACTGGTGCTACGTCCGAAGATATACTATTCGTCCACAGACGCACAAATAGTTGTGTTTGTAGTACTTTATGATTAATAATAACTCATCTATGTTTAAAGCAGAAGAAGTAAAGGGTAAAGAGGAAATGTATGAGGGTAAGGCCATAGAACGCCATGGTATTCATCTATGGTGAGACCATGGGTCGCACATTGTGAAGCATTATATAATTAAAGAACTTCGAAATTAAGAATTATTTGAGGATGAACGAGGAAACATTCAATTTTCTTTGTCGTCCTTCTTCTTTCAAAATTGGGTCCTCTGATTTTGAAGGAAAAAAACATTAACTTCATGAAAAGGGCATCTTCCAAACATCACATTTTCCACTTATCGGGAAAACATGTCTTGTGTATGGAGGAATAGGAATATAATATACTATATTCCTCCATGTCATACCCTTCAATCCGTATGGTTTTATTTTTGTAGTCCGGATGGACTCTATTACATAAACATTATAATTGCTCATATTCTGCAATTAAACTTTGGTTCAAGCAATACCCTGCGTATCGGACGGCATGTTAGCAAATACATGATAAAACTTGGACGTCTCAGGCAGTATAAAAGAAATCTTGTATAAAATATTAGCTATTTCACTGTCATATTTCTTTCATGAAAGTTCTTTGACAAAGATTTTTAATTTGTAATACCCAGCCGGCCCCAAAAGCTAGGGCGCGGGTTGCGGGGCGGAGGGGCGCGAATGACCCTGGCCGCAGCGACCGCGCCCAGCGGCCGGAGACGCCGCCCCGCCCGCCAAAGGCAGAAGGTGCGCCGCCGGGGATTACAGAGGGTGGCGCAGGGCTCGTAACGAAGAAATTGAATACGCAGACGTCTCCGAAAGGCTGAAAGGCGCCTTCCTCACAGAGGCAAAGGCGGAGTGGAAAAATTCAGGTAGTCGACCGAGGAGCAGAGAAGGAAGAAGGGAAAAAAGCAGGGGAAGAGGAGGAAGGTTGACGCGAGGGCGGGGCGAGATAAGACGGGGAAACGCGAAAAAGATTCCATGACGGAGCGAAAAAGCAGAAGTGGCGGTGGGTGTGGGATGAGGCGCGGGTGACGGTGAGATTAAGAGGCGTCGGGGGGCAAAAAGTGGGAAACGCAGCGCGGAGCGGGCACCGCAGTGGAGGAGAAACTGCGATCCTGCAAGATAGACACCGCCCTTCGTTGATAGGGGCAGCGACAAATATCGCATCTTCAGCAAAGATTCCTGACATACATCCCGCGGCTAGACAACGTAGCGAATCGGCTACAATTAGGACTAATGTTTCTCGCAAGGAATTTTCAGTGGAGAATGAACGTGTTTAGCTTCAGGTGCTTACTTGGAAAGGAAGTGAGTGCAAGATGTGACGATTGCACTCACAATACATCGGTAAATAACCAGGAAACACACACACACACACACACATTGTTACATATCTGTAATATAATACGGCAAATCAGATCTCAGATCTAGATAATCAGGAAGAATTTGTAGGATCAGGATGTAGTTTGAGAAAGCTGGGAATTCACTTTACCTCCATTTTAATACGTTCTGTGAATTCATCATCCTAATAAAAGTTATTTAGAAATAAACCTGTGTAACAAAAGCACTTATTGCGCAAAAAAAGAAAGGTTTAAAATTCAACGATGTCTGGGACGGGAGCATTATATTCTCTTGCCAGCAAAGTCAACTGGCTTTTGCGAGGAACTATATTGCTCTTCCATTTCCATGCTTATAGAGAGCTGAACAAAGGAGGGAAATGAAGGAAGTTTGATGATTAGTACTCTATTTAGATAAATGTAGTCCTCTGTAGTGAATTTTTCGCATAGGATCTCCTAGTATATTTAAATATCTGGCATTAGAATGTGATATGAAAACTGCACTAGATCATAATGCCATCATTCCTTAAACTTTTGTTGAATGCATGAATGACGAAAAAATGAATTGGCAGCAAGTCGAATTGTAAAGTATATTTTCACGTTTCATATTTCAAACCATTCAAGTTTAATGAATAGCAAACTCTCTTTTTCCCCGTCGATTGCGATATCCCACCTAAGCTAAAATAAAAGGTTTAAATGTGCACGTAAAAACACAATTAGCATAAAGTCACTTTCAACAATTTGCTCGTTCTCCAGAAGACGATGATACTTAACTTTAATTTACGCATCAAGATGCTTTCACCTCTAAACCGGAAAGCGAATTAAAGGAACAGTGGCACGAAAAAGGCCCAGCGACGGCGGCCAAGCAAACACGAGCGGAGGGAGTGCACGTGTGCTAACGCTAACTCGTGGCCGGCAGACCCTTTGGGGCGTCGTGTCGCCTTGGTTAAGCCGCGCGAGGCGAGGGCGAGGGCGAGGGCGGGGGCGCGGGCGGGGCGGGGATGCGGTTGGGCGCTCAACGCCGGAAAGAGGGCACGGAAGCCCCGCGAGGCTGATAAAGGGATGGGGCAGGCGAGGGGCGGGGACGATTCAGGAATGAGGGCAGCGCGGCGGGGGGAGAGGGGATGGAGCCGGTGGATCAAAGCGTTGGGGCGGGGAGGCAGCGCGGTCCGTGTCGCAAGGAGGCACTCCTGGTCTTAATTGCAACTGCTCAGCGTCAAATCAATTAGTAATAAATAAATAAATGAATTTCTAGTAATAAATAAATAAACTGTATTTTTTAAGAATAGCTAACATTAAAACTAATTTTTTGTATTATTCTTGTTATTTTATATGAAGGTCAGCTTTAGCGTGATACGGTCAATACATTCATTTGTAAAATTGTGTAAATATTTCAATGTTGTTTGATGTTTGTTTTGTGAATTTGTAGTAATTGCTTAAAAAACGCTACCATCGGAAGTATTTCGCGTATTCCTAAGTAGCAAAATAAATATTCTATTCTATAAATATTAAAAATCTAGACATCTTTTTACTTCTCTATAATCCTACCTATACTTTCGCTCTTTCCTCTTTCGTTCATCATTTAAATTCTCATTTTTATTTTACTTCTCTACAATCCTATTTGTGCATTCGTTCTTTCATCTATCGTTCATAATTTAATTTCATCCTCTTCACTTATTCTGTCCGTTCGTCAATGTTGACATTTCTGCTTAGAAACAACGGCCATTTTAACGCTTCCACGATAATTCATGCTGTAAAATGAATAATTTTCTCCGCTGTGCGCCTGCTACGCATTTCAGAAAAGATCAATATACCCTCAACAAGAACATCAAACTCTGCACACAACTTTGGCTCCGAGGTGCAGATTTATTCGTCCGTATTAAACCAAATTAGCATAAATAATCTTGTCGATATTATATCCATTCGTAAGATTATTGCAGATTGCAGGTAGAAATTAACTGGACAGCAAATATAAGAAACAAAAACACTGACATAGTTTAAATATCTTCTCCCCATTCATACTATATGCGAGTTAAGTGAGTACAAAAGTCAACTAGAGCTCGTGACCAAAGGGTCTTAAGACTTGTGCCACCGACACTACCGGCACCCCCTCGTTTATTTCGTTCCCATTCTTTTTTAACTCCTCTTCATATGATGAACGCCTGTCGCCTCTGCCTTTCACCCTCTCGTTAAGTGCGATGTGGCTGCATCCCTGGACGGGGGGGGGGGAGGCGATGAGGGAAGAGTCATGGCAGGCGCTGCGACCTGGTGTAGTCATCAGGCCCTTACTATACGCTTCCATCGCAAGGAGCAGAAACCCCCGCCAGAGCATATCCCGGTGCCACACCAAAGGATAAGGTGCACTATAAACAATACAAACAAAACGACGTATGTACAAGTGAGGGTATTTACAATCCAGGTGCACACATTTTACGTGGCCTACTTCTGGAACAATTGTTGGCGTCCGCCAACGCTTCCGGTCACGCCGATCTCCTCTCTTCGGTGTCCGGCCTCCCTAGCCCCCCCCCCCCACGAAGGGCCCCCCGTCCACATGGGGATCCTGACACGTCGCTGAAAAAGCACCCGCTGCGGGAGCGCCATGGCCACGGACGGACTCCCCGTCTACGCCCATGCACACACACTCGCGCCGGTTTGTCGTCTAAGGGGCGGACTGCTTCCTGTCGTCCTCCCTGCTTGCTCTCTCACTCTCTTTGCTCAATACTCGACCCGACGGGCAGCGGTTAGATTATTCAATGTCCGCCTTGGGTTCCAGGGTTCAAATGCTGGTCGATCCATTAGGATTTAGTGGTGGGCAATGAGGGTTTCTGGAGGTTTTCTCAGACGTTCTCCGATTTCCTTCATCATTCATTCCACCATTGCTTCGGCATCTTTTACATCTTATCTTCATAATCACCTATCCATTGAAACCATTTCATAACAGTCATGGATGCAAAGACTCATGCAAAGAAGGATCATAAAAATATCTACTTAATGCATGCAAAAATGCCGCTTCATATGCTACGCAAGTGCTCACTGCCAGTGCACATATGATTACTCCTGTAGTGTCACTAATCATGTTGTTCACACCTTGTGTGAAGCTATCACTAAAAATATTACAATGCACGGAGTAGGCGTTCAATTTTTTGTTATAATGGACTTTTGGTTCCTGTTTACTTCAAATTGATGTGAATGAATGCAATTTCATTTGATTCAAAATTAATTATCGAACAATGTCTTAACAAATAACATTAAATAATTTCAAAAAAGTATTTCACAAACTAAATATCACTAAATATTAACACTAATAGTTATATTTATGTAATACGTATACAATTATCATGCAGTTTACAATACTAACAAAAAAATTCAAATTCAAATGGGTATGCCTCGTACAACACTCCCATCGGTAGATTTCGTTCACTGGTTGTATCCAGAGCCAAATAGTTTATAGGAGCGGACTATGACAGAAGTCGACTAGTGATCCTACGGAGGAATAATTGTTTCAAGCATTTTTAATATTCTGAAGTAAACGTATAAGGAAACTAAAACAAAATTATTCATCGGGATACTGAATATAGTGAAATATTCTTAAGTTCTATTGGTTCCCAAAAAAGGCCATTAGTACATGTAGCCGCTGAATAGAGGTCATTCTATATGAGAAGGAGGCATTATCCTAAATATGCTATTTTTAATAATGTTAAGTATGCTCATGTAAACACATTTCCAATAACTTTACAACAAAACATCAGACATTTTTTGCTGGTGTACACTTAAAAATTCCCTTAAAAGTAAATCAATCCACTGTTTTCGCGCTTCGCGCTTCATAGATTTGATTTTCAACTAAAGTTCAAGTTGCAACTCATACTTTGGAGAAACCTCAGAACATTTACAAAAATATTTTCTGGTTCATTTAAAATACAAATTAATTCCCCGGAATGAGAACGAACTCTAGATATCACTGATCTAAGCAATCTTGCTGCGTTCCCATGCAAGAAGCTATTGAATCAACAGTAATCTCCACCGAGATTCCAGATCATGCAGTGTTTCGCATGAAACTAGTAGAAAAATAGTCAAGTAGGTGTGACCGTCTAATCCGTAATACAAGTAAATATACGAGCTGTTCGCGGTTTGCAGGGCCAGGTGACCGCATAAAAAAGAACATTCACACATTCACACTACTGAAAAATATCAATAGGTTCGACATGCAAAGAAAGTCCACTAGTGGAGATGGCTGAGCAATGAGAGTGTCCGTTTCAGCAGCATTTACTATAATGATTTTCTCATCTTTTTTTATCTGTGTATGTGTAATTTCTTGTGCTGATCCTTCCGAGTGAAATAGGCAACGTTCGCGCGGGAGCAGGAGCGGGAGCGGGAGCAGGAGCGGGAGCAGGAGCGGGAGCAGGAGCGGGAGCAGGAGCGGGAGCAGGAGCAGGAGCGGGAGCAGGAGCGGGAGCAGGAGCGGGAGCAGGAGCGGGAGCAGGAACGGGAACAGGAGCGGGAGCAGGAGCGGGAGCAGGAGCCGGCAGCGGCGGCGGGGCGAAGGCGCCTGCGAAGAACAGAGGCTGAACGGAGCGGAGAGGAGCTAACCGGGTCGCCATTAGCACATTAGTCACAAACATGTTTGGCAGAGGCCCCAGCGCCGGCGGCGGCAGGGCGTCGAGCGGGGCCGCGGGCCAAGGTCGCGCCGGGGGGGGGGCGTGGGTGGAGTGAGGCGAAGTGGGGCCGGTGGGGAATGTGGGAATAGAGGGAACGTTGGGGGGCGGCAGCGGGCGCGGGGGAAATCCGATTGATCGGCGGCGGCGGTGGCGGTGGCGGGGACGGGAAGCGAGCCGTGCGCCCCCGCCCCCCCCCCGCGTGAGCCCGGTAGGCCGCCGCCCTTCCGGCGTCCGTGGCCGCTTTGTCCGGCCGCTGCCATTCACAGCCCGGCGCAGGCAGTGCAGGGCCCTGTGACGTCACGGGGACTCGACCCATTCCCCCGCCCGCGCCGACTGCTTCCGATACAGCCCAAGGCGGCGATAGCACGGCTTGCTCATAGGATCTCAGGATGCTGCTGTGAATCACTATCCACACATACTGTAGCCAAAGACACAACTTCCAAACGATATTCTCCATATTTTTCTCTTTCGTATACTACAAACGACATACTTTATGTCCTGGGGAAGCTTTCAGGCGAGAATCCAGTTTTCATGAAATATACTTTGGTGATTCTTCAGAAATGCAATAGCTTAACATGATGCATTACATTTCTTTCGAAATTCTACCGAGAATTTTTATAGAATTTGGTTTGATGCAATCCGCAATGCATGTAGGTATTGCAGAGCAACAGTAGGAACATGGTCGGGGCGGAGTAAGATTTTACGCGGGACGGAACAGGAAGGGTGGAGGGGACGGAGAGAGTGGGGTGATGTAATCGTACAAGAACAATATCAACTAGAAGAATACCGAACGTGTGTCGGCATCACGGTGAACGACGAAAGGGTGTTGGTATGAGAACGATAGTAGTAGGTATGAGAAGGCAGTTTTGAGAAAACAATTTAGCACATGGATTAGTGGAAGTTCACTGGTTATGCGGTTCAGCTATTCTTCACTATACATAATTTTAGTCATTAACACAGCGACGAAAAAGAATAAAAGTAATTGTAGATTAGGCAGTACATTTTAATGAGAACATCAGTTATAATTTGCGACTACACACTCGGGAATATGCCTTAGTTAAGTTCCCATTAGCTAACGTTATTTCCTTGAATCCCGTATATCAAATTGGCAATTGGGCAGTCATATATAAAAAAGAACATTAATAATCACGTTATATCAATAGAACAAGAATATTTAATTCATGTACACCAGTTGGACAGTGTCAGGTAAACCATTTTTCTCATTTTGGCACTGCAATTCACTTTTTACTCAGTCTTTAGTACCAAATTTCAAGTTTGCCATTTCATTTCAACATTCATTTCATTGTATACTCTAATTCATAATGCGTATGTTTTATTCACTCCGAATGGCTTTAGAAATAAATAATTGGTTTTGTAGAAACATATGTAATTAGTGGAATACTAAAATTAGACCTCGGGAGGGCTAAAAGAAGCTATTAACAATACTTTCTCTGAGTTATTAAAAGGCGGCTTCCCAATTTACAAATTATAATTTAAAAATAATAGATAATTATCTATTGCGATAATGCAGTCCACCTTTATGGCTGACTATTTGCCCCAAAATCTTGTCTTCATAAGTAAATTACGCTCCCACAGATCAAGATGGACGATAATTATATTGTGTATACGTATAGACTTGGCGCGACAGCCCATGAAAGGCCTACAGGCGACATTCCAGCATTGCTGCCATAGGGTATGGGGTGTACGTGTGGTTAGCACGTAGACATCTCCACGCTGTATTCCGGTCTTCTCAACCGGAGAAGTGAATTTCTCATCGTCACACAGCAACATATACTGGGGCATTGCAAGGAAAACTGTAGTCTTGCCTCGACCGGGAATCGAACCCGGGGCCGCGTAGTGGAAAGCGAGCACGCTGACCAAAAGCTATTCGCGAGGCTGATAATGATTTTACAGGAGAAATTTAAACGATCTCTTTGGACAATTATCGAATGATTAGTAATATCCTTATTTCAATACCTGATTATTATTATATCGGCCTAACAGGCTCATTAGATAATACTCCAAACTCGTACGTCTCAGAATACATCGTAAAGCACATAACAAGAAAACAGACGTGTCCCTGGCGTGTAGGATTCATGGGGCGACAAGAGAGGGAACCTAATCTTGAGATTCGGGGAAGAGCGTGGGGAAGAACGAGTGGCAATGGAATATGGCGGTGCGGGGCGGTGGCGGCGGTGGCGGGTATCGATGCGAGGTTCCGCCGCGGCGAGGGCGGGGGCGGAGGCGGCGGCGCGGGTGGGGGCGGGGGCGGGGGTGGGGCGGCGGCGCGGCGCCTCGGCTAGACAGGCGATCGATGGCCGGCGCCGCCGCCGTCGTGCGGTGGGGCGGCGGCGGGGCGGGCGGGGCCAGCCGGGGGCGGGGCTGGCTGGAGCGGGGCGGAGAAGTCTGGGGAGCAAGAGACCCACGAAAGTATGGCGAGCTGTCATCAAAGGCATGCTTCTGAAGGTGGCAATACTCAAGACGTGAAGGAGACACGTTGCTCGCATGGGGTAGTGACATTCGTTTTCATGGCATTAAGGCGTTGTATGACCGAGTTACCCAAATTACATTCATACGTGTCGTTCAACAATAAGGTGTCGATTCAACCATATTAGAGGCCTTAACAACACACTCTTCTCCATGTTGTTGCTCTGTACAATATTATACCTTGAGATACGCACTGAAATTTCGAAAAATTCCTACTTAAATTGCGTGGTTAAGGCTACTAAGAAGATTGAAACGGCGGCATTATTCTTCTTCAAGAGCTTCTGATCACAATGGCAATGTACTTGTATTTCAATTTCTTCACTGTTATTGCGTATGGGAGGTTATCGTCACATTGTTACAAGATCGATCTGGACCCTTGGCGGATAGAGTACCATTAGTTCGATAGATTCTTCGAACTTTAACAAGGGGTACAAAGTCATCTATAATTACAGATATGATTTTATTATTTTACAATGTGCCACATTCTAAACTTAACACGAACAAGAGAAGACACATTTTCTCTCAAGGTATTTCTTTTTCTTCAAAATGAGACCATAAGATAGCATTTTTAAACGTTTCTCAACGCATGTCCCGAGAACAGAACGAATACATTTTGTTTTCAAAGCACAAGATTATAATGGCCCTAGGGATCATTTTGAGTAGATGTAATTGTACTCCATTTTTTCCCTTCTCAGCCGTGTCCGAATCAACCAGCTCATTCCCAATTTTAGTTTTCCAGCCGTTTTAGGCGATGACTAGAAGGAATTTTTATGAAGATTGTGTAGATTATCATTTTTACATTTTTTAGGATGTAAGGAAAATCTCTCCATTGTTACCAATATCGATTTACTGTAAATCAAACTTACAATACTTGATTTCCATTATTCCTGCAATTCGTATGATTGCGTTTTTTCCATACTGAATTTCTTACTAGAGCTATTGCTACAGGAAACATCTTCCTCTCTGTTACATAGTCTAACATCATTAGGATGTGAAACATTTATGAGTCATGAAGATATTTATTATTATTATTATTATTATTATTATTATTATTATTATTATCATTATTATTATTATTATTATAAAATTATTCGTTACAAGCAGATCAACGTGAAGTTGGGGCATGTAGCAGTTACCACAACACCTCCAGATCATAACTGAGTTCTTAATGAGTAAAATCGATGACATTAGTTGTCGTGCCGACACTTGTTCGCATAAAACTTTTTTATAAAACTGCTACATCATTGGCTTGAACAAGGAAGTTCTGAAATTCATGTTTTTATTGCAACGTGTAGAACGTAGCTGGAATGGCAATGATAATGTTCTAGTTGAAACGTTGTCCTTTAAAAATCTTCAGCTTACATGAGCTTCGCATCAAGTTGAATGAATGGAGGTAATTTTTCTTTTCTGTCAATAGTGACCAGATATAGTGTTTCTTACTAGGAACATTAGTGTGGAGTTCCAGTACTCTTGCTGCAGAGTTTTAGTTACAAACCATTAATCCATATCAGTTCCACTCATTTTTTAGATGTGCTAGATGCTACATGAATCAAATTCTCTTGAAATTCCGAAGCTGAAATCCGCCACTTGGCGTAAAATATTGAAATATTTGCAACTTACTCAAACGTCCTTGCTCTCAGTGGTCGATCTTCATGGTTATTGTAATAAAGATTGACGACTTCAGGTGACTTAGTATGCATTATCGCATGGCCATTGGATGACACGGACAAATGAAAGTTCATACACGCACATTTCGAATTGTTAATACACCAAGCTGCATTAAATATTACAAAGAATTTTACATTCTGCAGGCAGTTTTTCTAGTTTTTACGACTATCCATTTATTTTTTTGGCCTCTACACTTTAACAGGATGAGAAAAAATGTCAGTAACTGCGCGGTTTGCTTAATGTTTTTCCTTCGAACTTGGCGCTTTTCAATTCAATGAATGGAGAGAGACAAAGATATTCTTAAATAGATCATTGTAAGCTATGATAATATTTACTTTTAATGTACAGAATTAATGCAGAATTAACATGGGATCTTTATAGAACAAGAAGTAAGGATGAAAGGAAAATAATGTGTAGAACGTGGAGATCCTGTTCAATAGCTGAAAAAGCTTACATCATTCATAAAGATTGATGACTACCAGTAAATGAATAAATATCCTTCTTATTCACTTAATAGAATGGGGAAAGTTTGTTCCGATTTCACACAAAGAGTTCGTCCTATCCTCGTCATAGTTTTCCTACAACTCCCTTTCCTCTCGGTTTTTTATCAAAGTGTTTTGGAATTCGGTACTCGACCATTCGTTGGAAATGTTCTTTTCATTTTTTCATGTATTCAGCCATTCTTTCTCCGATATTAAATACGTCCAGTCTTGATTTCTTATTTTGTCTAATAAAGAACAACTATTCTGAGGAACCACATTTCTACAGATTGTGTGTTACTGACTTCCTTTTGCGACGGGACGTAACTCTCGCTCCCATGAAATAAGACTGCTATTACTTTACAATTTTATTCTGATATTTCTTTCTTGTTTTGCTGTGAGAATTCTATCAATGGAACCGCGAACACATTCCAAACGTAGGATTTTATTTCTGTGTCTCGATCCTTTTTATAGGAGATGTCTGTTTCTAAATAGCATAAATGTGAGACAAGTTCAATAGATTTCCCATTAATAATTATTTTAGAACATGTGGAGTATCTTATTTACAAATACATAAACTATAAATAATTGGATGCATTCAAACGTCTTCTCTCCATATATAAAATGCAAAATAATGGAGGAACAGGTAGTGAAAAGAAAGGAGGACTTCGAATACCTACGTCAGCATCTGATGCACACGGCGCAGTCACACACTCCACAAACAAGGAGGGACCGTTATCAAAGAATGAAATCTCTATTTTTAGACCCCTAAGAGGAAGAGACCCATATTTTGCATGCTAAGAATACAAGATTCTTTAACTTATGAAGTTGTGACGTATACTGTTCGAATACATAACATCACAATTCGCAATCTCACTCATATATTAGGGTGATATTTCTTAACGTGACAAGTCTAAGTAGAATGGAGAAGACAGATTTTACTAGATAATATTTAAACCAAGTGACATTTAAATGAGTTAAATTTATTTTTATGTATTTATTTAACGTCCAAAAAGTTAAACACTTTGTGACGGACGGTGAGAAGTGCAATCTGTACATGGTTTCTAGATCTCTGGAATCTCTTCCCTTACTCATGTACATATTAATTTGAATTGGGAATAAGGACAGCAACGAGTGTTTTTGGCAGTATTTGGTATGAATATATTTTCTCCGATGTAATAACATTTATTAGCAAAGAGAGATTATTTGATTATCTATATCCCTTGCAGAGCTGAAAAAAAATGCAACGATAGTGAAGCTACATTTATTATTCAACGAAGTTACATTCAATAAGACATGTTAAGTTGACAAAGGCGACATCTATAATTTCATCCAATTCTACAATATGAATAAACGAGTACTCTTATGTTCATGAAAGAGAACTATTAGCATTCTCCTACATTTCTGTAAATCACATTCGGCGTACGTGACGTTTCAGTCTTTAATGCATTTTCAGAACAAAATATGTTTCATTTTGTTGCTATGGATTTTCATTTAGGATTACGATTTCCTTGACTAGCATTTTGCCAAGTTGTTCTAGCGAATATGTCTTTTTCTCTGAAACAAAATTTAAGTAGTTCTTACACTATTCTGATTCTGGCATGCAAATCTAAATATGACATTTCGAATATATGTTAACGCTAGTTTGAAACGGTATTATTCGTAGGGTTTGAAATACCCTAATGTTATTATCGTCACATACATCTGTGGCCTACCTACTTTTCCATTGCTCAGTATACTTTACTAACATTGACAAAAAATAATATATACATTCAGCAATGAAGATAGGCCTCAAGGCTATATGCAGGAGAGATACAACCATTGTCTCCTATATTATTACAGTATTATATTTTTCCTTTGTGGCTCTCACACGCAACCAATCTTCATAAATGATGTCGCTAATGCAAGAGAATTTCATGGAGATGTGACAAATTGCACTTTGACTTTAAAAATATGAAGGATTTGTTAAAAAAAAGTATCTAAATATTCATGGCAAATGAAACCCACAACACTCGCCAATGTTTTGGAATCTATATCGTTTAATAACTCCAAAACAAAGCCTTCTATGGCATTAAAAACTAAACTTTTGAGGCCAAAGCCCTCAAAGAAACATTTTTCACACCATAATCTAAAGATGAGACATTCTTGGACATTCCCTTAAATTTTCTAATCGATACTACCAATGCTCCCTAAATATTTCAGCCCTTGTTGCTGGTAACCATTTTGTAATGACACGCTTAGAAAGCTTAGATTCTTCCATATTATATTTACGCTTTCTGTATACATCGTGTATTGTGCAGTCTGACGAAGTTTATTTGCATAATCATTAATTCAATATTTGCTTTCCAGCAACAACTAGAAGTTCTATTATAGTTGCTTGATACCTATAAAGATTGTTTCATATGCGTGTAGTGAAACCATTCAATTAACGTTTTGCCGTGGTTTATTAGTGCTGTGTACTTAATTGTGGAGGGATGTGGGTGTACAGTGAAGAGTGAAGACTGTGTTTGTTGTTTTTACCAGTATTTTTGTTATCAGCAGCCCCTAAAATTATCGGAGTTCAGTGATTTGTTCCGCAAAATTTGTGTAAGAACTGGCTAAACTTCCAAGTTATTCAAAAGACTGGGAAATGCAAAACATTGCTTTATTTGAAACAGCCCACACTTTGCGCAAACTACTGTAGAAGCACCGACAGTCCCTAGATCTACTCCTTAGGAAGCTGGTTGCAACCTGCAGTTGATTTTGTATTCAATCGACTCATATCAGCTTTAGTCGTAATGTACAGGAATAATAATAATAACAATAATAATAATAATAGATTGAATTACGAATGCAATTAAAAGAGGCCATTTGAAGGTGGCGCGTGTGTCGCCACCATGCGCGAGTGAAGCTGGCGCGAGTCGGCGAGACGGAGGCGTGTGGATCCGGCGCGCCGCTCACGCGCCTGTGTTACGCCACAAAGCGCGTTCGCGTCGCGTCGCGTCGCGTGGCGCGGCGCGGCGTGGCGTCGGCTCTAAACATAGGGCGGCCGGCACCGTCGCCTCCCCACCCCAACTCCTCAGCGCGAAGCCAACGGAGGGCACGCACTCCCAGAGCTCCCACCTGCACAGGGCCATGGCTTTCTTTCTCTGGCATCGTCTTGTTTTCCATCTCACACAGCTGACGAAAGTTTCACAATACTAACGCAACGTGTCTGACTCATTTTACTTTCTCGCTACCGCGTACCGCAGTAGAGAGAAAGTTATGTAATGCGCGAAAAAAACGGCGAATTTTCTGCAGAAAACTCTTATTACAGGGCCCTTGTAACGAAAAGGTGGATCAATTCAGTTGTTAAATTAAAAAAAACCCAACTCTAACACGTATTTGTAAACAGAATCCATGTTTTGTGGGTCCTTGATACCGAAAATCGAATGATGGAAAAACATATGTCTGTCTGTCTGTGACCAACGCTATATTCTGTTCAGCCAATTTTCTCCAAAACTGATATTCTCCAATCGATCTGGGCTGATGTCGCGGCCCCTTGGATTTGAACATTTTCAAAATTTCAAAATGGTTCCATCGATTTTCATTAAATTTTGTAGTTGGTTAGTGTATAAGGACGTTTAAAAGAATGGTGTAGGTCTCATTTTCGTTATATTTCTGTTTCGTTTCATTTTGCTTCGTTACATATTTCATTTACAAAGAACTGCAAAAGTTCAAAAATTGTTTGGTGCCTTTATACAACTACATTGTGAAGATATTTATTTCCCTTATTGAAATCTGTTCCTTTAAAATTGATTTTGAAATAAGGTCATGTAATATTTTTTTGAAAATCTGAGAAGTTTTCGCTTCCAGCATTGCCCGGGTTATTACAGAGCGGTTTTTGTAACTTTGCCCCTCAAGGCCCGCCTTCACGATGGAATGTGTCCCGGTATTTCGTATCTTTCTCAGTCGTTCCGCTAGATATCGCATGGTCGTGACCATATCAAGCAGAGCTTGCGATCATGCGACGTCTAGCGACACGACCGAGAAAGATACGAAATACAGTGTGATATTCCATCGCGGACATAGGGGCTTGAGAGGGCAGAGTTACAAAACTCGCACTATATTCAGCCCAATCACCCATTACATCCATAGGAGAACGAATGAATTCTATCTGTAATTTGAATGGACGCAATTTTATTAACATCCCGCCTCTTCTTGCCCCACACTTCTCTGCCCAACGTGACAGGTCCCTCCCTGCTCTGTTCCAACTGCTCTCCCGCCTCGGACGCGTCTGGATCCACCCTATTCCCGAACGCGCCTGGATCCACTCCGTTCCCGTCCGCCCCGGCTCCTTCCGTCTTGCCACTGCCTCGCCTTCACAGTGCCCTGCTCTGCCCAGCCCAGCTTTGTTCCGCCCAACTCATTACGCCCCAGCCACCCTGCTTCGATACATAAGAGGATTGCATACTTATTTCCAGTTGCAAAACATTTGGGCTGTGGCCAATGTTGGGGATGGTAAACCTCTTATGAGCTGAAAAAAGTAGCGTAAATTATTTCGGAGAAAACACTATCTTTAATGAAAAGTATCATAAAAATTCAGCCGTTTAAGAGATTATTCCAGACAGAAACCAATTGTGAGAATATTTTTATGGTTTCAATATATGTTAAAAAGCATATGACTTTAAAAAAGTTATTTTCATATCACATACATTTAAATTTTATAAAATGAATTATCCGCACACTAATAACTTCTTGGTTTGATTTAAAGTAGTGAGACAATTTGATCTCATTTTAACTTGTCTTCAATTTCGTGTTTGATTGGCAATATTTCGTGACAATTGAGGCTAAGTAGCAAAAGTGGGAATTGTACATCTAGTAATATGTAATCAAAAAGGCTCATATTGATATGAACACGATGCAGAGGTAATGGATCAAATGGGAAGCATACACGATTACAGAAAACATTTTTAAAAAACGAATGTTAAAAAAGAGGAGACTAATATATTAAAACGTATTTGAGGGTAATATAAACGTGAGGTGTTCGAATTTACTACGGAATTCGAATATGATTCACTGCATAAGTTTTTATATGTTGTTTTTGTTTGCTTATTGATGTAGGGACAGCTAACAATCACGTCAGAACGCTTTCCGAATATCGAATCCATCAATCATTAACTTGTCGCATATGCTGAATACTTCCTAAAAAGCTATAAACCTGTCAACAGCATGAATACATAATTAATTGCCGTCTATGCTTTTAATATGCGCTTACGTAATCGCTTGTCATCCGAAGATAACACAAGAGCATGAAAGATAACTGTGGATCCTTCCGTTCTTCTCGTGCAAAAACACAGCAAAGCAAGAATCACAAACAAGTCTCACAGTTTTATCGTCAACGTTATAAAATTAATATCGTTTATTTATTTGTTTGCATTGCTTGCAAAATAGCTGTCTGTGTTTTTCCTTCAGTTAACAATTCTACACTAACTCATCTTGTACATAATATTTATATTCACCATTTAACCAGTTTTCAGTTTTTTTATTTAAAATTACAGTCACTCGTTGTTTCATGTTTTGTATTCCTTTGCTTGGAAGTCTTACATCTTACATCAGCTCAATATAATGATTCAATAATTTGATCACGTAGTTGACAACTCCCCTTACAATTAATTATTTCAAAGATTAAAGTTTCCTATAAAACCATTAATAAACAGTAAAAGGTACTTCTAAGAATCAAAGAAGAAAAGGGTAGAGTATAACAGCCGAATTACAATGACTGCAAATCTGCCTGCACTGGTCCACACTATCAGGAAAGAACGAATAGAATTTGAAAATTATATTAGAGCTTGGACATTACAACAGGATAACTCTACACCTGCGCCTAATCACCTTGAAAATCAGTACCCTTTTTATCACAATATTTATTTTAAAATATTAAAAGATGAAAACAAAGGATTAAAAATAAATATCTTTAAAAAATGTGCAAATTTTAAAATTAATCCAACCGCTTCCGACCTCGTCCAAAAAATGTAAAACATAACCCTCTTTGCATATTTTTACAGCTCGCATCCTCCCTCACCATGCCCAAAATGGCTCCAGCGATGTGGCGTATGCAATACGTGTGAATATCTTCTCAGCGATTTACTCGTCAACTTAACTTTTCGGTTATCAGCTGACCCTCCCTGCCGTCAGTTAATACCCCTGCCTTTTTGCATCCTAGAGCCCCTTGACTTTAGCCGTCACTCACTAACTCAACCGTGGCTCGTTACCCCATAGCACACTCCCGGCTTGTGAGTCGTACGCCCGTGATGACGCTTGAATCATTTTATGGCTAGGGAGGTTTGGTGCGACCACGTGACGCTCGCGTTGTGGTCCTTAAGCCCATTACAGTTTTCTCCTCTTGGCACACAGGGAATTACACGTATCCTTCACACTCATACAACATTCAGACCGTGAGAGGCCTGCGAAGGAGTGGGGTATTGAAGATGATATATGGTGGTTGGGTTAAGCCCCACCATGGCCACTACACAAACGCAAATATCCATGGCCAGGCGGGATTCGAAACCACAGCTCCCCCCCCCCAGCACATGGCTACCGGCTATCTATTAAGTACGAGAAAATTGAATTGAATATTTACTTCTTAAATAGATTTTTTTCTTTTTTCTTTTGGTTCGTTGGCACAAACTACTCAAATAATTATTTCCTCAAGGTTACTGTAAAAACAAATAGCAACAAAACGCAGTACCAAAAGTCTTCAATGGAAAAATTATCTTCACCAATGCGGGTTTACTCACATCTTTTGCAATACTTTATTCAGTCTTGGTCTACAACTATTGTTAAAAAATCTATTTCTAACAAGTACATTGTCAGCAAAACTATTGTTAACAAACCTATTGTTACTAAATTAATGAGGTAGAAGAAAGCCTGTGGTGTTACTGGAATTTACTCGAAATATCGAGCTCAGTTACTTCTTAGCATTCACTTGAGATTTTGTACCACAATTCAAGAAAAAAAAGAGAAACACTCCAATCATAAGTCGAATTAGACCTACATTTCTGCCATAAAGTTTTATAAAATCACACATAGAACATCATAAATTTAAGTAAGATGAAATATAATATGACTTCGACTGGATTTTCTCCAACTAGGTATCTTCCACCAACAGGGCATCGTCCCAGCCGAGACAAGCTTTCAGCTCCGAACTGATGTCTCGGGCAGGTGTAGTGCATGTGAGATGAAGTGTGTGTAAGTAAGGAGCGAGGAAAGGAAGAGGAAGGAAACGCAAATATTTCAACATTTTCTCACCATCTCCAAGGGTTTCCTCGCGATGTTACGTCCAAACAGACATAATGCTTATTATTAAAAGCTCCTAAATTGTTACGCTGTAATTAAAGTACTTTGATTGAGAATTTGAAATAAACAGTTACAAGCAAAGCTGTATTTGCTCGACATCCTTGAAGCAGACAGTCCTACGGAAAGCACTCGTTGAGGGCTTTGAAGGCTCGGGGAGGTGGGGAGGCTGAATTTTAAACGCTTATCCTCGCGCGAGGTGCTCTGAGAGACGCGCTCCCCCGGGCGCGGATGAGCGCAGTGGACGTTGCCACCCCCCTCCAGGGCGCCGCTTCGACTGGAGACGTCAGGCGGGAAACGCAACGCTAAAAATACGCCCGCGCCCGCCACGCCCCCCTTCTTCGCCGGCGACCGACACTGCGCAGGGGGACCACGACGGATGAGACAAGAAATTGATTGTTAGTGATTCGCGGGTGCGGGCGCGTCAATGCTAGATTGTTTGATTGTTAGTGATTCCGGGCACGTCAACTACTAGGGTCTTATTCCCTTACGTGTTGTGTATGTTTTGCTCGGGATGTTGGCAGTGGTCTTCCCCTGTTTATATAGCGAGATTCGGCGCCGACATATCGTCGTCTAGCGGGGGTTTCCCCAACCAGGTATCT
>JAHLJT010009419.1:26568259-26601575 GCA_031308135.1 Acheta domesticus | reverse complement strand
GTGTTGGCACAATGTTTTTTTTTTCTTTATCAGGTTTCCTGCTGATAATGTGGTGAAACCAAACGAGAGGGATATGGTTTCTTGCTGAATAATCAAGTGTTTATATTGGACGCTTACAAAAAGAACAATATGACAAGAACATTATTTTTTGCTGTTAAAGAGTTTTTTGTATTGTAATATTATAAAGACCTTCTTAGTTACAAGAAATAGTTCATACAATGACATGTTAATGCACAGATGATGGCGTATTTGCCGTTTATGGTAAGTATATTTGCGTCGTCACACATCCAGCCAATCGTAACGAGAGAATCATAGAGAGGATGCGAAAAAAAAACCTTCCCGTTTTTTCGCACAGATAAATACCTCTGACGTCACAATAAAGTTGTTCCCAACAAAATACATTTTATAGACTTATTTATATGATGTTATGAAGAAACGCCTGCAACTTGTTTATAATGTTGCTTTATTGCTTTCATACATTTTGAAATCTCGCTTCTAATGTCGCTCGTTTTTCAAAATATGCTCATGCAAGAAAGCTTAACAATATAAACTAGTTGCATAATTTACCATTCTATTATATGACAATCAATACTACAATGATTGTCCCACTTGTACCACTAATTGTACCACTAAAACTTTGTAGAATGAGTAATGCTTCATAAGCTGTATTTAATTTATTGAATGGTACTACAAATCAATTATTTTTGCAGAATTTCTCAACAAGGAATCTCAACTTCTCGAACAAGAGACCAAAAATTATTGAAAACCGAAAATAGGGAATTTGACCTTTTTATTAAGAGTAAATACGTGATCAAAAATTTCTCTAAAAAAAAATCTAAAATTCGCAAAAGAAAATAGTTATTTTTTTTAGACAAAAAAAATATACTACATCGCTATGACTCAATCTATGATACTTAGATATAGTGTGTAAAATCTTGTTCCAAGAGACGTAGATGTAGTCAAAAGGTATAAAGAATAGTATGCCACTATTTTTCTCTGGCATAGTAGTATATTATTTAGTAAAACAAAAGCGTCAAATGGAAACAAAAATATCGATAAGAAAATAAAGAAGAATATTATTCAAATTTTGTATTTTTAAGCAAATGAGTCATTCTTACTCTCTCGCCCTTACTTCGTAAGGTGATAAAATATTGTAATCATGAGAAAGAAAACGGCGAATTGTCGACAGAGAGAAAAACTCTTATTGCCGGGCCAGTAAAGAAAAAGTGGATAAATAATTTTCTTTATATAGTAAATGACTTCCTCTTTCACACTGGGTAGTCATAATCCATGTTTGTGTGGGTCCTTGATCCTGAAAAATCGATTGACGGTAAAATGTCTGTCTGTGTGCAGTCAACGCTAGAGCCTAAATCGTTCAGATATTTTTTTCAAAATTGATATTCCTCGACTCTGCCCGACTGTCCGTCCATTTATTTGCCTCCCTGTATGTCTGTCTGTCTGTCCGTCCGTCCGTCTGTGGCCAAAGCTAGTGCTACCTGTAGCAAATGCTAAATCGTTCAGCCGATTCTCGCCTAAATTAACCGATTTAAATGAACTCGAGACCTTTTGGAGTTTGAAAGGGATATTTTGATCTTGGGGCTATTTTATAAGAAGCCTCAACATTTTCACATTTTTTCTAAAAAAATTGATGCAAATATTTTTGATAAACATTATCTTTGGATAGCGTAAAGGACGTTTAAAGAGATTGGTGCAGGTCTCATTTTTGTTGAAATCCCAGATTTATCGAAAATTGCAAAGTTCAACTTTTTCGCGTTTTCCTTACAACCACAATGTAGAAGATGGAGATTTATTGCTGAGAGAAATCTGAATTTTCTTTGCTGAGAACGGTTTATTGAACAACTTTCAGCACCTTAAGTTGGCATCTAGTGATGATATCTGTTCGACTGAAATAATTTTGTAAATACAACTTCTAAATTACTCAATTGACGATGGCGAGTCCACTCGAGCATTGCGCTGCGGAAGAATGCGCAGTGGGTTGAATTTTAGGTGATGTCAAAGAAAGTGATATTTAAGGAAGAATGTTGAGAGTGTACACAACTATTTGTAAAAGTTCGAACAGAACTGTTCGAACCATTCGAAAGTTTACAAATGGGTTAGAACCGTTTAAAAGTGGCCATATGTATGTCTTTGACGAGCAAGGCAGTGGATGAACCGTTCGAATTTGCAACTCCTTCCCTCGTATCTCGCATCGACACGTTAATTCAGGACAATAGGCATATTGCCGTAGAACTGATAGATGAAGTGCACGCGTGTGTTGGAACTGTCCATAACATTATTAATTATAATTAACTGCAGTATAAGAAAACCTGCGCGTGATGAGTTCCAAGACAACCAACCAAAAGAAACCAGCCTTCAATCATTGAATAGATACGAAATAACGACACTTGGTGGAAAAAAAAGTAGCATTTTAAAAAATATTGTAACATGTGGTGATGTAAACGATTGTAACATCGATCCACCATTTTCGACCGAAGTTTAAGGGGCAAAGCCTCAAGTGGAAACACTTGATATCCTCAATCGAAAGCAATTAAAGACCTTGTCGTCTGCAGGAAACGTCATGCTTGCAGTATTACGGGATTTGCAGGGGACTATTTATTGTGACTATCCCAAAGACAAACGATCTATCAATTACCAGTATTGCACTGATATGCTCTCGAAAACAAATAAAACCTGCCATTCGAACGAAATGTGGATTCTCGTCTGAAGGTGTGATTTTACTCCATAACAACGGGCGCCAGCACACACACAACTCATTCAACGTATGTACACTTCAAAAAACTGGGCTGACGGATCCTTTCACAACCCCGTACAGCCACCACGTCACCCCACCGGAATTTTTTTTGGTCCCTTTAAAGAGGCTCCATATTGGGAAAACATTTTCGAATGAACTAAGAAGTTAAAGATTTGATCCAAAAATGGTTTCGAGATCAACCCGAGAACTTTCATGCCTGGGGAACACGCATTACAAGAATAATGGGACACGTTGCACAAGATATAAGACGAAAAGTAGCCAAAGTTTTGTAATGATAAAATAAACAGTTTTTAAGCAATGATGAAGTGATTTGTTTACTTATTAATTGAACATCCGTTTTATTATTTCATGAAGTTCATGTTTTTCATTCAAAATTCGTGTTTTTCGAGTTTTGTAAGTGTATTGCGGTCCATATGTGATTATTTCTACAAAATGAAACACACACACATGTTCTTTCGTGTTCCATCTCTGATGAAAAAAATATCACTTAGAAAGTTCAAACTATTTCAAGATTTCAGACACAAGACACTTAAATAATGGGAGGAGAGTGCTGGGCTTGAAGAGGCACGGTTACTTCCTTAGGCGTTGATTACTCAAATTATTGTGTTTCAGCGTAGAAATACTCCGACAGCAGCCAGTCTATAAGAATATCTCCTTGTCTCGTCTCAAATGTCCTTTTCTCTTAAAACAACCATCTGTAACGAGGATTTTTGTCCCAGTGTCTCTTGCTCCATTGATCAAAGATGTTTATTGGGATGATTATGGGAGGTATGCTTATCTTGATAAGCCTTATGGGGATTAAATATATTCTCACTATCTCCCTTCTCTATCTCGCATCTTTGAGCTCTTATTCTGCTAGACAGATGTGAGAGGGGTGGGGAGTTTTATTAATTTAGGCAGCGTAGTAGTCAAATCAAGTAATCAGATTTAGTCAAAATCAAATCTGTAGCTTCTCTGCCGATAGAAACAGTTTCTATTAAACATGAGAAATATATGACTTATTATTATAATAGTTTGCAAAAAATACGCTGGTTGATACCTTTATTAATAATTCAAAGATGTCAGTACTAAGAAGAGTTTAGGGGTAGAACTTCCGGCGTTTGAGAGAACTTTACGGAGAGTGTACCCCCTTGCCAATACAATACATCGTCCCCAATTGTCTCAGGTCATACACAGTTTTACGTTTTGTGTGTGTTAAATAAATTCCACGGAAACTTGAGACATTACTGAGTAGACTTTCTGTTTCCAGCGGCGGGTGCAAAGCCATAGCATTCCGCTGGCGGTCGAGGACTGGAGCCGCGGTGGCACGGGCGGCTGGAGGCCTAAAAAGTGGCAGAAGAGGCCGCTTCATTAGCTCCGATCGCCGGCTGCGGAGGCCTGATGAACTGTCCGTCGGCGGCTGGCGGCGGCGGCGGGATGGGAGCGGGGCGGGAGGAGCGGGGCGGGGCGGAGGGCCGCACTGCTGCGGCGGCGACGGCGGCGCCATCGACCCGCCGCCCCGCTCGATACGGGGCGCGAACCCCGGCCCTCCGCCGCCACCGCCGCCGCCGCTGCCGCCGCCGCCGCGCCGCCGCGCCTCCGCTCCTGCGGGGGGAATCTGCGCGCGTGGGCCCGCGGCATCCGGTGGCTCAGGGCTGGACAGCGGCGCGGCGCAGCGCGGCGCGCGAGCGCGGCGGGCAGGGAGTGAGCATCTGAAGAACGGCACACGGTTAGACTGGCCACATTGTCGGTTTCACTGGCAAACTCTCGGTTGTTAAGAGATTCTTCGGGTTATTCGTTGTAATATCCGGAATCCGTTAATTATTCTCAAAGGGTTTAGAATTGAAGATTTGAAATATTATTAAGGCTAAATTTACATCGGTTGTTTCAATTGAGGTACCTAATTGAATACCTACATAAATTTCAACTCTTAATTTAAAGTTGTTTTCACTAATAACGAAGAATTAACAAAAAAATCACTCTTTTCATTTCTCATATAATTCGCGAAAATGCTCTCCCCCTAAAAATAATCGATGTCGAGATTATTTTACCTGAAGTACGATATTGTAACTGAAGTTAAGATATTGAAAAAAAGTTTTTCCTGTCTATCTGTTCGTCTGCTTGCCACTGTCTGAACAGCACTAGTGCCTAAGCGGGTGCACCGAGTTTTTAGCATCATGGTTATATCGCGATCGATCTGACCGAACTCAAGTCCTGAAAATCTGAAACGTTTTAATGTTTGGGGTGCTTACATCAAGTGTCTAGGACATTTTAAAACTTTTCTAAAAAATGGTTCCATTTCTTGTGTATTTTCAGTTCAGATTTGGGCTATTTTCGATAAAGTTTTGAAGATGTCACAGGGCTTGATGTAAAGTGTCTCCAAAAACTAAAAGATACGTTTCAAATTCGCAGGTCTGTCGCATATTGAAGTTCGGTCAGATCGTTCGGAGAATATCGGGTGATTTGGGGAAAATAATATGGTTGAGGGTAATAGTTTTATTGACAGAGAGACACATAGACGGACAGAGAAATAGACAGATGTTTTGAAGAAAGAAAAGAAAAAAAAAGAACAAAAATACGATATCCACAAGAAACGTGTTTTTCCGCCAAACACTTGACATTCATCTTTTACAGTATTACATAATTTCATCTATACTACAAACATTATAGCTCTGTGCACACGCATAAGCAAAACTATTGAAGGAACTCTTATTACGTGTATTTACGTCTCACGAAAGAATAATAACGACTTCCATGGGATGTGAACGAATATTGTCTCCAAAAATTATTATTTGCGATTTACTGCTAATCGTATATTAAGCCATACGTTAAGCTAACATTCCATTAAAACGTCGCCGCTGGCTTCGTATTTCAGTTTCTTACATTTACGATAGAAACGTAAATCAACTCTAGGAAAAGATAACTCAAAATTCACATATTTTATTTAGTACCTTTTTTATACCTTCCCTCCGGTCGTCACAATCTGGGTGAGCTCAAACAGAATCGTGCTCACCCTAGATACGGCCCCACAATGCCAGGGCGACCACAGACACTAGCGCCGGAGGGAAGCTGACAATGGAAGCGACGCATATGCGCCGGCACCAGGAGCTTTAGTGGGGGCGTGTGAGGGAGAGATGAGGGGAGGGGGTGACGAAGAACGATTCGGAGCTGCAGGACGTCTGTGCTGTGATATTACGGTCGTCGTCGGCAGAAGCGTTGTTGGCTGAGAGGCGAGCTGTCGTGGTTGTCTTCAGAGCACACATACGTACTTTGCGGTCTCAGCGGTCAATACAGTAAAGGGGTCGCGTTAATAGCGTTGGTAGTGGACTCCTCCACCCTGTCTGGAGAATCGTATCGGAACGCCAGAGGGAAGGGAAAACACGTTTTGAGACTGCGGCGGCTTAATAACAATGAATTAAGCGTAGTAGTGGTGGAGCAGGTCGACGGAGACTCCTCGAAGTGCCGCTCAGATGTGATTTGGATCGCAAAACCAGTGAGGAGCCTCGAGAACCAAGCTTCATGAGTAGCGCTCACGATACAGTGGTGGTCAAGATCCTGATGGCATTTGGTGATAATGACGAAAATGGCTGTTTTGCTGGTATGTACTCCAAGAATGATAAGGGGGCGGCCCCAGGGCACTCGCCTTCTACCTCTGGACATTTGGGATCAGATCCGATATGGTGGAAAAAGTGGGCTTGCGGTAAATTCTGTCGGTGTTGTTCCGTTTTCTCTGAGTCAGATCAACTACTAGGTCATTAGCGACGACTATTGGATATAAAGTTATGGTACGAGGATGAAACGATATGGTGATGATAGGAGGTGAAAGGACGAACACATACAACCATGTCCGAAGCAGGGACTCGAACCCGCGACCCACGGTCCAAGATCACTACGGCATTACTCACTTAGCGATCTCGGCCACGGGGCCGACTAGATTCCATCATTGCCCCTTCATCATTATATTATAACATCATCCTCATCTATCACTTGACGATCAATGATTTGGCCGAAAAGGCTCAGGTCCTGAGAATCGTAACCCAAAGAACGCTGATGATTTCGCGATGTCCTTTCCCGAAGTGGCAGGGCTGGTGGTGGGAAACGCCAATGAGGCTGCGGGTGCTGCGCGGGCAGGGCGGCGGCGCGGCGCGGCGCGGCGCGGCGGGGCGCGGGGGCGGGGAGGAGGGGCGAAGCCCGCGGGCCGCGTGTGTGTGAACCGGCCGCGGTCCGGGGCCTCAGGCGGGGAGGAAATGGCGAGTTAAGCAATGAGCGGCCGCCGGCCCGCTGCTCGCCTCTGGCGCTGACTCACTGGATGGCCGGCGGCGGCGGTGGCGGCGGCGGCAGACAGGCGGGCGGCGGAGGCGGCGGCGGGGGACGGTGGCGGGGGCGAGGGCGAAAACGCGTCAGTAGCAGCCACACGCCGCTGGATGAGCCACTATGCAGATAACCAGGTATCTTCAGAGTCACGTTGCACGATTATGGAATCCCTTCCAGACAGATATAGAAGTCGTTGGATTTGCCACGGTTCTACAAAGCGCATCGGGTCGCTCAGATGCATTAGTTTTCATAGGGTTGCCTGGTTCAAAAGATTGCTCTTCCTCTTTCGGTTCATGTTAAAGTGTATGAATTACTAAATAAAGACACTAAACCCACATACAATTAATTTTCCGAAAATTGTTCTGAAAATTAGACATCGTTTTAATCAGCTTAATTCCATTTTTACATGACTTAATATGTGTTTAATGTCAATGTCAAACAATTCTAATATAAGAATGAGAAAATTATCCCCCCCCCAAAAAAAAATCTCTGACGTATTAATTCTTCATTTGGACAATGTAATAAAAGGAAAACTATACACTGAATCTCATAATAACAGTTAAACATTCTCACTCAGGAAATAATTTACAATCGTTTATCATCGAAAGTCAGAAAGTCGGATTTGCATGTCAAAACACAACGCAGTCTACATTAGTTTGCGTTTCCTATTTGCATGTTATCGCATTATTTTCGATTCTCCTAGTCAGCCCACATTGTTCATTCTCACTGTTCTGCAACAAATGAAAAGAGCTCATCGTGATAAAGTTAGTTCTATTCGCTGGGGAGTACCGTTCCTTCCATTTCAGAGAGATTCGCAGGGCCGTAGTATTTCACGTCGCGTGGCAAGTAACGAAGACCGGAATCTCCATATCAACTTCCTCTGTGTCGGAGCGTTGCTGGTTCGATTCCAAAGAGCATGGTGACGCAGGACGGAGGAGGGGGAGAGGAGGGCAGGGGTGGTGATAGAACTGACGCTTCGGATATAACGAACAAAAAAGCCATATATCGGAATATACAACTGGAGATATCGAAACATTAAAGTAAATATGTTCGTTACGAAATCTGAATTGAGCGGCTGGATTAATTCGTTTGAAAAAATATTTAAACCCATCTTCAGCGTTAAAAATGTAATGTTAACCATCAACATTTCTGAAATGTAAAAACTCCGGGAAACAAAAAGGAGATGATTGATCTGCTTGGCATTGCAACGAGCACGTGGAAAGATGACAACATAAACAGTGAGAATGCAGGAAATGGCACGCGGGGCACGAAAGCTTCGGCAAAGCAGTTTTCTTTAGTACAGAGCTGCTGCACACTCCAAAGAACCTGACTCAAATGAGAGCTGAATCAGAAAATTAATTATGAATTTCAAGGAAAATAAAAATGTGTGTCGTGCCGGGTAGAAAAATGGGTGATATCCTAGGGCCGCAAGACGTTGAATTTTGAACGTCATTAAAAGTGCGATTCATAACAATTTAGCACTCGAAAATGAGTTAGACACCTAATACTAGAAAATTTAGGGGGCGATATTTGAAAATATGACACTTACATGGTCTGAGAACATTTACATTTCATTTTATTCAGTACATATTGGGAGGAAGTATCATGCGAGGTTGTTAATTTTTCAACTACAATGTGAGGTCGAGGTCTCTTAATTTTATGTAAATGGAGCAGAAGTTTCCAGAGTCTTTCGTTGCAGTATGGAACAGAACCCTTCTATTTGGGATACGACTCCACAAAAGAGAGAATCCTCAGACTGCCACCGAAAAAAAAAAGATGTCCACCACGAAGTTACTCTCATGCTCTGGTGGAGGTCGCAGGATGAACTCGATCCGAACGTTTCGAACAGTTGGTGCGCCGTATTAAACGTTCCAACGAACATGCAGCGTGCTGGGAGCGATGAGTTGCAAGGACCAGTCACGGGTGGAATTTAAAGAGCGTTGTGTCAGGAACCGTACTATAAATTCAGAGACGGTGTAGGGCAAAATCTTGCAGTTGGGCCATAGAGGAGGAGGAAGGGAAGATAACGTTGTAGGAAAAGAGGTTTGCGGCACGGAAGCGCGAATGCTGAGTTCGCGACCAATGAAAGAGCTGTGTGAGAAATGAAGTTGGGAAGACGAATCGGGAACAGTAAACATATTCAAAACGTATCAGATACGAGATGGAAAGAGATGTTATGTAAGGATTTAATAAAGACTGAAAAACGTTATGTGGTCAGAGTTGCATAAGCAATGTAGACAACGAATAGGAAGATAAGAAGCAGAGGTGTTTGGAGAAGTATGAGAAGCAATAGAACTGGAAGGATCTAGGATGATCAGTGAACGAGGAATTGGCTAGAGCAGCTCTAATACCAAAAAGCATTGAAATTATGATAGTATCAGTGAAAACAATATAAAACACTCAAAACGTGTTGGAGTCCATGTAGGAAATTTAGGGAAAGTATGTTGGGACTAATTTTGTGTTTGTCTTACTATTCGACGCGTATGAAAAAGAACAATTTCCCAGTCTTGAGATAGCTCTCAGAAGATAACCATAACGTATTCAGACATTTCATCACAAATAAGAGAAAACCTAAAACTGCAATCCCTCCGATCGGGAGGTCCTAGGTTCGAGTCCCGACGGCGTCAGGATTTTCGACACTAGCTGGTCAGCTAGGTCGAATTCAGTCGCTATCAGGAGGAGAAGTCTAGCGACCGGCTGCTCTAAACGGTAGTTTTCCGCAGTTTTTCCGTTCAATACCAGGCGAATGCTGGTGCAGTACCCAAACAAATGGGTCACGGACCTCGCGTGATCTTTCCTTCCTGGTCTCTTCCTGGTCTTTCCTATTCTCTCCCCTTACACACTCTTACACTACATGCGCTACGGCGTTTTTACTTTTACAGCACATAAGCCGGGCGAGCGGTCGGGAGCTTAGAGCTTGTTCCGGCTGGCGCGGCTAGTCGATGGTAGGTGGGCGCTGGATGTCGCTATCCAACGGGAAAAATCACAACCACCTCCCGATGGAGAAAAAAAAAACGCACTACACTTACTACAAGACTGATGACCTGAGTAGTAGACGCGCCCAGAATCACGAACAATCAATCAAAAATTAAACAACATTCTCTTCACGCTTAAATCATACAATTTATCACGAGAAATTATACAATTTATTTTTCACGTATCCAGAGGCGTATCTACGGTATGGCAGACATGGCATGTGCCATGGGCGCCACTCACAAGGGGCGCTATTTAGAGTATACCCGCTAAAACAGATAACAACAACCCTAAGTTGAAGTAACTTGACTGGGGCGCAAATTCTGTGCTTGCCAGGGGCGCCTGATTACTTAGATACGCCTCTGCTTGTATTAAACCCTTAAAATTCTTAATCAACTGTGGGGAAAGTAACTAAAGCCAAAGATATTTTTAAAATCTTCACATTTTTAAGAACTTCAGATGACCACAAAAATCTCCCAGGGTAATAAATTGTAGTACGTTTCCGAGTTTTGTGGGTGTACGCTCGAGAAAGACGACTGATTTGAAATTCTGCATTACCCAGCCCCAATACATTTGCTGTCCACAAAATAAGTTCACTGGCCGCGGCAGCTGTTCGTTCTGTTGCCCACGTACATGACGAAAAGGTTCGTTACTTTAGACAGATATTACACTGTCGTTGAACTGCTTAGAGGAAGAAGCTCAGATGTTGATAGGATAATGAGATTTTTTCTTCCCGCTGATTATTCTGAATTTATTCAAGGTCCATTCACTGTAAGCAGCGGCCCGTCGCAGAATGGCGTTGGCGACATTGTCTATTTAGAATTACTGCGATTACTTCCTTTACCAAATTAGAGAACACATTCAGGATCTTTTGTAAAAATGCCAAAATTTTCTTAATGAAGTGTTCCTGTTTTGACGCTATTAAACTTCACATCGTAGTCGCTGAATATAAGCTAAATAACATAAATTGTATTATAAGGATCATCCAAATGGAAATGCTGTCGGATTAATGAAAAGGCTCAATGGTAGCATAGTGGTAAGTACGCAGAATAAGGAATGATACTTTTGCAACATCATGGTTATGTGAACAGGAAGGTTAATACAAGTGCCCCAGCACTCCATGTTATGATGAATACTGTGAGCAAGAAACTTCTTGAATTGGACGAGGAAACTTTTTTATGACGACCCAAATCTCACAGCATTTGCGTTTCTTTAAGTTTTCTCTTCGTTGGAACAATGCAGTCTCAAAGTAACAAGTCATAGTTTGCTGGATTTTAGTACGACTAATTTTCATATACTTGGATGTACAAACAGCCATAACTACTTTTGCAGAAACTCGTTATCAAAGCGGTACGATAGCTCGAAAGCCTGTGGCGACCGTCATCGTGGCAATGCGTGTTTATTCCACAGCATATAACAGTCGAGCTCAGCACAGCAGATCTTACCACAGCACAGCAGAGCTCAATTCAGTACAGCAGAACAGAGTTTAGTACACTGTAGCAGAGCTTAGTGCAGTACAGCACGGGAGTGCCGAGTAAAACAGCACAGGACAGAACAGCAAACTAGAACCCTGTAAGGTATCTCAGTTCTGTACAGTACGGGGCACGACAGCACAACAGAGCTCACTACCGTAGAACACGCTCAAACACTGCGAAAAGTCAGAGCTCAGCTCAGCACAAGCGTATTATACTCAGCGAAGTTCAGTATAATACGCTTAGAGTTGAGCTTAGTGCAGCATAGCACAGGATGGAGAAGGAAATTAGAGCTCCGTACAGCACCGCACGGCATAGTGCAGCATAGCACAGGACGGAGAAGGAAATTAGAACTCCGTACAGCACCGCACGGCATAGTGCAGCATAGCACAGGACGGAGAAGGAAATTAGAGCTCCGTACAGCACCGTACGGCATAGTGCAGCATAGCACAGGACGGAGAAGGAAATTAGAGCTCCGTACAGCACCGTACGGCATAGTGCAGCATAGCACAGGATGGAGAAGGAAATTAGAGCTGCGTACAGCACCGTACGGCATAGTGCAGCATAGCACAGGATGGAGAAGGAAATTAGAGCTGCGTACAGCCACCGTACGGCATAGTGCAGCATAGCACAGGATGGAGAAGGAAATTAGAGCTTCGTTCAGCACGAATAGCACAGTACGGCATAGCATAGCACAGCTGGGAGAATGCAGGTGTGGGGGCACGTGCCGATGCATAATACAACAGGGCGGCGCACCGTGGCGAGACGACCGCAGCTCGTCATTCGGCGCTCGACTAACGAGCAGCCGTCCCCCCGCTTCGCCCCGCCCCACGCGCCACCACACGGAGAGCGAATTTTTGGACAGCGGAGGTGCGACATTTGCGTTGACGGCGGGGTGAAGGACGACTCATAAATTACTTCGCGCTACCCTTTTTTCAGCGCCTCTCGCCTAACGCCTTCATTGCAGATCGCGCCGTCACGTTTCGGGAGAGCGCTCCCCCGTTCTAAATTATCTCGCGTCACTCACCACTCACTCCACGATAAAAGAAGGAAAAAAAAAACGCGAAAAAGACATCTCCATGAAGTTTCATTTCGGCACAAAAGAGGTGTCACAATACCAAATGTCGAAGAAAATTTTACGAGATATAACTGTATTCTTGCCTCTGGAGTGTTTGCAGACAAAAATACGTCAAACTTAAGAAATACAAAGTGAGTTGAAAGAAGAAGTACTTCATAAAACAAAATACAGTTTTTACCATAGACTGTTATAGTGAAATGAATTTATGAATGAAAACTTACTTGAATGTTGACACAAAAATGATAGTTATGTGCTGGTTTCGTAACGACTTGCTCGCAACAATTTTTCTTACCTGTAAACAGAGAAAATAAAATATAATAACATACTTTATCACTAAAAACGATTAATTTTTAATTCGAAATTTCGACTAATAAGAATACCCGGTACCTTAAGGACAAGAATTATACTACTTGTACGTCTCGTTAAAGACCGTGTTTTCGTCTGCGCCTAGGAAAATAATTCAGGTCCCTCTCCGATGTAGAATAATCACTTAATTTATATAAAAATATTTTAAAATAAATTCACGTGTTCCTTATTTAATATTATTCCTGAGGGATAATCCAAAAGCAACTACAGTATCTCAAATCTATGTTCCAATATATGATAAAATATCAAATTGCCCTGTCAGTGTTACTTCTCATATAAATTTGTTCATCTTAATATTTTCGTCGCGTTTGTTAGATAAATTAAGAACATTCTTCTCACTAGCGGCTGCGCTTCTCACTAGCCGGTGTGTTCCCGGCGGTAAACCAAACTATACCAAAATATACTACGATACGAATATATTTAAGTTTCCTAATGATCCATATATAAGTGATTGAAATTGATTCACAGACTTTTTAAAGTGAATGATGACATGGTAGTATGTTTGAAGCATCTGAATCAAAGTTGGTCATTAGAGAACAATTTTCCATGATCAAAATGTTAATTCCATGCGTATCCGGCGGGATGTTCCCAAATAGTGATGTGATACGTATCGATCATTATTCTTTAATCAACCTTTGTATTGCAAGTTCCTAGAGAAAGCAACGTCGGTATAGTGACATGATATTCGATAAATTTTTAATTTAAGATGAAAGTGTAAAGAAAACTTTCAGAATGTGATAGAAGGGATGGTGCCAGACCAATGGAGGGAAGAGATGGAGCCCTAAATTATTGATGGATCTGGATAAAGGGACGGTTCATAGTACTAGTTTATTAGGGAGATAAAAATATGGCCAAGAATTGTAGGCATATTACCTCCATTATATAAAGTATGGATGATGATAAAATTATTAAGTTAGAGAAGGGTGTTAAAGAAAATGATCTAATTTCCATTAAGCAGGTGAATTTTCAGAAGAAAATGTGAGTAACGGGTGCGTTGAAGTATGTGCTAGGGAGGTAGATGAAAGAAAAAGAAAGTTTGTGGACTGATTCTACTGATTTAAAAGCGGTCTTCAGTATAGAGGATAGGAAGGTTTTGTATCATAATACGAGTAAAATGGAAGTCAAGGAAGAAAGCATAGATTACGTCAGACTGAGACCTATTATAGAGGTAAAATTGATGGAAATGTAAGTGGAAAATTCTCGATTATAAAAGGTGCGAGACAGGGGTGCCCTTTGAGCCCCTCCTGTCCAATATTTGTGGGTTCGGAGGAACTACTGAAGAAAGGGCAGGTCGGAGGAGTTAATTTTGGAAATATGAAGATACTATAATTTGAATATGCGGTCGATGTGGTTGATTGAATATTTCGTGATTCCGGTGGCAATGGTCATCGGTTCCCTAAGGGTGGAGCTTTTTTTATCACGCGAGCTGGCGATGTTATACTCGTGCTGCATGGTGAGAGCCAGTACCGACCTACATGCCGGCTAGCGAGATTTTCCCCAACCAGGTATTTCCCACTAGCGGAGTATCGTCTCAGCTGGACGGTACCCCTCTTGTAGGAAATATCTGGATACCCCCCATGCTGTACCAACCGTCCCAAGCTCTAAACTCCCGACGTGAGATGCAGTGTAGTACATGCAAGTGTAAGTAAGGAGTGAAGACAGGAAAAGGTAGGAGAAGCAAAGATCGCGCGATGTCCGTGGCGCGTTTCTTAGGGTACCGCTGTGGCATTCGCCTGGTGTTGATCGGAGACACCATGGAAAACCACCGATTAGAGCAGCCGACCGCTAGAATTCTTCTCTAGGTAGCGGCTGAACTCCACGAAACTATTTACCTCGTCTCGAAAATCCATAAAGTCGGGATTTGAACCATTTGACCTCTAGGTCAGAGCCACAACTGAAACATCAGTTGATGCCCTGAGCCATCTCGGCCGTCAGTTTGGTGTTGATGGAGATGTAGCGTCAGGAGACGCTAGTGCATGCCATGTACAATATTCAGCAATGGGCCCTAAATATAGTACTGCTAATCTTACAAGAAGACTGTTAAGCGAAAGCGTTTTAGTTATTAGTGATTTCCTATGACTGAATACTGCGCTTCGAAGCTGACCTCTCGTTGGTTGGATGCTGGTGTGGTTCAGCGTCTACCTACAGAGTGACGGATAATGTCACAGGCGCAATTGTCGAGCTGCTCCTCTCCTTAATCACTCCTGTTCCAGTGATTTCTGATTTTATACGCTAACGAAGCATGTTATCAGAAGCGAGATTTGTCATGTCGCACATTTGTTCTTCAAAGTGTAGCACGCTGAAGACGGTCAATGGGTTTCTCTTTCGCTCTGAATTCCCTGCTTGGTCACGTGAAAATCACAGGGAACACTCAGTAGAAATATTCTTTCCTTTCTACCTAATAAGTATCTAAAATCCTAAAATCTCTTTTAAATTAGTATATTTTATTTCTATCTGAAATTTACGTATTCAAAAGTAGTTTTCATTCGGTGCGTGAGAATTAAGAGTTGGACCATTGAACAATTTTCTCATGAGAAGTTGGCTGTCGTGAATGTAAAAAGAAATTGGAGGCAAGGATCTAGTTGGTCGAGATCGTGGAAGTAGTTAAAAGTGCATGTACACTGAGTTGCGTTCGTCTACTAAATTAATTTAAAGTGACTTGTGGTGATAAAATAAATATTGTTAGCAGTCCAGTTCACAATTTACTCCATTGCGTGAGGTAGTCAATGGTTAGTGTGTTATCACATGAATAAACGTCCTCTGCATTTTAACTTTATTTGAGTGGAAAAACAATTTAGAAAATTTGTCTTGATACGACCTATTTTTATCGCTTAGTGTAAGTTCTCGAACAAACTAAATTTACGAATAATATTACGTGTGCATAATGTTTGACATTTTTGGTTATTGTTGAGTATCCTCAAACGCCAGAGTCACGCTGTGCCACTGCAGAAAAGAAGAAAAAGTTAGAACTGAATTCCCTGCCGTTATATTACGTAAATCAGAGATTTTCCTGGATTACAGACAACTGGAACTGTACAAAAAAGCAAAACGATCAAGTTTAGCAAGGCTAGGAGGAGTTAAAGTACAATGTTAAAATGGAAAGGTAAAGTTATACTGGAGGTTGAAGAGTTTAAACAGTAGGATTTTTGATTTAAAAGGACAGGTGGAATGCAGAAATATGTTGAGAAAAATTGTTGGAAAAGTTTCTAGCTATGAAGCAGGTAAGAGGGATATTTAGACGAAAAAAATAGAGGTGAATATGGAGATGGTATGGAGGCTTTGATAGCTTGGTGGGTTCATTCATGATGTGGGGAGTGGGGATTTGGGGTTGGAGAAAGAGGAGAGAAATATAGAGAATCCAAGAATACAGCGGAGGCTGGGATTAGATACACATTTCTCAAGAAATTTGTTGAATTCGGGCAGGAAATTGCTACAAATAGAACATGCTGCCTAAACGAAATGCGTAACCTCATTCCATGGACTGAATAAAAATTTTGTTTTGCAAGTATTTATTCTTATTTTTCTAAAATACATTACTTTCATAAAAATTATATGAACATTGAATTTTGTTTTGAATAAGTTGAATAATCCGAAGCGAATTATGTAAGTCAGGCAATTAATAATTGTGTAAAAACAAAAATGAAAAAGTAATTCAATGAAGAGAATGGCAGGGAGGCGATTGGCGTGCGTTTCCCAATAGCAGAGGACCCGAGCGTGGGGTGGCGTGGCGTGGTGTGGAGGATCGGGGCACGGCGGGAATGGCAGGGAGGGGAGAGGCGGAGCGTGGCGTGATGGGTCGAGGCGGGGCGGTGCATTGCGAGTTGAGTCGGAGGGGAGCGAGTTCGACCGGGTTGAATCGGAGTTAGACGAAACAGAGCGGAGCGGGTGAAGCGGGACGGAGCGGACGGAGCGGATCGGAGCGGGACGGCGCTGGGCGGAACGGGCCGGGACGAAGTGTAGCGAGACAAGGAGTGGCGGAGGGGGGTGGGCACGGGAGGAAGGAGGTCGGGTCGGAACGTGGTCAGGCGGAGTGGTTGGACTGGGACGGAGCGGGTCGGTGCAGGGCGGAGCGGATCGGAGCGGGACGGAGCTGGGCGGAACGGGCCGGGACGAAGTGTAGCGAGACAAGGAGTGGCGGGGGGGGGGCGGGAGGAAGGAGGTCAGGCGGAGTGGTTGGGCTGGGACGGAGCGGGTCGTAGCAGGGCGGAGCGTGTCGGAGCGAGACGGAGCGGGACGGAGCAGGGCGGGGCGGAGTGGGTTGGGACGAAGCGGAACGATGCCTGGCGAGGCGGCGCGGGGCGAAGCAGGTCGGTCGGAACGTGGTGAGGCGGAGTGGACGGGCGGGGCGGAGTGGGGCGGGGCTGGGCGCGGAGGGGCGTCCGGTCGCGGCGGCGGGCGGCGCTCAAGTGCTTAATGACACTACAACGAGCCGGTGGGCGAAGGTTGAGGAAAGCTGCACGCGCCATCACGCTAACCGCTCGCTCAGGAACCGGACAATTATCAGCCCATGCTCCTCGGCCCCGCCACCCACTCTGCGCACGGCGCGCCGCGGCGCGGCCATGCGCGCAGCGGGAGGGGCTGCTACCCGCTTCCTACCCGCATGCCTTCACCCCGGACAGGCTGGGATAACTCGTGAGAACTACTTTTGATAGGAGAGCAACTTATCCTTTCGGTCTATGATTATTTCATTAATTTTTCTAGAGGGAAAAAAAAAATAGCAAACGACGCAACATATTTCATGATAATCAAATCTCTCTAATCATTGTTATAGTGTGAATGATCAGACAACTTGATTTATTTTGATAGATTTATTATTATGCATAATTTACGTTTATGCCGTAATTTACATTTATGATGTGTACGTTTATGGGTCTAACACTCAGCATGTACGTACATGGGTCTAACACTCAGCAACTAAAAGAAATTTAATGTGTTTAATTACAGTCTAATATAGGCAATGATTAGGAGAATCCCGTAATTTACTTATTATCTCATTTTAGTAAAGAGTTGTGCAGGTACGTTATTTTTTCGGAAGGCTATCGCCGATATGTCCATACCTTTCACCTCCAGTTTATGGCGGGAGAACGTTTCCGGGGTAATTCTAAGATGCGCCATTTATCTGGGGGTAACCTCTTCGTGTGTGTGTGTGTGTGTGTGTGTGTGTGTGTGTGTGTATGTGTAGGGGGGAGCAGCATACCGCAGGGGTTTTACCCTTTCAAACTCATCTATCGAAGTAAAAAAAGTTATTTACTAGTGTGCGCATTTTGTCGGAATAAGATACAATACGTCGTACACAGAAAAATCTCTGACTTAAAATAATCTTCTTAAGAGGATTATTTTTTTCAGAAGCCGCATAAGAATCATTCCAAATCAATCGGACAAGAACAAAACACAATTTAAGAAAGACGCTGATTATTTTACAAAATTGATTCATTAAAAACATATTTGGGTATTTTTATTTTATAAATTAGTATTATTTTGGATTTTAAAATTAACTGAATTCTTCGGGAATGCTACATAACTTTTAAGCGCTTGTTACTCACATTGATTATTACAAAAGATATGCAATTATCTCAATTTGTAGATTAAAAGATACGTTACATAATGTAAAAAAATTAAAAAGGTAATTGAAATCAGGAAATATCTTTTATTGGAAATTATATTTTTTAATTTGAATTTAATACACCAGCACGAAACTTAACAATTCTAAAAAATATTGAATTCCCTCTACTTTTTAATATAAATTTTTAATTTTATTTTTCCAAAAAAAATTAAAGTGGAGCTATTAATTCTTAAGTAGTAATCGAGTAAACTGCATCCATCCGTCCGTCACTCACGTTTAGATACTCTTTCGATCCACCAATTGAAACAAATGAGGTGAGGTGACCATTCCCCGCTTCTCTTCCTCCTCAAGGGGCATTGATCTGCTTTTTGGAATCCTTTCAGAAAATTCTAAAAGTTTTTTATGCATCTGCAAGACCTTTTAGGGTGACTCGCGGTTAATACAAATGTGATAGAAGCTCGTTCAATTTCTTTTGACAAGACAAATCAATTGCCACAATTCTCTTCCCTCGAAAATATTGTAGAAGAATTCTAGAAAACACTTGTTTTTTTTGTTTCAATGCACCTACGAATCACTAAACGCAATTTCCGGCATTTACTTCAACCTTTAAGACTTGGTTTATCTGGCTGATGATAATTACATCTAATTTTATAATAAAACAAAAATTTAAACAAATTTTTAATCGATACTTTTCCATGTAACTATGAGCAAAAAATGGACAAACTGGGCAACTGTAAAACATTTAAAATAATTTTTTATTATGAATTTATCTACAAATCTCAAATACATCTCTCACCAGTTGGAGCACTGCGCTGTGCCGTAAATTTAGAAACGATACTTTGATGCGTTACACAAAAAGTTCTGCCGCTGGGCTCGCTGTCAATATACTGCACATAACCCTATGATTGCAGGGAGGCTGAGTTCACTCGAATGTTCTCGTCTATTATTGCTTTTCATTGCACAGAATATCTGTTAAACAAGTCAGAAAGTGAAACTCTTTTTAACGTGGTTCTAGGATTTATTGTTAATGGGGAAAAGAAAACATGAAAGTAATAAAGAAACGAAGGGAGGTAAACTCAAGATAAGAAGAAGTATACTTATAAAAAGTGACACTGACAAACATTCCTACAGCTCTTTTTCTGAAGCGTGTTGGAAAAGAAAACCTCTCATTTTCGTAACTTCGGAATATCGACACACAGGAAGACCGCTGCACCTTTAAAGACCCGGGAACCGTCGCACAGCCAATTCATGTTAGTCCTAGCGTAATGGTGACCGAGTGCAGATTATCAACAGTCGGTGGATTAGAGGGGATCGAACGAATTTACAAAATATTTGCTTTCCAGTACATTATATCCTTCAGAGTTTTCACGAAAAAAAAATATGTTTGAGTGTGGAAATGATTTTGAAAATTATCAAACACGACTTGCACTTTTGTCAATTGTCACTTGTCAATTTGCACCTCCTTTGTTTCAGATATAATCGGCATTTTGAAACAAGAATTTAAACATGTAAAAATTATATTTATATTCCAATTAAAAACAATTTATATTCCGAGGGAACCCAGTGCTCAATAAATGAATGTGGATAGTTACGAAGAGAAGAATTTAAAACGTAGCTGTATTGGTTAGTATTATACAACAAATGGGCAATACAATAATAAAATTTTGAACGAACTCCGCCTCCTTACAATCGCAGACAGAGGCAGCCAGCGAAGCAGCGGAATGTCGTCGCGACGAAGACACCTTCCGGTTCATTCATCAGTTTATAGTTACTAAACTACTATGAGTTCCAGTTTTAATCTTGACAGAAAAATAAAAGTAATTATAAGAAATTTTATTTTTAAGAAGTTTTGAGTGATGTGATAATTTTAATAGCTATACAATATTTTCATGTTTTTTTATTTAAATAAGCTTAAATATGCATTTATTTACTTTATTTTTATATTGTAAAATAATATTTTTTAATTTAAGAGCTCATAATGAGATTTTAATTAAGATAAAAAAAAGTGTCTTTAGATGAAGCGCGTTTATGACACTTCAAACTTGTGTCCGCATGCCATTTGCTGTAAAATGTTATATTTGTTGGAGGTCAATATTTTCAAAACTAATGACGACAGACCAAAACAAAAAAAAGTATTCATTCTTTTTCATTCTGGAATTCGAGAAAAAAATTAATGCAATAGGAGACATTAAGTTCAAATTTTTAGAAGATCCATCCGGTATGACTCATTAGTGACACGACGGAGGCGCATCCACACTGCGAACAGGGGTCAAACGCTCATTGATTTAGATAGATAGATTTATTACAGTTCGCTTTGAGCTAATGCTCGGTGGCAAAACATAACAATTAGAATTAGAACAATTACAACCATTTACAATTAGAATTACCATTAGAATTAGAGGATGATATCCTAGTCCTAATTATTTTCTAGTTATTCCTAAATTGACTTCTAGTTTAACTACCACTTCACTTCACTACACCACACTCCCTTCCCTATCACTACACTGCACTTCACTGTATAACGGACATGACAATAATAATAATAATAATAATAATAATAATAATAATAATAATAATAATAATAATAATAACCTAACCTATATATGCAATAATAATAACTTAAAAATTACACCAAAGCTAAACGCAGTGTTAATAATGATGATATTTATAACAGTAATAATAATAATAATAATAATAATAATAATAATAATAAGGAAGTTTAGCCAAGTTCATAATAATAATAAAGGTAATTGTTTCAGTATTGATTTGATTGTGATCTAAATAAAATTAAGAATATTTTTAAATTTGCTTACATTAGAAGGAAGAGCCTCTAGTGCTTTTGCAGGTAGTTTGTTCCAATCTACTATAGTGCGATTCACAAAGGAGAACTTGCCTATATCAGTTCTTTGCTTTCTACATCGTATTTTCCACGGATGGTCTCCTCTGCTTTAATAATCTGGTTTATGTAATCTTTTACCAATATCTGCCCATGCTGTGTCTCCTCTGTATGTCTTGTACATTACGCATAAACGCGCCCGTTCCCTTCTCTTAGATAAGGACTCCCATTTTTCTCGGTCATCAACAATGCGCTCATGATTTGCAAACTTACCGGCCCGTTTTTGAATTTTATCTAACGCCTCAATTTGCCTTTCCTATACGGGTCCCAGCATGCTGATCCGTATTCTAAAATAGGACGAATAAGTGTAGTATATGCTAGGGATCGGGTATTTGGACTACAATTGTTAGGATACGCATTACAAAATGCAGTGCTCTCCAGGATTTTTTGTCAAACTAATAGGTCTGTAGTTGTTAACAACCCCTGTCTCCTCCCCTGTGAATCGGTACTACAATTGCCTCCTTCCAATTTTGAGGAATCATATTATTATTTATAGTTACGTCCATTAACCGCGCGATTTAATAAAGAAATGAATACTTCCATGGCCGGAGTCACTATGAAAATTCTCTTTTAGGACCGCTTGCAATTGTGTTTACTAACATCTCCCACACACAGCGATGTCTGCCGCAGTTGGAGACAAAACGTCTGAAAAAAGCACAACTTTCGAATAAGCCTTGTCGCGCCAGCCTCAAAACGCAATTGGTAACTGTTTTGCTTCCAGCCCAGATCTGTTGCATCTTGTTTAAAAATATTACGTGTCTGATGTTACGTGATATGTGTCTGATGAATTCCTAGGACATTTGATGGCTTACGACCAGGAAAATTTAGGCTCATAAACGGGTTCCTGGAATTGGCATGTTGATATGAACGCAGCCTGGGGCCATGGGCCAGTCGGGCTTGACTCCAGAGTCCAGTGTAGAGTGTGGGTTTGAGCATTAGCGGTTATGGCTCCTTACCTCGGCACCTGAACGCGTCATCAGTTTCTCTAAATTTTCGTTCATAGGCGCTATCCAATAGCTCGGGTCACCAGGATAGATGGTTTTGAATGACCTTAAGTCACTGGCTCGCTTGGACAACCCAAAGCATCGCGGCAGTGTTCTGACAAAGTGGTTCTCTATGCCCGATCCTGATCTTGATTCTCTTACCAATACTACTAACCCTTTGATTCGAATTTGCGCATCTAGTTAATAGTTAATATTTTCAAAAGAAATACGAACAAGATAAAATACATTATTCGGAATCTTTTTACCGTTTTGAACAAATAAATTTTTCATATATCTCGTGTAGTTTTGTCGACCGAAAAATCCTAAGAATCCAAACCTTTACGTTTGTGGCCAGGAACAGGGAAATCACTCACAAACCTAGGCGCATTCGGGGAATGGGGAGGACGGGGAACTCTACGGTCACAGAAATCACATCTAGATTCGAAAAATTGTTTTAAACATTTACTCGAAGGCCGCTATCATCTCAAATGTCTGTAAAAAGGCATTAGAGAACCAATATTTCTTAGAAAATCCGCCTTCACATCCTTTTGTCCCGTTCAATCTCGTCAGCAGGTCACCTATTCCTGATCATTACTCTGGATTACTTTGATATTTGAAGTATAATGAATACGTAATTCGAGGCAGAACACAGAACATAGCAAACACAAACTAGTAAAGAATGAATGTTTGATAAATTATTTTTTTTGCTAGTTGTAATATTCAAATAAGGTATTTCTTAAATTGCATCATTTTCTTTTACATCTCTTCCACAAATCTAATTTCACTTAAATGTATTACATTTCAGTAGATGAAGTTGCTAACTAGCAGAATAATATTCCTCGCAGTTCCCGTCATTTATCATCCTCGGCAAACTCCTCGGGTGCGGCCTAGCGACAAGTGTATTTTCGTTGTGGACCTGAACTCTCCGCCCTCCGCCAGCGACTGTCCGCCCAGCATCGCCTGGGCCAATTTTGAGCGAAAAATTAACACTAATGCGAGATGCACGAGCCATCAGCTGTAGTCGTTAGTTGGGAGCCTTGTAAGTGGTTTGACCTACTAAACCCATTGTAAAGGCGTGATGGGTTGATAAGAATGTAATATTGATAATATATTGAAGGACTTTGTGCTTTTCCGTTAATTTTGGCGCCACAATGCGCATGAGGTTATTAAATGTACAAAATTTGTCAATTGGCTTCTGAAAACTACATTTTTTATTATCATTAAACATAAGTGTGCTAAAATGCACGGATGCACGGATCTTTATTGCATGAATTATGACGTGTCATGAGAAAATGTTGAATAATAAATATGGCACTATTTTTTTATCGTTAAATTGTATAATTTTGTAATTTATATCACGCTAATAAAATATGATGGTTTTGTTTCACTAATGAAACAGTCTACCCCATGCTCCTGCTGGAGAGGTGTATGTCGGCTTGCTCACCCCCACATCAAATTACGAGACATTAAAAATAAAAAATACACCGCAGCACACATTAAGGGGTACCACATTACGCGGCACCATCAGGCATCACTCGGAAACGCGGAAATGAAACCCAAACCCGTATAATCTGGTTTTAAAAGCCCTGAAGGGACAGGAGTTTTATTTCATACGCCATAATTTACAAAACTTTTGAACGTTCTATTAATATTTTTGAGTCACTACACTCCGTAGCAATGATTGTTAAAATCATTCCAAGTTGATTTCCAGATGGAAGTGATTTTCATTGAAAAAACAAACGTACTGGGTATACGTTAGTTTCAAAACATAACGTATCACTCCGTTTCCATGTCTACGTCCGAATATTCAAAATAATTTTAAGGAAAGTAATAGCACAGGCAAAAATAATAAACTAGATATTTTAAACGCAAATAACAAAACGAAATCAATGCGGGATTTCGTAAAAAACGACATCATCTTGACAGCGTATGCTTCCCCGGCCGGAGTCAGTAGCTACTTGGCTGCCCGGGAGACACCGCGTCCAAGGCACAGGTGCCAACGTTTCGGCCGCCATTCTGCGGCATTCCTCAGGGCGAAATGCGTTGTGCCTAGGACACAGTATTTGCCGGACAGCCAAGTAGCTATATCATCTTGATATTTTGTAGAAATTTTTTTTGAGAGAGTGGGGCAATTACATATCATCAAAATTTGCACAGGTGGAGCTTCAGCCTCTTGAAAAGGTAACAAGAAGCCGATAATAACTGATTTTCAAACTTTGTTTATCCAGGCTCTTAACGAATTCATTGAAGATTCCTTGCCTATCCGCTGTAAAAGTTGAAAAAAAAAGTAATCTTACGGATAAAATACTCGAACAGAACGGGAGAAGGAAGGAATTTGTAGCTCCAAAGAGAAGGCAATTAGTGACTGATGTATCCGGGCACGACAACTGCTACGGCATTAGACCCGTTAGTGTAGTAAATGTTTTAATCGGTGTGATGGTAGTGTAATACCACTGAATGGTGAGATCAGGTGCCGATCCACACATCGACGTAGGGGGGGTTCCTCCAAGATCTCCCCTCGGTGGGACACCACCCTAACCGGGACACGCTCTAGACCCCGACTTGTCTCCCGGTGGCAGTGTACTGCATATAAGTGTGTGTCAGGGGAGAGGATAGGACAAGGCACGATAAGGAAAGATCACGCGCGGTCCATGACTCTTTTGTTACGGCATGGCTCCGGCATTCGCCTGATATTGATCGGAGAAATAACGGAAAACTATCTATCAAACAGCCGACCGCTAGAATTCTCCTCCAGACAGCGACTTCTCCTCCAGACCTAGTTGAATGCGCCACCGTCGTGTCTCGAATCGCAGAACTTCCCGTGGAGACAACGGCAATGCTGGCTCCGAACTCAACACAGCCGGCGTGGTAACCAGTGTTACTCGTTCACTTTACATTCGCAGACGGAGCGCTGCGATCTGTTTACATGAGATCACCGCCGACTGAATGAGAAACGCGCGTCTGCAGTATAGACTGACTGTTTAATATGATATAGATGGCGGTGAGCAGCTCACAGAACCGCGGCGGGGCAAGATCATAACCATTAAGCAGTATATAAGTGCAAAGAAGAAATAAAAATTGTGTACGTGAATGTTGTGAATAGCGTGTGGTATGATTTATTTTATTGCGTTTATATGTATTTATAATATTGTGTATTATTATATTGTATATTATTATATTATCACCTCTATCATTCAAGGGCGCGACTCCACCGCAGACAGCTGATTGGTCAGATGCTGATTGATATCGAGACAATTCGTGTATTCTCGGTTGTGTGTTCGGGCCTTCACTTTCAAAGCAACATTAGTTCCTAATTCTGCCGTCTGCAAATGCAAAGTGAACGAGCACTAGATGCTGTCGAACAGCCCAAGGAACGCCAGAGCGAGCGCGAGCCGCCAACATCAAGCGCACAAGAGCCCCGCTTGGGCGCCCGCGCCCGCGCCTCGTCCCCTGCGACTCTCATTCATTCTTTCATTCAGCCGCCGGAGCAAACGCGACTGGTCTGAGCGAGCCGGGCGCAGGTGCGAGGCCGCGATCGGTTCACACCTCCGGGAGGCGTGGGCGGGAGTTTCTCAATCGCCGGAAGCGCGCGCCCTCCCGCCCGCCCGCCGCTGACCCAGTGCCCGGCCGCCGCTCGCGCAAGGTCGCGCGATGCCACGGGCGGAAACGCGGCGTTTTGTCGCCCCGGAGGCGGAGACCGCGCCGCTAGGCCGCTGGGCCACAACCTGCCTTCGTTACGCGAAAGAAATAGTCACTTTTTACTTTTAAAAGTTTCAACAACATGGTTTACAAGACAGCTGAGATAACGCTTTGTTTTTTGATTGCGAAGTAAACGGTTTCCCTCACGTAATACCATTGTCTTGGAAAACGACAATTTTTTAAATGTGTAACATTTCTTGTGTACCGATGACGTACTCGCATTCGGTGTATGTAGTTGGAGACTCAACAGCGATGATTTTTAGTCAAATTGTCGATGACTGAGATAATCGTTCTTGGTACTTTATCAGCAGTCAAGAAGGAAGAATCACTTATGAACATCGGATAATAATGGCTTTGCGTGAACGACATTCTAGGATAATACTCATGAGATCGAGGAATCATCTCCCCCGGATATTTATCTTTTCAATAATTTTCATACCTTGCGGAAAGAAAAATCCTGCCATGTATGAAACGCTCTATCTTTGGTAATCAGAATTGATTTTCGGACGCTCTTTTACGAATGTGTTAATTACGAACTATTAAGGCCTTTGGATCTTCTGGGACCAACCGAAAAAAATTGACAACAAAACAGCAACAACGCATTGTACCGTAAAGACTTGCTTCCCAACATACACCGTACAAGTGCTGTACAGAATAAAATTCAGTCTTCTGCAGAAGTAAAGATTACTTACTTAAAGAAAGGAACGACGAAAAATGTAAAATTAGTTCAATACTGCACCTCAGCAAAATAAATTTAAAAAACGCCAAACAATACGCTAAGTAGAACGTGAGCGCGGCTTAGATACACCAAAGAAACCTACGTCATTTCAATGGATCCTGTGTCATTTCAATGGATATGAAACACTTCAAAGGCTTCAAACTCCATCCGAAATTTATGAAGATCTACAAAAGAAGTGTGGTGAGTTGGAGTATCATACCTTAGCGACAAAATGGACGCAGATACATCAAACAACTCAGATAAAAATATTATATTCCAAGGCGAATCGCACATTTATCTAATGCTATTTAAAAGGTTATCTGAGATAAAGTGTCAGTGGTGAAATAATTTAGAGATGGCCTAAGTGTGTATTTCTAATCTGGATTAGTGCGCGAAGTACCAAGTAGAGATAAACTGCCACAGTTGAAAACTAACGTTTTAGATCCAATAAAAGACTTTGGACCAGGAAAGAAAATAACTTGGCTTAGAGGAGAACAATAGTGTCGCAATGAAAGCAACGAAGAAAATAAAATTTAAAGAATACTTGAGAGAATAAATCGATACTGTTAGTTGCTCACACGTATTTTAGAAACAAAATCAAGAGTATTCTGTTGCGGATTGACTCGTGGAAGCAATTGATTTGTATCTGTATTTAATGTCGGTAAGAGGGCAATAAAATGAGAACCTCAGGCTCAGGTGCTCTTCATCTAACGCGCCCTTATCATTGTGTTCCTCTTTTTTCTCTTCCCCATGTCTAGATTACATATGCACAACCTATTACCGCAATCTGAATTGTAAACATTTTCCCCCCGTGACTCATTTTTCTTCGTTCCACTCTTCAATGAAATTTCACCATTACCAAGCAGCACGTATGACTCCGACTCTTCTCCGGGAGGCGTGTGTTGTGAAAGCATACAAGTAAACAGCGGTAAGTGCTGGGAGCAGGGACTCGACCGAAGCGGTTCAGCGACCAGGGGGCGACGTGCCAGGAACTTATTCACGGCGCCCTCGGAGGCGCCCGGCGAGGGGCGAGGCCCGCAAACAGAGCAGGATTCGGGAGCGGAGCTGCGCGGCGCCGCGGCAGGACTCGACCGCGCGTCCTCTGCCAGCTGCGGCGGCGGCGGCGGTGGCGGCTGTGGCGGCGGTGGCGGCGGTGGTGGCGGTAGTGAAGGCGGTAGTGGAGGCGGCAGCGGTGGCGGTGGCGGTGGCGGTGGCGGTGGCGGCGGCGGTGGCGGCGGTGGCGGCGGTGGCGGTGGCGGCGGCGGTGGCGACGACGGTGGTGGCGGCAGCGACGGCGGAGGCGGCGGCGGCGGTGGCAGTAGCGGTGGCGGTGGCGGTGGCGGTGGCGGTGGCGGTGGCGGTGGCGGTGGCGGCGGCGGTGGCGGTGGCGGCGGTGGTGGCGGCGGTGGAGGCGGTGGCGGCGGTGGCGGCGGTGGCGGCGGTGGCGGCGGTGGCGGTGGCGGCGGCGGTGGCGACGACGGTGGTGGCGGCAGCGACGGCGGAGGCGGCGGCGGCGGTGGCAGTGGCGGTGGCGGTGGCGGTGGCGGTGGCGGTGGCGGTGGCGGTGGCGGTGGCGGTGGCGGTGGCGGTGGCGGCGGCGGTGGCGGTGGCGGCGGCGGTGGAGGCGGTGGCGGCGGTGGCGGCGGTGGCGGCGGTGGCGGCGGTGGCGGCGGTGGCGGCGGTGGCGGCGGTGGCGGTGGCGGTGGCGGTGGCGGGTGGCGGTGGCGGTGGCGGTGGCGGTGGCGGTGGCGGCGGCGGTGGCGACGACGGTGGTGGCGGCAGCGACGGCGGAAGGCGGCGGCGGCGGTGGCAGTGGCGGCGGCGGCGGTGGTGGCAGCAACGGCGGTGGCGGCTGTGGCGGCGGTGGTGGCGGTAGTGAAGGCGGTAGTGGAGGCGGCAGCGGTGGCGGTGGCGGTGGCGGTGGCGGTGGCGGTGGCGGTGGCGGTGGCGGTGGCGGTGGCGGTGGCGGTGGCGGTGGCGGAGGCGGTGGCGTCGGGGGCAGTGGCGACGGCGGCGGTGGCCTGGGCCCGGCCGAGTCGAGTCGGCTGGCGCGTAAACAAGGAAAAGGCGATGGGTCGCCGACTCGCCGCCGCGACCGCGCGCGCGCATTTCGACACTGTCCCAGGAACTCCGCCCGCCCTCCGTCCGCTGACCACTCGGCCGCGTTCCTCGCTCGGCCACTGCCCCTTCCCAGATTCCTGCTAATTCGCGCAGGAACCCAGCTCCATCCGGAGTGACCCAAGAGAAAGTGGCATCAGATAGCACGCTTTACGAATCACATTCTTTATTCTTCAAATGAAGAAACAAAAAAGGGAAAGGACACGTTATTATTATTGACTGCCTGTCAACTGTTAGGTCATTAGTCCAGTAAGTGCATACTTTTTCATCGGGAGTTGGTGGTAATATTTTTCCCGCTGGATGTTGAGATCCGGCGCCGACCTACCCGTCGACCACGGTTTCCCTCAACTAGGCATCTTCCCCCAGCGGGCACCGCCCCAGCCGGTACAATTTCGGACTGGTCTCCCGACACGTAGGGTAGTGTGCAGTGTGCAATGACATCAGATGATGCCCTGAGCCACCTAAGCCAGTTGTATTTTTAAGATTAGATAGATGGATTGACAGGTAGAAAGATAGAAATACATAGATAGATTGACAGATACGTATATATATATATATATATATATATATATATATATATTATCCAGTCTATAATGAGGACAAATTGGCACTTAGCACTTCTAGGTTACGACAGAACGTAGCGCGTATATATATACGGAGAGATACGTATATATATATATATATATATATATATTATCCAGTCTGTAATGAGCACAAATTGGCACTTAGCACTTCTAGGTTACGACAGAACGTAGCGCCAACGTTACATGTTATTCCAAATTTGTGAAAAAGAAAAACTATCATAAAGACTTTCAAGGGAAAAGCCAGTTCTACATATCCACAACCTGTGCACACCCAAACTCATTTTCGTACCATTAATATTCCCAACTTCCTTTCTTCTTGGACAGCTCTTTTTTCTTAAACTTTTAGTGCTGTTGAAAAATCTTTAACTTGTTTCTTCACTAAACTTTCACACGAATTTCAAAGAGGTCATTGTGACGACAATAAGACATCCAACTTTCAACTACGCACATTCAAAGTTGGATTGTACCCCTTCGTATTTTCTTGTATTTCGTTGTTCTATCTCGCGGTGTCGAATGTCAATTCAAGAACCGGACAAGGATAAGGGATCCACAAAAAAATGCTATTAAAAATATACAAGCATGTCTTTTTGTCTGATGGAATACTCATGGTCTTATGCATTAGGCATCAAAGAATAAGAGAGCTTCTACAGCGAACAGAGCCCCGTCTAACGACGGAGGCCTCTGCGTTATCAATATTTATCTGGGAACACCACAAGCCCATTATCCTCCTGCGAGGAAGGCGCGGGGCGGAAGAACAGCGACGCCTCTCAGCTACTTTCGCGTTCCAATCTGTGGGCGAAATGCAGCGCCAGATAAAGAACACAAAGCCTCAGACTTCGAGGGCGACCTGGGCGCTTAAGAGCCCGAGTGTCCGTCAGCATGCCTTCCTCTCTCTGAAGAAAAAAAAGACCTTCGGTTGGCTGCACGAAAGAAATGTCCCAACGAGCGGTTTGCGGTTCGATGAACAGCTAGTCTCTGGACAGTTTGTGGAAGAGGTAGAGTTTGTGGAGTGCAATTTTTGTTGTGGCATCTTGGATCAAAATATTAGTTATTTTCAATACTTATCAGGAGATGTGCTAGAGATTAATAGAAATACATTGTTACACAATTTACCAAATTATGTATCTGAATACACTACATTAAAATATCAATTACTGGATAAAGTCGAGATTTAATGCAAAAACAAATTTTAGGGTCCCATGATAAGGAAAAAGTGTTGATTTTCGAAAAGTCCGTTCGTCCGTCTGTCCGTCCGTATTAGAATAACACTAACGCCTAAAATTTCATAGTATGCTTTCAAAAATGAATATTTCACAATCGATCAAGCCCGACTTCAAGTCCTGCAATTTCGAAAAGAATTCTTGAAATTTTGGCTGCACGTTATATGAACCCCCTACGAATTTTTCAAAATGTTCTCGAAAATGGAGCCATTTTTTTTAATATTTATAGAATGAATAGAGTGAAGTATTCTTGACGTAGGTCTGATATTCACTGTTCACTCTGAAGTTGTTAAAGTTGCAAATGTTTGAGTCTTTGAATCCCCTCGTATAACTGCATTATTGAAGGCAGATAATTTTGCTTCAAATAAAATTTGTTCTTCTCAATTAGTTCATTATATAAAGGTATATACATTCCTTTGAAAATATTAGTAGTTTTCGCGAAATTTTGAGTGAATTCTTCTATTACGAGATCGAAAATTTGAATGTGAAAAAATTTTTGACAAACATTTATTTTCAATATATTATATGAAAGTAATAAGAACCTCACCAGAACCAATACCATTGTGTTAATTGATTCATATTGTAAATATTTTGTTCTAATACATTTTGGAGTTACTTAATGCAATCATCCAATTGCGAGCCCCGATACCAAAAGTTTAAGTCTTAACGAAGCTTCCGATTGGGTGCCAGTGTTTCCCTCTCCGTCCAGCTTAGTGACCTTGAAATGCCATTATGTTTAAACCGGAATAAAGGGTACAGGACCGAGATACATCTATGCGATGTTTGGGGAGTGCGAAGGTGCTCTTTATTAAGAATGCCCTAGAGGAGCAGTAGGTGGCCACGAGACGCTGCTAGGTCTTTTAAGCGAAAATAATAGTACCTGGGAAGAGGGTTGTGGAAAATCAAAAAGGTATTGCAGACTCCAGAGAAAAGGAATCTACCCCAGAACGAGAAAGCATGTGTCATTGTGTACAAGTTGCCTTTTTTGGATGAAATAATTCGTAAACATTCGACAATGAAGCAATTGAGATTGAGTGCTTCTGAAGGAAGTAATTCATATTTTGCTCCATCGTCATATCTCTCATTTCGGTTCTCATTTCCTGGAGAAGAAAGAACATAGAGTGTTCGCGATCATTTTAAAGTACATTGAATTTTAACCTCTCGCCAGCCCTCTGAATTATAAGAAACATGCAAAAGGAGGATATGGGAATATGCATATTTGTGACACATATAGACGCAAAATCTACTCGACCGATTTTGCTGAAATTTTCACACTTTGTTGTTATTAGTAATGGGAAGGTTTAAAGAGTGTTTTGAAATAAATCGGACATGTGGGGGCGTTGTTGATGATTTATTTGTTTATGACGACTCAAGCGCCCCTGAACTTTATGCAACCTGCCGGACGGTCAAGTATTAAGCGTGACATCACTGCTTAAAAGTAATTCAACCCTTGCGACTCTGAAATATCGGCCGGAATTATTAATTGAATCTCGGACAAGTAAATCAAATTTCTCCAAGGCAGTGTCATCGCGAACGCATGCCCAAATTTGAGGGAGAATGTTTTAAGAATAGTACATATGATAACCATGTCCAAACCAGGACATAGAACAAACCCGTATTTGTGAGAAAGTCTTTCATCTATTAGAATTTTTGCTCAGCGTATCAAGAAACGGGATTAACAATCACGTGACCAATAGTTTGTGATGTGTATTACCACCGTAATAGCAAATCATTGCCAAGTCACTAGTTTGAAGTCAAATAGTCTGTAATATCTGTGTGGGGAGAAACCGCTAGTAGACAGCGTCCTACTGAAAGCACGACCACCACGGAGACTCAGTGAAATCTGCCGACACTCCAGGTATTGAAATTTTTGTGACGGCAAAATTATGATGGGCAGCTCTCCTCCATAATCATCGGCTGCTGCCGTGCAACTTCCGTTAACGTGATGTCGCTACGCGTTGGGTTTCCACGACGGTAGATGCTCTTGGTGCACTATTGTGTCGCATGAATAGTGCGCCACACGCGTGGCATCAGATGACCACTGCATAGCCGCAGGCGCTGTCGCATATGCTCACCAATTCGTCAACTCGTTAACGGAAGATTGAGTGGAGAGAAGTTAGAAAGTTGTGAACAATGCTTTTCCTACGCCTCTCGAGGCAAAGCACCGCCCTCAAAGGATTTTAATATCCGGAACATCTGTAGTTGTATTCGCGTGTCTGATCTAAACGACAGTTTCTTTCGGCGAAGATCAGGAAGTAGTTACAGTGACAATCTTAATGATGATCCTTAATGTCTAGTCTTTTCTTTCATGGCTGAAATTAATGAATTTGATGCATGACGATATGATATGAATGATTGTGGTGGAATGAGATAAAAGGAAACCGACAATTCCGGCCACGAACACGCTTTGTTGAACTTAAATTCCACAAAGATCGACCGGCATATAAAACCCCACTTTGGTACCCAGAAGTGTGGACAGTTTGTTCTCATCATGCCGGACTGTCTGAACTCGCCATGCAAGCGATCGGCAGGTTTTCTCGGGGGCTCCGATTTCCTCTGCCTCTGCCACCATCATCAAAC
>JAHLJT010009419.1:26555515-26567259 GCA_031308135.1 Acheta domesticus | reverse complement strand
TCTTGGAGGCTGCGAAATTTGGGTCGTTATCTTCGTCTGCCTCTCGGCTGCTCCCTTGCCCTTCCTTGGGCAAATTGTTTTAATGGATACCTCCATGGTGGGGATTGGGAAATACTCAGTCTCCACTCAGGGCCAGATTCCAACCAGAACGAAGTTAAGAAATTGAGAATATTTCTAGTTAGCATGTTTTAAAGTGAAAATTATAGTAGATTTGATATTATTAATGCTCTCTTATCAACGTTTATACACTGAAAATGGAATGAGAATAATTTAATATCGCATTCCGCTTTTTTAACTTTATCATCTGCATTCATTAACTTAATTATCATGTATGTTTTTCTTCCGGCCGTTTGGAATAACTCACTGCGTCGATAAGTTTCAATGTCTAGCATTACCAAATTTGCTCCCATAATGGCGAAGTAGATCTGAAGACGTCTAAGCAGCGAAAAAAAAAGGTCACAAAATTATTGCCTTTTGTTACACTTTAAACTTTGTCTTAAAATGTTTCACACAACGTAGGTGAGTGTACTAATTGAGAAAAGATAAGTTCTTAGATTTACACTACATTCCGTTTCTAGAAAAGCAATAAATTCATAAAATATTGCATATACGACGATAAACTTGGATTTCCATTAACTTACACTACAAGATTTGCCAGCCTGATTACAGCTGTGTATGAATTAATATGAAGGGCTTGAGATAATAACAATACATGCCACAGCATCCTCAGGAGTTTCCCATTATTCGCAAAACTCAATATTTTAATTTTGATGAAAGTGTGACTTACCATCTTTCTATAAACATATTTTGTTAATAAAATGAAGAATTTGGCTTAGTATGAAGATATGGTCACGTTTTTCCAAAAACGATGTTTTGACATTTATGTTTAGCAGGAGACTTTCTGTGAATGTGTGGCTCATGTTATTAGTACTACACGTTCATCGTATGTAGATTTCTTTAGTTTGTGGATAATGTAAAAGTTAAAATTAAAAGATATCTTGTGATAAAGAAAGATTTGTCCACGGAAAGGTAATTTTATTAATTATCCCGACATTGTATGGCTTTATCTAGATTGAATTGCATATTAGTATTGGGCTCCCTGAAAATAGTTGTGCTGCAACAATATTTCAGACGAGCTTCATTCACATTAACGTCATCCTAAGCTCTTCTGGAATCTCAGGAAACATCTTAGAGATTAATTACATCTGGGTCATTAAACAACACCACTCAATAAACAATAGTCTCATGCCATAAAGTCGATATTTGTTCTAGGGCAACCACACTTTTTTAAATCTTCCCAAAGGATGAATTTCTGAAGTGTTTGAAAAATTCACTCAATTTCCTTGCTTTTTCGCAGGGTTTTCTTAGGTAAATAGAGTAACCGAATCGAAAGGATAGAATATCTTCACAAGTTTTTTTTTTCAGTCGAGAAAATTTCGAAGAATAATATTTTCTCTATGAAAGATTTGTTTTAAATGTCGATACATTTCTCTTTGCAGTATAACATCAAGAGAGATGGTTGATACTTTTTCAAGAAATATTGATATAGAGATGTTCATGACTAGAACGTGATCCGAGACCATCCGACTGAAATTACTTTCTGAACGACGGTGTTTTTTTCTCGGGCGAGGTTTTATTTCAACACTGTGCTCATCATTCATTTCTGAGAGGAAACAATGCCCAGGCGGAAGGCCATTAGTAAGGGGATGCCTTTGAGCCAAGAGCCGAGGCGGCCGGGAGGAAGGCGGGGCGTCGCCTCTCCGGTTTCGCGCGGTGGCTGAGTCCCCGATCAGGAGACGCGTTGGCTCCAGCTGCAGGGGACGCGCCGCGCTGCGCCTAACGAGGCCAGCCCGGGTGCGGCGCAAATGGCGCCCAAATCGCGGGCCCCTCCGCTTAATGGGCCCCAGGGGCTCGGCAGTTTGGTTTCTGTTGGGATATTGAAAAGGTATGACGTGTGGGGGTCATATAAAGTTTTATACAGTCATACGTCATATACAGTTTTTACTGTTTTTTGACAAATAAATAAATAAATAAATATTCAAAGGTACTAAAGTGAATCAGTACCCCAGGGGAGGTTTATGACAAGTTTGTACAACCACCACTTTTACTCTGATTATTAAGTTCATTAATATTTTTATTTATTTATTTAACCTCAGTTACACGCAAGATACAATTAATATACTATTATATATACTACTATATTAGTTATACAATTGAATCGGTGATTGTTGAAAGGCACTAACTCCTAATTTTCAAATTGTTGGGAAAGTAAAAAAAAACTATTTTAGGCCTATTATTTAAGAAATTTCGATTTATTTTTCTTTGTAATACTTCTCTTACGGAACCCAATTTTCTCTATTTATAAAGATAATCAATTGCATCTGTTGAAACAATTTTATGCTGCTTTTAAAATTTGGAATTAGTGCTTTTCAACATTAATCAGGGTTTACACAAAAACGTTTTCATAAAATTCTTGAAACTTTTATTAAAAAGCGAAACAAAATACAAAAGAATGTTCAAAAAAATGGTACAATACATAAACAGAAAGTATTAAGTAATAATAGGCCATTGTAACACGTTATCATAAAATTCTTTACTGTCTTCTGAGCCAGTAACATAACAATACACTTTCTCAAATCTTCCATTTTCGTTTTTTTTATGGAACTTTTCCTTCAGGGTATGCTGGCATTATTCCTGCAAAAATATCTGTTACTTCTCTTCGTCCGGGTTGTAATAGGTTGAAGGTGTTCTTCAGAAAGCTATTAATGAATGGACGAGTTACCACCTCGCCAGGATGGGATGCCGAGTACTCGAATTGCAGGTACGAAGCTGGGGAAAAAAGATATCTTTTGTTTACTGGGAATGCTTCTTCCAGAAGATTCATCACTGTGGCATTTTTCTTATAGAGCTCTGGCCACCATTTGTTTACATCAAGTATGTCACTTGAATTGACCATTTTTACCAGAAGGTTCTTTTTGCATTTGCAATAATTTGACAGTATTCCATGGTGTATAAATCCTATCATATTTCTTGATGTTCCTTTTGAAGAGCCCAAAAATCTCTGTCACAAGCAAGAAAAGAATGGCCCCGCATTGGGAAGCGATGGATTATCTCATAAAAGTCTCTTATTTTCCTGCAAGTCCTAAACACATTCTTATGAACGAATGATTTCTGTTTTGAGCTGGACAACTGTCTGAATAAAGGTGCAGCCTTTTAATGTCCTCTGAAACATAATCGTGGATATAATCTAAAATAAATGAACAAACTTCGTTCGCACCTTTTTTTGCAATCCCTTCATGATACATATACATTTGGCAACTGTCATTGTGAAGATTATGTATACAAAATACATTAACCCACAGTTGTCTCAAATAAAACATTGCCTGTACAGGAATATGAGGAAGCGGCAAATTCTGCATATAGTCAAACACTAAACAGACAGTGTTACCATTCTGTTTACACTGTTCACTGCATTTTGCCATTGATGAATAAAATTTTTACCTCTTGCTTATGTAATGTTAACTCGGATTTAGCAGCCAACTTCACATTTTCTGATAAATGAGGCGACTTAATTTTTACTTGTAGTTCTTCACACGAACTGCAGACATCAATTTGAGGCCTTCCAAAACGATAAGTAAAATTATCATTGAAAATTTTTAAATAAAATTCATATTTCACATCATCATCAGGGTGTTTCTTATTAAAAAGTTGGTGCATTATTTTTACATTCAACCGTGAATCTAAATATGATATCTCTTTCCCCCATAATGAGTTTTTTTAACTGGAAATTGTTCTATGTGTTCCCTGATGGATCTGCATATTCTTCCAGAAATAGCATGTGTTTTGGGATTGAGGCATCTCTTATCTACAGGTGTATCTCCCTTAATTAGTAAATTTGTGATTCTATGCACACGTTTTTGTGTTACAAGCATGCATATTAAGAAAAGCCTTTCTACATACGTTGGGTTCGAGTACTTTTATTAAGCACAAAATACTTAAAAGATGCTCTTCTGAGACTCCCTTTTGGTTGTTCTTGGGCAGGATTCTGTGAACGTCGTCGCGCCACCGATGATGTTCAATGAGTCGTTGTAAGTGAAGGCCTTGTTTCGTTTTGCATGACAAATCATAGGAACTTCTTGAAAATCGCAAGCCTTCATCCTCCCCAACTCGATGATAAACATTTCAGTTTGCAGCTGAAATAAAAAAATTAATAAAACCATCTTATCTTTAAACTAAATGTTTTCAATATAAATACAAAATGCATATACAATGAAATACAAAATAAAATATGCCATTATTCCTTACCCACATTTTCTCCAACAGATTTAGCCTTTACAAAGTTACCCCGGTAATTTTTGTACTCGGTTCCTTTTACAATGGCATATTTAATAATATTCCTCTTATAACTTATCTCGTTTCTTTTACGTTTTCTGCCATTTTGCTCAGCCACTTCTTCCTGATCGGAAATTGCAATTTCTTTTCCTGATTCATCAGACATGATGAATTACTAGAAGACAAACCACTTATGTGTCAATCTTAATGCTCGTTCGATGTCATTCAGGGCGCGTTTCTGAGTCTTGGCGGGAAGGTTACTGAATTAGCGGGAATATACTTACTGTTTACGTAGTGTTTTCAAGCTCATTTATTATTTTCTTTTACATTTGCCGTGAATCTCTTTCTAACAGGCTGCATAATAGACAGTATCGTTTAATATTGATATTTGTCACGACATGATTTAGAAAATTAGACATTGCGCGTCTTCATTATGCTCACGACTGAGAAAAAGGCGCGAACCGTCCCAAAAGACCGCGTATGCTCATTCCATTGAGTGTTGAAGGGAACTAAGTGAAGGACTTGGTACCTTTCAACTCTCAATCTTGTGAGTCTTCTTGATAAAAAAGCATAAGTAGTGTCCGGAGTAAGTTCGATTCTTCACTAAATGGTGGAGAAGAATGAAATGATACAAAAATCACCATAAAGTCCAAAATGAAAAAATATGGACTTAGTTCCTTTCAACAATCCATCGATTCAATTACTATACCATAATTTAAAAAATACATAGTTCATTTTATAGTTTTCTCCTTTATATAATTATTCCTCCAAATACGTTTTACTTTCTCGCCCTTACGAAGGCATTTGTAAGAAGAGAATGTTAAGTATTTGTGCGCCGGAAAACGGCGATTTTTTAAAATCAGGTATTCGTTAAAAGCCATTCATTTCGGCTAGCGAGGTTTGCAGACGCCTGCACACAGTGCTCGTCTGTCGAATTCTCGTTACTCTTTCGTGGCGCGCTTCTCCTAAGCCTAAGCTGAGTCTGCGTCCCGAGATTGACTAGTGAAGTATAGTGTAGTGAAGTATACGTACAATCCACCTGCCACGCTCGTTCTTGCAGGCGCGAGGTCGAGAGTGTTCGTCAGAGTTGTTATTGTTGCTTCTATTGTGTTCATTATTTTTTGATTAACAGTATGAATGAGGATGATAATAATAGTACGCACATTCATTCAACTCGCCGATCATTCATATATTCTTCAGCTCTCCCATTTCTTTGGCAGAAGAAATAAAATACCTGATGCTGTTTTATTTTATGTCAGGGTTCAACCCTCATTATCTTTTTGTTGTTTATGGGCAAGAGAACTTGTGGGATTTGAGAAATATGAAAACTTGTTTTTTTATGCCATTGTTTTCTGTGACAACGTGTGTCACATTGTCACGTGTGTTACGAGTTGCACGTGAATCTGCTGTTCTTGTTTTCTAATCCGCGAAACGTCATTTTTCCTTTCACCTGTTTGAATCAACACTGAGGTGTAATTCCCCATTAGCAGTAGCATACGCACGTAGTTTGGTGTCAATGTCATAAATAATACAACTCGTCATCTTTCGTTAGCGTATTTTATGGAGAGGGGATATTTTCAAGGACATGGCAGCCTTACACACAAGTGTTTCTGCCTTGGGGCTTCATGGCTAATATGAAGGTGTTATCCATATGCAGTATTCCGAGTGTGCGGATGTTCGGATGTGCAGTTCCGTCCACTCACGGCTAGACCATTTCCGGTGACCACCATTCGAGACGTATGAGGTGTTATACCACGCGTCTCGGTCTCCTGGTGGGGAACTGATAATTTGTTTTCGGATACAGACAGAAGATTCAAACAAATTTCCAAAAACGTGCTTTTGCGTATTTTAGCGATGCGATCTTAGTGGGTAGATGGATAAATAACCAATGCCTCCTAAATACTTCCTACGTAGGTGGCGTTTCATTAAACCCCAGTATCCTGTGGTTATTTTCAGTCCACGGGACAATAATTTTCCTCCATGAGGTTGGCATTCTGATTGTTTACAAACAAGCAATATGAATGTAATCGCACGGGAGAATTTGTTGCGAATTTGTGAGATTCGAAGTATTTAGTGGGTATTTTTTTATAATACATTTTCAAATTGCCTTCGAAAATCGAATTTGAAGAATATGAAGTAAATAATAAGAAAATCAGAACAGTAAGTATAATTAGTAAAGAATACATTCCTTAAGAGTGCAACGATTGATTTTCACTTTAATGTAACTTACAACTTGTTCACCTTATACACATACAAGTAGCATATAAAATAGTAACCTTTTAATGCTTTATATATTCGCCTTCAGAACAGAAATCATACTAAGTTTGTGGAGTTTTAAAATTTAAAAAAATTAGGGGAACAAAAATATGGAGTGTTAAGTAACTCAGGGGAATCAAATGTAGTTGTAGAATTTTGTGTCAGATTTGTCCGAACTAGTGTCGAATGATTTTATAATTGCAACAGAGAATAATACAGAAGAACAGTTTAAGGGTGATCATTTATGTTCGTATTAGAAAAAAAACGTAAAACTATAGCTGTGCTAAATTCGCATTATTTATATCTGCAAATATTTTTACGGTCATTATAATTTTGAAATTGCATATTACCAGTTCATATCCCGTATGGAGGAAATACAACAAGACCATTGAGTGTTTGGGAATTTTTGAAGGGAAGTATAACATTAACAGCTACTACGATTCATTGGTAAGTCCGATGTCAGATATTGTAAGAACATATTTGAACACAGCTGGCATGAAGAAATGAATTATGAAAAAAATTATCAACACATGAAAATACTTTCAAAAACAATTTACAGCGTCGCCGACGGCACATTCAACTAGTCTTAAGTAATCTCAAACTAACTTATAGCTTACTTAAATCTAATCATGCAAGTAAACGAGTGCATTTTTGAATTCGTACATTTATATTCAAATGTCCCTAACGTCCGTAGTTGCTCATTGGTTTTGTGGGTGTTGACTGTTTAGAAACGAAATATTTATACTTAATTTACATTATTTACACGTCATTCCTTGATACCATTCATTCTTGCTCCGCAACACTTCATTGAAACACTCCCTTCATGTTGGCTACGTCTTTAGCTGAACTCAAAGCGTCCATGGCGCTGCATCCCGTTCAAAGGCGCGTTCGGCGGCCTCCGCTCGCTCGCGAGAGCATCAAGCGCGTCACGGGCAGAAGGCGCGGAAGTTGACGAGAATATGTTTCGTGGAACCGATGTACGTCGTTGGTCGTCGTCGTCTGGGCCAGCGCCTTCGCGAGCCCCGTGCCGCGCCGCGCCGCGGGCCGTTCCAGAGCGAAAGCGCTGCGCGTCCACAGCTGGGACCCATTCCGTGCCCACTCCGCCCTTGCACTGACCGCATTTCATAACTGTTGTCGCAGACGTTTTGCTTTGGTGGGCAAGGGAGAGAGAGAGAGAACATGGGAGTTTCTTCAAACGACACAGAAGGGTATATCAAAAATGATATTTTTCATTTCTATTTTTTTAATAAAACTTCTATAGAATCTACAATTTTAAACTAAATACAAGTGAAACTAGTGGTGCATCAACACATACTTTATCGTATTTTTTATTGGATACGTAATATTGTAATGTTTCACATTGCATCCTTCTGATTCTTTAATCATATTGTGAAACACTCTCTTTACCAAAACGAGAGCGGATTATTCGAATTTTCAGTCTTCGAACCCCTCAAGCTTTATTGAAAATCGGAATTACACAATATTTATAAACGCATTTTGCCCGTAATTCGAACGTAGTAAGTTGGAGCCGTTGTTTTAAAATTCATGTTTACGTTTTTTTTTAATTTTCACAATTTCACACAAAACCACGCCAAAAATACTAATCTTTACCAACTGAGACATACAGACTGACGTTTTTTCCACAAATCAGTTTTTCGGTATCAAGGACCTAAAAAACATGGATTCTGACTACACAACGATTTGAGGAAGTGATTTAACTGGTTATAATAACAAGATTTATCACTTTTTCATGATCGGGGTCCTAAAATAAGAGTTTTTGTGTCGAAAATTAGCCATTTACTGTACTTTCCCCTTGTTACGAAGTAAGGCAAGAAATTAAAATTACCACTTTTTCCTGCAACGTTACAGAACTTCATCTTACTAATTATTGATACAAAAAGGGAATATGGTGGTCATTAGGACGTCAAATGTCACTTTCTCGCATTAGTTACTTCCCTTATCTCTTTAGTAAAATTTGAAGTCATTTTCGCAAAAATGTTTGAGCGTTTCTGAAAATGCCCAATTGTGAACTCATTTTCAGAAAAAGCTTTTGAGTTTTCTGGAAACTTCAAAAGAAATAATTTGAAGCATTTGTAGTCACAAATACCTCAGTGTATAAAAACGCTTACATATAATATAAATTTTAACGACGTGATAGTTGTATCAAAACTTTTCATTTGTGCAACGTTTTTAAATATGAAAGAATGCAACCAAGTGCCGTTGATATGTTATTCAGTGCATTTAAAATTATCCGTGCAATATTTAACTTATTGAACTCGTTTTCGAGGAAAAGACGTTTGAGTCATTATGTCCCCCAAAAATTCAAAGAATTGTTTTGAAAGTCGCATGGCTTTGAGTCGGGTCAGAAAGATTGGAATATTAATTTTGGCAAAAATCCTAAGAATAGGTTTAGGCGCTAGTGTAGTTCACAGACGCCATAGACGGGCCGACAGGATGGACGATTTGAAATAAAAAATAAACGCTTTTGGGGTATTAGGGGGATCTCAAAACATTTCCTTTGTAATCTCAAAAACGATTTTCCGCAGCATTACATGATTTTCTCCATATTACTCCGTATATAATAATGTATACTAAAAAGTAAAATTGTTTACTACGGATGTTAGATGAAGTGCGCCGGCTTGGGTAGCAGGAATCATTAACGCAGTAACGTTGTAACTCGCGATTTCACATCACCCTTCGGGTTTGGATTTTTTCTTGTGCGTTGTGGCAGAATTAGCCTCTCCCTACTACCACATACCACCTTTGGACCTTTCTCTTCTCACCCTTTTTTTTCATCTTTTTCTTTCCATTCCCTCTTCTCTACAATTTCCATTATTCAAAATAATGATCATCATTATCATTATCTCCACCTCTCTGAGAGCAAAAAACAAACTTCAAAATGTCAATAGGTCACGGAAGAGGGATACGAAGAAAAAGTAAATGGAAAATAAGGAGTCAAAGAGGAAATTGTGAAGAAGGAAGCAGAATGAAAATGCAATGACGTAATGAAAATGAGATTAAACAAGTGAATCCTAATTTTCTTATAACTTAAAGAATGATTCCAACTTTTGTTGTAATAATCATCCAACTTTGTGATAACATTAAAAACGACTCCAACTTTTGTATATTTGCAAATTTACAAAAGATAATTCATTCATTAAAAGTTTTGTACCATTGAACATTCGTGTAGACCATATTATACCATTAATACCTGTATACCATTTATAGAAATGAGATTATATGAATTGTGACGTAATTTAATGTGAGATGTGATATTTCACATTAAATTACGTCACATTATTTGTTGTATGTTATTGATTACAAAAAAGGGAAAATGGTGGTCATTAGGACGTCAAATGTCACTTTCTCGCATTAGTTACTTCCCTTATCTCTTATTGCTGTACGAAATTTATGAAATGCAGGATTTTAATAATAGTAAAGTATATATGACATTATGTTAAGGAAATTTGCATCTAAACAATGTACAAAATGGGAGAATAAGATTTTGTTACGGCTAGCGAGGTCCTGCGAGTTGGTTTGTGGCAACAGTTTTTGTTGGCAAACACACCCGAGCTGCCGCTCCACATTGCCTTTATTTTGTGAACCCCTGAACTTTGCAGTGGCTGTCCACTAGTATTAAATAGGAAACAAAGACTAGCGGCATTCGCTTTTATTTTGTCTCATGTGTCCTCGCCAGTGCTCAGCAGTGGTACCAACGTTGTGTGCTAGCGACTGAAGGTACCGAAGATCCAGCTAGACACAATAATGAAACCCGTTCACAAGAATTATCACAGGGACTGTTAGGATTTGTACTGATATTAGCTTCTTCTTCTTTTTCTTCTTCTTTGTGATTTGTTTCACGAAATGCTTTATGAAAGTGACAGCATATGCAAAAACACGTGTTACTTACATCATGACGGTGTGAGCAACGACTGGATGAGCCTCGCTACACGAGGACTTCTTAAGCAAGACAATAAGTATGAACAGAATTCTTGAGGCGCTATGTGAATACAAAGCACACAGTATTGGAGTAAGTCAACTATTTTATTTTCTCTTGATTCTTCGCAATATCTTTCTTTGTATTCTTGTGTTTCTTCTTGATCTGTTCTGTCTCCTTCGCCTTTTTTCTCTCTTTTTTCAGTCTTTTTCTTGTCTTTCTTTTCTTTCTTTCTTCTCCTACCTCTTCTTTTTATTCTCGGTGTCCCAGCTAATAATAGGGCATCATGATTGAAGGGTCGCTGCAACACGGAGCACGAAGCGCATCACCGCCTAGCGGGTTGCGTCAAGCAGGGTGAAAGCGATTCTAAGTGCTCAGCTAAATTATTATACCCGATCTGTAAAACATTTGAAATAATCAGAACCTAAATTGTTGCATGTCCTCAGTATCATTGCAACATCCAAATTCTACATTTCACAAGCCTAAGAGAAGGATAATATTCGGTGCCCAGCATTTCCCCCCTCGTTGTTTGAATAGCCCTCAACGTGCAGTCGTGGGAAATGCGTTCAACGTGCAGTGGTGGAAAGTGCGTCGTGAGAGAGGATGCGGGCGAGGGTGAGGGCGCGTGAGCACGCGCGGTGTAATGCGGTGCGGCGTGAGGCCGGCCATTGACAATGCGCGTGGCCGGGTGCGCGTGCGGCGGCGGCGGCGGCGGCGGCGGCGGCGGCGGCGGCGGGGCGGCGCTGGCCGGGCTATTTCCGCGGCGCCCGGGGGTCGCTGCCAGCCGACGCCGTATTTTTAGAAGGCGGCGGAACGGCCAACGCCGGCGGCCGCCAAGCGCGGCCCGACCGCCACCGCACCACCGCACCGACGCCGCTGCTGGGACACTTTCCTTCGTAACGATTTGTCTGTTATGCATCAAGTGTCACTGCTTTCAGAGTGACTCGTAATGTCGTGTTTACTTATTTATTTATTTATTTGAGTTGAAAGACCCGTCCACTGCTGAGGTCATTGATACACATGAGCGTGCCTTTAATGAGTAGGTTATACCGATCATACTGATGTGAATGAGGAGTTTGAATTCACATACTGATGTGAATGAGGAATTCGCCAGAGAAGAGGGTAGAAGTTATAGTGCCGATCGTGATGATGATCCTCAGTGCCTGGCCTTTTTCGCCATAACTAAAATGAGTAGTTCTGATGCATAACGATGTGATAT
>JAHLJT010009419.1:26531138-26555415 GCA_031308135.1 Acheta domesticus | reverse complement strand
TCGGCTCTAAACATAGGGCGGCCGCACCTCGCCTCCCCACCCCACCCCTCAGCGCGAAGCCAACGGAGGGCACGCACTCCCCGAGCTCCCACCTGCACAGGGCCATGGATTCTTTCTCTGGCATCGTCCTTGTTTTTCCATCTCGCACAGCTGACCGAAAGTTTCACAATAGCGTAACGCAATGTGTCTGACCTCATTTTTACTTTCTCGCTACCGCTTACACAGTAGAGAGAAAGTTATGTAATGCGCGAAAAAACATCGACTTTCTGCAGAAAAACTCTTATTACACTGCCCCTTGTAACGAAAAGGTGGGTCAATCCAGTTGTTAATTAAAAAAAAACAACACGTATTTGTAACAGAATTCATGTTTGTGGGTCCTCGATACCGAAAAGTCGAATGATGGGAAAACATATGTCTGTCTGTGAACAACGCTATATACTGTTCAGCCATTTTCTCCAAAACTGATATTCTCCAATCGATCTAGCTGATGTCACTGGCCCCTTGGATTTGAACATTTTCAAAATTTCCCCAAAATGGTTCCATCGATTTTCATTAAATTTTGTTGTTGGTTAGGTGATAAGACGTTTAAAAGAATGTGTAGTCTCATTTTCGTTATATTTCTGTTTCGTTTTCATTTTGCTTCGTTACATTTTTCTTACAAAAACTGCAAAAAATCAAAAATTGTTTGGTGTCTTTATACAACTACATTTGTGAAGATACATATTTATTTCCCTTAATGAAATCTTTTCCTTTATAATAGATTTTGAAATAAGGTCAAGTAATAGTTTTTGAAATCTGAGAAGTTTTATCCTCCCGCATTGCCCGTTTATGACAGAGCGGCTTTAGTAACTTGCCCCTCAAGGCCCGCTTCACGATGGAATATGGTCCCTGTATTTCGTGTCTTTCTCAGTCGTTCCACTAGATATCGCATAGTCGCGACCATATCAACCAAGCTTCTATCATGCGACGTCTAGTGGCACGACCGAGAAAGATGCGAAATACAGTGTGATATTCCATCGCGGCCATAGGGGCTTGAAGGGCAGAGTTACAAAACTCGCACTATATTCAGCCCAATCACCCATTACATCCATAGGAGAACGAATGAATTCTATCTGTAATTTGAAATGGACGCAATTTTATTAACATCCCGCCTCTTCTTGCCCCACACTTCTCTGCCCAACGTGACAGGTCCCTCCCTGCTCTGTTCCAACTGCTCTCCCGCCTCGGACGCGTCTGGATCCACCCTATTCCCGAACGCGCCTGGATCCACTCCGTTCCCGTCCGCCCGGCTCCTTCCGTCTTGCCACTGCCTCGCCTTCACAGTGCCCTGCTCTGCCCAGCCCAGCTTTGTTCCGCCCAACTCATTACGCCCCAGCCCACCCTGCTTCGATACATAAGAGGATTGCATACTTATTTCCAGTTGCAAAACATTTGGGCTGTGGCCAATGTTGGGGATGGTAAACCTCTTATGAGCTGAAAAAAGTAGCGTAAATTATTTCGGAGAAAACACTATCTTTAATGAAAGTATCATAAAAATTCAGCCGTTTAAGAGATTATTCCAGACAGAAACCAATTGTGAGAATATTTTTATGGTTTCAATATATGTTAAAAAGCATATGACTTTAAAAAAGTTATTTTCATATCACATACATTTAAAATTTTATAAAATGAATTATCCGCACACTAATAACTTCTTGGTTTGATTTTAAAGTAGTGAGACAATTTGATCTCATTTTAACTTGTCTTCAATTTCGTGTTTGATTGGCAATATTTCGTGACAATTGAGGCTAAGTAGCAAAAGTGGGAATTGTACATCTAGTAATATGTAATCAAAAAGGCTCATATTGATATGAACACGATGCAGAGGTAATGGATCAAATGGGAAGCATACACGATTACAGAAAACATTTTTAAAAAACGAAATGTTAAAAAAGAGGAGACTAATATATTAAAACGTATTTGAGGGTAATATAAACGTGAGGTGTTCGAATTTACTACGGAATTCGAATATGATTCACTGCATAAGTTTTTATATGTTTGTTTTTGTTTGCTTATTGATGTAGGGACAGCTAACAATCACGTCAGAACGCTTTCCGAATATCGAATCCATCAATCATTAACTTGTCGCATATGCTGAATACTTCCTAAAAAGCTATAAACCTGTCAACAGCATGAATACATAATTAATTGCGTCTATGCTTTTAATATGCGCTTACGTAATCGCTTGTCATCCGAAGATAACACAAGAGCATGAAAGATAACTGTGGATCCTTCCGTTCTTCTCGTGCAAAAACACAGCAAAGCAGAATCACAAACAAGTCTCACAGTTTTATCGTCAACGTTATAAAATTAATATCGTTTATTTATTTTGTTTGCATTGCTTGCAAAATAGCTGTCTGTGTTTTTCCTTCAGTTAACAATTCTACACTAACTCATCTTGTACATAATATTTTATATTCACCATTTAACCAGTTTTCAGTTTTTTTATTTAAAATTACAGTCACTCGTTGTTTCATGTTTTGTATTCCTTTGCTTGGAAGTCTTACATCTTAACATCAGCTCATATAATGATTCAATAATTTGATCACGTAGTTGACAACTCCCCTTACAATAATTATTTCAAAAGATTAAAGTTTCCTATAAACCATTAATAACAGTAAAAGGTACTTCTAAGAATCAAAGAAGAAAATGGTAGAGTATAACAGCCGAATTACACTGACTGCAATCTACCTTGCACTGGTCACACTATCAGGAAGGAACTAATAGAATTTGAAAATATATTAGACTTGGACATTACAACAGATAACTCTACACCTGCGCCTAATCACCTGAAACTCGTACCCTTTTTATCACAATATTTATTTTAAAATATTAAAAGATGAAAACAAAGGATTAAAATAACTATCTTTTAAAAATGTGCAAATTTTAAAATTATCCACCGCCTCCGACCTCGTCCAAAAATGTAAAACATAACCCTCTTTGCATATTTTTACAGCTCGCATCCTCCCTCACCATGCCCAAAATGGCTCCAGCGATGTGGCTTATGCAATACGTATGCTACGTTACTGGTAGTATTGTAGTATGTATTTGTACTGTCAACGTGTGAATATCTTCTCGATTTACGTCAACTTATTTCGGTTATCGCTGACCCTCCCTGCCGTCAGTTAATACCCCTGCCTTTTTTGCATCCTAGAGCCCTTTGACTTTAGCCGTCACTCTCTAACTCAACCGTGGCTCGTTACCCCATAGCACACTCCCGCTTGTGAGTCATACCCCGTGATGGCGCTTGAATCATTTTTTGGCTAGGGAGGTTTGGTGGCGACTGCGTGACGCTCGCGTTGTGGTCCTTAAGCCCATTACAGTTTTCTCCTCTTGGCACACAGGAATTACACGTATCCTTCACACTCATACAACATTCAGACCGTGAGAGGCCTGCGAAGGAGCGGGGGTATTGAAGATGATATATGGTGGTTGGGTTAAGCCCCACCATGCCACTACACAAACGCAAATATCCATGGCCAGGCGGGATTCGAAACCACAGCTCCCCCCCCCCAGCACATGGCTACCGGCTATCTATTAAGTACGAGAAAATTGAATTGAATATTTACTTCTTAAATAGATTTTTTCTTTTTTCTTTTGGTTCGTTGGCACAAACTACTCAAAATTTATTTCCTCAGGTTACTGTAAAAACAAATAGCAACAAAACGCAGTACCAAAAGTCTTCAATGGAAAAATTATCTTCAGCAATGCGGGTTTACTCACAATCTTTTGCAATACTTTATTCAGTCTTGGTCTAACACTATTGTTAAAAAATCTATTTCTAACAAGTAGCAGTGTTAGCTATTGTTAACAAACCTATTGTTACTAAATCTAAGGGTTAGAGAAGAACCTGTGGTGTTACTGAATTTACTCGGAATATCGAGCTCAGTTACTTCTTAGCATCACTTGAGATTTTTTACCACAAATTCAAGAAAAAAAAGAGAAAACACTCCAATCATAAGTCGAATTAGACCTACATTTCTGCCTAAAAGTTTATAAAATCACACATAGAACAGCATAAATTTAAGTAAGATGAATATAATATGACTTCGACTGGATTTTCTCCAATAGGTATCTTCCACCACAGGGCATCGTCCCAGCCGAGACAAAGCTTCAGCTCCGAACTGATGTCTCGGCAGGTGTAGTGCATGTGAGATGAAGTGTGTGTAAGTAAGAGGAGAAGGAAGAGGAGGAGGAAACGCAAATATTTCACATTTTTCTCACGCATCTCCAAGGGTTCCTCGCGATGTTACGTCCAAACAGACATAATGCTATTATTAAACGCTCCTAAATTGTTACGCTGTAATTAAAGTACTTTGATTGAGAATTTGAAATAAACAGTTACAAGCAAGCTGTAGTTGCTCGACATCCTTGAAGCGACAGTCCTACGGAAAGCACTCGTTGAGGGCCTTGAAGGCTAGGGAGTGGGATAGGCTGAATTTTTAACGCTTATCCTCGCGCGAGTGCTCTGAAGACGCGCCTCCCCCGGGCGCGGATGAGCGGCAGTGCGACGTTGCCACCCCCTCCAGGCGCCGCGCCGCTTCGACTGGAGACGTCAGGCGGGAACGCAACGCTAAAATACGCCCGCGCCCGCCACGCCCCCCTCTTCGCCGGCGGACCGACAACTGCGCGGGGGACCACGACGGATGAGACAAGAATTGACTTGTTATGGAGTCGCGGGTGCGGGAGCGTCAATGCTATATTGTTTGATTGTAGTGATTCCGGGCACGTCAACTACTAGGGGGCATTAATTCCCTTACGTGTTGTGTATGTTTGCTCGGGATGTGGCAGTGGTCTTCCCCTTTATATAGCGAGATTCGGCGCCGAATATCGTCGTCTAGCGGGGGTTTCCCCAACCAGGTATCTCCCACCAGCGGGGCACCACCCAGCCGGGGAAAGCCGTAAGCCCCGACCGTCCCCGGCATGTGTGGTAGTGAGTGCATGTTGTGTCTGTGTGTGGTGTGTGTGTGTGTGTAAGGGGTGAGAATAGGACAAGGAAGAGGGGGGGAAGATCGCGCGCGGTCAGGGTCTGTTTGTGTACTGCTCGGCATTCGCCGTGGGTTGATCGCAGAAACCACGGAAAACTTCCGATCAGAGCAGCGATTACTCTTCACCAGCGGGACACCGACGTAGCGAAGACAAGCTCTAAGCTCCAGACAGGTCTCCCAGCTTGTGTTGTGGTGTAGTGCGTGTGAGAGTGTAAGTAAGGGACGAGGAAAGAACAGGAAGAGAAAGGAATGATCGGGAGCTATACGTGGCCAGATTGTTTGGGTGCTTCCGGCATTCCCTGGAGTTCTTCGGAGAAATTGCAGATGCTACCGATCAGAGCATCCGGATGCTATAATTCTTCTACAGGCTTCTTTTTTTCTTTGCATCCATATTCCAAAAAGAATATAAATACTTTGCTTGTGCTGTTGAACCATTAAGTCTGGATTCATTTGGAATTTAGCCAGCTATGATAAGCTCGCTAAAAGAGAAGGAATGCGGGAATTATAGTAGATTTAATGACGAACGTCAGCTCATATAAGGCAATTAGAAAGCAATTAACTAATGCTTACTAAGACAATCTTCTTTAAGCGTGCCTGTATAGGAAATCACTGGTACATATGATACCCAAGTAAGATATGACAAACCTAATGTATAGGTACATAAAACTATCACTTCAACACTTACTTGTCATATGTTTTTACTTTGTCATGGACATATGTACTTCAGAAGAAAATTACTGGTACAAGACTTTGAGACGCTTTTTCGGTGGTAATCGATGAGAAGTTGTTGAGACAAAAAAATCTGCTTTTAGTATGGAGCGTTTTCTTGGATTTGCGGATCGGGTGAAAAAATTGTCACGCATAACTGGAGCAGAGTTAGAAACTTTTCAGCTGTAGATTGATACACACGTCAAGACGAACACCTGTTGCCATGATTATTAGCCAAAGAGACATAAGCAGTTTTGTACAAAACAGAGGGTTTAAACGTACGGGAACGCTCAACGTACACGTATCAGGATTATACCGGTCCATATTCCCCAGCCACATTTCTTGGTTCTAAGACTTATACACAAGAACAATTTGGTGGATAAAATAAATAAATTTTAATAAAAAGGGACCAAAACCCATAAAACTATTCACTATGCCTACCTTGCGGTATCAGGACACTGTGATTAGACGTTAGGTCGGTCCTACTGATTCCGCACATAACCCATCAATCCAACAAAACTGTATTACGTGAGTGCAATAAGTGGGGAAACAGACGCTACATATCAAATGAGAAATGCCAAAAACTGTAAAATTCTTCGGTGTAAACTAACCACACTGTAGTGACACGAATATGATAGGTCTGGCAAGGGTGTGAGGTAACACCAAGCTTATCCGCTCCCGGTGCACTAAATCTTGCTTCGTCACTATCCATCCATTTATTTAGCTTTAATGTCATTCAACTACTAAGGTCACTTTGACCCATAAATGATGACCTAATGCACAGATGGAGAAATAAGGGAATGAAAGACATGGGAGGCTGAGAAATTGGAAAGAAACTGGCGAGAACTCGCTTTGACCACTGAAAATATCACATGGATTGGTTGGGGATCGAACCTGGACCCCAATGATGGAAGGTGAAAGCACTCAGCATTATTTCAAGAGCCCTTCCGACGCTGTTTATAATAGCTGCTATAAGGACTTAATTGTTACATTGTCCAAATCTGCTTTACGGAAGTTAATCCTTCTGCTACCGATGGGGGTAACTAAGTTACCTCAACGCATATTTTATTTTTTTATCATCTTAATTTTTTTACAATTTTGATATCTTTTGTGGTTATTTTTTTAGATATCTAGTTGTATCTAAAGTATCTTGTAGTAAAATCCTGCTTTTTCGGGGTGTAGTTTTTTCACAGCTCTGATTTATACCTGGGGTTACTGCCTCACCCCCCGTTGTTATTGAACGTTTGGGATTTAATAACGTGTTTTGAGTTTGTGTTATCAGCGAGAGATAGAACGTGGCGTTGTGGACATGTCTAAGAAGTGTTATTATAGTACTTTACGTTAGTATATGATCATGTCGAAGGGTTACAGCCTTGAAGGACTTGAAAATTTATTAAGTATACACAATCCAGACGATTCGTGTGAAGAAGATCGTGAAGTGTATAGATTGTTTTAAGAGAGTGATGAAGATAATGTTGAAGGGGTTACATAAAGTTGATATTATTTGTGCTGAAGACAAGGAAAACGTGAATGATGTCGCATTCATCAGTTCAAAAGCTGTTGAAGAGTATCGGGTGAATATGTATTCTAAATGTGGCATGATTTGGCATTCGAGACCCCTTCACTGTGGACGAACACCTGCACGTAAAATATATTGTTAACATCGCGAAATATTTTGTTAATATATCAAGCTAATGTTTAATATGCGTAACCAAAACATTATTAGTACACATTTACGATAAAAGTATTAAAACCATATTGAAATTTCCGTGATGTAACTTAGTTACCCTCCTTGGTATTCGACCGTGTTCAAAATATCTCGGTAGTCGAAGGGTTAAGGAAAAGTTTTGTTGTTTCGCATCTCGTTTATCTGCAAGCAACTAACCTGAAAAACCTCTTTCAACCATGCGGTGGTTAACGTATTAACAAGTGTGCGTCAACCGCCGAATTAATATATTCTAATAAATGAGAAATATACGGTAGGAAAACTAGCTATATCATGAAAAATGATATTAGTAAGTTAAGAAAACATATTAAGACACTATATTTAGACACTGGTGGTGTATCAAGCGACAGCATTCAAGATTGGGGCAGCCAGTCAAGAATCGACAGTTAGAATTTTGTATGCCATGCAGACACATATCTGCCAGCCAAGGCTAGGGAAGACATGAGAGGAGGTCCTACGCAATGAACCACCAAGTGAACGAACGCCGTCCGTGCGCAGTTGGGGAGTTTCCGCCGATGGACCATAAAGTTCTGAGTCGCCCTGTGTGCCCCGCTTTGATGTGCGTTCAAAGGCGCCACATTAATCACACATTACGACGTACTTACACGACTGGTGGCTCCGTACATTTGTAACGCTCTCCGCGAGACCCCTGCCACGGAGATCGTGGCGTGGCAGAATAAGGCGAGGAGAGGCGAGGTGAGGAGGGGTGGGGCGGAGTGAGGCGGAATGAAGTGGGGTGTGGTGTGGTGGAGGGGCAGAGAGGGGAGAGGCGGGGTCGGGTGGAACGAGGTGGGCTGGGTGGGGTTGGGTAGGATGGGATGGGGTGATGTAGGACGGGATGGGATGGGACTGGGCGTGGCGAGGCGTGGCGTGGCAGGGTGGGGCGGGGTGGGGTGGGGCGGGGTGGGGCGGGGTGGGGTGGGGTGGGGTGGGGCGGGGTGGGGCGGGGCGGGGCGGTGTGGGGCGGGACGGGACGAGGTGGGGCGGGACGGGACGAGACGGGACGGGGTGGGATGGGATGAGACGGGACGGGACCGGACGGGATGGGATGGGACGGGACCAGACGGGACGGAACGGGATGAGGTGGAGTGGGACGGGGTGGAGTGGATGGGTCGGTGATTGGGTAATGCACGCTGAATGAGGGGCTTGAGTGATGAGGAGCGGGTAGGGTGGGGCGGGGCGGGGCGGACCTGGCTGAGGAGCGGCGGGGGCTGAGCGGAGCGGAGCGGAAACGGGCTCCGTGTTGACTTCCGGGTAGCGCAGTGTCCCTCCCACTGTGGAACTGCCCACGCCGCTCCGCTGGTCCGCAGTTTTTGTTCCCGGCACACACGAGCCCAAGTACCATCTCGCAGCAAATCCTTCAACTGCATGTAAAGTGCGCGAACGAGGCAATGCTCTTGACGCAATGCTCGTCCGATGATTATTTGGTGGCATAGGGCCCTTTCCTGTACCCGCCGTTTTAAGAAAGTAATTTTTATTAAAATAATTATTTTTGTATGTGTTTCAGAATAAATGTCAGATTTGAAAAAACTTCATAAATGTTGGGATTCACATCTAAAGGGCGGTTTTTCTAACCGTGGCTCTGGCAGGTATCAGCTGCTGAAGATTTCATCCAATTGGGAGCTTATAAGCCGCTACAGTGACGTCACTATGGGGACGTTCAAGCTCCCGATTAGATGAAACAGTCAAACGATGATAACTGCCAGAGGCAGAGTTGAATAAATCGCAGTAAACGGGATGAAAAGGGGTCGAAAAAAACCAATTACCATATGTGTAACTCCATTAATTGAAATTTACCGGCAAAAGCGATAATTTTTTACCCCTTTACGTACACAATCTCCGTTATTTTATGTTTCTAGGAAGGCAAAGATAGGTTGATGTAATAGCGACAAGAATGTTGCCATGTACCGGATAGGTGGCTCAGGGCCTCAACTGATGTCATTGCAGTGCCTCCGACCGGTAGGTCCTAGGTTCAAGTCCTTACGGTGGCAGGATTTTCGACATTAACTACACAGCTAGGAATTCAGTCGCTGTCTGGAGAATTCTTGCGTCCGGCTGCTCTGACTCCGGGTGTACTTTCCCTTGGCTTCTCCGATCAACATCAGGCGAATGTTGGAGCAATAACCTAACAAACGGGTCACGGTCCGTGCGCGATCTTTCCTTCCTCTTTCGTGTCCTATCTTCATCCTTACATACACACACTTACATATACTACACAACCACAGATGTCAGAAACTTAGAACTTGTCCCGGCTGGAGCGGTGCCCCGCCGGTGGGAGATACTTGGTTGGGGACAACCGTGCCAGCTGACGGTAGGTGGCGCCGGCTCTCACCATCCAGCAGTGGAAGATTATCTTCCGAGAAAAAACACAATACACTTACGGGACTACTGACTTAGTAGTTGACGCGCCCAGAATCACTAGTCAATCAATCAATTGTTCCTGCGTGCTGCGACTGACGTACTCGTATCACGCTGAGTCTAAAGTACATATCCCTCTCTCTCGTGTTGCTCGTTCGCTTCAAGCACTTCTTCGATGTGTTCGCTCGTGATTTCGTAATTTCTTGTTGCGACAGTTCTCAAATTTAAGAAATCCACAAAATATAACCATCAAAGGAGAAAATACATATGTTGGAAATATGACTAGAACATTATTGTAACTTGACACAGCGGATTGCAAAGTTAACCTTTTTCTTTTCTTTTTATTAAATTTGTGAAAAAATAACTGAAGTAGCAGTTTCACTGACAGTAAAAGAAACACTGCAACAACTTGCGAATGGCAAGTACGGTAAATACACTATTTACAGAAGGAATTCCATTTATCGGAGACCTACTATTCAAGGCCACTATTTAACGACGTGACGTGCTTTACTCTCGCTTGGATCCCGCAAAAGGAGACGTGAGCAGAATTGTCAATTGACATTTATGTAGTACTTTAACTTACATGCGTGTAATAAAACTTGCTTGTTTTGTTATTTTGGAGAGCAATTTTGATTAGAATGCCTAGCAATAGTGGCAGTTGGCCAAGAAATCGATTCTGGCAGATGCCACAAATGCATTAAACTGGCAATGTTCCCCAGATCGAACCCGAGACCTCCCAATCACTGGTAATATTTGCCTTTATAATGCAATTCTCGTGCTTATCAGTTCAGATGCAAAGGTGTGTATGTCATACAAATAGTGATGGTAAATTTTAGAAAAATATCGATACGTCGGTACGTTGATAAATCAACAAAGGTTTTGGATGATGAAAACGTGGATGTTTTAAATATGATGAAACATATCGAAGTAAAATATCCTGTTTCTAATGTGATACATAACATGTCAATATTAGTTTAATGCATATTCTGCCTTGAATTTGACTTCCATCTTAATTTTTTAATCAGTGTTCTATGTAGTCAAGGTTCAAATGTTGTTTAACGATTATACCACGTAAAAAATAATCAAAAAGGCAATAATACTGGAGAAAGCTTGGGATTAGCAAACGGTTTTATGCCGTCTGGGAATTAACAACAATTTTACAGTTGTGAATGACTGTCGACTGTGAGTAATCCTAAAAAAAGATACTGGAAATTTAATTTACATCATGAGAAATTGTTTTTGAAATCATCGATGTTTCTGAAGAAATATATCGATCTGAAGAAAACATCAAATGCAAAACGATGTTAGAACAATGTTGAAAACATCGATCTATTAATATCATTGTTTCTGCTCGACAATATGGATGCATTTTACCATCCCTACATATGAATGCACATCCAGCCGTGGATAACACGCGACCCGACGCCCCCCTGGCGGTCCTCTGGTGCATTGCCGCGCGCGAGCGACCTCCGGCTGCTGAGACGACGCGCCGCGCCGCGAGCGGGTGGGTGGGTGGGTGGCTAATTCACGCATGAGTCACTCCGCAGCCTCCCGGCCACTCGGAACCATAAACTCCTCAATTAGACGTGGGCCACCAGGGCCACTGGAGACCGTATTTCCACCACACGAGCTACTTCTACGGCCACTTAGCGGCATCCTGTGCGGGCAAGGGACGTTACCTTGGAGATTAACCACAGCGTCGTGAGAACACTCGGTCACCGGGTCAGTTCTCGGTAAATTTGGCCTGTATTCTTAAATTGTTGATTTTTCTTAACTGTTGCAAATTTTCCGAGAAAATTCACTTTGAAGAGTAAACTGAATGGCATTTCAATTAGCATGAGTTTGAGATGCAACATATACCTCATTAGCCAATGCAATAGTAGCGATTCCAAGATTTAATCATTAATATAAATCCAATTTTTTTAACAAACTGAAGAAAAAAATTGAAAAGGTGTTGAATTAAAATTCTCGATGAACATTCAAATTCTAAAGTCTTATTTAGGCAGCAAAAATTTGTAATGGAATTGAGGTAGTTTTGCCATTTGTTTTGCAACTCTCAAATATTCGAATGATAGTGAAGGAGGTAACTCAATAAGGATGCGCGTTGTTCTACGTCCGGTTATCATCACCTTCTAGTAGGTTCTTATTACCCTTCTCACTATCAAAAGGAGCATATTATCGTAGAAGCCTTTTTTTCAATGTGAGAGGAGCATTCGACTGAACTTAGCATACTAGTCTAATTTTCAAGTTATCTAAAGAAGATATCACACACTATCTGCTTTCAATCTTTATAGTTTTTTATCAGATTGTTCATCTTCGGTAAATACTCGGAAATAATTTTCTAATCTTCATCCCATCTGGTTAGACGTTCCGCAAGGTTCCCTACTTCCTCCAACTCGTTAATATATTCATTCTGGGAGAGGTGACTCAGGGATCAACTGATGTCAGTGCAGGGTCTCTGACCCAGAGGTCCTAGGTTCGAACCCGACGGTGGTCGACACTCGCTGTAAATCTAGGTTGAATTAATCCTCTGTCTGGAGAAGAAGTCTAGTGACCGGCTACTCTGATCGATAGTTTTCCGGACACGTACTTACTTACTACTAAACAGCACACCAATTCCTTGTTCTGTATTTACTTCATCAAGTAAATACTTAGAATTAATCCCTTAAATACGAAATTAACATTGAAAGACCAGGTAGAAAACTGGATGCGGAGCGGCTCGAGCGTTGGAGCAAGGCATGGAATGGTCGTGCGTTTTTAAACATTAATTTTCTTTTGAATATACAAAAACAAAGATGAGTGTTTGTGGTACACTCTACATTTGTTATGATTGCTTATATCTACTTACAATTAACTTAGACTAATCTTACTAATAATCTTAAAATACAACTTACATCACTAATAGGGTGGTAGAGGTATCTTTATATAAATATCTCGACTTGAGTCGAGATCTGAGAATCTATTAAGAAATATATGGAAAGGAAATTTATTCTTGATGCGAGTTCTGTGTACTGGATTTTGGCAGACTCTTAGAGGGGTTAGGTTGGGTATGTTTCGGATGTTTTGGAAGAAGTGGGTGGATAAAAAAATAATGTGGTTGGTTATCGGTTCTAGCTGTAATTCTTTCTGAAGTTGTGCTTTGGAGATGTACCAGCGGGCATTGGTGATGGTGCGGAGGAACTGATTTTGAATTACTTGGAATTTTGGTATTAGATTCGGCTGCGCTGATCTATACTGGGCATGCATATAATCTTAGTGGTCGTATGATCATTTTGTATAGCAGTAAGGCAGTATTGTACGGTAGCTTTGCTGATCTATTTATTATTGGCTTTATTTGGTGTAATTTGATTTTTGCTTGTATAACTTGATTGTCAATATGGCTTTTCCAGTGAGACATGTGTTTAAAAAAAGATGTTTCATGGTACCGATTCTTGCTTCAATTATAAGGGGAGTGACGGCCGTGCGCAGTGGAAGGACTTCTCGCGAGGGAGGAGCGGTCTAGGGGAGGGCGGGGAGGGCGGGAAGGGCGGGGAGGGCGGATGGACCCCGACGCTCACCCCAGCTGGCCGTGGCGGCCTCCCGCCCGCCGCAGCCACAACCATTCTGATAACGCCCGGGGACAATATGAGCCAGCGAGGCTCGGCGCGGAGAGAGGCGTGGTAAAGCGCAGAGAGGTGAAGTGTGTGTGGGGGGGGAGAGTGAGACGAGCCGAGTCCAGGCGAGGCGGGTAGTTGAGGCCAGGGGAAGGTGAAATGAAATGGTGCAAGGCAAGGAGAAGCCGAGGAGGCAAGGCGTGGCGGAGAGGCCAGGCGAAGCGGGTCGGGGCGAGACGACGAAGGAAGCGGCGAGGAAAGGCGAGGTGGGGCGGGGTGGTTCGGGGCGCGGCGTGGCGGGGCAGGGGAGAGCGGGGCGGGGCAAAGCGGACGGGGAGGGGCGGGGCGGAGTGGGGCAGAGCGAGGCGGGGCGGTGGCCTAAAAATGGCAAAGCGTTCGCATGCTGATAGAAGACACGGGGTTGGAGCTCTTTTCAAAACGTTCGTCTATCCCGTGCTTCCACTTCCGCTAACGGACCATTGTGGAATGCATTTCTGAGAATCGCTCGTTATATATTCACTGAAATCTCCAACAAATTTAATAAATAAAAGTTCATGCAAAATTCCATTGAAAACAGAGCAGCATCAATATCAAGTTAGATATATCTAATTTTTGGCTGCATTCAGTGCCCTTTCCTCCGGTTCATTCATGAAATTTATGTTGGCCTTCTTTGTTTCGAGAATGGCGCATCCGCGATGTTATCTTATAAAGAGGAGGTCCTAAAGCGTCCATTTGGTTGGCACTGTTGATGTCTGGGTGCACGGATGAAGAAAGAGGAATGAAAAGAAGAAAGAAAATAACATTCTAGGGGAAAAAAGTCATTTAGTTTAATCGCGATACCTCTGCTCCTCCAAGTAAGCCGGCTGTTTTTACTTTAATTTGGAGTTTTCTGATATCTCATGGGCTTTTAGTCTAAAATGAAGCATATTACATTTGATCAGATATTGCTTCCAAATGATGATGTTGAATAATCTAAAACCCTCCATTGATTGTGGAGTTGGAGAGAAAGAAAGCACGTTTTAAACACGTGTATTCGATAGGTTAAATAATTCATAGATTCTATATAATTGTCTAAATATTTACATTGGTTCAGCGTATATAATTCTATTTAATCCAAATCCTACGCTACAAGTTTTAAGATTATTACATCCATTATTGTTCTCCAAGTGTTCAGAATATATACATCATCAAAGCCAGTGGGAGTGAATGTCTGAGCAGGTGGAATCTTTTAAAATTTCAGAGCTTTCCTTTCAGCCCCTCCCCATTCCACTCGCGGTGCTTTTCAGGTCAACTCGCTGGGGCGGACGACCACCAAACAGACGCCGACTTTCCATCAGCGAATTATCAACTTCGAGATACCGCCCGTCTGGAAGCGCGCTGTGGTGGCGGCGGCGGGGCGGCGGCGGAGGCGGTGGCCGGGAGACGGGCAGAGGCAGCTCCAAAGAACCATCCATCAACGGGAATGCACAAGCGACCGACGGCGGAGGCGGGAACTCCGCCTGGCTGCTCGCAGGAAACCCAATTCCCGAAGGAATTTCTGCTTGAAACTTTCCCAAACAACTTTTCCAACCGCTGTCACTGCTCCCGAGTCGAACTGGACTTCAAAAACTGAAGGAATCAAAATTTTCGTCCTTTACCGATGAAATCGAATGAAGGGGTAACAATTTTGATCTCTATAGTGGTAGTTCCTTTTATCGAAATGATAATGTACGACACAGTATAAGAGCCAATTACGGGCTACTCACTCGCATCACAAGGTGAGACCCCTTCCGGTTACCAATTGAGATGATATTTAACGCGACTCGGTATCCTGGTGTGGAACTAATAATTTTTTTTGCCGATTCATTCAGAAATATTTTTGATGTGTTTCTTTTCATTAAGGAATTAAAACGCATCTTGAGTGACTTACGGCACATACAGAAGTGATCAATAGGGAGATTTTGTTCGTCATAACGTACAGAAATCGACTGCGATCTCTATCTTCTGCGCATGCGCAGAAGCACAAAAGTGACGCGAAACTTGAACTGCGCATGCGGAGATCGATAGTGCTGTCGATTGCTGTACTTGCTGTCGATCGCCGGGCAAAAACTCCCTAACAGCTCATTGGATTCCTTTCGACAATAATTATCGATTGGCGCAATTCTTAGCCGGTCGCCTCTGCCATATTCGGAAAGAATTGCAGAGAAAAAATATGTATTTTTAAGCGTCCATAGTAATTCGTGATAAAAAAATTAGGAGCATTTTTAGAAAAAATATAAATTGCATTAACTTGAAGAAGAAATTATGCAAAAAATACTCTTTTTTTAAAATGTGCGCAACCTTATTTAAAGATATATAATTTTTTTTACAAAATTGTATTTAAGAAAAAAATAGTAAAAGTAAAAAAACGCTTCTTCGGGATTAAGGTCAAACAAAACGTGGATTCTGACTACATTACGTGTTTAGACAAAGTAATTTACACGTAGAAGCAAAAAAATCCTCTTTAGTGGTTACACGAAGCCCCAAAACGGGTTTTTTCTGTCGAAAAGACGGCACTTTTTTGTCGCATCATTATGTAACTTTTCCTACAGGTACTTCGTATATACGTACTCCCTCGTATCACCACGAGTATATGTTGTACGCGAGTAAAAATATAGAATCATGTAATTGAAACCGAACAGATTATTGACTCTTCACAAAACTCGAAGACTTCTTGGATTACACTAGACCTAATGTTCGATACACATGCTCTTGGATTCTACGATCACCGTGAGTTAGAACAATAAAAAATGCCAGAGGAACTAAATTGGATTTCTCCGTGAGAAGAGGCAACAAGCCCGAATGCCATACAAATTTCACCACGTCCCTAAAATCGTTTCGCGGTCACCCAGGAACCAAATTTAAGTACAAATTACTCATAAGAAAAGAAATTATGTTACGAAAAAGAACTTAAATTTAATATTAAAGAATTGGTATATTATGAAATGATGATGTGGTGATATGCATTAATACACTCACATCGAATTTTGTAAAGTTCTTTTTAGACGACTAATGATAACTACTGTACATGTCAACTTTTATCATTTAAGGGTTATGAGGCAGCTGGCACACAATATCCAACAACGCCACCTAGCTACCAGCCCACTAGGTGTCCCAGGTGGCATTGGTAAACAAACACAATTCGAATTCAAGTGAGCAATACATGAGTTAAGTTAGGATTCAGTGTATTACAGAGTTATTGTCATCAAAGCTTATTATATGTCCGTGCTTCTGAAGAACTTAATTAATGATACAGCAGGAGGTTTCAATTCCTCGATATTCTTCTTAGTTTTGGAAACAGGGGAGAATGTGTGCGAGGATTTTTTTCTTAATTTAGAACTGGTTTTTATCCACTTTTTCGTTATCAGGGCCCGGAAATGATTTTTTTTCTGCCGAAAATTCGCCGTTTTTTTCGCGGAGGCATTACATGGTTTTCCCTATACTATGTATATTGCTCCGTTTAAACGAACGTATACGGAAAGTAATTAGTGTAGTGTCTGCACTAATTACATCTTTATAACACAAAAAACATCAATGTGTAGCACTAAATCTGCTTATATCTAAAAAAATACATACTTTTTACCAACTGAAGCTTAATAAATTAATACGAAATAAAATAAATAACTAGTAAAGTTCATAAATTCTATTTCATAAACACATGCTACTTAAATGTTCATTGGGGGACTATCACCTCTCAAATACTCCATTTTAATACTAAAAAACAACTCGCGTATTTTTTAAACAAATACCACATATGTTAAAAATAGCAGTATTTTTATAGAAATAATTTAAAAAATCAACTCACATATTCGTTGAAACTATAATTTTTTAAAATAATTTCTAGTAAATTCCTGACACTTTCTATTGGAATTGTATAGCATGGAGAAACATGTATTAAACAATTGAGTTATTTGTATTTATTCCATTACTAACACAACTATTAAACGGTCATTTATTCTAAGAGTGTCACCGTGAAATGCAATTGCTGTGAAATGCAGTCGAGATGTAAGAAAAGAATCTCGATCTGTCCAGAGTTATCGCCGAGAAATAGGTATGTCGAACTTTTATTTATTAGCCGGAGGATGGAATAAACTGTATTTCCTTAATTCATTGATACGAATATATTTGTCACGTGCGTCTTATTTTCTTAAAAATGACTACACTTATGTAACTTCAAATTGGCGGAGAACCGCAATTCTGAAGTTTATGACATTTTGATACATAGTGGAACAAGATTGTGAACTAAAAATGAAGTAAAATAATCGTTTATAGTCATTTATTGGATTCACTTTTTTCGAAGTGAATATTGAGCAAAGGTTGTTAGACACTACTGTGGCCAATACGTTTCGAAAGCTTATTCTCTTGTTAACAGAGTTACGTCTTAATGCAACCATTTAGAAAATCTTAAGATGGTCTCTTGCTGCACTTCATGTAGCATTACTCCAAGCATTTTCTCCTGTATTTGTTTAAGAACATAAGCGTTTCTAACCACTTCTTCTAAACTAGAAAATCTTAAGATGGTCTCTTGCTGCACTTCATGTAGCATTACTCCAAGCATTTTCTCCTGTATTTGTTTAAGAACATAAGCGTTTCTAACCACTATTAAATAATGAGTATTTCTTGCCTGTTGCATGCAGAAAATGGCGATCCGCGTGAAATCATGCTGCTGGATGAGATTATCGGTCGCCTGCGTTGTCATCGCCATTAGTCTCATGGTGAGTTCTACGAGCACCCAATGGCATCAATGCTGTTCAAAATGTTATCTCAAATTACAAAGTAACCGAAGAAGATTTTTCCACGATAATGTGCGCTATGGAAGAAGTGTTAAAATATACTATTGGAAGGTCACGATGAACGCTTACATCTAAAGCATTAATTTTCAACAAAATGATAAATATAGTCCTGGGAAAAAATCGTTTGTTTCAAATGTCTTTATTCCTACAATAACAATATGTAAATCACGTACGTATATGTATGTGTAGAAGAATGTCAGGTAAACCGATAAGTGATTTGGTTTAACTTAATAAGCCCTATTAAAAACTATTTATATGTTCCCAAGTATTTTCGTCAATAGGAGATCCTTAGCTTTTAGTGAGTCAAATCGGATTATAAAAAAGTCATTTTTATCAATTTATAGCTGTTAAAAGAAGAAGTGTAAAATCAGATTATTCGCAAACCTTCCGGCTAAACAGGAAGATGGCAAAAAAAAGTAAAAAGTGGTTGTGTGTCACAGCATGACTTTCTCGTTCTAGTTAATAAAAAATACATGTTCAATGTAAAGGTAGCCAAGAACATACACACATCTGAATTTCCATAAACTTCCTCACAATTATTCCTGTTTCCTAGGTATCCATAATCCCCTTCCTGCAAAAATGTCTCTCACCGTGAGTACTACAAATGCGAGAAAGTAAAAATTAACCCAAAACTATGTTTTTGCTTGCGTTTGGTTTTGCTCCCTGTACTATAGTATGGGCAGGAAAAGCATTGGGATCACCTCAGCAATATGATAACAAGTATATGTTGTAAAATCGTTGGACGTTAAGTTGTTGAAGAGCGTTGAACTTTAAAGGAAAGTTGAAATGGCTTTTAAATTATAGGAGATTTAATGTTGCATGAAACACGTTTGATAAAACTCGTCAATAATGGCCTTATACGTACAGCCAGAGGCAGAGCTACATTTCGGAAGCCCCGCTGCAGAGGACTTTAGTGCCGCCCTCTTTGCCATTGCCATCTTAATTGGTGGTCGGGGAGGGGGTATCCTTATTCGGGACCCTTGACTTGGGGGGGGGGTCCTGGTGCCGCGCACCGGTTGCACCAGCCCAGCTACGCCCATGGCTATGGCACTACTCGACCCGTGTCTAATGGTGCAAACATCTTTACTCGTGTTCACCACATCTTTTCGTAGTTCATTAATTGTATTATGTTACATAGTATAAGTGTGAAATATTTTTAATTGAAGTAACGCTCTGGGTTCGGATTTTCATGACCAAAAATTTCAATTTCATTACAATAAAAAATGGAAGTATTATTTATCCTATGTATCCTGTAATGAAACAGATAATTTTCCTAATCTTCCAACTCCTTGATAATTATACGTAAAATCATCTTAAAATTCGTTCGTGCTAATTTACTAAAGAGTTTTGACGTGAAATTCCTTCTAATTTCCAGTCCAATTCCTTTCCCCGCGTCATGGTCCGTGGAAGCGTCGCTCGTGCCGCAAGCGAGCGCGTGGCGCAAGCCCTGCTTCCACGGGAGGCCCGGCGCACTGCTCTGGCCCCTGCGGGCTGCAGGCCCGGCGCGCCGCGCCGGCGCAGGGCGGCCAGACCAAGGAGGCGGCCGAGGCGAGACGGAACTTCAAATTCCGAACCCTAAAAGCGTTCCTACAATAAAGTAAGAGAAGCTAGTGGAGCTACTACAACACATACTTTCTCGCATTAACTCTAAATTTGCACATTTTGAAAATTCAGAGAGTTGAACGAAATGAGACCCGCGCCATACTTTTAAGAGACCCTTCGACTATCTGTAGAAAAAAAATTGAAGGGGTTTTGAGAAACATTTTTTAAAAACAATTAACATTAAAATTCCCTACATTTCCCCCAAAATTGTGCAAAAACTACTTACATTTTCGAAAAATTGAGCATGACCGTATTTCAAGAGCGATCTTTAAAGAACACATATTTACAAAAGAACCACATATTTAAAAAAATCTCCGAAAAAATATCTTCAATATTGTAGATTTAGCAAGATGCCAAAAATTTGCACTTTGCAGTTTTCAAAAAATCAGGGATTTCAACGAATATGAGATCTACGGCATTCTCTTAAGTGTCCTTTACGCTATCGGAGAACGAAGTTTAATAAAAAAATTGGTAAATTTTTTGAGAAAATTTTGAAAATTGTTTTGAAGCTCCGTGTAAAGTATCCTCAAAAATCAAAAATTTAATACTCCCAAAGCCTCGAGTTCGTTCAAATCGGAGATCTCAACATCAGGAGAAAATCGGCCGAATGGTTTAGGCGCTACTGTTGAAGACGAACGGACATACAGACGCATTGCCGTCAATCAATTTTTCGGCATCAAGAACTTACAAACATGAATTATCGCCACATCACGTGTTAGAGGAAAGTTTTTAGAAATTCATCCTTGCATATCTTTCAAAACTGAGCGAAAGGAGGATTGAAAGGAACCAAAAATAGGCATTTAGGAGTCGCTTCCAACGATTATTTTCGATAGTTGTGCGGAACGTAAATAGTAACTTATTCCAAAAACCTTAATTCATTTCTCATAAAATTAAATGAAAATTAAAATGATCCAACTATGTAAATGAAAAAAATTAATTTTTTTCATTCGAATTAGTTATCATTTAAATTAAACATGGCGAAAAAATCTTAGTTTTGCGTTTAACATATTCACAGATCGTAGTAACTAATTTCCATGATTTATTTCCATTATTTTTCTCCGATTTATTTGAAAACTAATGAATGTAGAAATACAACATTATTTATAAAATAAGTGTTATTATCCTTTTCCACACAATTCAAAACATTGTCGGTAGAAACCTCTATATTTTAAAGGGTTCCAGACCCACTCCCGTCCTCACAGCCTCATAACGCCCTGTAAAGATCGCTGCTATTTGTACTTAGGCCTACCATTTACTATACTATATAGCTATACAATTATGATCTACTGTACTTATTAGCTGTATGTTGTATAAACAATAGTGAATAACGGGTTGCATTCCACCGATAAACTTCACGTAAAAAGTTTGTTGTGTAACCAAATTTTAGGTAATATTTGGGGATAATCTGTTTAACACCCTATTTTATCTCGGTAGTTAAAAAGTGTTCGTGCAAAATTTACAATTGTTTCAGTGAATCAAAGTTTTTTTCTAAGATAACTTTTCCTTAACATACATAAAATACAAGAAATGTCATCAAATTTCAGTTTCTATTTTTATTATCAGCTTAACAAATGACACAATCAAGCCATCGAATAATAAATATTCTGATTTTCTTCCTATTTTTGGAAGGGGAGGGCGATTTGCGGTTTCCCATCACAATCCCACGGGTTGCCTCTGCACGCAATATACACATTCAATGTTTAATACAACGATGACCAATGATTGATTACAGTTGAATGCTTGGTTTGTAAACTTCCCTGACACTGACCAAATACATAACAAATGCAAACTATAATAAAGCAGTATCATAATGACTATCATTACACAACGAGCTGCAGCCATTTAATACCAATATATACAACAAAGGTAGAAAAAGAGGATTATTGAATATCCAGTTTTGGCTCTCTTCCGTGTGTCTAAAAACGTCATAAAATGTACTTTATGCTTGCAGTTAATCGCTGGATTCTACGTGTATGATGCTTACCGGATGTTTGAGGGCCTCGAAGCAGGTACGAATGGCGCTGTTAACAGACACTATCTAGTGCAGTCAATTTACACATTTGAACACACAATTTACACATTATTTACACATTGCAAAATATGTTCTAATTTTTTAAAATTATGTTAGAACCTACACCAAGAGAAACCCAAAATGTGCAGTTTTGAAAAACATGCGCGGGTTATGCAATAAAAAAAATCACGAAATATTTGCACATATTTCGGTATTTACTCAATAACTTCTATATAAAATGCGTGTTCTAAAGAAAAAGTCGTATGTTTTATTTGTAAAGTACATCAAGTTTTCTGCAATTTTAAACTCTATTGGAGGTCCATACGCAATGACTTTCCCGAGAAATACCTCTACAAATTGGCAACTGTTTTTGAGAAAGTGAAAAAATCTTGTTTTGGTGTATCTTACCCATTTTCGGAAGAAGAATTCATTTCTTGAAGAGAGTCTCTAGTAATGTATAGTACATTTATTTAGTTTGAATTTCCGCTCAAAAGGACGACTATAGGTTCACGATTTATTCAGGATAGTAGCAAAAAAAAAAAAATTGGAAGAAATATGTTTCCGGTAAAATCTGTATCATAAAACGTGTCTTTGCTAATAATACTCTACAAACTAATATTTTTAATTTGTAAAATACTAATTTGCTTCATTATAATTTCATGTTTTCGACGACCCTGGCTCTGAGAAACTCTTGGTGACTTCCTGAGCAAATGGAGAGGCTCAAATCGTTTGGAAAAAATAGGGGTTGGGTCGCCTTCGTCTGCAAATACTTCATCTAGTTACTAGTGATGATTTTCATCAGAAAACCTGTATAAAAGATCAACAGTCTTGACATGGTACCTAGCTTCAGAAAATCAACTGTCACTTCCTGATCATGTGGAGACAGTCAATTCGTTCGGAAAATACAAGGAACGCACGTCTGAATCGTCTGAATCATCAAGATGAACAGGTGGAATGTTGTGGAATGATCTGCCACAGCAAAGTTTTTAGAGTCCTAAGAATTTTAATCCGCCTCTGCGAAAGTTGCTTCCTACACTAGATCCTGTACGTATGGACAAGATATCAAACTTAATAGATACTGAGAGGTGGTTGCGACCGAGATAAATCCTTGACTGCCGATCTTCCACCTTAAATATGTAGAATTTGTATTCGCCCCAACGACTGCTGAACTTGGCAATAAGTTCTATAACAATGGTGTGTAGTCGCAACAAAGGACTGTTGGAGGCAGGATAAAAGTTTAATCGTTCAGTTGATAGGTGACCTCGATTTGATTGGTGAGGCTGAAAAGTGGTAGCTATTCTAAGTGTCCATCATATCACCCCCGTAAAGAGCCACGAAGATTTCCTCCGCAGCTTTTACTACGGCGTGATACTACGACAGAGGTACGGTTGCAGGAAAACTTCAACCGGTTCTGACAGGGAGATTTTGGGAGGACAATGGCAAACATTGATTTCCCTTTCCGAAATGGGCACAGGTGGCGTCACAACCGCAGAATGCACGAAGAAAAAAGAACTGTCCCGTGTGAGTATTGTGGGTGGAGGATGAGCTTAAGAAATGGACTCATCCGACTTCACGAACGGCATTTTTCCGGAGGTAGATATTCGTAACTACGTTCGGACCTGTGAGAAGGGCAAGGAGATACATATCTTCTCCAGTAACGATAATAAGGTATATACAGTACTTGACTTTTGATAGGATGTCCCAATCAGCGTTTTCTTCAATTACATTAACTGCAATGTCCTGCTGTTGAAATTCATAACGAAGTAGAACGATGAAACGCCTCTTGTAATTATTGACCAATAGTTTTTCCTGAGGTAGTAGGAATACAGGTGCACTCCTTAAAATATATCGCTGCAGGAGTGTGAAGAGGAGTGATTCATTCTTTCGGCATTTTTTACCTCTTCCATAGGGTGACGTATTCTTCCAATTTTTATTTTTGCAAATCTTAAAGATATTTATTAACCCAAGTTGGTTGGTCAATAGTTCAATTCTTATTCATAACTTATGAATGTCTTTTTTGTTTTTTTATTTAAAGTCGCATCGACAGCTGGGTCATTAGCGACTCTGAAAATATATATTGAAACAATAATACATACATGATTAACGGAGGTTTACAGATTCAGTACAAGGTACAATAATACAGATTGTTTACAGGATTGCAAAGAAGGAAGGAGTAGTAACAATAATATTAATCGAATATAAATGTCTTTGTTATCTGGATTGACTGATTATTGTTTCCGGACACGGCAACTGCTGTGTTCATTAGCCCCTGTATATGTAATGCAGTAGTCACAAAATGGCAGTGTTCTTCCTCGCGCTGGATAAGAGATCCGGCGCCGACCGACACGTCAGCTTTGTAAAGGGCAAGGATAACAAGGAATGGAAAAAAAGTTCGCGCGCGCGGTCCATGGCCCGTTTTCATTGGGTACTGCTCGGGCAAT
>JAHLJT010009419.1:26513345-26530138 GCA_031308135.1 Acheta domesticus | reverse complement strand
GAAAGAAAATAACATTCTAGGGGAAAAAAGTCATTTAGTTTAATCGCGATACCTCTGTTCCTCCAAGTAAGCGGCTGTTTTACTTTAATTTGGAGTTTTCTGATATCTCATGGGCTTTTAGTCTAAAATGAAGCATATTACATTGATCAGATATTGCTTCCAAATGATGATGTGAATAATCTAAAACCCTCCATTGATTGTGGAGTTGGAGAGAAAGAAAGCACGTTTTAACACGTGTATTCGATAGGTAAATAATTCATAGATTCTATATAATTGTCTAAATATTTACATTGGTTCAGCGTATATAATTCTATTTAATCCAAATCCTACGCTACAAGTTTTAAGATTATTACATCCATTATTGTTCTCCACGTGTTCAGAATATATACATCATCAAAGCCAGTGGGAGTGAATGTCTGAGCAGGTGGAATCTTTTAAAATTTCAGAGCTTTCCTTTCAGCCCCTCCCCATTCCACTCGCGGTGCTTTTCAGGTCAACTCGCTGGGGCGGAACGACCACCAAACAGACGCCGACTTTCCATCAGCGAATTATCAACTTCGAGATACCGCCCGTCTGGAAGCGCGCTGTGGTGGCGGCGGCGGGGCGGCGGCGGAGGCGGTGGCCGGGAGACGGGCAGAGGCAGCTCCAAAGAACCATCCATCAACGGGAATGCACAAGCGACCGACGGCGGAGGCGGGAACTCGCCTGGCTGCTCGCAGGAAACCAATTCCCGAAGGAATTTCTGCTTGAAACTTTCCCAAACAACTTTTCCAACCGCTGTCACTGCTCCCGAGTCGAACTGGACTTCAAAAACTGAAGGAATCAAAATTTTCGTCCTTTACCGATGAAATCGAATGAAGGGGTACACATTTTGATCTCTATAGTGGTAGTTCCTTTTATCGAAATGATAATGTACGACACAGTATAAGAGCCAATTACGGGCTACTCACTCGCATCACAAGGTGAGACCCCTTCCGGTTACCAATGAGATGATATTTAACGCGACTCGGTATCCTGGTGTGGAACTAATAATTTTTTTTGCCGATTCATTCAGAAATATTTTGATGTGTTTTCTTTTCATTAAGGAATTAAAACGCATCTTGAGTGACTTACGGCACATACAGAAGTGATCAATAGGGAGATTTTGTTCGTCATAACGTACAGAAATCGACTGCGATCTCCTCTTCTGCGCATGCGCAGAAGCACAAAAGTGACGCGAAACTTGAACATGCGCATGCGGAGATCGATAGTGCTGTCGATTGCTGTACTTGCTGTCGATCGCCGGGCAAAACTCCCTAACAGCTCATTGGATTCCTTTCGACAATAATTATCGATTGGCGCAATTCTTAGCCGGTCGCCTCTGCCATATTCGGAAAGAATTGCAGAGAAAAAATATGTATTTTAGCGTCCATAGTAATTCGTGATAAAAAAATTAGGAGCATTTTTAGAAAAAATATAATTGCATTAACTTGAAGAAGAAATTTTGCAAAAAAATACTCTTTTTTTTAAAATGTGCGCAACCTTATTTAAAGATATATAATTTTTTTTACAAAATTGTATTTAAGAAAAAATAGTAAAAGTAAAAAAACGCTTCTTCGGGATTAAGGTCAAACAAAACGTGGATTCTGACTACATTACGTGTTAGACAAAGTATTTACACGTAGAAGCAAAAAATCCTCTTTAGTGGTTACACGAAGCCCCAAAACGGGTTTTTTCTGTCGAAAAGACGGCACTTTTTTGTCGCATCATTATGTAACTTTTCCTACAGGTACTTCGTATATACGTACTCCCTCGTATCACCACGAGTATATGTTGTACGCGAGTAAAATATAGAATCATGTAATTGAAACCGACAGATTATTGACTCTTCACAAAACTCGAAGACTTCTTGGATTACACTAGACCTAATGTTCGATACACATGCTCTTGGATTCTACGATCACCGTGAGTTAGAACAATAAAAAATGCCAGAGGAACTAAATTGGATTTCTCCGTGAGAAGAGGCAACAAGCCCGAATGCCATACAAATTTCACCACGTCCCTAAAATCGTTTCGCGGTCACCCAGGAACCAAATTTAAGTACAATTACTCATAAGAAAAGAAATTATGTTACGAAAAGAACTTAAATTTAATATTAAGAATGGTATATTATGAAATGATGATGTGGTGATATGCATTAATACCACTCACATCGAATTTTGTAAAGTTCTTTTTAGACGACTAATGATAACTACTGTACATGTCAACTTTTATCATTTAAGGGTTATGAGGCAGCTGGCACACAATATCCAACAACGCCACCTAGCTACCAGCCCACTAGTGTCCCCAGGTGGCATTGGTAAACAAACACAATTCGAATTCAAGTGAGCAATACATGAGTTAAGTTAGGATTCAGTGTATTACAGAGTTATGTCATCAAAGCTTATTATATGTCCGTGCTTCTGAAGAACTTAATTACTGATACAGCAGGAGGTTTCAATTCCTCGATCTTCTTCTTAGTTTTGGAAACAGGGGAGAATGTGTGCGAGGATTTTTTTTCTTAATTTAGAACTGGTTTTTATCCACTTTTTCGTTATCAGGGCCCGGAAATGATTTTTTTCTGCCGAAAATTCGCCGTTTTTTTCGCGGAGCATTACATGGTTTTCCCTATACTATGTATATACTCCGTTTAAACGAACGTATACGAAAGTAATTAGTGTAGTGTCTGCACTAATTACATCTTTATAACACAAAAAACATCAATGTGTAGCACTAAATCTGCTTATATCTAAAAAAATACATACTTTTTACCAACTGAAGCTTAATAAATTAATACGAAATAAAATAAATAACTAGTAAAGTTCATAAATTCTATTCATAAACACATGCTACTTAAACGTTTCATTGGGGGACTATCACCTCTCAAATACTCCTTTTAATACTAAAAACAACTCGCGTATTTTTTAAACAAATACCACATATGTTAAAATAGCAGTATTTTTATAGAAATAATTTAAAAAATCAACTCACATATTCGTTGAAACTATAATTTTTTAAAATAATTTCCTAGTAAATCCTGACACTTTCTATTGGAATTGTATAGCATGGAGAAACATGTATTAAACAATTGAGTTATTTGTATTTATTCCATTACTAACACAACTATTAAACGGTCATTTATTCTAAGAGTGTCATCGTGAAATGCAATTGCTGTGAAATGCAGTCGAGATGTAAGAAAAGGATCTCGATCTGTCCAGAGTTATCGCCGAGAAATAGGTATGTCGAACTTTTATTTATTAGCCGGAGGATGGAATAAACTGTATTTCCTTAATTCATTGATACGAATATATTTGTCACGTGCGTCTTATTTTCTTAAAAATGACTACACTTATGTAACTTCAAATTGGCGGAGAAACCGCAATTCTGAAGTTTATGACATTTTGATACATAGTGGAACAAGATTGTGAACTAAAATGAAGTAAAATAATCGTTTATAGTCATTTATTGGATTCACTTTTTTCGAAGTGAATATTGAGCAAAGGTTGTTAGACCCTACTGTGCCAATATGTTTCGAAAGCTTATTCTCTTGTTAACAGAGTTACGTCTTAATGCAACCATTTAGAAAATCTTAAGATGGTCTCTTGCTGCACTACATGTAGCATTACTCCAAGCTTTTCTCCTGTATTTGTTTAAGAATAAGCGTTTCTAACCACTAATAAATAATGCGTGTTTTCTTGCCTGTTGCATGCAGCAAAATGGCGATCCGCGTGAAATCATGCTGCGGATGAGGTTATCGGTCGCCTGCGTTGTCATCGCCATTAGTCTCATGGTGAGTTCTATGAGCACCCAATGGCATCAATGTTGTTCAAAATGTTCTCTCAAATTACAAAGTAACCGAAGAAGATTTTTCCACGATAATGTGCGCTGTGGATGAAGTGTTAAAATATGCTATTGGAAGGTCACGATGAACGCTTACATCTAAAGCATTTATTTTCAACAAAATGATAAATATATTCCTGGGAAAAAATCGTTTGTTTCAAATGTCTTTATTCCTACAATAACAATATGTAAATCACGTACGTATATGTATGTGTAGGAGAATGTCAGGTAAATCGATAAGTGATTTGGTTTAACTTAATAAGCCCTATTAAAAACTATTATATGTTCCCAAGTATTTTCGTCAATAGGAGAATCCTTAGCTTTTAGTGAGTCAAATCGGATTATAAAAAAGTCATTTTTATCAATTTATAGCTGTTAAAAGAGAAGTGTAAAATCAGATTATTCGCAAACCTTCCGGCTAAACAGGAAGATGGCAAAAAAAGTAAAAAGTGGTTGTGTGTCACAGCATGACTTTCTCGTTCTAGTTAATAAAAAATACATGTTCAATGTAAAGGTAGCCAAGAAACATACACACATCTGAATTTCCATAAACTTCCTCACAATTATTCCTGTTTCCTAGGTATCCATAATCCCCTTCCTGCAAAAATGTCTCTCACCGTGAGTACTACAATGCGAGAAAGTAAAATTAACCCAAAACTATGTTTTTGCTTGCGTTTGGTTTTGCTCCCTGTACTATAGTATGGGCAGGAAAAGCATTGGGATCACCTCAGCAATATGAACAAGTATATGTTGTAAAATCGTGGACGTTAAGTTGTTGAAGAGCGTTGAACTTTAAAGGAAGTTGAAATGGCTTTTAAATTATAGGAGATTTAATGTTGCATGAAACACGTTTGATAAAACTCGTCAATAATGGCCTTATACGTACAGCCAGAGGCAGAGCTACATTTCGGAAGCCCCAGCTGCAGAGGACTTTAGTGCCGCCCTCTTTGCCATTGCCATCTTAATTGGTGGTCGGGGAGGGGGTACCTTATTCGGGACCCTTGACTTGGGGGGGGGTCCTGGTGCCGCGCACCGGTTGCACCAGCCCAGCTACGCCCATGGCTATGGCACTACTCGACCCGTGTCTAATGGTGCAAACATCTTTACTCGTTTCACCACATCTTTCGTAGTTCATTAATTGTATTATGTTACATAGTATAAGTGTGAAATATTTTTAATTGAAGTAACGCTCTGGGTTCGGATTTTCATGACCAAAATTTCAATTTCATTACAATAAAAATGGAAGTATTATTTATCCTATGTATCCTGTAATGAAACAGATAATTTTCCTAATCTTCCAACTCCTTGATAATTATACGTAAAATCATCTTAAAATTCGTTCGTGCTAATTTACTAAAGAGTTTTGACGTGAAATTCCTTCTAATTTCCAGTCCAATTCCTTTCCCCGCGTCATGGTCCGTGGAAGCGTCGCTCGTGCCGCAAGCGAGCGCGTGGCGCAAGCCCTGCTTCCACGGGAGGCCCGGCGCACTGCTCTGGCCCCTGCGGGCTGCAGGCCCGGCGCGCCGCGCCGGCGCAGGGCGGCCAGACCAAGGAGGCGGCCGAGGCGAGACGGAACTTCAAATTCCGAACCCTAAAGCGTTTCCTACAATAAAGTAAGAGAAGCTAGTGGAGCTACTACAACACATACTTTCTCGCATTAACTCTAAATTTGCACATTTTGAAAATTCAGAGAGTTGAACGAAAATGAGACCCGCGCCATACTTTTAAGAGACCCTTCGACTATCTGTAGAAAAAAAAATTGAAGGGGTTTTGAGAAACATTTTTTAAAAACAATTAACATTAAAATTCCCTACATTTCCCCCAAAATTGTGCAAAAACTACTTACATTTTCGAAAAAAATTGAGCATGACCGTATTTCAAGAGCGATCTTTAAAGAACACATATTTACAAAAGAACCACATATTTAAAAAAATCTCCGAAAAATATCTTCAATATTGTAGATTTAGCAAGATGCCAAAAATTTGCACTTTTGCAGTTTTCAAAAAATCAGGGATTTCAACGAATATGAGATCTACGGCATTCTCTTAAGTGTCCTTTACGCTATCGGAGAACGAAGTTTAATAAAAAAATTGGTAAATTTTTGAGAAAATTTTGAAAATTGTTTTGAAGCTCCGTGTAAAGTATCCTCAAAAATCAAAAATTAAACTCCCAAAGCCTCGAGTTCGTTCAAATCGGAGATCTCAACATCAGGAGAAAATCGGCCGAATGGTTTAGGCGCTACTGTTGAAGACGAACGGACATACAGACGCATTGCCGTCAATCAATTTTTCGGCATCAAGAACTTACAAAACATGAATTATCGCCACATCACGTGTTAGAGGAAGTTTTAGAAATTCATCCTTGCATATCTTTCAAAACTGAGCGAAAGGAGGATTGAAAGGAACCAAAAATAGGCATTTAGGAGTCGCTTCCAACGATTATTTTCGATAGTTGTGCGGAACGTAAATAGTAACTTATTCCAAAAACCTTAATTCATTTCTCATAAAATTAAATGAAAATTAAAATGATCCAACTATGTAAATGAAAAAAATTAATTTTTTCATTCGAATTAGTTATCATTTAAATTAAACATGGCGAAAAAATCTTAGTTTTGCGTTTACATATTCACAGATCGTAGTAACTAATTTCCATGATTTATTTCCATTATTTTTCTCAGATTTATTTGAAAACTAATGAATGTAGAAATACAACATTATTTATAAAATAAGTGTTATTATCCTTTTCCACACAATTCAAAACATTGTCGGTAGAAACCTCTATATTTTAAAGGGTTCCAGACCCACTCCGTCCTTCACAGCCTCATAACGCCCTGTAAAGATCGCTGCTATTTTGTACTTAGGCCTACCATTTACTATACTATATAGCTATACAATTATGATCTACTGTACTTATTAGCTGTATGTTGTATAAACAATAGTGAATAACGGGTTGCATTCCACCGATAAACTTCAAGTAAAAAAGTTTGTTGTGTAACCAAATTTTAGGTAATATTTGGGGATAATCTGTTAACACCCTATTTTATCTCGGTAGTTAAAAAGTGTTCGTGCAAAATTTACAATTGTTTCAGTGAATCAAAAGTTTTTTTCTAAGATAACTTTTCCTTAACATACAATAAAATACAAGAAATGTCATCAAATTTCAGTTTCTATTTTTATTATCAGCTTAACAAATGACACAATCAAGCCATCGAAATAATAATATTCTGATTTTCTTCCTATTTTTGGAAGGGGAGGGCGATTTGCGGTTTCCCATCACAATCCCACGGGTTGCCTCTGCACGCAATATACACAATTCAATGTTTAATACAACGATGACCAATGATTGATTACAGTTGAATGCTTGGTTTGTAAACTTCCCTGACACTGACCAAATACATAACAAATGCAAACTATAATAAAGCAGTATCATAATGACTATCATTACACAACGAGCTGCAGCCATTTAATACCAAATATATACAACAAAGGTAGAAAAAGAGGATTATTGAATATCCAGTTTTGGCTCTTCCGTGTGTCTAAAACGTCATAAAATGTACTTTATGCTTGCAGTTAATCGCTGGATTCTACGTGTATGATGCTTACCGGATGTTTGAGGGCCTCGAAGCAGGTACGAATGGCGCTGTTAACAGACACTATTTATTTATTCTATCAATTTACACATTCGAACACAATTACACATTATTTACACATTGCAAAATATCATGTTCTAATTTTTTAAAATTATGTTAGAACCTACACCAAGAGAAACCCAAAATGTGCAGTTTTGAAAAACATGCGCGGGTTATGCAATAAAAAAATCACGAAATATTAGCACATATTCGGTATTTACTCAATAACTTCTATATAAAATGCGTGTTCTAAAGAAAAAGTCGTTTGTTTTATTTGTAAAGTACATTAAGTTTTCTGCAATTTTAAACTCTATTGGAGGTCCATACGCAATGACTTTCCCGAGAAATACCTCTACAAATTGGCAACTGTTTTTGAGAAAGTGAAAAAAATCTTGTTTTGGTGTATCTTACCCATTTTCGGAAGAAGAATTCATTTCTTGAAGAGAGTCTCTAGTAATGTGTAGTACATTTATTTAGTTTGAATTTCCGCTGAAAAGGACGACTGTAGGTTCACGATTTATTCAGGATAGTAGCAACAAAAAAAAATTGGAAGAAATATGTTTCCGGTAAAATCTGTATCATAAAACGTGTCTTTGCTAATAATGCTCTACAAACTAATATTTTTAATTTGTAAAATACTAATTTGCTTCATTATAATTTCATGTTTTCGACGACCCTGGCTCTGAGAAACTCTTGGTGACTTCCTGAGCAAATGGAGAGGCTCAAATCGTTTGGAAAAAATAGGGGTTGGGTCGCCTTCGTCTGCAAATACTTCATCTAGTTACTAGTGATGATTTTCATCAGAAAACCTGTATAAAAGATCAACAGTCTTGACACGGTACCTAGCTTCAGAAAATCAACTGTCACTTCCTGATCATGTGGAGACAGTCAATTCGTTCGGAAAATACAAGGAACGCACGTCTGAATCGTCTGAATCATCAAGATGAACAGGTGGAATGTTGTGGAATGATCTGCCACAGCAAAGTTTTTAGAGTTCTAAGAATTTTAATCTGCCTCTGCGAAAGTTGCTTCCTACAGTAGATCCTGTACGTATGGACAAGATATCAAACTTAATAGATACTGAGAGGTGGTTGCGACCGAGATAAATCCTTGACTGCCGATCTTCCACCTTAAATATGTAGAATTTGTATTCGCCCCAACGACTGCTGAACTTGGCAGTAAGTTCTATAACAATGGTGTGTAGTCGCAACAAAGGACTGTTGGAGGCAGGATAAAAGTTTAATCGTTCAGTTGATAGGTGACCTCGATTCGATTGGAGAGGCTGAAAAGTGGTAGCTATTCAAAGTATCCATCATATCACCCCCGTAAAAGCCATGAAGATTTCCTCCGCAGCTTTTACTACGGCGTGATACTACGACAGAGGTACGGTTGCAGGAAAACTTCAACCGGTTCTATGACAGGGAGATTTTGGGAGGACAATGGCAAACATTGATTTCCCTTTCCGAAATGGGCACAGGTGGCGTCACAACCGCAGAATGCACGAAGAAAAAAGAACTGTCCCGTGTGAGTATTGTGGGTGGAGGATGAGCTTAAGAAATGGACTCATCCGACTTCACGAACGGCATTTTTCCGGAGGTAGATATTCGTAACTACGTCCGGACCTGTGAGAAGTGCAAGGAGATACATATCTTCTCCAGTAACGATAATAAGGTATATAGAGTACTTGACTTTTGGATAGGAAGTCCCGATCAGCGTTTTCTTCAATTACATTCACTGCAATGTCCTGCTGTTGAAATTCATAACGAAGTAGAACGATGAAACGCCTCTTGTAATTATTGACCAATAGTTTTTCCTGAGGTAGTAGGAATACAGGTGCACTCCTTAAAATATATCGCTGCAGGAGTGTGAAGAGGAGTGATTCATTCTTTCGGCATTTTTTACCTCTTCCATAGGGTGACGTATTCTTCCAATTTTTATTTTTGCAAATCTTAAAGATATTTATTAACCCAAGTTGGTTGGTCAATAGTTCAATTCTTATTCATAACTTATGAATGTCTTTTTTTGTTTTTTTATTTAAAGTCGCATCGACAGCTGGGTCATTAGCGACTCTGAAAATATATATTGAAACAATAATACATACATGATTAACGGAGGTTTACAGATTCAGTACAAGGTACAATAATACAGATTGTTTACAGGATTGCAAAGAAGGAAGGAGTAGTAACAATAATATTAATCGAATATAAATGTCTTTGTTATCTGGATTGACTGATTATTGTTTCCGGACACGGCAACTGCTGTGTTCATTAGCCCCTGTATATGTAATGCAGTAGTCACAAAAGGTGGCAGTGTTCTTCCCTCGCGCTGGATAGAGAGATCCGGCGCCGACCGACACGTCAGCTTGGTAAAGGGCAAGGATAGGACAAGGAAGTGGAAAAAAAGTTCGCGCGCGCGGTCCATGGCCCGTTTTCATTGGGTACTGCTCGGGCAATCGCCTTATGCAGATCGAAGAAATCACGGAAAACTTCCGATCAAAGCAGCCGGCAGACAGAATTCTCCTCCAGACAGCGGGTGAATTTGACCTAGTTATGGAGCTACTGTCGAAAATCCTAGCACCGTTGGGGCTTGAACCGGTCAGAGGCACTGCAGAGACATCAGTTGATGTCCTGAGGCATCTGAGCCGGTATAACCTAAAACAATGACTAAGGAAATAATACGGTGCCAAACCACTATGTGAAAGGTAGCCACTATCCACTACCAGCAACTTATTGGTGTCATTTGGGATGTTCCTGGAAAGTGGAGTGAAAGAAGAGTAGAAGCAGAATTCTGTTCATTGAACAAAGACATATGGAATTCTGTTAATTCATGTTGGAAGTGGCTGGTGCCCCCTATGTTCTGTTATACTGGAGTTCCTACTAATGGTAACAACTACATACGAAAAGAGCAAAGTTTTCTTTAGGTCGCATACTCTAGGAGGTTTTGAAAAAATCTCGAAATGCAATTATTTCACTTTTTAACGCAACTCGCATAGGACTTGCAAAGATGCAAAATTGATTTACTTTTGGAATAGGTCCCATCAACACACTAAAATATTAGAACTAGATGTCCTTTTGCAAATTGTTGCCCTTTTTATGTAAGTTGACTGGGCTAATCTCTAGGATGCAATATGAGTCAAGGGTTCAGCTCCTAAAAATTAAATACTCTTTTAGGCAGAAAATTCCTCCTTATGCCATTCAGAAAGAGCGTACAAAGCATTAATAAATAAATTTTAAAATTACTGAAAGCCTTTTTTCTATTATTCAAGTAGTCTGTAATTTCGGTATTACCTTCACAGACCATTTATAATATTTTGTTTTCTATGATGGTGGTGTTGTATTGTGATGCGACGATGGTTACGTCGACGATGCTGATGCTGATTATGGATCAGGAAGTAAGTGTGCACCCCGTTTACAATATTCTGAAGAAATGTATCTATCAAATTAAATAAAACTTTTAATACAATATTGAAAAATCCCCGGAAACAAAAATAGGTGCTACAACAGCACAATTATTTCTCGTACTAATTGTAAAGTTTACTTTCTATTATAATATTGCAACAATCATCGTACTTATTCTTGACCTTTCCTTTAAAAACTCTTTAATTTTTGAAAATTGAAGTTGTAATGGAAATGATACTTATGCAATTAAATTCAGTGCATTGTCCTCTACACTTACAAAAATGTTCAGGAACAAAAGAGTTTGCGCGGACAAGATTATAGCCTGAGGTCTCCAGCTCTTAAGACAACCGTTTTTCTGACTGAGATAATAACACCTGCAGACAAGCACGTACATAACCATCCTTAATATACCGCTGATTTTCACTTCTCAGAAAATTCTCCCAAAAAGTCTCTAAAACAACTTCTTTTTGAAAGAATTTTACGTAGCATGATTTATAGACACAATATAATGGAAATGATTGCACTGAGAAAGAAATCTCCAGCTTTAATATTGAAGACATAAGAAATGTTTAAAAAAGTATATTCGAAAACTTGGGAGTTCATAAACATCGGATCTATATCCTATTATTTAGGCAAGTTTGCATAGTTTGAAGAAGCATTTTTTTAAGAAACGTTTTTGAGAAAATCTTGTCAACTTCTTTTTATTTTCTCATATAAGTACTGAAAAGTTACGTAAGGTAGCAAAAGCATCGATATCGATGTTTCGACGGAATAGAGTTTTCCAGTGTCCCTGATACAGTTTTTCTAAGCGTCTGTCCGACTGAAAACAACATTAACGCCTAACGTGTACACAGGATTTTCACAAATATGAATATTCTCTAATTAATATAGCTGATGCCGCGGTTCCTCGAATTTGAAAAGTATATTTGAATTTTTGGGGCTACTTGAACTGAAGCTTCTATTATATTTTCAATGTTTTTTAAATGGCTCCAATTTTTTAACTTTTTTGTCCGAAGAGAACAAAGTACGCTGATAAAAATGGTGGTGTTTCAATATTCAGTAACTTTTCTGAAATCTCAAAAATTACAGTGGTTTAAAATTTTCGACTCATTCCTACAACTACATTATTGAAGTTATAGTCTTCTTAATAAAATGTGATGTTTAAATAAGTTCTTTAAATAATATCATGTACATTATTTGATTAGCATTATTTGAGTTTCAGTGATACATGAGTAGTTTTGGGGGTAATTTTGAGTGAAGTCGTAGCAATTAACGAGCGTAAAAGAGCAGCTCACATTTTTGACTTATTTAGAACAAAGTTGTTTCAATAATATGGCATATGCTCAATTTTCCTTAAAACCTCTAATCTTTCAAAAATTGCAAAAAAGTATCCTAACTTTCCTGCAAGTACTTTCTTAAGAGTATTTCTTAATGCAACCTATTTCTCGATATTCGATGTTTACATAATTTAATACAATAGTACTGTATTAGCGAGGTTCTTTACAGCTGACGCCACTTCTCGCATCCAAGTCTCCATGTCCTTCCTTCTTCCCAATTTTCCTCTTGAAGACCTCGTTCCTTCATCGTCTTTTCTATCTCGTTTTCCCATGTTTTTCTTGGTCTGCCACGTTTCTTGTTTCTTTGAGGTAACCATTTTAAATCATTTATCATTTAATATAGTTCTTTCAAAACATTTGTAGTTTTCGCGTCATTTTGCGGCATCTGATGACAAAGTTAATATTTACTTTTCGAAACAGTCCTGTACCATCAATAATGAAGCTAGAGATTTCACTATTTTGGATCATACATTATTCACACAATATTAAATAGTGTAATAATGATGAATTTGTCTTTTAAGATGTGTCCACGTGTGAACAAAACTTTGGTGTCCAATTACAAATAATAAGTTGTTCCAACATTGAAAAAAATCCAAATCCTAGTCACTACAATTAATTACCCTACGTTTCTTTAATATTTGGGGGAGAATTCTATCTCAATATCTTGAACCATTCAGACAATATTCGGAATGGAAGCTATTAGTGACTTGCACAGTATTCTGAACACACACAAGAATGTTTCTTTCTCAACCAATCAGATTTATCATTCATATTCCAATTAAAAAAAACATTATGTTGTTCGAGAATCTGACAGTTATATTATGTTTCAGCCAATATGATTATGGCAGTAATCACCTTGGGCTGGTCTGTGGTGTGTGTCATTTCCAACGTCTTACTATTAATTGCTGTGTGCATTGTAAGTATTTGAAATTCAATGACACTGATAATATTTTGTCACATTTGTAATTATTACACGCTAAAAGTATTACATCTTGATTAAATGTCACTTGGATAATTGTAGTTCAAAAACGAAAAGTTAACCCACAGTGAATAGGAGTTTTTCTCATTTAAAAGTTAGTTCGAATATATTTACATTATACAAAAAAATATAATGTATAACAAAGTTATATTCTAAGGAATCCTAATAATATTTATTGAACGAAAATATTCGAAATCTATCCAAGATGGTTTGTAGTCAAACCAAACTCCCTTGATGAAATAGGTAAGTGACGGCGTTTAAGAATGTTTTCATCCTCTCGCCAATGCTTTTCCAGAAATCTCCAAAAGTCATCAGGATATGGATCTGGGCAACAGTAGGATCACTGCACATTCATTTCATTGTGATGACTATTCGTGATATAACGACATGGCTGGCGGGATCTTCGGAAACTACCGGTATCATCACTTTTCTTTGGTTTTCCCGAGCTTGTGAGTATCGGTCTTTCGTAGAGATAAGGACTGTTCAGGGGTTGACACACGCTGGGGATACGTTGCAAGTACATCCGCCCGATTCCTTCCGTGTTTTGTGAAACCGTATCGGAATGCGCCCACAGACACCTAGTTTTCCCAATACAATGTTCTCATATCAGCGGCTGTTTGAATGCGCCCCACTCCCGCCGGGCAATCCATACCATCCAACTTTCTTCGGGCGTTTTTGTCCGGAGGCGTAACGCTATCTGTCCAATTTTCAGACGAGGTTTACGAACACAGACCTTCAGGATACAAGTATTGCGAGAAAATCAGGAGCAGACCGATTTCGATAGCGGCAGATTTACTCGCTTGGTTGACGTCAAAAACTTCCATGTATGCGTAGAAGGGAAAAATTGATCGGTAATAAAACGGTAACGAATCCCGAGTGTGTGTGCAGCCCTATAAACCGATTGAATAACGTTACAAGCAATATGACAACAAATAAACTAGTGGTAGTTCAACATGTGCTATTTTAAAAAAAGGCAAAAAAAGATTTTCTCAAAAACGGCTTCAATTTTTTTCTTTAAACTGTTGGTAAGGATAGGGCCAAACTTACTCAATAAGATGACATAAATGCCATATTGCACTATTCTTTTCTGTTTTTTTCCAAAAATTACAAAAATGTAATTTTTTTGAGTTGTCGTTAATATCGTCATGACATCGTTAATATTTACATTAGTGACGATTTGCTCACATTATTAAATTTATCAGTACATGTGCTTTAAATAATGTCAAGCATAGTTTCTCGAAAACTCAACCGTTTTCTGTGAAAACCAGCTCAAAATTCCACATTTTCAGAAACACTCAACGCCATTTTGTAATAAATGGCTCTAAACTTTTTCTTTAAACTTTTGAACACGGATAGTGCTAATTGCACTTCCGTTCTACTGTTAGGAAACCGAAAAATTAAGAAAAATGTCAAAAAGGTGTACTAAATAGATGACGGCGATAGATGGCAGCTGGCAAGAGTATGTGTCAAGTCCGAATAGGTAGCCGAGACCAAAGGAAATAGAAAACTAATACGGGAAAGTCTGTGTCATTGTGTAGCAGCACTAATTTTCTGGGTGTTGCAATGTTCACAAGGAACAGTGTGGTATCGCGTTTGTACTACTCAGCCTACGCGTCGTGGTACAAAAGCTCACTCATTTCATTGATGTGAAAAGGTTTCTTGTTTCGTTCATAACTATTAAGGGATTTCAAGAAGATTGATTTTCTCATAATCTTTCAGTTAAACTTGTTTATTTTGTAATTTAAGGGATTTTAAAAAGAGTTATTTTTTGATCATCTTTCAGTCAAAACAATGTGTACATTTACAATGTTGTTTCTACGAAGTCATTCTTTCATTATTATTATTATTATTCCATTACATCACGACTAAAGATGTTATGAGTCGGCTGAATATAAAATCTACTCCAGGTTGCAACCAGCTACCCTAAGGAGCAGATCCGGTGACTATCAGTGCCTCTACAATACTTTACGCAAAATGTGGGCTGTTCCAAATAAAGCTATTTCTTGCACTTCCCAGTCTTTGAATTACCTGGGAGTTTAGACAAGTTCTTACTCAAATTTTGCGGAATAAATCCCAGAGCTCCGATAACTATCGGGACGACCTGTGCTTTTGCGCCCACATTCGGCTGATCTCGATTTCCAAACTCTTGTATTTAAGACGTTTCTCTGCCTCCTTGGTAACGACGTTTTGATCGCAAGGTACAGCAACATCGATAAGTAAACACGATTTTTTCGACAAATCCCGGATAACTATATCCGGTTTGTTTGCCGCTATCGTGCGATCAGTTTGAATTTGTTGGTCGTACATATCGTACACAATCCAACAGACGTCACCGGTTTTGGTGAGTGTTCGTACCACTTGGGGCATGTGTTTGGAACTTCGAGGGCGGTACAGATCTGCCAGTGGAGGTAGCTACACACCCTGTCATGTCTTTTCAGGTATTCCGTCTTTGCTAGAATTGGACAAGCTGAGACAATATGATCAATGGTTTCTACTTGCTCCAGGCAAATGCGGCATTTATCATCTTGGGAAATTTTGAGAACCGCTTTATCATAATGTCGTGTTCTCAAGGCCTGATCTTGGGCAGCTATTACAAGTGCTTCCGATTCTGGCTTCATTCTTCCCCTTTTAAGCCACATAAATGATTGATCTTTATTGATCTGCACCTTGTCCATTCTTTTAGGTATTGTCCGTGGAGTGGTTTGTCTCTCCACGATTTCTTTAACATTTTTTGTGTTTCACACTTCATGTTTAGCAGCATCAGAAGTTCAGTGTCTGTGTTATTCGACGTGTCTTGCCTAGTTTTCTTCGCAATGCTTCTAGCTACACTAACAATGCCTCTGTTTCCCATTCTTCGGTCAGATTTCATGACCGGCCTCATTAGAGGGTCAGCTTGATGGCTGACTACATACTTTCCCATCCCGGCTATTGCGTTGTGCCAGGAGGCCTCAATTTGTCTGAGGCCTCTTCCTCCTTCCTTACGTGACACATAAAGTCTATGTATATCAGCTCGAGGGTGGGCAAACATGATGCATTGTTAGCAGTTTTCTGGTTTTTCGGTCCATGGTGCGAATTTCCTGCTCAGTCCAGTCCACTAGTCCAAAACTGTATTCGGCTACAGGTACCGCCAAACTACCTATTGCAGAAATTTTATTCCTGGAATTCAGAGCGGGACTGCAGGACCAGTCTCACTCTCCTATAATACTCCCTACGAATTCTCTCTTTCATTGTGTCGTTCGAGATGGTCTCACATTCTTCAATGCCCAGATATTTGTAAGTTTTACCTGGCTCAAGATCTTGAATCACAGTGTGCGTATCAATTTCAATGTTCTCTGACGTTGTCAGTTTCCCTCTTTTTAAATTGATTTTTGCACACTTGTCAAGACCAAACTTCATGCAGATGTCATTGCTAAAGTCATTCACGACAGACAGCATTTGGGAGAGAATCGCTTCATTCTTAGCAAACACTTTCAGATCATCCATGTAAAACAAATGTGATACTGGCCTTTCATCACCATGGAGCTTGTAACCAAAGTCAGCTTGCGACAACTGTCTCGATAGTGGGATCAAACTAATGCAAAACAGCAGAGGGG
>JAHLJT010009419.1:26452083-26505981 GCA_031308135.1 Acheta domesticus | reverse complement strand
AACTAAAATACCAAAATCTAAATAAATCATCAGACAGACTTTAATAGTAGCTGAGGAAATGTAATGTAAGAATAAGGAATTGCACTAAAACACTAGAAGACGTGAAATAACTAAAATATAATAAAGAAAAGTTAAATTATGGAAATAATAACCAAGTCACTCGAAATAATACCAAATGATCACAATATAGATGCACGGTTTAAATGTTGGCGGAATCTCCGGTATTCGTCATTTTGTGTTGCAAACATAAATCAATAACAAGTAACTATTCGCATTATTACGATATTTATCGGGTAATTCTGGTAATGTTGACAACACCAATTACCAACACAAAAAGAAATAAAAATACCCTCTGTCTCTTTTCAGTACATAGGTCCATGCGACAGTAACATCTTCAATAGTAGCGTATTAGTCCTCACTTTCAGGTGACGAGAACAGATAAATGAATGTCTTAGTAGTACACAAATTTGAACATTGGTAAGCGCAGCCAATATCATTCATTCTTGAAAAGTGTGAGAACTTCACTGAATACTATTCACTCTTGAACAGTAGTAATTCAATAAGTTAATAAACGAATACATTTTTGCGAAATGTTTCGGATGAACGGGCGCAGTAATGGGCGTTCGACCCAAAGCAAACGCCCTGGAATTCCAGGAAAAGAGGAAGCGGGACACGCAGGCATGCGGATTCATTTAGTACCAACCATTCTCCAAGTTCGGAAACTGGGACATTATTTCAACCATAAAGTAGAGAACTGTAAGTACTGAAATTCATTATATATACATAGGAGTCGCAATTCACAGTCAATATTCGTTCCTGTTTTCGGTTGAAATATTATCAACCTTCGCAGCTGCAGAAAATAAATGCAACTAGCAGCTCTTTATGACATGTTAAATAGTCACAGCAAATTAAAGCTCAATTACGGCGTTTTCGAAAGATATTTAAGAAATCATCCTCTGCACACACATTATTTTACAGATAATGATAATGAAATGCATATTTTCGTTTAACGGAAGCTTAAATAGTCGGTATTTATAAAAATTCAAATTCCTAAGGTATACATGAACTCTCTTTGAATCCAACGGGTATCTCGTAGTCTACTGGCCCATCTCAACTACGTTTCATAACACAGAAATGTTCATAGATCCTTGCAAAGTTTACGGTATAATGATTTCTTAACGCAGCACAAGAATCACAGAAAGTTCATCTATTCGTTTGGATTATCATAGAGAATTGCAAAACTTAATAAATAATCAAAAAACAATAACATAGTCAAATCAACACAACGTTACCACTGGTCAAGAACCAAGAATGTTTGTTTGACTAGTGTATGCACTTCTTCCAGGCTACCTTCATATTCCTGAATCTAGTCCATTATCTGTTCCTTTCCACGACATCCGGTTTCCATTTCGTTTGCTAGCCTTCAAACCCACTCCCATTCTCAGGAGCTTCAGGAAGCACACAGTCTTCTTGGAAGGTCGTATCCTTCCAACCTTTTGCTCGTGTCTTTCAAGAGATTCCTATTCTTCACGTTGCTTCCCTTCCACTTTTATCTCCAGCCGCTTTCCGGGCCGGCGTTGGCCAGCCCCTTGCAGGCTCCAAGAGAGGGGATCTCGACTTGAGGCGATTTATTGGTTGCATGTCATTGTGGAAGAGGATGTTTTGGATTTTCAGTGATATTCTACCACTCGAAGTGATTTCGTCGAAATCCCAAAAATGACACATCGCCCTGCGACGAGGGTGGATGGGGGCGAGCTTTTCCCCTCCGCCTCGCCCCCTTCAAGAGGATGAAACGAAAGCCCTCGAAAGGGCGGACCATGCGCCGTTCCGTGTGTCGGCGTGGCGGGGCGTTGATACGGCTTCCGAACTTCTCTATGGGCATTCGAACTCTCACAGGACAGAAATCCATTTTACAAAGAACGTCCAGTGGAAAAGCACACGAAGATAAATGCAATGAACACCGATCCAGCAAGTAATTACTTACAACAAGTATGGACTTATTCTTGAGTTTAGGTCAATGAAACATCAATTCACTGACCTAAACCCAAGAATACGTCCATACTATTAATCAACACAGGTCAAGAAATGAAGCATGCTTACTCAAAATTACTCGTAAACTTACAAGCAAATACCTACTGTCGTTATTCGATGGAACCATTCAGAACGACGGAACATCAACGTCACTGTGATCACAAGATGTGACCGTAAAAGTTCGTTAATCCCAAATTTTGCTTTTATGGTGTGTTTCTAGAATAATACACTTCCTTCCACCGCCCTGGTCTGAGAGCATCCAGTTTTTCCAGAGTCGTTCGGTTGACCATCGCAATATTTATTGTATCCACACGTTATTATATCGATGAGTGTTCTCCTTCACGTTAAAGGTAATTGTAAATGGAACTTACGTTTGTGTAAAAATAACATGTTGACCTCACACCTACGCAAATAATTGAATTGAGAATGAACCAATAAAATGGCGAACTCTTGTAAAATGACTGCATTCTAAGATGCTACAAAGTGGCTAACGTTCCATTACGTTTATTACAATTGGAATTCGCCCGAAAAATTCACTTCCAGAAGTGCTTTTATGTTTACCTTTCTGAAAGCATTTCTATTATATTGATGTCGAATCTTCACCCTAAAAACAATATCTTAACGATAATGTATTAAATGAAGTCCAAAGAATACGAAACGACATGGGAAGAACGAAAACAATAAAAGCAGAACCAGTAAGAAAGAAAGAAAATTAATAATAAACACCTTAAAAAGGGGGAAAAAGACAATCAAAAGGTATACCATGAAACATATTAATATTATTTTCTCTTTGTGAGAATACGGATATGCTTTTAGAGAAGAATGAAATATTATAATCGGCAGAAAGTAACGTAGTGGCCAAAACTGCATAAATAAGTTTATGAAATGTCAACCACTAGTTCATACGAGTCAAGTAAGTGCATTAACTCACGAATGCAGATCTACACAGAATATTAAAGCACGTCGCGTAACATGAAAACAGCGAGGGCATACTGATGAGATACCTTTTGGGATTGTCGCATCGTCCCAGATGTTGGGCTCTCGCAACCGCTCGTCCTCCTGCGGGCCGGGGGGTGGGTGGAGGGGGGAGGGCAGTAGCGCGGTCGACGCGTCCACTGCCGGACGGGAAGGGGGAAGGAGGATCAGAACGAGGCGAAGCACGGCGGCTCTAGGAGAGCCGGGTTGGGCGAAGCGGGGATGGATGAGGCGGGGATGGGCGCAAGCGGGAAGGGGCGGGGCGGGGCGGGGCAGTCTCCCGAGCGCTGGCCCCCGCGTCCATCGCCCACTCGCTCGATTGTAGATAAAAATTTCATCCGTGTAAAAGGGAGAGGGGGACGTAGCGGAGCGGGGAAGGGAAGGGCAGAGGGCTGCCTATTCCTGGTGCACGCTACGCGCCCGCCGCCTGCCGCCGCTGCTCCCATCGCACGCCATGAGACGCGAGCCGCACTGCGCGCCCGCGCACGAGGCCCAACGGCGTCCCAGAATGGGTGACGGGAGAGCGCATGCTTGCCAAATGGGGTACTTCCACACTATTCACTACTACGGCTTTATCCACATTAACAAACCAGCCTTCACTCTTCTAGGAGTTGTTTTTAGGAGTTAGTGTCGTAGCATGAGAAAATGAAACTGACACTAGCAGCAGTTTCAAGGAAGGGAGTTTTCTAAGTTGGAATTTCCAAATAGTTATCCCTTAGTTAAGGACTTGAATACTGTAAAATTGCGTCTGTTGATTCATTTGATTGTTGTTTCCGGGTACGTCCACTGCTTTAGTCATCTTTAGTCATAACTCCTGTTAATTGAATGTTTTATCAGAAAGCTGGACAGTATTCCTTCCTCCTCTGGATGCCAAAATCAGCCAACAACCTACACTTCGGCTTGCGCGAAATTTCCCTCTCCAGGTGTATCCCTCAGCGGGGCACCACCCAACCTGGTCAACCTCTAGCTCCTGACTGGTCCCGATAAATGTGATAGTGTAGCGCATGAAATTGTAAATGTATGAGTAAGGTAGGAGGATAGGACAAGGAAGAGGAAGAAAAGACAGCCTGTGATCCGTTCTCTGTTTTGTTAGGGTACTGCTCAGGCATTGGCTTCGCACTGATTAGAGAAAGCTCGGAAAATTACCTGTCAGAGCAGTTGGCCGCTAGAATTCATTTCCAGATACCGGCTGAATTCGATAAGGGGTCCGTTGAATAACTTCATATACCCATAATAAAAGAAGTTGCAGTTCAGTTGAAGACAACTACAATGACACGCAGTTTACGCAGACACGCTACAATGACACGTTAGCTTGAATCTCCCGGGGGAGAAAGACTGCAGGGATTTATCTTTACCCTGAGGAGTCATCTTATTCAAATTCCTTCTGTGATGCGCGTGCCCAGAATTTCCTGTCGAGGAATGTTTCAGAAAACAGATCGGAATTTATCTACCCATAGGCTCTTCAATTAGGTTTCTCGTCTCGAGGGTAGTGACAGCTTGAGAACTTCTGCCTTCAGATTGTAAAAAAGGCTACCAGGGAGGTGAATCAGGGCATCAACTGATGTCACTGCAGTGCTTCTGAGCGGGAGGTCCAGGGTTCGAGTCCCGACGGTGACAGAATTTCGACACTAGCTAGACAACTAGGTCGAGTTCGCTATCTGCAGGAGAATTCTAGCGCCCGGCTGCTCTGATCGTAAGTTTGCCGTGGTTTTTTCGATCAATACCAGGCGAATACCGTAGCAGTTTCCTAACAAACGGGCAAAGAACCACGCACTTCCTCATCTTTGTCCTACCCTCACCCCTTATTTCACTATCATGCACTACACAACCACAACATACGCCCAATAAACACAACATACGCCGGGACACCGGTCGGGAACTAAGAGCTTCTCCTGGCTGGAGCGGTGCCACGCTGGTGAGGGATACCCCGTTAGCTGACGGTAGGTCGGCGCCGGATCTCACCCTCCAGCGCGGGAAGATCACCTCCTCCTCCTCCTTCTCCCTATCACTAATCAATTAAAAAAGTAAACCAGACACAATTGTTATTGTGTTTTCTATAAAAATACAAGCCTTGTGCTATCAATCCTTTCCTTCTATTGTTCTGCAAGAGAAACTATGTATATTTTGTTTGTACACTACGCTATTCCTAGAGTAATTTTTTACATTCTCAGACTGGCTTTATGAAAATGAAGCTAGCCAAGAAATGTAACTATAAGTTACTTCAGCCGCCTCTATCATTAAAATACGTAAAAAGAAGTTTTGAAAAACAATAAGAACGTATACGTTTGGGATTGTTCGATGCTCTACGTTAAGGAACTTTTTTGGTTTGCGGCACACTCTTTCGACTTGGGGAAGATTGCAACACACCTGTTTAGTGGAGGTAAATTTGTCTGCATTAGGACTTCGAATGCTTGGAAACAGAATATTATAATTATCAGCAGAACATTTTCAAATTGTTTCCAGTTTGTCAAACAATAATGCGGTAGTCAGAAACGTTAATAAGAAGCTTAACTATTAATTAATAATAAGACTGGTGAAGTTGATACCTTTTATATTTTGAGAAAAGGTGTTGTTAGGTATCCATATTTCTATTCTAAAGATCTTTTGGATCGAGTAGCGATCTTGCAGCGTCTGGGTGGAAAACGAAGTTCTTTTTCCCTACAACCTGGAGCTTCGGTTGGGTATGGCGGCATAATAATGCAAGGGAAGGGAAAAAAGGACATATGTGTCACTGCAGGATCAGATTGCTAGCTTAGATGCCCCTACATTTTCCCTCCGTGTCCTCATAACATTCCGCCGCAGAGGAGAAATTCCATGTTGTAGAGGTATGAATACCCGAGAAAAGAGGTGAACGGAACATGTTTCAAGATGACATTCCGCGTTGAAATGTTAATACATTACGCCAGTTTTATACATCCATAGCGTATTTACGCGAAACTAATGCGCCATCTGATCTAATATGCCTCCCTATATGAATCTTAATATTATGAGAAAGGCTTGGATTGGTACCGAATGTAACGCGCATCAATGAGAAAATAATATATATTTTAATTTATGTATTATAACAATGGATTCATCGTATACATAAACCATCAGATCATTGAATTGAAAGTTATGAATATAATAAATTACAAGCGTGAATTACCATTTTCCCCTACGGAACGGACTTGTACTCGACTCTAATGCGCCATCGAATTTAATGTGACCATGATTTTAAGTAGTACTACATTTAGTCAAAAATGGTGCGCAACAGCTTCGCATAAATAACGGTACGAAGTATTTTCCTTCGATACATCATTTCCGCGGCGGAGTGCACTCCTCTTGAGACCCACTGCCTCGCGGCTCCTTGCAGGCGGCGCGCGGATTTGCGCCCACTGCGCTCAGGGGCCGTAGGCAGAGGGCTTCCGCCGGTTAATTGAGGCACTGGGTTGCACGTCCGATCGATGGACACAGCCCACGTGGCCACGACGCCTGAGCTTCATCCTCCCACAAACCTTATCCATTTCGTATTTTTTAATTGTCGCTGCTGCTCACTTGTAGCGTTAATTACATTCGCCTTGATGTGAGAATTGCTATTCTATTTAAGTGTAAAGTGTTCATGACTCGATGAACGGGCTCTGTGGCAGGATCATTGCCTGCAGCGACTCTGATCGGAAGATTCTAGGGTTCGAGAATGTTGGTGTTTACAGTTTTAAGGGTTATACATATTTTTTAAGTGATTTCGTTCGTGTGAGATTGTGTCAACGACAGCTGTCACAGCGAAATCTACATCACCCTCTCCTGTTACAAAAATAATTTCAATATAATTTCATTCACACTCAAGCTCCGGATGATAATGACGCGGGCTGACGTGGCGACGCTATTACGAGTAGTGTGGCACGTTCTGGATGTTGTGGCCGTGTTGAGCACTCCTACAAGGCTCCGTAGCAGAGAAGTGGCTTCCTCCTCGCACTTATTAGCAGTTCTCGGTAATGATCGCGTAACTCGATTACCATCCCTCTTCCTTCCTCGCCATTATCGCTTCGTTGACCTTTATTCACTGGTCGAGAGGGTCTAATTACAGCGCAATACTTGAGTCTATAGACATTCTAACCTATTAATATCTTGATAATGTGAAAGGCAACACAGATGATGTAGGTCATTTCCATTTAAAACGGTAAATGTCATTTATTTTTTCTCGTTAAATAATCTAGGGAATATATCCTTTAATAAGGATATGTTCACAAGGAGTAACAGAAAAGGGATTTCGAAAGAGCATAAGTTCCGAAACGGTTCTTGCCTAAAACCGCCCCCCCCCAAAAAAATCAACAGCGGACCATTATTTCCCTATTCTTAAACAATCCTTTGCATCAAAGTCCACTCAATACTCCAAATGATTTCGAAAGGAATGTATAAGTTAGAAATAAGTAAGATATGAGTAAGAAGTAACACTCACATGCGTCTTTCAGAGTGCTGAGAAGCAGAAAATTAGAAGTTCTATTTACGTTTTAGAGACACTGTATAAACGCTTGGTCATTAGAATGTCTTAGAATAGAAAGCAACAAGAGAAGTATGGTAGACAAATTACAGGGCATTGATAAAGTGTAAGAAAAATCTCTGTTTGTACTTGAATAAATGAAATTATTTTGAAAGCTTCGAAACATGAAAATGAAGATAATTAGAGTTAATTAATTATCGTCAACTACGCTATGTGACTGAGGTATCAGTTAGCAATACAGTGTAACTTGGATAACTGCCACTAAACGTGTTTCATAAATTCTTATTACAAGCATGGCATTAGTGGATTTAGTAGGTACATTGATTATGTATTACTCAAAGGTCCAGCTAAGTTTTTCCGTAGCCAACGCAAAAAGAAGTTAATATTTCTCATCTACTGTCGAAATAGTTGCCATATCAACCACTTCTACAATTGCACTTGTAAGCCAGTGTACATAGCATCACAAGTCCTATAATTGCTATCATAATAGCCCTCTCAGCATGTATGGCTTTTGAATCACACGGGACTTCTCCATTTACGACTCTTACAGAACTCGGGTGCGCACACAAAGCATGCGACCGGGCGCTATTCACATTGCAAAACTGCATTCACTCATCCTCCTCCCCCCAACAACCCTCTCCCGGACCGATCCAGACGTACCAAAATATTTCGCACAAAAGAGTCGTGTCGTGCCGAACGCAACGGAGGTGGGGGAGGGTCAAAAGGTGTCATTATGACGAACAGAGCGTAACACAACAGAACATCCATCGACAGTGGAACAGCGCGCCCCCGGAGAGACAATTAAACCAAAATGCATGTTTGAGGCGCGGGCCATTAAAAAAAGAGCCGGCACGTTGGCACGGAGCGCGGAGCGGGGAATGGGCGGGGGGGGGAGGGGCGTGCTGGCAGCGCGCGCGTCCGGGCCGCCGTGCCGTGCCGTTGTGTAACGCGTCGCGCCGCGTGAGTCACGCATTTGCATATAAAGTCCTGGCCCGCCCGCGCCCTGCCACCCAGATATTTGCGATTCCTTAATAACCACCGGCTCGTTAGGACGCGCGTCGAAACTTCCGCGCGTACGCCTCAAGTGGCGGAATTAGCCCGCACTGGTTCGCCTTCGCTCGGACGGATGTGGCAAGGCGGCGGCGGCGCCGGCGGCGGCGAGGCGGCGCTCAAAGGCGACGGTGATAATCGGAAGGGCGTGCGGGGGCGGAGGCTGGGACTCTCACGTGTGTAAGAGTTTGGGCACGCGCAGGACCAACCGAGTGTCACGTGCACACTCTGAGCAAAGGCTTCGTGAAGAAACTATCTGAAATTTCGCGAAGGGCATTCAGTCGTCATATACGGAGGGGATTAGGCCTTTAGGTCAGTCCCGACTCTAGGAACTTCTCCATTGAGTCATTCTATCGCACACTGAGCTGCCATACTTCTTCTGCCTTGAGATTTTCACCCCAAACTTTCTAGCGGATTTCGTGAACTATTCATTCATTGTAGATGACCTTATCTTTGGCATCTCTACTGGGTCCTATAGTTGGTAGGTATAGTGAAATTGCATTTCTGATCTAATATCTTCGTTTATCTCACGGTCCCTCAAAGTATTAACATATATTGGTCTTAGTAACCTATTTCCCCAGGTTCAATCTTCTCTCTCGGTTGAGATATTGTCCTTGTGTCAGTTCCAGACAAGAGAACTGGAGACGCCATAGTCCCGAAGAATTTAATAACGGTCTCTTTTCGTACTCAACTCAACAGAGTTTGCCTTATGCCTAGTAACTGCAGCAATATAAAGAGTTTTCCTTCCCTTGGTCCTTAGGAAGATCATATTGCTTCCCAGATAATTAAAATTTTGTACCTTCTCTGTCATTTTAATAACAGGTAGCAATGCTCGGTTTTTATTATTTATAATGGTTCTGCCACACCTGACGGACCTCGCTGGGTTTGTTATGATTATCGTTGCTATAATACACCACAATACCAAAATTGCGTTTTACCACAATTGTTGTTATGCTCAGTTGTAAACAGATGAATTTGTTGCAAACGTTCGCAAACGTCCGACAAACGTTCAGTATCAATTTTGTCTTTTAATTATTCTGAAACCTAATTGGGTTACTGGAATGAATCAAATGCATTTAGCAGGAAACAGTGTAGGTTTTCAGGAAGTTTCATTCGCTTTGGTGAATTTACTCAATGTTATCGATTTATTTACAAAAAACGGAAAGAGTACATACTTCAATATTGCTCTCAGAGGAAGAAAAGGGGGATCAGTGTAATTTTTACGAAATCTAGTACAGTAACTTTTCTCTGTTTTGAAATTCACGAGTATAAAATTTCATTAAAATGGGGATAAAACTATAGATTTGTCTGCAAAAACGAACAAACAAACCTTATTCTTTAATGAGACAAATAATTTGAAAAAGTAGCCTCAGTTATGTCCAACAAAGATCTCTACCTTTCAGTGATAACCATATCAACTTAGATTCAGTCACTCCGAACCAACAGACTAAACACGTAAACACAATTTAATTATTTTATATAATTTAAATAATGTTTAAAAATTTGGAACGCAATTTAGGCTACAGGACTCGTTATATTGTCAATTAATCATGGGTTTCTGGATGTTTGCCTCATATATTTGACCCAAGGGAGGTGTGAAGTTGGATTTTCTTGATGAAAATTGTTTTTCAAATTATCAGCCTCTCTTACGAAATTGCTATCTTTATTGCCCACAGGAGCGCAAAATACAAGGAGCATTCACAAAGTTTCAAGGCTGGTCTCAGAATAAAAAAGCTATTAAACATTTTTTACAGAGAACTAAATGTCTTCCAAATATGATCCTTGGGTATCAACAAACCGCTTCCTGCAGTTTTCGATTGCTCATAGGCTCCCTGGAACTCATTACGCAGAAGGCTGTCAAGGGACCTCGTCGAAGTTACCTGGACCGCTGGAATCGTGTCGAATCGCTCCCCTTTCAGGTCTCTCTTGATTCGGAGGGATAAAAGTTGCTGGGAGCTAGATAGGCGCTGTAAGGTGGATGCGGCAGTGCTGTCTCGTTGAACTTGGACAAAACTTCGGCGGCAGCGAGCGACATGTGAGAGGGCGCATTGTCATGGTGAAGAACCCCATCATTTTTGATCTCCGGGACGGACTCCATTCTTCAAACGGCAGACCACTTCAGCGTAACTCCCTGCTCATCAGGAAAATAATCTAACATGGTCAGAGTTTAAAATTTCATGCAGCTTCTCCAAATTTTCATCAGTTCGGCTTGTTGAAGGTCTCCCAGTAGCGGTCATCGTTTTCAATTTCCTGGCGGTCATCTTTGAACCTCTTGTGCCTCATGAAAACCATTGCACGTGACATGGCTTCTCTTTATAGTCGGCTTGAATAATTCGAAAAGTCGATGTAGCAGTTTTGATCAGTTTCGCACAGAACTGATGACGCTGCATTTTCCCCTCTCCGAGTTTTCGACGGGGGTAACTGGCACGCACTCATGCCGCTAGAGATCAGCTTCCTCCAGTGTCTCGGAGGCAACTGCCGCTGGTGCGGCCGGGTAGGTGACACCCCCCTCCCCCTACTCCACCCTGTCGTTTGAAACTGTCTGCGATCCCCCCATAATCAGAAAGAATTGTCTTAAAACTTTGTAAACGCACCTTGTAAAACGCCAACAATTACGAAAAACCTAGAGCTACTGAAAAATAATGAAGACTAGTGGTGCTACAACAGCATATACTTTCTCGATTTACTTCTAAATTTGGCAATTTTCGAAAATCCAGAGAGTTCAAGGAAAAAGAAACCTGCCCCATTTCTAGGAGTCCTTTACTCTATCCGAAGAAAAATATTTAAGTAAAAAATTGAGCCGTTTTTTGAGAAAAAAGATAAATTGCATAATATTAATGCAGAAATTACGCGAAAAATATTGTTTTTTAATTGTACATGATCTATTTAAAATATATATTTACCAACTAATATAATTAAAGACAAATTGTGTATTATCAATTGTGTTCTTGTACAATGTTAATTTTTAGCTGTTTTGAAAACCACCGAGCGTTTGCCGAAAACGGACCCAGCATCCTTTCTTAGCGTCCATTCCAAGTATCCCTCAAATTTAAAATATCCGTTTTAAACTCGCTTTCTAGACTTTTTGATCGATTGGGGAATACAAATTTTGGAGAAAATAGTCTGAATGGTTTAGGTGGTATCGTTGACCAGAGACGGACATTACGCCTTTTTGCAATTAAACCATTTTCCCTATTAAGAACCTGCAAATGAGGATTCTGAGTACACAATGTATTAGAGGAAGTAATTTACTACATGTAGGAACACGAATTATCCACTTTTTCATTATCAATGCTCCACAATACAAGTTTTTCGGTCAAAAAATTGCTGATTTCTGCCGCAAGTTTTTGGAATATTTTCTCTTTACGAGAAAGCAATTAATCGATTTACAAAACCAAAACCTATGGACTCTTAATGTAAGGCCCTCACAGCGAATGACGACTGAATTAATGACGGTGTCTCGGCTAGTCGTTAATAATTAGTAATTTCACACGGAGTATGAAGCGAATTAACATTGAAAACGCAATCCTCCATACAAATTTCATTTCATATTCAATATGAATATAATAGATTCGTGTAATGAGACACCTCCTCCCAATTGGCGATTTACTGAGGCGCCGTCGGGGACAGCGCAGTGGCGACCATGCAACGCTTGCGTAACCCAATATGTAGTAGGGCATGAGAAAGAATAACGGCGCGGGCAGCGGCGGTGATCGCCGGCGCGATCTCGCCCCGCGGGAGACACACGCGGGCAGGTGGCGGCGAGCACGAGGAGAAAAAAAGCAACGCCGCCTCCAGAGAGCTATTATACGATGACCACATTGGGGAAGCCAAACTGGCTAACGTACGAGACTCACCGTAATGGCGAGTGGGGAAGTGAAGCGGGGAAGTGAAGCGGAGATGCGCAGCGGGCGAAGAGAGCTGGGGGTGAGAGGCGGGGATGTGTGCATCGGAGCGAGTCTGGAAACGCAGCGGGGGGAGAGCGGAGTGGACAGGAAACTGAGCGAGTGGTGTAGTAGAGCGAGAAGAGGAATGGGAGACGCTAGCGGGCCGGCGGTGCGGGAGAATGAAAGAGGCGGGGAGCGAAGTGGGACGGGAGGCACAGTGGATAAGGATTGCAGCGGGCTTTGGAGTCGGGTGAGACTTGAAGCGCTGCGAGGATAGGGGGTGGGGAGATGAGCGAAGCGGAGTGGGGAGGGGAGAGGTGAGGAGCGTGACGGAAAGCTGTGCGGGCGGTCAGCGAATAGCGCTGCGAGCGAGGAGCAGGCGGTGAGTGGGCTGTGAACGGGCGGAGAGTTGGTGGATAGAAGGCGGGGAACAGGCGGGGAGCAGGCGGGGAGCAGGCGGGGAGGGGCAGGGGAGCGGGCAGAGAGCGGGCGGGGAGCGGGCGGGGAGCGGGCGGGGAGCGGGCGGGGAGCGGGCGGGGAGCGGGCGGGGAGCGGGCGGGGAGCGGGCGGGGAGCGCGCGGGGAGCGGGTGGGGAGCGAGCGTCTGGCTGACGAGGAAAAGGCGGGGAGCGAGCGGGGAACGTGAGGGGAAGGGAGGATGGAGAGAGGCAGGACGAGAGGAGACCGTGTACCGGCTGGAGACGCACAGGGAGCTTAGGGATATGTCACCGGAGGTACTCGACGCCACATTGGGGGGTGACTGTCACAGAAGCAGACACATGCCGAGCGAAGTGGCCCTGAAGTGTGAGGAAGGGCTTGTCACGAGAATGCGGGATGCGGGACTTAGCGAGACGAGCGATTCGGGTCAGACACTTGCAAGAGACTCACAAAGAAGCACATGCAAAGAGAATAACCAAGGGAGTTCATGTGGGTAGACACAGAGTTCATGTGGGTAGACGTAACACATGCTTAATGAATGGAATTATTTCTCATAAACGCACATCTTAATGGTCATTACGGGAAGAACTTCCTGTTTCAGTACTGCGATTAATATGTAGTAAATTTTAAGAGCTGGAGACAGTCGGCAACTAAAATTGCATCTTACATGAATAAAATGAAGCGCCATCTTATATACATATGAATAATGTACACATGCTGACAGAAATATACATGAATGTATGTGTCAGTATGTGTATATTATTCGTAAGATTTAATGAGGCTCGCTATTGGAAACGATTCATCTATTTTTGATCTTCTAGTATATTACCTGCATAATACCTGAATACGATGAACTAGCTAAAAGCAACGAGTGGGTCATAACAGGCAAATCAATGTTGCCATTAAAATATGCTAACCTTCTTGTAATTTTAATTCAAAAAATCTACACGTTTAGATAATTTAGTGTTTCAGCAATGAAAGGTAGGTCACATTTAAAATAAAGTTGTTCACACCTGGTCTACGCCCTTTCTAGTTCATTAATACTTTTCGGAAGGCCTAGTGTTCGCTATCTGCATCACAACGCTATCAGCGCATGCAGGCCCCCCTCCCATTCGGCGTGTCGCGGGCAGGGCGTGGCGGGCGCAGGGACAGGGGCAGGGGTAGGGCGAGGCAAATTGCGTTAAGTGCAGGCGCGGCGGTTGCGTGTGTTGGGTGGCGCAACTGTCCCCGTGCTGCTGTCCGCCTGGCACTGGGTGGGCCGGAATTTGCTCGCCGCTATTATAGTACTACCTTACATCATTGCAACACCTGATGCATGAATTTGTATATAAATTATTCTGCAAGTAAGGGAGTGAGGATTTCCGGTTTCAGGCAGAATCAACTACTTCGGCCGTTATCCCCGTGAGAGTAATGCATGTTAGAGCCAGGATGTGGCGGAGTTCCTCCCTCGCTAAATCGTGAGATCCGATGTCGACTTACACATCGACTTGTGGGGTATCTCCTCCTAGTTATCACCCCACCTGAGCCACGTTCTAGACGGGGTAAGCTTTAACCTTCCAACAGGTATTACCATATGTATGGTAACGTAGTGCACATAAGTGTAACTCTGTATGTAAGGGGAAAGGAGGGAACAAGGATTAAGAAGGAAAGATCGTGCGCGGTCCGTGGCTCATTCGTTACATTACTGCTTCGACCACGGAGAAACTACGGAGAAACTACGGAGAACCGACGATCAGAGCAGCCAAACGCTAGACTTCTTCTCCAGCCATCGGCTGAATTTATATCTATTTGGATTCATTTGAAAAATGAACGGCTCTCGAACGGCGAAAAACGGCTCTCGAAATCTAGAACTTTCAGGCCAAAGATGCTGCAGTGGTATCAGTTGTTTTGCCGAGACATCTCAGCCGACTATTCTGCAACAACAATATTTACTAGCTGCCAAAGCGTATGCTATTGTCAATCTGGAAACGAAGCATTATTCACTAGAAGGGCCTATATTTCATCCGAAGACACGCGGATATTCGACATCAGCTACATTTTTCGGTCGAAGGAAATCACACATAAAAATTCTGTAGACCAGCATTTATGGCCGGAGCAGAATACTAAACAATGGTTCATGGGACGCGCGCCATACTTCTTTCCTCATCCAGCCCTCATTCCGATCGTTAGAACCGGATGGTCTGATCCATCTGTAGATGATTCATCACCCTTTCATCGAGAAAATCTCCGCCAAACGTTCGTTTTTACTTTTACCTAATTTTAATTACTTCTTTAATTCAAATTTATTTATTTACCAATTAACTAGATGTTACGAGACTTGACTCGGTTTGTCTTTTCATATTTCGCTTCCATAATTCTCTCCATAAGAGAACATGTAGCATCATTCAACTGTTTTTTTTTGTTTCCCTCGTAACCACGGTACTGTCAATCCTAATTGCAGTGTATATCGAGCACCTTATCGAAGGCAATAACCAATAACATATCAGGAAAAAATAAAAATATTAGTTCTTCTGTTGGACTTACGCCCTGATACAAAGAGTTGATTCGTTAGCAAGTTTCAGGACAACGTTTGGCAACTATATAAAGAAAAGTACAAAGTTGAATTCTTCATTGTCAGTTCTTCAATGCCACAATGTTTGGATAATTCTCTCTACTAAGCACTCCACTAAGGGAAGTCAATTTTAACCATATAATTGACTGGCTGTGTAAAATAAAACATAACAATAAACGCCATACAATCAATCACAAAATTGATGGAGTTGTTTCAATAATAATCGAGAATAAAATTCTCGAATCCTACGTAACGAGACATCAAATCCAAAATGTTCTAGAAAATTTTAACTATTATTTCGTCTAGTTCAGTAGAAACAAACATCAACCACTCATTCAATTACTAATACTTGAATAATATCAATTCAAGTATTATGTAATGTCAGAGAAATATAACTAATGCGTTAAGATGGATGAATTTTGATTGAAGTTATCTAGGTGTAAATTTAAGTTAGCCATAACGGTCGCATCAACTTACTCGTAAGTAATAGTGTTTATTTCAAGTACAAAACTAATATTTTTGAATATTTTAAAATTCGTATGTAGCATTACGGGAAAATTGATGATTATTTATTTCCACATACCTGGTCGTGATGAGGGCCAGGAACTTTGAGGTAGGCGTTCACTCAATCTTCGACTACGCCTCGGGCTGACTGCACAAAAGACTGGCACTGTTCTGCAGACCCAGTCGTCCCACTACACCGTCAGCAAATTACCTGTGGGCAAGACAAAATACGTAGAAATTACTTCGAAAATCCAGTAGAAAACTACATTAAACATACAAACTACGGTCGTCTCTGGATCTACAGAAAACTCTTCTTAGCTCGTGCTTGATTAACGCGAATTTCATCTAACACGAACAAATTTGGGTCATGGAAAGGAAACAGTAGTAGAGATATCGAAAGTAAGAAGATAATTAATTGTAGCTTTGTTGTAATCATCTCTAGTTTGATGTAAAACTCTATGCACTTGCCAGCCTTAAGACGTCACTGTTCACTTTGCTTGTGGAAAGTCTCTGCGTAATCACCTCACGTTAGTGTGAACTCTTGTGACTTAAACCTGGCTGTACCACTCTCCCTTTGCAGAAAAGAACAGACTTTTCATAATCCGTTTTTTATCGAATGTGAACGCTGAAATCTATAAAAGACTCAGTTCAATACAATTTTTCATCTCGGCGAAGTTCTTCCAAGGAGGCTGAACCTCTCAAAAAAGGTGTAATTAGAGTGGTAGGGGTGAGGAAAAAGCATGATGTTCACTACGGATTTCAACATTGAGCAAGACTGAGATTGTGAATAATCACCCATTGTCTATTGATGAAGTGACAAATCATACGAGGCCATAGATTTACCTCTGAACTACAGGGGAAGGAAGCGCTGTATAAATAATTTAATGCTCAACCCAAAATCCTTTTTTTCTAAGGGTGTCGGAAAGCTTTTGCTATAATGGACCAAATACATTAAAATGCTGACTGTCTGTGTTGAAATGGTCTCATTGCAAATTATTTACCGTTGTTGAAATAAATTATAAAAATTGATATGAAATAATTTTATATCAATATATATATATATATATATATATATATATAATGCAATCTAGCTAACAAATCGTGAATATAATGAAAGTCTTTCATAACAGAAGAAAAAAAAGTGATAGTTTTCACGATCTAAAAGAATATTGTAAGTGTTGCACTGAGTGTATGAACAGTAGTTATGCTGTCATGTATAATGGGTAACGGGGTGTTGATGAAAGAAGAACAGAGGGAAATACAATGATAGAAATGTAATCCCAATGAATGAAACGTATGCAACATGAATAAATAAGTTATTTCATTGTGAATATTGAATAATTATTTAATGATTGAAACTTGATACCGAGCGGAGATCAACGCATCACACAAAGATAAGTATACGATCTTTTTTTAACTTCAGTAAGAATTGATGCAAATTATGCCGAGAAAAATGAATTCTCGGGCAGAAAAATTAAAATTGAAGCCATGCTCGTCGAAGGTAAACGCAGAGATTACTAACCTAATTCCCGCATATCATGGAAACATCAATACTAATTTTTATCACGCTTTAAATTTACTTCACAATAAACTAATTTTTAATCAAAGAACAATTCGTGTATATATTTTCTTAATTATAAGTTCTGAAATGCACCTTTTAAAATCTATTAACACAAATTTACTGTTTTTATGCAAACAATCTTCGGTTGGCGGCATGATCAAAGTATAGGGAGTATTACAGCCTCAGTTCAAGTTGGCTAATAAATGAGAAATGAATGCAAATCATTTTGCATTCATTGGTGCCAAAATAATCGCTCATGTCAATGAACCGAGTGTATTCGGCACCATCACCTGCACGCCGCCTCCATCTGCCAGAGGAGGGGGTAGGGGAGCGATGGCAGGGCGAAGGCGCAAGTGGGGGTGAGGGCAAGGATGGAGGCGAGAGTGGAGAGAAGGTGAAGGCGAAACAGGGACGAGGGCGGACCAGTGGCGAGGGCGGAGCGGAGGCGAGGGCGGAGCAGAGGTGAGGGCGGAGCGGAGACGAGGACAGAACGGAGTCGAGGGCTCAGAGGACGTGAGAGTAGAGCGCAGGTGAGGGTGGAGTGGAGGCGAGGACGAAGCGGAGGTGAGGGCGAAGCAGAGGCGAGGGTAGAGCAGAGGCCAGGGTAGAGCAGAGGCGAGGGTAGAGCAGAGGCGAGAGTAGAGCGGAGGCGAGGCCAGAGCGGAGGCGAGGGTGGAGCGGAGACGAAGGCGGTGTGGAGGCAAAGGCTGAGTGAAGGAGCAGAGTGGAGGCGAGAACGGAACAGAGGCGTGGGCTGAGAGGAAGTGAGAGCAGAGCGGGGAGGAGGGGAAGGCGGAACGGAGGCGATGTCGCAGATATGAGATCAGAGCTGAGGCGCGGGCTGAGTGGAGGCGAAGGCGAAGAGATGAGAGCAGAGCGGTGGTGAGGGCGGAAAGGAGGCGAGGGCAAAGCGGTAGCATGGGCGGGGTGTGCGGGACGCTGCGAGAGCAGCGCCGGGAAACCACCCGCCCGCTCGGTCGCCGATCGATCCGCGCCTCGCCATTTGCACCCCACTGCTCCCGACACAGCCACGGCACGCCCAATCCAAAAATAATATTATTCCTATGCATCTTGATCAGGATTCTCAATACTTCCTTTTCACTCGTACACGAGATACACGAGGGTCTGTGATATATTTGAACGATAATGAAACAGTGATGAAATGAGAGGTAAGGAAAACGGGAGAACTCCAACAGAACCACCCGCGAACATGCGATCATACCAAAACATTCTCAGGGATCGAAAGAGATATCAACTCCCACCATCAGAGGCACAAGAAATGCAAGTGGAGGACAAAAAGAGTTACACATTCTGACAAAAAAATATGAGTTATAAAAATGAACCTTGAACCTAAGCAGAGAAACTGAACATATTAAGTTTTTAAAGTTATAACGATATATGTTACGCACTTGTATTTAGAAGTGTTTCTTCGGTTGAAACTGTAGCTTTCTAATCGCTCTTGATGTTTCGGCGCACAGTGCGTCAGGGCCGAGGGGCGGGGCGGGACCTGGGGCGGGGTCGTAGGCGGTGCTGCCTGTGACAAGGTCGCGGGGGGGGGGGCGGCACTCAGCCGCCTGGAAGGAGAGGACAGGTGTAGGTGGCGCTCCTTCCAGCCGAGAGGGCGCAAGGAGAAGATCTGATTTTCGGAAGGAGGGATTGCATCTATTCGCGTAGATCGCGTCTCGCCAGAAATCCTGCTCTGATGCACTTCGAGGCGCATTACATTTCCTAAACTACAGATAGCTGCCATCCAACTGAGTTCTCAATTCGTTAGCGACTCTCTGGATATACCAGATCCATAGCTGGATGAGACTTTTATTGAATTACTAATCTGAACAAGCCGTGTTTGCAGGATATGTAAATTGTCTCACTTTATTTAGTTTTGGTGTGCCATCGCTTTGGTATATTTTTACTCATATTGATGTAAGTTTATCTCAAATTGATTTTAAATTCGACAGTATTTTTTATTTTTAAACTTTTTGTTGCTGCTGTGGTATAAAATAATGACAAAAATCGTGAATTCATTTCTTTTTAATAAAAAACAATTTTTAAATCAGTTTGCTATTTTAACGATGCACCTGGCACTTTTTCTCAACTGTAAACAAAACAGTAATGTTACTTAGTATTCTAAATACCCACTAGTATTATTTGTATTTTGGTGTATTTGTAATGTGTATTTTATTGAATTAATTTTTAATTGTTATTAAATATTATAATAATTCAATCAATTTCAAATTTTACAAAAATAGAGTTTAGACATGTGCTGTAGTAAACATGAAGCAATAATTCAAACTGCAAATGTGAATATAATGCTTCTGCACGAATATAGTATCCATCGTGAACTTTCAAATTCTCCTGCCTGCTTCGGTTTGTCGTAGCGATGAAAATACAGTTCATCCTTTTAGACTGGATATCTCTTCAATAATTAAAAGCGAAGATGGTGGGAAATGAAGAAAGTAAAGAATACGAATAATTAATGTGGCGAAGAAAATTTAATCCAAAGTTAGTTGGAGTAGTTGAATAAATGGAATGTTTCTGAAGTATATTTTTAAGAGTCGCCATTCTGGTGCCTGAAGAACACAAATGGAAGGAATTAACGCGGGACCTCAGAATAAATTGCATTATTATTGAAGCAACTTTTCTTAATATTTAAGAACTAAAAACATAGGTGTTTAGCAATACACTACAATAAATTTCTGCAAGTTTGTTTGAAATATCTTCAGTTTTTGAGTTATGACAAAAAACACATATTTTGAACATTTTCTGTACTTAAGGTTCTTTGCGTAGGGGCACACATGGCGACATCTTTTTTATTAAACTCAAGTTCAAAATTCACTATGTTGCTCGAATTGCACAAATGTTCTCTACTTCTTCATAATATGCTAACAGTAATTTATTGTACTAGACGATAAACAGACTTTTATCCATGGAAGGAAGGTGTTACTTCATAAGCAACGATAGAAGTGAGTGAGATGTCTTTCTCGAGTAGATAAAATACCATTATCATCGTATTATTTTATTTTATTCCATTAGTTTTAAAGAATACAATTTAGAAAACACTTCCTATCTTCATGAGAGCAAACATGATTTCCACCTTTCTTCTAGTGTTAATTAAAAGATTCAAGCAGAACATACATCCGTATATTATTTCTTCTTCTTCTTCTGCTGCAAGCATTAGAACTTTCGTTCCGTTGCGTCTCCTTCTGTTAGTCCATCCATATTCTCTTCGGTTTTCCTCTGTTTCGTTTTCCTCTTGGCTTATATTTTAGAATCTGTTTTGGTATTCGTGTATCCTCCATTCTATCAATGTGGTTTTAAAAGTGGTTTCAATGTGGTATCAATTTGGTCCGTATATTATTTCCTCCGCGCTAATTGTGTAAAAAATGGGATCGTATTCCCGCAACTGTTCACTTTGACATGGCGCAAAACGTTTGAGGTGGGGATATAAATAGATTTTATTCACGATATGAATTTCTCGCAGTTGGTGCAATAATAAATGAACCTCCTTAATACATTATCAAGAATTAAACGATAAATGCGACCTTTTTGTTGAATTAAATATTAATACTTTCACCAAATTCGAAATTAAATACATTTAGAATGAATAAATGTGACGATAAATATCTCCAGAGAATGACGATTATGGATGTGGACAATACGGATAAGAATGACATTCAAAAGAATAGTTGACTTAAATGACAATTCTCCGAGCGCACCAAGCATAACCCCAAATCCATTGTTTGAAGGATCCTTTACTAGGAAAATTAGTGAAAAAATGACAAGCATAATTCGTGGAGTAATTACAGCATGCAAGTGTGAAGGGTATTGAAAATTTGGATTCTTTGACAGAAAATGCATGTTCAATACATATCACGTGAAAACTGAGGTTTATTAGCATCTTATGTGTCTAGTGAATAATTTCAAGCGAAGAACGTAAAGTTCTTAAGGAATATGACACGGCAGGTCGCATTTCAGTAGACTTTGTATTAGGAAACACATACGACTTTGTAGAGCTAAGCGAGAATGAGGCACTTGCGATAAGCAAGGTTTTATTCGCATTTTGCTGCATCATGTCTTAGGCCTTAACCCAACCGAGCCTCAACATTGGGCAATATACAGAAATACTGCATGTCAGTTTTCATCTCACTCCACACTTCATTCTCACTTTTACGCGGACATTTTTCGTAAAAATCATTAACTCACATTACCTATCTCATCAGTTGTTTAAAAGAAATATGCATATCTTATGTGCGTAAAATATTACAGTAATGTCCACCGAAAGTGACAACAAACAATCGCACCCAATCGGACAAATACATATTCATTATCATCTTATCACAATTTAGTCAATTGGTCCAATCAAAATGACCAATGCAAAAATGTACAAGCTTGGAAAGGCTCGTCAGTCTAAATGTCCTCTTAAGATGCCAAATACGGTTTCGTCAAAGTTATTTATTTGTCCATTGCAAAAATTCAGCATACTTAAATATCGTTTAAATAAATCTACATTAATATTTTATTAATGTTTAATTATTAATTGTTATTCTGCTACATGGCCAGCAGGTGATATGACAAGGTACGCAGATACGTTACACATTGGTGATGTCCTTATAATCTTGGTAACTGTTACTACACCTCTATTGCGACTTTTATTTGTTACATATTTTTTACTAGGATGACGGACATTCATCTGTCGGCTCTGAATTTGTGTCAAGATTTGTTGTTTTCTTTCGTTGATTTGGATTTTCTCTAAACAACTTCAAGAGTTCACAAGGTGTCTTGAAAGCATTCTTTGAAATTTAGAATGAAATCCTTCCACTATGTTGTTAGTTATATTACCACCTTGCAGCGCCTGATATTAACTATGAAAGAAATAAAAATTGTGAACGAACAGAACCGGACATTATTCATTTTGTACAATCTTTTATATTGAACATTTTGGCTAGTGGACATTATTAAGTGAGCCTTATGGTTTGTACTTTTTTTGATACGGACTTTCTGTTTATTTTGAAAACCAATTGACCTGGAAGCCAATTCTGCACATAACGATTTTCAACAGTCTCCTTTCACAACGGATGTCTTGTTTTGGTGCATTTGAACTACATGAAAAATGAACCGAAAAAAACAGCGCTGCTTTCACTATATGTGCATTAGCAGCGATGCTATTATACGAAGGTTATAATAGCACCGTTGTATTACAAAATACAAAAGAGTTTCAATTCTTTGAACTCTTACCCTTTACAATAAGACTAGAGAATTTGCAATAGTCGCTACGAACAGTTCGAACAAGTTCCTAAGTACCCTCCAGAGGAGAACGGCCTCTCCAGAATTGCCCTGCGTGCAGGCGTCCTCCATCCCTCTCTCTCTCGCGCGCGCGTGTGTGTGTGTGTGCAGGCGTCCTCCATCCCTCTCGCGCCTGTGTATGTGTGTGTGTGTGTGTGTGTGTGTGTGTGTGTGTGTGTGTGTGTGTGTGCGCGAGTGCAGCGCCAAGTGGCTAGGCGAGGCGAGGCGCGGCGCGGCCGTTTGCAGTCCATGGACCCCCGTGCGCGCGCCGTGCCGCACCGCCACTCCATGTCACCTCGCGAGCGCACAACCCGTTGATCAGCGCATGCCTCCCCCCCACCGCCTCCCCTCCCCCTCCCCCTCCCACCGCATTCTCTTCCGAGGGGCGCCCTCTCCACGTTCCACACCGCGTGCACAACGCGCCCCGATGCCCCATCCCGCGGGCTCTGCACCACGGTACATTTGCCATTGGCGGGAAAAAGGTTCTTTCCGTACTACACAATCGAGCGAAATAAACTCGTTCCAGGAGTGGAACAGTGCACATAATGATCCTTCATGTAGGAAATCGGCTACAGAAGTACCAAGCAGTTCACGACTTTAAAATAAAAAGGTTATACGTACAGGAAAGCTTATTTTGCAAGACAGCGATTTGAAGTTAAGATATTATACAATATTATACATGAAAGTAACAAATAAAATTTAATATTGTTACTCTGGATGTATGGTACCTTTGTCTTTCAGTCTTTCATATTTGAAGGAATCGAGACTAAATATTAGACTAAATATTCAATTTTAAAACCAGAATTTGCAGGAAGAACAACATTGACTTCACAATTATACTTATGAGTCACAATGTATTGCACAACAATGTCGCCACTGAGCTATTGCAGACGGTCCTATTTAATTCACGAACAAAAGTTTCAAATTAAGCAACAAGCATGGATGTGAAAATTAACTAAAAGAATGTGTGCTTAACACATTTAGTTAGCAAAAATGTTCCGCAAAAAATTAGTATAGTAATGATAATTAATTTTTACTGCAATATCTGAATTCATATTTTCTACCCTGCTCTTGCATCCATCTTAACATGAAATTAGTATCAAACCTTACAACTTTACATTTTTAACACACGTGAGAACTGAAAAATACAAGTTATAAGAAGATTGAGCAGAATCTCACACAATAATCTTTTGATAATTGATAAAGAGCATATCATAATGAGTGTGTAATAGATAGCCAATTTATAAGTAATTACGCTCATCTTTTGTATGTATTTAAGATGAGGCATTTCCAGAAAAGAAATTTGGTTCCAATTTAAATGTTTACTACTATTATGGAAATCTTCACTATTAGTAGAAAGTTGAATAACACGGAATGAATAAGGTTTACTTTGAACAGCAATATAAGAAATTGGGGACCAAAATTCACACTCTGACATCATCTTTCATATCAGAAAATATATACCGTACAACACCGTACACACGTATAACATCGTGTCATTAATGAGAGCTGTAGCTAGAACATTTTTATTCTAAGACCGCGAGTTGTAACGCGACAGTTGATGATGACACTGGATCGTAGAGGCTCGGCAGAGACTGTTGCCGGCAAAGTTGTCCCGACATGCATTATACGTATAAAGTAAGGTACAAAAGATGAAAGTCTTGTATGTTGATGTATGTGTTGTATGCATTCGAGCGCATTACGTTCTGTGACAGTTGAATCAAGTTGTTCAGCAAAGTTCATTAAAGTGGAATTAAGAACATTAAGTAACAGCTGTACTTCATCAAAAAATCTGTGTATAGTGAAGTTCTTAGATAATATGAATAAAAGGTAATTGTGTTGGCTTTAACATTTACTTCGATATTCCCACACCGATTCGAGGTGAAGAGGGGAAGAATCGCACCCCTTAATTCTTCCATCCTTACTATTAATATTGTACACTTTCTAGACGTAAGATACGGAAAGGGGACTCACGTTAAGCTCGATGTTCTTACAATGAGTTTCAGCTTCAGAAACATTGAATATATTGTATCTTTACTGAAATAGAGGAATGACGGCACCATTTTCGGCAAACGGCAGCCTCTGCCATTTTGTTTTCGCTCCCGACAAGTGCACTGTCATAAAGAATAACTCGCCTGAACTCCCATTCCCTCCGAATTGAAATTAAACCTTTAGAAAACTAGCCAGCTAGTTGTCATTGTACAAACGGCGCATAAGGACGGTTCCCTCCCCCATCAGAAATCACAAAATACGCGAAGCATTCGCCGGCTCTCATTTGAACCTGCGCATTGAAGCGGTCCTTCTCCAACCTCCTCGGATCAGCTGCTTCATAAACGTGAACTGCGCGGCGCAACGATCTGCACTGCACTCTGCCAACAGCCCTCGGCCCTTTGAGTTCAGAGCCCTCCGTCGCTATTGACCGTCGCGCCGCGCCCCCTTCACTTCCCCGCGCCGCGCCCTTTTATTCTCTTTCTGCCTTTTTCCTTTTTTCTCGTTCCGACATGAAACGAGGGACAGGAGAGGAACGGTACAGTTGTGTTCAGAAATCGACTGAGTGGGATTGTATGGCAGTAGAGTGTAGTAGCACCGCCGTTTTCAAACGCTCCGGTATAAAAAGCACAAAGAAGCACCATCGAAAGAATGTACCTGGCATGCTCGTTTGCAAAAGTCTACGCTCCGAACTCGGCTCGTCTGCGATGCCAAAGCAAACAAAGTCGCCATCACATCATTTGTCTGACTGCACGACCCACTCAGCTGTAAGACCTACGAATGCAATACTGCTTCGAAAATAGTTCACACCCACAAACATATTAAGCAACTTCTGCTTTTATAGTTTTAGCAATGAATGTCTTTGACTTTTATACCTTTAAGGAATACCAAAGAACTTACAGTGAATACGTTTACGTTCACGTCTACTTTAACTTCAAAATGTTTCTTAACGGCTTTTTTAAGAGTACTTGGACAGTAACTTTTGGTCACCTCCAGGAAGAATGAAAAGAGGAAGGCCTCGTAAAAATCTGAAATTGAGAAATAATTGAAGCCATGCGTGAAAGAAGAATGGACGACGACCTATGGGCGGGTAGAGAAGACTGGAAAACAGCAAAATAGAGGCAGCCACTGACAAGTGAAAACGCCGATTAAAGTAAGTACTGTTGTAAGAAATGATCAGTTAGTCCGATGGCAACAGTAACTTTGGTACTTTTCTAAAATTCAGAGATCACAGTGAAAATCTGATCTGCCCCCATATTTGTAAGTGAATTTCACTCCATTCTAACATGAAATTTAATGAAATTAGTGGTGCTAAAACAGCACGTACTTTCTCGCCCGTACTTTCATGCAAAATTACGCGAAAAGTACTCAAATTTTCGAAAAATTGTACAAGACTTTCTTTCAAAATCTATCTTTAAGGAACAGATTTCATTAAGGGAAAAATCTCTATCTTCATAACTGCAGTTGTAGGATAGCGCCGAAAAAAATTAAAATTTTTGCAGTTTTCAAAAAATCAGAATTTTCAACGAAAATAAGGCTTGCAAAATTCTTTTAAACTAAAATTTAATCAAAAACCATGGTGCAATTTTTTATTTTGAAAATATTCCAGGGGCTTCATGTAAAGTATCACCCAATATTAAAATATTTATTTCAAATTCTAGGCCTGCAACATCAGCCAGATCGATTGGGTAATGTCAATTTTGGAGAAGATCGGTTAAATGGTTTAGCCGTTAGCGTTGTTCACAGACAGACGGATAAACAGATAAACGGATAAACAGATAGATGTAATGCTGCGTGAAAAAACTGTGAGTTTTCGATAGAAAACTCTCATTACAGGGCCCTTGTAACTAAAAAGTGGATAAATCCAGTTACTAAATTTAGAAAAAAAATTCTCTAAGACGTGATGTAGCCAGAATCCATGTGTTATGGGTTCTTGATACCCAAAAATCGACTGACGGCAAAACGTCCATTCCCAAAAAACATTTATTAATTTTTGGGAATACTTTGCATGAAACCCTTGGAACATTTTCAAAATTTCCTCAAAAATGGCTCCAAATTTTTCCTTCAAAAGACACTTTTTGATTCAGCATTCCATTACTTTTTCTTGACTACGTACTAATACGTTATAAGATTACGTATACGAGAAAGTAAAAATTAGAAATTAGAAATGATAAATTAGATTTGTCCATTTCTCGTACCTGTTTCACTGAATTGAAATTGAATTTCTTAGTTTCCAGTTCACGGAGAATAAACACAAACTAGCTGAATCTGTGCAAAAGTTTCGCACACTTGTGCACGTAAAAGATACTGAAATACTATAATTTTTAAACACATATTCAATTTTTAAAGTTTAATGTTTTAATAATTTAAAGTTTTAAATAAATTTTTATCATGATCAGCTTTCATACAATCCTTTTTTATTATTTTCGCACATTATTTTGAAACAATATCAGTGACGCACCATCAAGGGGATCATTTGGATTCTCCCTCTCCTGCATGAGTGGGAATCGCAACAGAAACTGGTCTCGTGACCTCAACCGCCGAATGAGGAAAGATCTCCAGAAGGCAAGTACACAGTTAAAAATGTACTTTTCACGTAAGCAAATGCAAATATAGAGTATCGTTCTCTTAAACGATAAGCTTGGAATAAAAGTCTAAAAACCTCCCTTTGAAGATTAAGGTATAGGAAACCAAACCTGCGACCCGATGGGACACGAAAATATGGCTTTAAGGCTCTGAAACGCATCGTAATAGAGTTATGCACAACAGTGTGCCGCAGTGTGTTCCGGGTTGTATCTGCACGCTATATATTTTACTTAATTCAAGACTTTAGATATATCGTGAGATTAAAATAAAAAAACATTAAATGAGAGATAAGATTAAGATGACTGACTGAATGCACAGCAAAATTAAATCCATTCACAGATCCCTTCCTGATCACGTCCCATATGTGCTCGTCCAGGAGAACAACGGCACTGACGGGCAAATACAACTGCGACCTTTGTTGCGTCTGACTCAGACGGCGAACATGAGAGTCGAAAATTTGCAAGTTGGACGCCCTTGAAGTGTTTGCATTCTTAATTAGAGTTTTCACGTTCACACAGATAATTAATTAATTCCAGACTGAGAAAAAATTGGGGAGAGGGAATTTCAGTACGCGCCCTAATCCGTTCAAGAAAAATTACACTAAAAAATACAAAATGTTTTCATATGAAGTGCCGTCCGCTCAGGCTTTATGAAAATATTCCTTTATAAGGTGATGTGATCACTATGTGGAAATTGTTATGAATAGAGAAAAATTACCAAAGCTGGTTTTTGGGAGGGGGCATAGCTCCTCTTCGCCACTGCGCCTTGCATCACTCACGCGCTGAATGCCGGTTATCTGCGCGCCCTGCGAAGCTCGAAATAGCATCAAGGCGGCCGGCCGCGCCGCGCCGCGTCTCCCCGTCGGAGCATATCAGCGGGATTCCATTCCGTCGGCAGAAGGTCGAATGTCACGGTTGTGGCGGCGAGAATTTGGCGCCAGGTGCCAGAGCGCCGCAGAGCGCTCACCTCTGACCCCTCGGGCGGCGGCAAAGGAGGAGGCCGTGGGCGCGGCGCCGAGGCTCAGGCGGGGCGGGGAACGGGGCGGGTGATGCGAGACGAGGTGAAATGGTTTAGGGGGCGGGGCGAGGACGGAGACGGGGGAAGGCGGGGCGGGGAGAGGAAGGGAGGGTGAAGTGGAGCTGGAAGGGAAGGACGAAGCGGGGTCGGGAAGGGTAAGGGAGGGGGATTGAGAGGCGGGGCGGGGCAAAGAGAGACGAGGACGGGATGATGCTGGGGCAAGGTTAGGAAGCAACTGTACGATTGGAGGAACGGGGGTAACGAGGGAATGAGTCATGGCAGAGCGACGGGACGTGGCGGGCGGGAACGGGGCGAGGCGAGGAGGGGTGAGAACGTGGTGAGGAGAGCGGAGGACGGGAAGGTGCGGGGCAGGGCGGGGCGGGCATGGGGCGGGGCGGAAGAGGCGAAGAGCTGCGAGGGCAGTGCGAAGTAGCTCCCGCAATAGAGCGGCGAGAGAGGACAGGCAGTTGGCGCTGCGGTCGAGGGTAAAGGGAGGGGAGTTGCTAGGGATGTTGATGATGGACGTGGTAAACAAGGAGCTGCGTTTAGGGTGGGGAATGGAACTGCAAGTGAGGGTGAGTTTTGGTTGTAGGAGAGGACAGACGGGAGGACGTCTGTGCGAATCTTTCAACCATTTTATGAAAAGATCACAAACTAATACGTTTATTTTATTTGAGAAATGGTTAATATTAAATGAAATGTTAAAACTAAATGTATTAAAATGTTGAAACAATACTTATTTTAAAAAAATGAATAACACTTCTACGAGTTTAATCTTTTTGGAATGATATTAATCTTTTTAAAAAATTGTATGAGAAGGAGAAGGGTAATGCCGAAAGTTACCACTAAGAATAATCTCAATGCTAGCCGTGCGACTTCCGATTCAGACAGACTCAAGTCATAAGTAATTGTCTCCGTCGATCATGAAAGTAGACTGGCATTACAATGGAAGATGACGAGCCGACAAGCGAAGATAACGATGCACTGATGCCAAGCGTTGACAGGGATCAGGGGCTCGCTACATGTGACGATGGCTAGAAGAGGTGAGAAAAAAGAATGGTTTGTGATGCGGGTGACATTGAATGTAGACAGTACCTTCACCGAGCCATCAAAGTCGAAGATCGCAGCTTATCGTTATGGAGATAAGGACAAGTTCAGGTGTAATAACGCCAGACCAACTTCAACGTTCGCCTAGTTCAGCAACGAACATAAAATACGAAAACAGGAGAATAAATAACTTTTCATGAATAGAATTATGAAATACGATATCAAAGCAGGACATACAACAAACTTAGAAAATAATACAATATTTACATACATCATTACCAATCACATTTAACAACACAAAGTCATAAAACAACTGTACATATAAATTATTTCAAGATTGTTTACTGGTGGTAATAGCACGGCTCGCCCCACTATGTCTTGTCAGGCATTTCACAGCGCAGCTAGTGTCATGAAAAGAAAATATCCGGACCTACGTACGTTCGCTGTCGAAATTTGCAGGTTCGGTTTTCGCCAAATGACAAAAGGTATTTCAATTAAAAAAAGATGTATACAACAAAAGTAAACCGTAAACGTACTTTCTCGTACCATTGGTAAATTTTGCAGTTTTCGAAATTTAGAGAGTTCAACGAAAACGAAACCTGCGCCATTTTTATACGAGTATTTTGTTCTATTCGAAAAACAAAAATTGAAGCAGTTTTTGAGATTTTTTTTTGCCTGTATTTTTTGCAACGTTATCTAAGGTAGTGTCAATATCACGACCCCACAACACACGTAACAACAAATCGCCACTTAGCGCCGCAGCATTTCAATTATTTATCTTTACTACGTAAGTACAAAGTAGACGAGTAAAAGTGAAAATGTTTAATAAAATTAATGTATAATAGCTATGTATAATGTTCAATCTTCCAGATTGAACGTTGCAATTGTAGAGAGACGACGCTTTTGGTAAACAAGAGAAAACCATTTTGTTGATGTTATCCGTCAGTAGTTCTTACGTAATAGGTGGAATTCACACAATCTCCCACAGTTTGTAAATAAACAGTAGATGGCTCAACATTAGTCTGCAACACATTACAGAAACCTGTGAATATGACTTATGGCAGCACATTCGTACAATAATAAACGTTTTCAGAAGCAGCTCAGAAGAGAAATATAGCTTCTATTATATTGTAAATAATTATATGAAAGTTTATTTACAACAAACTAAAAATAATCTTGAATAAAATACCTAAACAAGTATAATTGTACTTTTAATATGTACTACATAGACGTCCTTGTAGCTTGTAAAACACTTATCTAATATTAATATCTATCATTAATTTGCAAGCTGCGAACAGAAAGAATAACAAGAAGACCTGTTTTATCTATTTAGCTTCTCATTTATGTAACTGTTTATGGCAATTATTGAAGTTTTAGAATGAATATTATTGAATAAATTTCATATTTCATTTATTTTTCTTAACTGTACTCTGCAAGAAAAAGAAGAAAGGATCATATGGCACTCAGAATTATAAAGCAATGTTTCTCCAGCAGCGATGACTTGCACTTACAGAGTGAAAGTAATATCATACTACTTATATAAGCTTTACAGGTTCATACAAGGACCACTTGTCTCGGATTACTGATTATCGTACCGTGATTTTTGTTTTTTGTAAGAAATCTGGAGGTTGCCGGTTATTTTGTCGCCCCGCGAATTCGAACTCAGGGCTCTGTCAGTAAGTTCTAGACTTCAAAATTTAAAAAAGATACAATGTACCGAGGATGTGTTCAGTATTCATGCACATTTTCTACACGACTGTAATGGCAGATTTTTCGCGAACGATAGTACGACTCTGAATATGCATGACAGAATCATGAAGATACGATGAGAATGTTTTACAACCCGGTGTCGCCGTCTTTGAGTTTCCCTCCGAGGTCGAAGCCAAACCCTGTCCTCGGGAAGCGAGAGCGTCGCGTGAAGTCGAATGCAGCGAGGTCGGGGCGAGAGCATGTCGAACAGTGGGCTGCACGCGTCTATCTCACGCTCCATCGCGTCGTCGCGCCCTCGCGTGCCTCAAGCCGCTCCGTCGGCGCCGGTGGGCGCGCCACGATTTTTTTGACACACACCTTAAGCATATACGCGTAAATCGAAGCCGCGTGGACGCGATCGCGTTGTGTAGATGGCGGAGATTCAAGAAAGTGTAACGTGTAACTACTATTACTGCTAGATTTATGTCTTTCAGTACGTAGTAAGGTTTAAAAAATGTCCTTGAAATGTGTGTTAGATCTAAGTCCATAAAATGCAACTGTGTGTGCAAAAAGGTTTTAATGAAACAAGTTTGAAACATATTCGTAAATCAAGAGAATGTGGAATGCGCTATGTTCATGATGGTAATTCAGAAAGATGTACGGTAACGCAAAACAACTACCACCAGCGTTTACGTTTTTAACAGTTAAGTTCAAAAACGTCTGTAAAATGTATGGTAAATGCAAGTCCAAAAAGTGCAAGTGTGTACAAAATAGTTATTAATACAAGAAGTTTGATGTAGGCTTCATAATGGAACAAGAACGTTTTTTCTCGGCAGTCTGGTCTCTTTGACTGGTCATTGACTGGCCAATGTCTACGGCAATCATGTAATGAACCAAGCTGTGATTTTCACTATTGCGCAGGTACTGACACAATAATTTCAAACTGTACTGAATGTTTTTCTACTCCTTCACGTAATTTAGCTAGGAAAACGAGTTACACTCTTACGTTTTTAAGAGGCACATAACAGAAGAAAGGGCGGCACATTGAAAGCGCTAATAAAACAGTGTTTTACATTATTTCTGTTGACGCTATAGCTCAGTTTGAGACCTGACCAACACCCGAAAACTCGCATTACTGCTAGAGTATTTCTAAGGAAAATGGGTGAGAAAATCTGAAAGACTGAGATATAACACTGAATGTATGATCTTTCCCGAGATCTTGAATTAATAACGAATCGAATTAGATATTTCGCAGCCTTGTAGGTACCATGTTTCTCTCACAACTTTATTCATGACCTAAAAGATACTTATAAACGTACATTATACTGGACGTACTCTATGGCGAGAAAATAAATGTAGCTTCAAAAATACTGGTGTCCGTGGGCGAGGGCCGGGCGCCGCGGCACGGGGGCGGCGCGGCGGCGGCTGCTTGAACCCGGTCCAGCGCCGTCGCCGTCGCCGCATGTTTTATTCACAATCGATCTCGTGGCCCGTTGCCGCCGCCACCGCCGCCGTCGGGGCCGTTGCTAGGCGACGCTAGGCCGCGGGGAGAAAGCGCCGGAGCCCGCGGCGCCGGGGGAGGGGGGCGAGCCGCATTGCCGTGCGGGGAAGCCCCGATCGAGCCCCGGTGGACGAGTGAAGCGGGGGAGGGGGAAAGGGGAGGAGGGGGGCGGTTCCCCACTCACGTGGAGCGTGTGCACCTTCCTGATGCCGCAGTGCACGCGGCTCGCGGGAGGGCTACCACAAGCGCGGAACGCGTGACCCGCACGCGCTGGGGGGACGGACCTTCAACGCGAGAGGTGCAGTCACTGCAGTGCCTCTGATCGGGAGGTCCTGGGGTTCGAGTCCCCACGGTGGCAGGATTTTCGACACTAGCTTGTCAGCTACATCGAATTCAGTTGCTGTCTGCAGGAGAACTCTAGGGGCCAGCTGCTGTGATCGGTAATTTTCCGTGATTTCTCCGATCAATACCAGGAGAATGCTGAAGCAGTAGCCTAAAAAAACAAGTCACGGACTTCGCGCGATCTTTCCTCGCCATTCCTTGTCCTATCGTCACCTCTTACACACACACACACACACACACACACACACTCTAACATGCACTATACTACCACACATGGCGAGAGACCAGTCAGGAGCTTTGAGCTCGTCCCGGCTGGAGTGGTAACCCGCTGGTGGGAGATGCCTGTTTAGGTAAAATCCCGCTAGCTGACGGTAGGTCGACGCCGGATCTCGCTATCCAGCGTGAAAAGATCACCGCCACCTTCCGAGCAAAAACATGCACTACACTAACGGAACTAATAATCTTAACAGTTGAAGCGTAATCACTAGTAATCAATCAATTATAAACGGAAGGAAGAGTATTCTATCCCTCGGCGATTTCTTCGCATGTTATGTAACGACCAGGCCGGCTCGGTGGGCGTGGGACGTATGCGCCCAAGACCGTGGACATCAGGACTAGGCTGTCGAGGTCCGTGTACACACGGATGGTTTTAATTTGTGTTCGTGGCATTGAGCATTCGCAGCCCTCGTGTGTCACTTCTAAATTTTAGTCCTTTCCTACGCCTTGGTCTTACTGGTAATTCATGTGCAATATGCATAATTATGTGCGCGCGAAGGTGCTGACTCTCTAATCTCTATATACACAATCACCGAGACTGGTCCAAAGGCTCCTCTACATCCTTCGGTTCCAGGAGTTATGTCGACTTGTTTGGGTAGAGCGATCCAAGAAGAAGTGGGATACTTGGAACCCTGTAGGTTCCTCAAATTGCCTACAGCCGAAAGGCGGTCGAGAGAAATAAAAGACCTTCCACTACAAAGAAAGGGAATACAAAGAAATGGAATAACTACGTAGCTCGCACCGTGCAAACTTTATGCCGTCACGCCATGGACCGTGTTACATCATGTAGTGTTACATCAGTTAGTCCCAGCATTGTGCGTGGGCAATATTTTAATATTTCTAAGTTTATTATCAAACAGAGATTCCTAGTTCCTTGCGATTAAATTGCACTTAAAGGAAATAATAATACCCATTTTACTACTCTGAATGACGTTGATTCTGTCTTTTACCTTTATACAAATAGGAAATTACCAACACAATTACACTCATTTGTTTAAGTTCTCTGTTTACTTGCATTAATTGTTTTCGTTTATCTCATTTGCAAAAAACTATAATTTCAATCTAATCCTACAGTACTTTTTCAACCACGTAACAAAGTTTTTCATTATAAATAAGATTTCAATGAGATTTATTTTTTAAAGAAATTTTGTTGCAAAACTTCACCAAAACATTGATCCAGTTAATTGGACATTGTAATGCTCGAGGACCAGCCTTCGAATCCTTACAGCGAGTGCAGGGCATTATAACAGATCTTGACGAATCTTCGAGTTATTCCCTCATCCTTGGCTGGATCATCAAATTGCACGCTCATGATGGAGCGATGGATATATTCTTCCTATCAGGTGTTCCCGTTAAGAGAAGCCAACGAGTCCTGTACTGCTCACAGTTAAATGGACTGTGTTTACATTCTATCATATCGAAACATATTCATAACTATATTTTCTTGAGATTTAATGCTGGTAAAAATCGGTATGTTTTAGATACACTATAGAATATTTATAATATTTGCACTCATAATAAACATAATGCATGTAAAAAATTAATACAATATAAAGAGGTTATTACTCAAATATAAATCTTTTTGATCCAAGTGTATTTGCCAAAAGATAAACAAAAAAAATTTCAAAGAATACTCCTACGTAGTCCGAAACAGGGATCTTCAACTTGTGTTCCGCGGAACCCTAGGGTTTCCTAGAAGGTTGACCAGTGATTACTATTTGCTCAGCCAAAACATGTGAAATGGAAATCAATCTATAAAAGGAATTTTTCATGTGGAAACAGGTAGTGGACTGTCTTACTAAAATGTTAGATTAACATTTAAGTAAAAATTACAAAATTAATATAAATTTGATACAAAAAAATCAGTTGATTGTAAAAACATGTAAGATTTAATCAAAACTATTTTATCTCGTTACATGAGGTTCCTTCAAGAAAACTATGAACTCGACGGGTTCCTACAGATGTAAAATGTTCAAGTCCCCTGATCTACACTGAAACACACGAATAAATATTTTCCAACGCTTTATTTTCATTTTGATGTGAATATACTGAATGAGGAAATGCGAGGTGGTTTCTGGTTAGAATAAGTAAGCAGTATCCAGCCAAGCAGCTGAGTTCCCGGTATTTCGACGTCAGAGCGCGTGTGAAAGCGTAAACCCCCGGCGAAGAAAGCCCCGCGGCTGCACGAGGAAGTGGAGGAGTCGGGGATTCCCGGCGGCCTCAATGCGAGAGTCACATTGGACGCCTGCCGCGCGCTTATCGTTCAAGTTACTCCACTAGGATTTGCACGTCTCAAGATTTTACTGTCTTACTAAATGTCGGAAAATCTGATGAAATCCAGTAATAAGAGTAGAGACATCTACAATAAAATATAATATGATATAATATAATAGTATCTATTCATTATTAATATTCTATTGTACCAGTAATCTGTAAATAGATTAGTCTGAATATGACCATTATATATATAATTTATATAATAAATAATATTGTATATAAATAATACATAATAATCGTGTTTAATTGATATTGTCAGGCCGCGAGCAGCGAAAGCGCTGCATGACCTTGGTCGGGGGAACGTCACATTCAAATTATCCCTTAAATACAACTCGCAAAAAGAATTAAAATTACTGAAAAAAAAGGTTTCTCTAATATATGAAAAAATGTGCACCATTGGATCCATCTTTTACGCTCGTCATGATAGACTAAACTAGTGGTAACTGTAAAATTTTGTAGTTCTAGGAAGACGTCGAAAAAAATTAAACTTTTGCAGTTTTCAAAAATTCAGAGTTAACAGTGAAAATAGGACCTATGTGAGGAGGTCACTGTATTTTAGACAAGATTCAAAGAATTATCTTTTGGAGACGAGGGTTAACACAATGTCTCCAGAACACACAATGTATATTTATAGTCACAAACAATTAATTGATAGCATTTTTCTACAATAAAATCTGAATGTCTACAGCGAAGGAAGCATTAGTTCACATCTTTTGGGAATTAAAAGTTTGGAAAGCATTTCTATCAATTCAATGCAGAAACATGCTAAAAAGTGCTCGTCGTATTCACAAAGTCCTCGTTTAAAAGAATCCAATTAAAGGAGCCCAAAGGTTTACTGGAGCGAAGTTGGAGAACCGGCTAGTAAATACGGTTCGCCAAATAGCACAGCGGGTAAGATTCTCTTGAATCCCTCTTTTGGCCAACTGCCACTCAGAGAAGAACAAACCTTGTGAGAGGATTCCAAGAGGAATGTCATTCGAAAGGTACACACAGAAGGAAGAATTGCCGCAATGTCGCTTTGGAGTAGTCTATTTGGAAGTAATTTGTCCCCACTTTTCTAAGAATATTTCAGGTATCTACAAGTAGAACTGGAAATTAGAAGTCATCTCCAAAAGGATTTGCTAAATCAAGAAAAATAATACGGTACAAGACCTTTCATATCATTTTCAAAATTGCCTGTTTTCCGTGTATTCTTCGATCAACACCGAGCGAATGCCGAGGCATACCATAACAAACGGGCCATGATCGGATGATCGGAGCGTGCATGATCTTTTCTTTCTCCTGAACTATACTCACTTTTACACTTACATGGACTACTCTTGTTCACACGCCAAGACTAACAAACCAGACGGGAGCTTAGAGTTAGTCCCGGCAGGGGCAGTGCCTCGATGGTGTATGATACCTTTTTGGAGAAAATCCTGCCGACCGATGTGCATTTCGGCGCCGGATCTTGTCACACAGCGGGGTTCATCGCCACCTCCCGCGATAAAATATATTCACTTAGGGACCTAATGATCTTAGCAGTTGTCGCACTCGGAAAAAACGAATCAATCAATCGAAATTGACCGATTAAAAAGTGTTTAAAACATTATTCCACTTCGCATTTCTAAATTCAAGTTTTAAGAAACTGGCATAGATTTCGTATGTTATTAAACACAAGTGTCCTAATAATCCGTACCCCACTATGATCAACAATAATGAATTTCGTAATGCAGGTTCGTTATTATTTTCGAACTAATGCATGGTCACTTATTAATTAATATCAACATCAATACATCATCTTAGGCAGGACGTGAGTCAGTTACGCAGAAAGAAAAGTCAAATTTCAAGGAAAAGTTTGATTCATTGGCATTTTTACAAAGCATATTAAATGTTGTACGATGTTCACATTGTAACATTAAAAGCAGTAAGCAGTACATGCAAATAAAAATAATATTTAAAACAGAAAATACTTAAGTTGATCAAAATAATTTTCACCAAAATAATTATGTACATTTAAAGTACCACATAAGTTTGAATAATGATGCCATTAGTTAACACATTCCTCCTCCACGTAGATGTGTTAACATTTCACATAAATTGCTGCTAAATACGTGTACTACTAGCTGTTGTACTATATTACTTTTTCAGTTTTAAGTCTGCCGGTAAAAGAGAATGTAACTTGCATCCGGCCGTCGCCTTCTAGATTCCTCGTAATTCGCGCATGTCTGTTTATAGGTTAGGATGGAATAATGGAAGAAGATGACGTAAATTTGTTGATTTAGTACTATTGTTTTGAAAGAACACGTCGGAACACGTAATTTATAAATGCCGATCATTGCCGAATATTATCAGCCTTAATATGTTCTCTTCCGAACAATGAATATTAATTCATGTATAATGGGTATTAATAACGTTATTTGTTCCTCCCGAAGTTAATTATAAACCACAGCATCTTACTCAACATTCAAGCATGCATAAGATGTGGAGATATAGGAAGCGGTACCTGATGTAAACAGGCATCAGAGCTACCAACACCAATAGCAAAAGTGAACAAGTAATTCTTATTTTTAATATATTACTTAGTAAATTACCTTACCTTTTTCTCTTAAACTTGAAAGTTGCCGTATATTTGTGTGAATTCACTTCGCCATCATGACAAATAGAGAACATGCACATGCACATCACTGTCTGGATATTTCCAAATGTACGATCCTTTTCTTTACGCCATTTTATGCAAACACACCAAGCAAAGTTTTAGAAGAGCATGCAGTATTATTATTGAAACTAACATGTTAATCGTAACAACTAACAGTATTTCAACAATATTCTCTTCATTGTCACATAGTAAAACACTTCATTGTCACATTCAAAAATACATTACAGTATTATATTTAAGAAGAGTCATATTTCGACATTTTTGGAGAATACTTCAAATGTTTTCATTGTTGGAGCTAGGTTATCAATCTAAAGAAATACCATATACCAGTCACACCAGTGATGTGACAATCGTGTTTGGGAGAGAAAATAACATTTTATGAAGTTATTACGTTAAAATTGTTAATTACTACAATATCTGTACTGTTTATGCGTTTCTGCTTTAAATGTGATTCATACACAGTGTAACATGCGTATTTATTTCAAAATAAGATTACAAATTACAACAAATTAAAAGCAATTCTATTCAATAGGAAACAGATGTGGACAAAAATTAGGAAAAAAATAGTTTTTAAGTTTAGAGGCTTATATGTTTTATGTTTATGTTACCATTAAAATAATGCTGGCTTGTTTCAAGAATCATTATTTTTTCAGGGATTATCACTTATTAGCAGCACCGGAACATTTTGACATAGGTAAATTCTTATCTTTTCACCATTCAATAATTTTGGATTTTCAAGGTAATGGTCATTAAGATTATTCATAATATCATTAGAACATATTAAACAACGACTACATTGCATTTAATAGCGAAACTAAATTTAGAAACTGATATTACGTCTCAAAAATGTGAACTTATTTCACTATTAATTGTGAATTTTCAAATAAAATTGGGTAATTAGCTTGACTTTCAAGGCTAATATATTTCATCCTATTGATTGTATGATAAACTGTACTGTAGATATGTGCAGAAATATTGACATCAATTTTACACTTTTATACACATTGATGATACAGAAATATACCACATCAAGTATAAAGGATTAATATTTTTTTAAATGAAAATGTATTAAAAATATTTATTTCACATCTTAATTTGAAGATGTAAGTACAATTAACGAACAGACAAAATATTATAAGCATTCAAAGTGCCAATTGGAATAATCTCACTCTGATTGGATAATGTCAAACTAAATATCTGTGCATAGTAAAGGTCTGTGTCTTCTCCAGACATAAAGGAAAGTATATATTTTTTGACATAACCTCTAAGGCAGAATCTTGTTGGATGCCTTTTAATCATAAGAATTTTTGGCATTTCATTGTGGAGATCCTCTAAGAAAAGGAGTAGGCTAGATCTATGCTACATGGACGCTATTTATGTATACACAGACTATTGTCAAGACTGTTACTTATTAAATTCAAAAATAATATTAGATTCGAAAGCATTACTAAATATACTACTGGCACGCATTGCATAGAACAGAATCTAGATTGGGCATGGTAGTACAAAGATAACATATTCTTGCATTATAGTTAACGCAGTAGTAACCAACCACTGAGCAAGCTCTACTTACTCTATTAGATCTGTTTTTGAGAATAATTTGTTTACGTATTTTTTACATTCTTACACTCTACTTATGTAGCAAAGAGAAAGTGAGACAATACTGAGGAAAAAAAATCACGTGCTGAAATTTTTCGACAGAAAAACTCGTACAGAGGGGACATGATACGAAAAGAAAATGGATAAATCTTATTCCTACAGGCTTAAATTACTTCCTCTGTTTTCACGTTTACTCAGAAAGAAGTTTTGTGAGTCCTTAGCATTGGCCGACAGCCATCGTCTGCTGTTGAGAATTTCTATAACAGCAAAAATTTAACATTGTCAAACTACAATATTGTTGATAGAGTTTTTACTTAATGGAATTTCTTCTTCAAAATTAGACTTTTAAATAAAGTTATGAACACATAATACTCTTTGCATGGACATTTATTTAAAGTAGTTTTGAGAAATTTATCCGTCTTCGAAATTGCAATTCGAATTCCCCGTCCTTCTTTTACTGAAAGAATCTCGACAGATATCGTTGCAGTTCGACAATGACAAAGCCCGGGCGTTGTCATTGTCGATTTTTTAAAAAAAATTATTTCTTGTTTGGCATTTCTGCCTTTCAAGGGCGTTTACATACGATTTCAAAAACATACGTTTTAGGATGAACCATCCTCAGGTCTGTCAATACACTTCTGTATAAGTTTGTTAGATAAAAAATGAGTGTTAATCAATCGTTAGTATTGGTGTGTGTGTGTGTGTGTGTGTGTGTGAGTGTCACAAAGAGAGAAGGAGAGAGAGAGAAAGAGCAAGAGATTATATATTGAGATAGGTAGGCTTGAAAATGCCTTTAGGGTAGTGCGAGTGAATTCTCTGAGGTTGGCAGTAATTTTTACCTAGATGGTAAGTTGCTGTGGCTGGGGATTCTGGTAATAACTCATGGAAGTTTTTTGAAAATTTTGATTATAAAGCCTTAAATAAATTCTATTTTTAATTCGAATTCATTGTCCAATTGCAACGATATCTGGCGTGCCCCTATAACACAGCAGTTTGAAAATCGGAGACTCACTCATTGTTGTATCGTGAAGTATCTCTCCGTGTGTAGGTTGTGACTTGATTTTGAAAACAAATCCTACATAATTTGTTGAATTTATGACAGCGATATTTGCTTTAAAGTAATTAAATTCGTACAAATTTTTCTTTTGTGTTCCAGATATAACACTTCATTGATAAAAGACAATAGATTTGTGACCTTATTTTTATGCATTATTATAAGGCAAATGCTTTGGAGGGTTTTCAGCTCTGGATGTTTAATTTATCTATATATATATTATATATATATATATATATATATATAATATATATATAAATTTTACTTTAGAAACGGGCATTTTGGGCCTAATGGGCTTTTTCAAGTAATCGCGAAGAGTTTAGTGCGGCAGAAATTGCCATATTATAATATTAGTAACCGTTCGCAGTAGTGAAAGAAAGAATGTGGTCTTGCAGGACCACTAGTTTTGAAAATATTTGTGATTTCAATTCAATCGACCTTTCGCCTTTCTGTAGATTACCGTTCGACCAAAAAACTTTAGTGGCTGACATTTGGGACTAAAGGACGCCTCTGGCGTTTCTACGGAAACTGATACAGCGTATGAACGCATCGAGACATGTCGCTGTCCTTGCCAGTGACGAACTAGAAACAAACGCCCACCCATGAAGTTACAGTCCCCCGTCGCTTCGCGTTCTCGCCTTCCGCTGCGCTCCCTGTTCTTGTTTGTATTTGGTGCTAACTAAATCTGTTAAAAAAAGAGATTACCGTCCTGAAGTGGCTCAGTACAACAACTGTTGCGGTTGCAACAGTCTCTGAAAGGTAGATCCTAAGAATCGAGACCAGATGATGGCAAAGTTTTGATACTAGCTTAACAGGGAAGTCGCGTTCAACCGCGTTCAGGAGAATTCTACGGGCCAGCCGCACTGATTGGTCGATTTTCCGTGGTTTCTCCCACCAATACGACGTGTGTGCAGGTGCAATACCGCAACAAATGAACCACGAACCGCGCTGCGATCTTCCCTTCATCATCCTTGACCTCAACTCTATCCTTAGACGCGCACTTATCTCATTTTCATGCACTACATTTGTACACATGTCAGGAGAATAGTCGCGAGCATAAATTTTGTTACAGCGGGAAGTCCTGGCATGCCGACTTGTAGTTCGACAGCCGAATCTCACGCTCCAGTTGGAGAAGAGTATCGTAACTATTATATATAACGGGGCAAATGGCCGTAGTATGGAAACAGAAATAATCATCATAGTGCGAATAACGAATTTTATCTTGGGTGCCCGTAAATATTTTAAAACTGTAATTAACGTTAAGAAAAATGAAACATGATCAGAAACATAAAAGTGAATTTGTTGATTATCATAACAATAAACGTACTTTAATTGATTTTTCTAATCACAACCTAATCTTATCCCAAGGGTAAACTTCTGAGCTGCTTTCACTGTTGCTCTCTTGTGTCAAAGTGTCAATTGAATGAAGGGGGAGATTTCATTATGTGTCTTCAATGTTACTAAGTCTCTCTGGAGGCAACTACATTGACATCACAGATCTACGGCAACCCGCGAAAGTACGATGAGCTGGTGTAGCCCAAGATTCCACGATTCGCGCACATAAATTCAAATAATTGGAAGTTAAGAAAACCGAGCTTACAATCAGCCATGGCGAAACAAAAACAATTAATAAAGTTATAAACAAAGAAACTCACTCATTACGACAAAAAACGTACAAACACGGTACATCTGCTCTTCGACCTTCCATCCTCGACATTACGTAGTTAATGAGCACCTGAGAGCGTCCGCCCTTCCTCCTCCCACCCGAGCACCCCGTTCTACCGCCCGTGCTGCGCGCAGGCCGTGGACGCTAGCCGAAGTCGGCGATTCGTGCTCCTCAACTTTTAATAAACAAAGGCGCTCGCTCCCCGGCGCGGGCGGCCGGGCGCCTAAGCTCCGTTTCGTGATAGGGTGATTACGGGGCTCGAGCGAGGCGGCGCGGCGCACGGAATCAATCACGAGACGCAACGAGACGCTCGGCGCCCGCAAATAAGGCCGGTGCATGGAGCTTCGTACACCACGACGCCATTTTCATCTCTCAGTTTATCGGTCTGGGTGCCAATATATCCGAATACAATACGAAATACGTGTTCACATGTTACACAAATGACCACTGATGGTTCATTTTTCTAGTCACTCTCGTTTGCACAACTCGTTTTAACGGGCTCAAAACGTCTCAATATAATACTCGCTTCGAATGTGACTGAAGACTCAGAAAGCATAACTTCCTTAAGTTTTAATACTTGTTTTTAATTAGAGTATTACTATTTTATAATTTGTTTCTGTCAATTTTAGAATAGTCTTTAATTAAAAAATAAACGAAATATTGAGGAATTAATTTTCTTTGTAGGTACATATTCCATATCGTATATGAAATAATTCCAGTAGTTGACGACATTAGATTGTTACCTCGCTGAATCATTTAATACGTATTGTTTTTGGCATATTTGTTGTTTTAATGGTTTTAGATTAGTTTAATAATGCATTTCTTTGTGAATTACGCCGATAAAGCGCCGTTCACGGTATGAAAATGACCCACGATTGTAGTTTGAAATGAAGCGAATCGTGGCGAGCGCGCTTGCTTGGTTGCGTTGTGCGCGGCGTGGGCGGGCGCCTCGGCCTGTTGCAGCAGCGCGCGCCGCGGCCTTCGATCGAGCAGGCGATGTCACCGTTAGGCCGCGTTGCGCCGAGCGGCTGGCTACGGCATACACTCACGATGTGTAGGCGGTGCACAGGGAAAGTGATGCTTCTGAGAAACTGTGTTTTCAGATAAGTGAAGAAATATTGTTAGAAAATTGTCTATTTTTACTCCTTCAAAATTCATTAGTATAGATTATAAGTACCGCATAAAGGAAAAATTAATTAAGTAAGTGTTAGAGTAAGAACAGTTAGAAAAAGAGAAAGAGGTAGACCTGGAATGAAAATTTTAGAACAACTTTAAACCAGTTACACTTCAAAAACTACGCAGAAATGAAGAGAACAGAATGTAATGGCGGCAGAGACAAGGCACTTTTTTGCCTTTAGGATGATGATAGAGCAAAACATTTGGTTGCCACGACTTGAACAGCTGCACTAGGCTTCCTCTTGCAAAAAAGACAATTTTTGAGATGCGTCACTTCTCTTATGCACTGACGATTTGTGGTAAATACGGCGAGAAGGATGGGAGTGATAGCTTGGGCATGCTCAGTTGAACTAACCCCGAATTAATCGCGTTATGTCTTTCGAATTCACGTTTTGCGAAAAAGTCTCTGTCGTCAATCAATTTCATCATCAATGAATTAACGAATAATCTTGAAATTGAAATTCAAGAAACCAAGTTGTTTCTTTCGTTGTATGGGAATGAGATTTCGAAAGTTTCCGATTTACATTGGAATTCGTGGAATCGATGAATTCGATACTTAATAGTATAAATAATAATATTACATATAATAATTATTTTTAGTAACTTTTATTCTCTTTAAAATTGATTTGAATCATTTTTCTACACGACTTAAGGTTAAAGAAACTATAAAGAAAAAAACGAAACAAGTCAGAAAAAATACCGGTTTTTCGGGCCTCTCGGAGTTAGCAGAGGGCCTGAGAGATCCCAAAACTTGCGGTTTTAACTAGTGCCTAGGGTAATACAACACACTCAAAGAAAAAAGTTGTATTATCTTTTTCCAGGTAAAATGTACACACCGACTGGACTATCTAGCTAGTGTCGAAAACTCTCTGCCCTCAGAACGCGAATCGTAGAAAAGTAGGAGCTCCCGGCGAGAAACGCTGCAGCGCATACACAGAGGTGGAGAGTGAATGAGAGTCCCTAGATACAGAGAGTAGCGCCGCCGCCATTTAATATCCCCTCACCCGACAAACCCCGGCAGGCAACAATCAGGAGCTGAAAGAAAATTATAACAATTGGTGAACGTTATGGAGATATTCAAGAATATTAATATAGGTTTGAGATAAATTCATGGTTCTCAACACACAGATACCACACAGTTCCAGTTCTGTTCACAACTGGATATACAACGGCGGGATGGGTGTAACAATGGAATACGCTATTCTCGGTATATTGGGACTCCGACACAATCCCATGGATCCCACAAACGAAACTATCAAATACCTTGGTCTAAATTCGACACCAGACTAAATTGGAAAACCCACATAACCGAAAGATAAAACTCACTAAAATAAAGTTAATCCAACTAAAGCTCTTACTCAATAATAAAAGCAAACTTCATTAAACAATGCAATAGCCTTATATAAACAATAATTAGACCGCTCATGCTCTATGCGTGCCCAATATGATAAATGCCTCACCAACAAACATAAGAAGGATTCAAGTGATGCAAAACAAATTCCTCCGAATAGCAACAAATGCTCCCTGGTTCATATCAAATACACAACTCCACAAAGAATTGAATCTACCACCTATACCCATCACATAGCCCACCTCTCTAATAATTTCTTTTCAAATATAAACTCAATACCCCAAGCCGCCCACTATAACCTCGCATCAGTCAATTATTTCCCAACCGTATTAAAAACAGATTCCCACTAGAAGCATTTTTAAATATTTTCTCCACACAGTAGCTAAAATAGTAGGTGCTAGAGTCCCCTACATCAAATAGTAGTTACTTTAGTACATAAGTTAGAATAAGAATAGTTATAAGCCAACAAAATGCATATGAAAAAGTAATTAATTACTGAACTATGTAAATTTTCAACAATAAGTAAATAAATTTTAAAAAAATATTGGGACTCGAGTGTGAATGAAGTGCGAGCGCTGCCTCGCCGTGAAGTGCTGCCGCGCAGGTCGACGGCCGCTGAGTGAAAGGCTCTCGCAGATCGAGGGCGCTGAGCCCGCGCTGAGCCCACTCGCGCCCTTGGCCGCATGCACTGGCCCCGCCTGAGATTCGTCGACCCCGACCCCGCGCGGCGCGGCGCGGCGCGACGCCACGTTCGCTTCTGCTGCGCGTTGGGAACAAGTCCAAATTTCTCCGGCTCCTCTAATCTTCGCTTTTCACCCAATACTTCTTCTTCTATGTAGGTGGACCTGTTGTTCTTCACACACACCTTCATGATGATCGGGAGAGTCGATGCTCAGTTTTCGATCCATCTTTTCTTCGGTCTTCCTGGATCCTTCTTACCTGAAGGTCTTAAATCTCTTGCTAGTCTGATCAGTCCTACTGTTGGGAAAAGTGTTCATCCCAGTCTTTTCTTCTCGTTCTTATGAATTTAACGATGTCCGTCACGCCACATCATTCCTTATATCTTCACTATTTATTCTATCCCATCTTGTTTTTCCTGTTATTGCTCTTAAAGTAGTCATCTCTGATGTTCTTAGTAGAGCTTCAGTTCTTCTAGTATCGGCACGAATCTCACCCAGTACACTAATATTAAATTGAGGAACCATTTGTTGAGTATGAACTATGCCGGCCCTGTTGCATAGGAGCTAGGGGCAGAAACGCCCAAACACGCGGTCACTAACGCTGTGGGTTAAGACGTGGATGATTTCATTGGCAAATGGATACTTCCGGTCGCTCATGAATCATATCTAAACTATGAACCTAACCTAACCGATTGACCTTATCGGCAACTACAACGAGAAGCAGTGAAGTGCTTAGTGAAGATCTTATGCGCTTTGAAGAACTGGCTTTCTAATCCCGTAAAACGATACACGCTCGGAGATGGCCCCGCGGCCTTTTCGGTAACACTGTTAGGTACGTGCTCTTAGGCATCAACTGACGGCAGCCGAAAGGGAGTCAGCAAACTGAGAGAACTCCCAACTATAGAGATAAAGGGAACGCTATTAAAGAGAGCTTCCTAGATGCAATCATGTGAAGGAATCGTCGAATGCCAGTTTAGATACACACTACTCACAAAACATATTGTCGTTGAAGAAACAATACCCCGTTACTGACTTTCTGGCAGTTTTTTTTTCGATTCCTGATGCCAACGGCATAGCTCTTTCCAATTGATTGTGTCGGAAATGTAATATAACTCATAATAAGTGTTAAATTACCATACTATTAAATGGTACCCGTAATGTCAGGTATGCCAAAAATGCCAAGATATCAGGGGTATCAAAGTTGTCAGTTATGCGGTATTGTTTCGTCAACGACGATATAATATTTCTTCTCTCGCTAAACAGTGAATTCTTTCTCAAAAGAATCGCTGACGTCCATGTTCTCCTGCAACGTTTTGTACAACGATGCAACCGTGACAATTAGCCACAAAACGTAGAAGAACACTCGGACATGCTTAAGTTTTATAATGAGAATAAGCTGCAATGCTACACTTTGCAGAGAGATTAAACAAATACAAAATTTAATTTGAATTAGGACAACCTCTTTTCGCAATCTGAATTCTCCGGCGTTCCAAATACGGATCATATTTTTAATTCGCGAAACTAATTAGAGTGCGGCTCGTTTATTCGTAGTCAATTGATCATTAGTGGGTCTATGTTATTCGAGCATTTTACGGACATGCTTGTTCTCTCCGTAGCGAGAATTACTCTGAATTACAAATAACTAAATGGAATATGTCACAATTTCGCGAAGGTTAAAATGTATAATGCTACAAATATAAACTAATTTTTCGTAAATTATTCTGCGCAATCAAATTGTCTCTGCAGTTAAAAAGGGTCTGAATATTTACTGAAAATAAAATACTGAAATTAATAATATTTGAAGCGGCGATGCCGCAGAAAGGAGGTCTCTAGGCGATCATATGGTAACACCGGAGTGGATCAAGGTCGCCTTTGAATAACAGTTATTAGCTCAACCGTTCTGGATTGAGCATAGATCAACTAATTCGATGAGTTTTTCTGCGTGTAATTACTAGCGAATGAAAGTTGTTTGGCTTTATCTTTTACACCTTACAGTGTACGCCGAGAGCAAATGATACTTTCTCGTATACGTACGTTTGTAACTAATATAGAAAAAGTTATCTAATGCTGTGCAAAATCGATTTCCAGATGTCAACAGAAATACTGATATTGTGATTCCCTGATACTGAAAAGATGATTTGTACTTGTTTTACTTCGTAAGAAGAAAAAGTATTGAATCGTGCACCGAAAATTGGCTATTTTTTGACAGAAAAACTCATATTGCTGAGCCTGCTAAGGAAAATGTGGATAAATCTTCCTATATGTAGTAAAATACTTTTTCTAACACGTTGTAAAGACAGAATTTATGATTTGTGGGTCCGTGATACCAAAAAATCGATATATTGCAAATTTCTGTGATCCACACTCGCATTTAAACCGTTTATACTATTTTCTTCAAAATTTATATTCCCGGATTGACTTGACTGATTTTGCAGCCTCTTAAATTTGAAACGGACATTTTGATTTTGGGGGTACATTACACAAAGCCTCAATGTTTCAAAATTTTCTCAAAAATGGCTCGAAAGTTTTTAATTACCCTTCGCCCTCGGATAGCATAAAGAATTCTTAAAAATGGCGCAGGTCTCATTTTCGCTGAAATCTCTGAGTTTTCGAAAATGGCAAAAGTTCAAACTTTTTTCGGTTTAGCAGCTGGGAAGACCCGGAAAGCTATCTCAGATTAAAAATATTAGGAAACTAACGAGTACGAGAAAATATGTGCCATTCTGTAGCACAATTAGTCCTTCTTTTGCATTGTGTATGCTCGTTTTTCGACAGTAGTAAATCAGTTTCATGAATTCTTCTCAGTCTTTTACACACTCCAGCTTAACACTTCGGAGTTACAAGTACTCATAAATTCCTAGTTTTCAACCACGAAGAGATCCTTCCTATACTTTGATCTCTTTCTTCATTATGAGCAATATAACAAGAGCTTCGGTCATTGTAACAATATTAATTATTTCTAAAATTGATAGTTACTAGTGTGTAATAAATATACTTATTTCATAGTATTCGCCCCTTCGTATTTGATCATCTCTAGTACTCATAATGTGTACTATTTATTTACTCGTGATGAGAATATTAATATTTTGAGCATTCATCGAAGTGTAACCTTGCTTTCCACACCCAGGGAAAAGTTAGCATAATTAATGTATTTAGACTGCCTTTGAAGTTATTTGCATTAACAAGTAAAAAATGCAGAAGTTACAATAAAATTTGAGAATTTGTTCATGGATAAAATATGTATGAATGAAATAAATGAAAATGTACAAATAATTTCTTTATAAATTAAAAATATAATAATTATTCTTTAAATGTATAGATTATTTATTTGCACATTTTCACTTATTTGATTCGTGTATATTTTACTAAAGTGGAAATTATCGAAATTTTTCTATTAACGAAGGCAGAGTGAAATAATTATTATTTTGCTCTGCCATCGTTAATAGAGACGATTCTCAATTCGAGTGATACATCCTTACTATATTTGTCTGGTAAAGATTACGACACTTCAGCAATGCAAAACGCAAAAATATATTGTTGGAACTGAATTAGAAATGGTATCATGAATTGTACGTGTTTACGATCTAAGAATAAAGTGCATACAATATTGAGGCCAATCTCCACGTAATGGAACTGCACGAGGAAATACCGTTCGTGATATGTTGCACAATATGGGAGAGCCCAGTAAACTACTGCCACTGCAGGTGGTGTTAACGTGGGTATTTCCAGAGCCCAAACTGGAACAAGTTTCAGTCTTGTAACTGACAAGATTCATAACGTAAAGAACATTTGAGACATGATCCATGCTTAAAACAAACAATAGACTAATTTGCTTGCTCCAGAAATATCAGAAATTTGATATCAGAAAATACCGTAAGAACTGTTCTAGGGAGATTCAGCATAGATGGATAACCACTAAAATGAAATTTGCATAACAAATTTGTGAAAAGAATTTATGGTTCAAATGTCTGTGGAAAGTTTATAATATTTAAATACATTTACAGATTAACATCCTATTCATACAATAAGCAGACCTCTTATTACAACTAATGACAAAAAATCTAAAGGTTTAATGAAAATGTTCGTCATTTTTTCAAATATTAATGTCACACAATATTAAAGTCCACCGGAAGAAAATTACATCCCTTTCTGCAACTCCAGGTACCGAATGAGCTCAATGTGTTGCGTCGTCCGTAAGATTTAGCAATTTAATCTGCGCTAAATGATGAAATATGTCCACAAAATAAGAAAGGAAAAGGCGATTAATAGTAGTAAATAGGTTACGACCCAGATTCCTTGTAAGTATTCGCTTCCTGTATTCGCGTGGACGCCGTATTCCCACGTGCGTGATTACTGTGGGAAATCATTTCACGCCTACTCTGGAGATGTTACCATTATCTTCAGAACGAAATCTGATATTATCTAAATTATAAAAAAATCATCAATTCATAAAAAATAGAAATGTCAGACAACTATAAAACGTTACTCCCAAAAATTTAAAGAAGGAGTGTACGCTGTGTTCATGCGAACTTTTATTTATCATCCTTGTGTCACTAGAATGTTAGAAACAAATCTGACACATTCTTTTTGTGTGTAGTAATAGCCATAGGTAAAATCAAAATTGGATTCCTCCCAGAGTAACGTACGGAATATTTCTTTTCCCTACTTTTTACTACACATTTTATCGTTAGACACACTCTTCTCTCTCTGAATTAAATTGGAACTGCTCATGATTACAATTAAAGTTTTTACAATTTTCACAAAAAACATAACACACCATACTCCTTATGACAGATCTTCTTTTGACAAACAACAGCACTGCTAAGAGCTAGAATGCAGAATTAAATTAGATAAAAAATTGCAATAGGTGCCGAGTCGATGAAGATGTTGATGGCAGCTTCTGCTATTGAACGTTTCCACACCGAGTCGATGCACGCTAGCGCAACCTATCTCAATAAACTTTTTCCTGCCTGACAAGCGCACCAATACAGAAAGGACCTTGACCCCCATAGGCCGTGCGGTCTACGCGATGTCGTAAATAGAGGCGTTTCTCCGCGCGTCAAAACACCGGGCAGCTGGCCGATTAACGTTGCCCCACCGCAGGCCCGGCAGAAGAGGTCACGCGGCAGGGCGGGCGCGGGGGCGGCGGGGGCGGGGAAGACTTCGACGGCGATTACTCAAGGGGAGGACTGGACCGGACCGCGACCAGGGCTCGGGGGAACTTAGGAAGCTGGGGCCCGACCCTAAATGACTTAACACATGAATGGGGAAGAATATAAGAAGATTGGTCCTCGAGTCCTTTTTCTTGCCTGGGTCGCCGCCCCCACGGCCCGATGGGAGCTCCGCTGCGGGCGCCGCCCCCGCCCCTGCCTGGCCGCGAGCTCCGCCGCCGCCGCCGCCGCCGGCCCCAAAACGCAGGCACCGCCGGGCTGAGGAGGACGTGACCTACTAATCGCGGACCCACGCGCTCACGCTGCTGGCGGCGGCGGCGGTGGAGGACGCGAAGCGGCGACGGCGATGGCAGGGAGGCGGGGCCAGTGATTTTCCATCATCAGAAAATCAAAGCCACTCTCACGCTCGAAAAAAAATTATCTTCACAGGATCATATCGATGCTAATACTTACGTAGTACTACAATGCTTCCACACTACTATACCACAGTATTGCATTGCGTTTTTGTTCTGGTATTGTAGTAAAATGGTTCTTTAATTGTTTTATGGCTAATTGCAATGTGAGGTGCCATAAACAGCACTAACGTACGGTGTGGAGGAGGATAAAGGTGAAAGTTCAGATGCATGTACCCCAACACCACAAAAGCCTAGTTACCGCTTACAGCAACATGTAATCGTAAAAACACGTTAACTTAATATAAACTCTTATTATTGGGAAAAATAGGTAGTTTGGATGATGTTTAGGAACATCATCATACTATTCACTCAATACGGTTAACGTAACTCTGAAAACTCAACGATGAAGTTCTAAACACAGAATAATAAAACATGCTTAAAACAAAATTATCCTTCATTTTTATCATTATATATTATTTTAGTGCGCAATATCCCACTCTGGAACCATGGCAAAATTAAATAATTGGCTGATTCATTCTATCAGTACGTAATAATTTAATGAACATTAATTATATTTAAAGAAATTATAGCATCAAATCATTCGTTACAATTTTATTACCACTGACTATTCAATTTTGCAAACTAATTCGGTTTATTTTCCTTCATTGGAATTTTGTGAAACACTTTTTTCTACACAGATTGAGTAATAATAACACTGATTAAAAAACAATAATTAACCACGAGGAAGTATCTTGGGGACAGCTGAAACAATGTAATGCAATTAGAAGCCTCAGTGATGTTGAAATACGTCTTCGGATTTGTAATTAGTTAGAAAATGCTGCACCAAAATATCGCTGTTTGAATGTTCAGACCTTCGCAGAAACGGTAAATTGCATTCACGAGAGCCTGCAATTCATAATAACGTTTCTAGTTTTTGTTGAATTTACTCTCTCTTATGTGCTCTTCCAGAAGCATCGTGGCACTCAGTCCGATTGGCTGGAGCTCGCAACTGAGCAGATGAGAAACATTTCGCGTCACCCACACGAAAGGACACAACCCGTCAGCCAGCCGCTGTGTTCGAGTGAGCGCGGAAGGTTTTAGTGAGTACTTTACCACAAGTTCAGTAACAGAGGAACCTGTGGCTCGTTGAGACACAAAAACTACAATGTCGACTTTACTTTTCCGTATATGTATGTATATACGGAGTAATATACGTAGTATAGGAAAGTTATGTAATGCTGCGGAAAATCGATTTCGAGATTTTAACGGAAATACACGTTTTGGGGTCCTCTGATACCGAAAAATTGTTTTTTTTTTCAAAACGTCCGTCCGTCCGTCTGTGAACAACACTAGCGCTTAAACCATACGTGCGATTTCTTCCAAAATGGATATTCCCCTGTCAAACTGCTTCCACTCGAGGCGTCGCAATTTTGAAAACTTTCTTCAAAATTTGGGGATACTTTACATGAAGCCTCCAGGATATTTTCAAACTTTTTTCGAAAACGGCTCCAAATTTTCGCTTTAAATCCCTCTAATTTCACTGGAACAATTATTCACTGTTCAAATGCACAAGGAGCTGGAGTTAAATATTTTGTAGTTTTCTACATATTTAATAATATGTGAAATTACAAAAACGTCTCAAATTATTGAAAAATATTCCAAAAATTAAATTAGATAAATTCAAAAAACATTGAAAACAGGAATTCGTACCTCCCGCTTCTGTCCTCTCAAAAAGTAGTCAGTAGCAGATTTCATATAAAATATCTAGAGAATTTGTACTTCGGAGGATGAAGTACAGAGCGCCATTTTGACGCGATATGTTTCGTAGACGCGAGAGCAATGTTGCGTTACAAATGTTTCTTTCAAGAGGAGGCTTGGATACCGGCAATCATGTCCGACATTAATATTGCGGCTGATAGTGCCGTGGTCCAGTCCAATTAATTCTATCAGATTTTTCATCTGCATCTCTGACAGACACCAGTGACGGAGGGATAAAGATCGTAATATCATCCTCTCCGACTTGTCACCTCCAGGTTCAACTCACGGCCGATTCCTGCCCATTACAGCTTCTAGACAACTCATACAGTTTATCGTAGGTAACTATTAGCCCTTGTGAGTCGAAAGATTGAGATGTATTCAACGAAAGTCTCGTTAAGTTCAACGACTTTCGCTCTCTATGTTTGCGTAAGATGCATCCCCGAGGCCGAGCGGAAAATTTCCATGGCAGACCTCACCTCTGGCAGCCCACTTCTTGAAACGCATACGGCAGTGTTTTGGGTTTGTGGTTCATATTGTCACGTTTGGTTTCAATTGTTCGTTTATATTCAGCCAAAGTGTATGATAACCTTCTTTAAACACCATGACTCCAATGCCAGGCCATATTTATATGATTTTAAAAGATGAGGTATGCCGTTGTCTGTTCAGGAAAAAATAATATAGGAATAATACTAACAATATATGAATGCAATTTTAAAAATAAAAGTGATGCAATATAGTTTGGAATATTGTATCAAGGATTCTATAAATTAGTTTTATTAGCTTCTAATTTGTTTATAGAAGTAGGTATTTAATGGTTCTTTAAAGAACTTTCTTCGCTTACCTTTATTATTGTGCTGTCAAAATGGATACATGATAGAGTTTCCCATTAATTGCTTGAGGATTGAAAGATTTGACCAAAGTGAACCAGAG
>JAHLJT010009419.1:26414197-26451083 GCA_031308135.1 Acheta domesticus | reverse complement strand
ATTTTGAGATGTAATTGTTCTCCATTTTTTCCCTTCTCAGCCATGCCCGAATCAACCTGCTCATTTCCAATTTTAGTTTTCCAGCGATGACTGCAGCGACTCCAGTTTTAGGCGATGACTAGGAGGAATTTTTATGAAGATTGTGTCCATTATCATTTTTACATTTTTTAGGATGTAAGGAAAATATGTCAGTCTCTCCATTGTCACCAATATCGATTTACTGCTAATCAAACTTGATACGCAGTGAACAATACTTGATTTCCATTGTTCCTTCAATTCATATGATTGCGTTTTTTCCATACTGAATTTCTTACTAGAGCTATTGCTACAGACTACAATTTTTGGAAACATCTTCCTCTCTGTTACATAGTCTGTAACATCATTAGGATGTGAAACATTTATGAGTCACGAAGATATTTATTGTTATTATTTTTATTAGTATTATCATCATTATTATTATTCTTATTACTATTATTATTATAATTCCTCTAATTCACGAATAATGAAGTTATGAGTCGGTTCATTACAAAGTCTACTCCGGGTTACAACTAGCTTCCTAAGGAGTAGATCTAGGGACTATCGATACCTCTACAATACTTTCCGTATCATTATTATTATTATTATTATTATTATTATTATTAAATTATTCGTTACACGCATGTCACGAAATCAACGTACAAAACATGTACGTTACTTTACAACGCATCGCCAGATGACATAAAACAATTAAAGTCGGTACACAAATTTAAGTTTAAAGTAAAATCTTTTCTGCTGCAAAACTTTTTCTATACAATTAGAGACTATACTGATCGTGAAAAAGAAAAATAATGTTTAATGTAACAAAACAAAGATATATAATGAATTAGTTTAAGTTTGCATTGTATACATTTTCAAAAAATATTTAATACGCCTGTAACAAGTAATGTACTTCCGCTTCCGGGTCAATGACCCCCATCTCGATCAGGTTTTTGCCAGTTTCCCTGATCCATTGAGCAAATGCTGAGATAGCCCCTTGTTTTGCTTCTGGACGTAAGTGTAGCTTCACTGTGCGCACGTTTTGTTGAGCACTCCTTTTGCTTTTACCGTTGAAATTGATTTTCTATAACTCGGGAAAAAACATTTTTCAAATATTTTTATTTTTCTAAAATAATTATTTTCTAAATTCATTTTTTCGTGTGTTTTTTATTCTGGCCCTCAAGAAAATGTGCGCAGATAAATTTCTTTCCCCACACGTCATATACAGTTTTTACTTTTTTTTGACAAATAATAAACTAAACATGAAGTTGGGGCATGTAGGAGTTACAACACCACCTCCAGATCATAACTGAGTTCTTAATGAGTAAAATCGATGACATTAGTTGTCGTGCCGACACTTGTTCGCATAAAACTTTTTATAAAACTGCTACATCATTGGCTTGAACAAGGGAGTTCTGAAATTCATGTTTTTATTGCAACGTGTAGAACGTAGCTGGGATGGCAATGATTATGTTCTAGTTGAAACGTTGTCCAGCTTACATGAGCTTCGCATCAAGTTGGATGAATGGAGGTAATTTTTCTTTTCTGTGAATACTGTCCAGATATAGTGTTTCTTACTAGGAACGTTAGTGTGGAGTTCCAGCACTCTTGCTACAGAGCTTTAGTTACAAACCATTCATCCATATCAGTTCCACACATTTTTAGATGATCTAGATGCTACATGAATCAAATTCTCTTGAAATTCCGAAGCTGAAATCGGCCACTTGGCGTAAAATATTGAAATATTTGCAACTTACTCAAATTCCTTGCTCTCAGTGGTCGATATTCATGGTTATTGTAATAAAGATTGAGGACTTCAGGTGACTTAATATGCATTATTGCATGGCCATTGGATGACTCGGACAAATGAAAGTTCATACACGCACATTTCCAACTGTTTATACACCAAACTGTATTAAATATTACAAAGAATTTTACATTCTGCAGGCAGTTTTTCTAGTTTTTACGACTATCCATTTATTTTTTTGTCCTCTACACTTCAACAGGATGAGAAAAAAATGTCAGTAACTGCGCGGTTTACTTAACGCTTTTCCTTCGAACTTTGCGCTTTTCAATTCAATGAATGGAGAGAGACAAAGATATTCTTAAATAGATCATTGTAAGCTATGATAATATTTACATTTTACTTTTAATGTACAGAATTCTTGCAAAATTAACATGGGATCTTTATAGAACAAGAAGCAAGGATGAAAGGAAAATAATGTGTAGAACGTAGAGATCCTGTTCAGTAGCTGAAAAAGCTTACATCATTCATAGTGATTGATGACTACCAGTAAATGAATAAATCTCATTCTTATTCACTTAATAGAAAGGGGAAAGTTTGTTTCGATTTCACACAAAGAGTTCGTCCTATCCTCGTCATAGTTTTCCTACATCTCCCTTTCCTCTCGGTTTTTAATCTAAATTGTTTTGGAATTCGGTACTCGACCATTCGTTGGAAAAGTTCTTTTTCATTTTTTCATGTATTCAGCTATTCTTTCTCCGATATTAAATACGTTCAGTCCTGATCTCATGTCCTGATTTCTTATTTTGTCTAATAAAGAACAACTCTTCTGAGGAACCACATTTCTACAGATTGTATGTTACTGACTTCCTTTTGCGACGGGACGTAACTCTCGCTCTCATGAAATAAGACTGCTATTACTTTACAATTTTATTCTGATATTTCTTTCTTGTTTTGCTGTGAGAATTCTATCAATGGAACCGCGAACACATTCCAAACGTAGGATTTTATTTCTGTGTCTCGATCCTTTTTATAGGAGATGTCTGTTTCTAAATAGCATAAATGTGAGACAAGTTCAATAGATTTCCCATTAATAATCATTTTAGAACATGTGGAGTATCTGATTTACAAATACATAAACTATAAATAATTGGATGCATTCAAACGTCTTCGCTACAAATATAAAATGCAAAATAATGGAGGAACAGGTAGTGAAAAGAAAGGAGGACTTCGAATACCTACGTCAGCATCAGATGCACACGGCGCAGTCACACACTCCACAAACAAGGAGGGACCGTTATCAAAGAATGAAATCTCTTTATTTTTAGACCCTTCAGAGGAAGAGACCCATATTTTGTATGCTAAGAATACAAGATTCTTTAACTTATGAAGTTGTGACGCATACTGTTCGAATACATAAAATCACAATTCGCAATCTCACTCATATATTAGGGTGATATTTCTTAACGTGACATGTCTAAGTAGAATGGAGAAGACAGATTTTACTAGATAATATTTAAACCAGGTGACATTTAAATGAGTTAAATTTATTTGTATGTATTTATTTAACGTCCAAAAAGTTAAACACTTTGTGACGGACGGTGAGAAGTGCAATCTGTACATGGTTTCTAGATCTCTGGAATCTCTTCCCTTACTCATGTACATATTAATTTGAATTGGGAATAAGGACAGCAACGAGTGTTTTTGGCAGTATTTGGTATGAATATATTTTCTCCGATGTAATAACATTTATTAGCAAAGAGAGATTATTTGATTATCTATATCCCTTGCAGAGCTGAAAAAAATGCAACGATAGTAAAGCTACATTTATTATTCAACGAAGTTACATTCAATAAGAAATGTTAAGTTGACAAAGGCGACATCTATAATTTCATCCAATTCTACAATATGAATAAACGAGTACTCTTATGTTCATGAAAGAGAACTATTAGCATTCTCCTACATTTCTGTAAATCACATTCGGCGTACGTGACGTTTCAGTCCTTAATGCATTTTCAGAACAAAATATGTTTCATTTTGTTGCTATGGATTTTCATTTAGGATTACGATTTCCTTGACTAGCATTTTGCCAAGTTGTTCTAGCGAATATGTCCTTTTCTCTGAAACAAAATTTAAGTAGTTCTTACACTATTCTGATTCTGGCATGCAAATCTAAATATGACATTACGAATATATGTTAACGCTAGTTTGAAACGGTATTATTCGTAGGGTTTGAAATGCCCTAATGTTATTATCGTCACATACATCTGTGGCCTACCTACTTTTCCATTGCTCAGTATACTTTACTAACATTGACAAAAAATAATATATACATTCAGCAATGAAGATAGGCCTCAAGGCTATATGCAGGAGAGATACAACCATTGTCTCCTATATTATTACAGTATTATATTTTTACTTTGTGGCTCTCACACGCAACCAATCTTCATAAATGATGTCGCTAATGCAAGAGAATTTCATGGAGATGTGACAAATAGCACTTTGACTTTAAAAATATGAAGGATTTGTTAAAAAAAAAGTATCTAAATATTCATGGCAAATGAAACCCACAACACTCGCCAATGTTTTCGAATCTATATCGTTAAATAACTCCAAAACAAAGCCTTCTATGGCATTAAAAACTAAACTTTTGAGGCCAAAGCCCTCAAAGAAACATTTTTCACACCATAATCTAAAGATGAGACATTCTTGGACATTCCCTTAAATTTTCGGTTCGATACTACCAATGGTCCCTAAATATTTCAGCCCTTGTTGCTGGTAGCCATTTTTGTAATGACACGCTTAGAAAGCTTAGATTCTTCCATATTATATTTACGCTTTCTGTATACATCGTGGATTGTGCAGTCTGACGAAGTTTATTTGCATAATCATTAATTCAAGATTTGCTTTCCAGCAACAACTAGAAGTTCTATTATAGTTGCTTGATACCTATAAAGATTGTTTCATATGCGTGTAGTGAAACCATTGAATTAACGTTTTGCCGTGGTTTATTAGTGCTGTTTACCTAATTGTGGAGGGATGTGGGTGTACAGTGAAGAGTGAAGACTGTGTTTGTTGTTTTTACCAGTATTTTTGTTATCAGCAGCCCCTAAAATTATCGGAGTTCAGTGATTTGTTCGGCAAAATTTGTGTAAGAATTGGCTAAACTTCCAAGTTATTCAAAAGACTGGGAAATGCAAAACATTGCTTTATTTGGAACAGCCCACACTTTGCGCAAAACTACTGTAGAAGCACCGACAGTCCCTAGATCTACTCCTTAGGAAGCTGGTTGCAACCTGCAGTTGATTTTGTATTCAATCGACTCATATCAGCTTTAGTCGTAATGTACAGGAATAATAATAATAATAATAATAATAATAATAATAATAATAATAACTCCACCTAGGGAGTACACGACCTTGGAGTTGGTGATGGAGCTTGAGTACCCCCATGAGCCTTAAAGCTATGTCAGTGGTAGCCTAGCTACCGGTAGGGCCTCCCTTGCTGAATAGGTTGAAGGTGAGGGGTCAGACGAAGAAATACTCCATTTTGAGGAGAGTGGGAAGTAAGTAGAGAGGGAAGGGTCATGAACCTTTGGACTTCCTGTTGTCGGCCCATAGAGGGTACAGGAGAGAAACTGGGTTGGCACACCAGGCCACTGATTAGAGTGGAGGCCCGAACCTTGCATTAGCCAGCGAAGGAGGCTGCCTTCAGCAGTCAGTGAAAATCCCGTAGGGTTTAGTAATGCCGACTGGCGATCGGAGGGACCCCTTGCTGGGCCCTGCGGGGGGATGCCCTGAGGCCACTGTGGGTCGCAGTAACGGATGGCAGGAAACAACCCGAGGGTTAAGTGTGATCTGTGAACTCGAACTTGCGTCCTGCGAATCCTCAATTCAAACCAATGAGCAAAATGGATAGAACAAGCAATGTAATGAATCTTAACGTGCCTTGTTCTACCAATGTCCCATACCTGCTCAGAAACCGAGCTAATGTCACCTTGTCGACATCTGGCCATCCCACGGGTGTTAGTCCCAGGGACCCCAGAGCCGGCAGTAGCTCGAAGCCATCGTCAGAGATGGACCCGGGATGAATTAAAGGAGGTGATGTGGTGCTTTTACTATGCAAAAGCCAAAAATGGGGGCTCAGAAATAGAAGTTTTCAAGGTATGGAGAGAGCGGAACCCAGATATGAGACCTACCCTAGACTCAAAGAAGCTTGCCAGTCAACGACGATACATACTCAGCAGTGGAAAAATTCACAGCAGAACAACTTGCTGACATTGAGAGAAATGCAGAGTATGTACTTCGCTCGAACAATCCACATGACGAACATGTAGAACTGGAAAATGATGATCCCGTCGAAGGTTCATCGCTTTCCAGTGAAACACACGTCAGTGGTGACAACTCATCTGGCAATGAATTACACGATAAGGACATGATGCGAAATCTCCTTCGGCGCGAGATAGAAAGAGTTAGTCAACTTCCGTTTGAATCTCGCGAACCGTTGAGGAGAATATACGAAAATGCCAAAGCTAAAAGAGTGATAGAAACAGTGAATTCTGTCTTAAATGAGGTGGTGGAGACCCCAGGCAGAGATCTAGATATTACTGAAATCAATCACATCATATATGCAACTGGATATCTAGTATCTCAGATAATTTTGGGGCCAGCCAAGAACACCGACGGCCGACAGCAAAACAGAGTAAACAGCTCTGTACCCCCATGGATGAACAGAATTATGAAACGGATAGCCGACACCCGGCGTGAAATATCACTCTTAGCTGAGGCATCTTCTAAATCAACGCACACCTCTAAAGTTCAACGAAAAATATTCAATGTTGAACAAAAATACCAAATTGAAAATGACACCAGCAGGCTAATGGTAGTTGAAAAGCTAAAAGAGAAAATTCAAGCATGGGCTCAACGAATAAGAAGGTACAAAACGTAGAATAGATTTCCGTGTACAGAACCGGTTGTTTGAAACAGATGCGAAGAGATTCTATCGCAATCTGACTCAAAAACCGAATGGCAAAGCTGTTACTCCTTCAAAAGATGACGTCGAAGCATTTTGGGCAGGAATCTGGGAAGAGAGCAGATCCTACAACAAAGACCCATCTTGGCTTCAATCTGAAGTTGATGCTGCCGATGAACTTGTAGAAACAGTGGAAGATGTTCACCAATTCTCGGAAGACGACCTCTTCCAAGCAATTAAGAACATGGGAAACTGGAAGTCCCCCGGGATTGATAAGATCCAGATATATTGGATTAAGAAATTAACAGCAATACATTCTCATCTAGCAAAGGCTGTTAATAAAATTTTTGGAAAACCCAAAGGAAATCCCGGAATGGCTCACACGCGGCATCACGTATTTGCTACCCAAAGCGGGAGACAGCTCTTTGGCGAAGAACTACAGGCCAATTACTTGTCTGCCAGTACTGTACAAAGTTATAACTTCAGCCATAGCTGACAAATGTATAGACATCTAGATAAGAATCATCTAATGCCAGCTGAACAAAAAGGATGTCGTAAAGGCTCTTATGGCTGTAAGGAAATCTTGCTCCTGAATAAAGTCATCTTGAATGATGTAAAGAAACGCAAACGTAATTTGAGCATGGCTTGGATTGACTACCAAAAGGCCTTTGATAGTGTACCACACGATTGGATTTTGAAGACCCTGGAGATCTATCGATTTCATCCTAGACTTACTGAATTTTACAAGGCTAGTATGAAGTCGTGGAGTACCAGGTTACTAATACCCAGCGGAAAGGAAGCAGTAGAAACCAGAAGTATTCAGATTAACAGGGGTATTTTTCAAGGAGATTCACTATCCCCTCTGCTGTTTTGCATTAGTTTGATCCCACTATCGAGACAGTTGTCGCAAGCTGACTTTGGTTATAAGCTCCATGGTGATGAAAGGCCAGTATCACATTTGTTTTTACATGGATGATCTGAAAGTGTTTGCTAAGAATGAAGCGATTCTCTTCCAAATGCTGTCTGTCGTGAATGACTTTAGCAATGACATCTGCATGAAGTTTGGTCTTGACAAGTGTGCAAAAATCAATTTAAAAAGAGGGAAACTCACAACGTCTGAGAACATTGAAATTGATACGCACACTGTGATTCAAGATCTTGAACCAGGTAAAACTTACAAATATCTGGGCATTGAAGAATGTGAAACCATCTCGAACGACAGAATGAAAGAGAGAATTCGTAGGGAGTATTATAGGAGAGTGAGACTGGTCCTGCAGTCCGCACTGAATTCCAGGAATAAAATATCTGCAATAGGTAGTTTGGCGGTACCTGTAGCCGAATACAGTTTTGGACTAGTGGACTGGACTGAGCAAGAAATTCGCACCATGGATCGAAAAACCAGAAAACTGCTAACAATGCATCATGTTGCCCACCCTCGAGCTGATATACATAGACTTTATGTGTCACGTAAGGAAGGAGGAAGAGGCCTCAGACAAATTGAGGCCTCCTGGCACAACGCAATAGTCGGGTTGGGGAAGTATGTAGTCAGCCATCAAGATGACCCTCTAATGAGGCAGGTCATGAAATCTGACCGAAGAATGGGAAACAGAGGCATTGTTAGTGTAGCAAGAAGCATTGCGAAGAAAACTAGGCAAGACACGTCGAGTAACACAGACACTGAACTTCTGATGCTGCTAAACATGAAGTGTGAGACACAAAAAATGTTAAAGAAAACGTGGAGAGACAAACCACTCCACGGACAATACCTAAAAAGAATGGACAACGTGCAGATCAATAAAGATCAATCATTTATGTGGCTTAAAAGGGGAAGGATGAAGCCAGAATCGGAAGCACTTGTAATAGCTGCCCAAGATCAGGCCTTGAGAACACGACATTATGATAAAGCGGTTCTCAAAATTTCCCAAGATGATAAATGCCGCATTTGCCAGGAGCAAGTAGAAACCATTGATCATATTGTCTCAGCTTGTCCAATCCTAGCAAAGACAGAATACCTGAAAAGACATGACAGGGTGTGTAGCTACCTCCACTGGCAGATCTGTACCGCCCTCAAAGTTCCAAACACATGCCTCAAGTGGTACGAACACTCACCAAAACCGGTGACGTCTGTTGGATTCTGTACGATATTGTACGACCAACAAATTCAAACTGATCGCACGATAGCGGCAAACAAACCGGATATAGTTATCCGAGATTTGGCGAAAAAATCGTGTTTACTTGTCGATGTTGCTGTACCTTGCGATCAAAACGTCGTTACCAAGAGGCAGAGAAACGTCTTAAATACAAGAGTTTGGAAATCGAGATCAGCCGAATGTGGGGCGTAAAGGCACAGGTCGTCCCGATAGTTATCGGAGCTCTGGGATTTGTTCCGCAAAATTTGAGTAAGAACTTGTCTAAACTCCCAGGTAATTCAAAAGACTGGGAAGTGCAAGAAATTGCTTTATTTGGAACAGCCCACATTTTGCGTAAAGTATTGTAGAGGCACTGATAGTGACCGGATCTGCTCCTTAGGTAGCTGGTTGCAACCTGGAGTAGATCTTATATTCAGCCGACTCAAAACATCTTTAGTCGTGATGTAATGGGAAAATAATAATAATAGATTGAATTACGAATGCAACGAAAAGAGGCCATTTGAAGGTGGCGCCTGTTTCGCCACCATGCGCGAGTGAAGCTGGCGCGAGTCGGCGAGACGGAGGCGTGTGGATCCGGCGCGCCGCTCACGCGCCTGTGTTACGCCACAAGCGCGTCGCGCCGCGTCGTGTCGCGCGGCGCGGCGCGGCGTGGCGCGGCATGGCGTCGGCTCTAAACATAGGGCGGCCGGCACCTCGCCTCCCCACCCCATCCCCTCAGCGCGAAGCCAACGGAGGGCACGCACTCCCAGAGCTCCCACCTGCACAGGGCCATGGCTTCTTTCTCTGGCATCGTCTTGTTTTCCATCTCGCACAGCTGACGAAAGTTTCACAATACGTAACGCAATGTGTCTGACTCATTTTTACTTTCTCGCTACCGCTTACACAGTAGAGAGAAAGTTATGTAATGCGCGAAAAAACATCGACTTTTCTGCAGAAAAACTCTTATTACACGGCCCTTGTAACGAAAAGGTGGATCAATCCAGTTGTTAAATTAAAAAAAAGAAACACGTATTTGTAAACAGAATTCATGTTTTGTGGGTCCTCGATACCGAAAAGTCGAATGATGGGAAAACATATGTCTGTCTGTGAACAACGCTATATACTGTTCAGCCGATTTTCTCCAAAATTGATATTCTCCAATCGATCTAGCTGATGTCACGGCCCCTAGCATTTGAACATTTTCAAAATTTCCCCAAAAATGGTTCTATCGATTTTCATTAAATTTTGTTGTTGGTTAGTGTATAAGGACGTTTAAAAGAATGGTGTAAGTCTCATTTTCGTTATATTTCTGTTTCGTTTCATTTTGCTTCGTTACATTTTTCATTTACAAAAAACTGCAAAAAATCAAAAATTGTTTGGTGTCTTTATACAACTACATTGTGAAGATACATATTTATTTCCCTTAATGAAATCTGTTCCTTTATAATAGATTTTGAAATAAGGTCAAGTAATAGTTTTTGAAAATCTGAGAAGTTTTATCCTCCCGCATTGCCCGGGTTATTACAGAGCGGCTTTAGTAACTTTGCCCCTCAAGGCCCGCCTTCACGATGGAATATGTCACGGTATTTCGTGTCTTTCTCAGTCGTTCCACTAGATATCGCATAGTCGCGACCATATCAACCACAGCTTGCTATCAAGCGACGTCTAGTGGCACGACCGAGAAAGATGCGAAATACAGTGTGATATTCCATCGCGGCCATAGGGGCTTGAAGGGCAGAGTTACAAAAATCGCACTACATTCAGCCGAATCATCCATTACATGCATAGGAGAACGAATGAATTCTATCTGTAATTTCAAATGGACGTAATTTTATTAACATCCCCGCCTCTTCCTGCCCATCACCTCTCTGCCCAAGGAGACAGGTCCCTCCCTGCTCTGTTCCAACTGCTCTCCCGCCTCCGACGCGTCTGGATCCACCCCGTTCCCGTCCGCCCCGGCCATTCCGTCTTGCCGCTGCCCCGCCTTCACAGTGCCCTGGTCTGCCCAGCCCAGCTTTGTTCCGCCCACCTCATTATGCCCCAGCCCACCCTGCTTCGATACATAAGAGGATTGCATACTTATTTCCAGTTGCAAAACATTTGGGTTGTGGCCAATGTTGGGGATGGTAAACCTCTTATGAGCTGAAAAAAGTAGCGTAAATTATTTCGGAGAAAACACTATCTTTAATGAAAGTCTCTTGAAAATTCAGCCGTTTAAGAGATTATTCCAGACAGAAACCAATTGTGAGAATATTTTTATGGTTTCAATATATGTAAAAAAGCATATGACTTTAAAAAAGTTATTTTCATATCACATACATATAAAATTTTATAAAATGAATTATCCGCACATTAATAACTACTTGGTTTGATTTAAAGCAGTGAGACAATTGGATATCATTTTAACTCGTCTTCAATTTCGTGTTTGATTGGCAATATTTCTTGACAATTGAGGCTAAGTAGCAAAAGTGGGAATTATACATCCAGTAATACGTAATCAAAAAGGCTCATATTGATATGAACACGATGCACAGATAATGGATCAAATGGGAAGCATACACGATTACAGAAAACATTTTTAAAAAACGAAATGTTAAAAAAGAGGAGACTAATATATTAAAACGTATTTGAGGGTAATATAAACGTGAGGTGTTCGAATTTACTACGGAATTCGAATATGATTCACAGCATAAGTTTTATATGTTTGTTTTTGTTTGCTTATTGATGTAGGGACAGCTAACAATCACGTCAGAACGCTTTCCGAATATCGAATCCATCAATCATTAACTTGTCGCATATGCTGAATACTTCCTAAAAAGCTATAAACCTGTCAACAGCATGAATACATAATTAATTGCGTCTATGCTTTTAATATGCGCTTACGTAATCGCTTGTCATCCGAAGATAACACAAGAGCATGAAAGATAACTGTGGATCCTTCCGTTCTTCTCGTGCAAAAAACACAGCAAAGCAGAATCACAAACAAGTCTCACAGTTTTATTGTCAACGTTATAAAATTAATATCGTTTATTTATTTTGTTTGCATTGCTTGCAAAACAGCTGTCTGTGTTTTTTCCTTCAGTTAACAATTCTACACTAACTCATCTTGTACATAATATTTTATATTCACCATTTAACCAGTTATCAGTTTTTTTATTTAAAATTACAGTCACTCGTTGTTTCATGTTTTGTATTCCTTTGCTTGGAAGTCTTACATCTTAACATCAGCTCAATATAATGATTCAATAATTTGATCACGTAGTTGACAACTCCCCTTACAATAATTATTTCAAAAGATTAAAGTTTCCTATAAAACCATTAATAAACAGTAAAAGGTACTTCTAAGAAGCAAAGAAGAAAAGGGTAGAGTATAACAGCCGAATTACAATGACTGCAAATCTACCTGCACTGGTCACACTAGCAGGAAAGGAACTAATAGAATTTGAAAATATATTAGAGCTTGGACATTACAACAGGATAACTCTACACCTGCGCCTAATCACCTTGAAAATCAGTACCCTTTGTATCACAATATTTATTTTAAAATATTAAAAGATGAAAACAAAGGATTAAAAATAAATATCTTTAAAAAATGTGCAAATTTTAAAATTAATCCAACCGCCTCCGACCTCGTCCAAAAAATGTAAAACATAACCCTCTTTGCATATTTTTACAGCTCGCGTCCTCCCTCACCATGCCCAAAATGGCTCCGGCGATGTGGCTTATGCAAAATAGCAACTTACTCGTATTTGCTACGTTACTTGGGTAAGTATTGTATTATGTATTGTGAATGTACGTGTGAATATCTTCTAGCGATTTACGTCAACTTAACTTTTCGGTTATCAGCTGACCCTCCCTGCCGTCAGTTAATACCCCTGCCTTTTTGCATCCTAGAGCCCTTTGACTTTAGCCGTCACTCTCTAACTCAACCGTGGCTCGTTACCCCATAGCACACTCCCGGCTTGTGAGTCATACGCCCGTGATGGCGCTTGAATCATTTTATGGCTAGGGAGGTTTGGTGGCGACTGCGTGACGCTCGCGTTGTGGTCCTTAAGCCCATTACAGTTTTCTCCTCTTGGCACACAGGGAATTACACGTATCCTTCACACTCATACAACATTCAGACCGTGAGAGGCCTGCGAAGGAGCGGGGTATTGAAAATAATATATGGTGGTTGGGTTAAGCCCCACCATGCCACTACACAAAAGCAAATATCCATGGCCAGGCGGGATTCGAAACCACAGCTCCCCCCCCCACCAGCACATGGCTACCGGCTATCTATTAAATACGAGAAAATTGAATTGAATATTTACTTCTTAAATAGATTTTTTTCTTTTTTCTTTTGGTTCGTTGGCACAAACTACTCAAATAATTTATTTCCTCAAGGTTACTGTAAAAACAAATAGCAACAAAACGCAGCACCAAAAGTCCTCAATGGAAAAATTATCTTCAGCAATGCGGGTTTACTCACAATCTTTTGCAATACTTTATTCAGTCTTGGTCTAGAACTATTGTTAACAAATCTATTTCTAACAAGTACAATGTTAGCAACAAATCTATTGTTAATAAATCAGTGAGGAAGAAGAAACGAAATGTGTAGCCTGTGGTGTTTACTGAAATTTACTCGGAATATCGAGCTCAGTTACTTCTTAGCATTCACTTAAGATTTTTTACCAAAAATTCAAGAAAAAAAAGATAAACACTCCAATCATAAGTCGAATTAGACCTACATTTCTGCCTCAAATTTTACAAATTTACACATAAAACAGCATACATTTACGTAAGATGAAATATAATATGACTTCGACTGGATTTTCCCCAACTAGGTATCTTCCACCAACAGGGCATCGTCCCAGCCGAGACAAGCTCTCAGCTCCGAACTGATCTCTCGGCAGGTGTAGTGCATGTGAGATTAAGTGTGTGTAAGTAAGGAGCGAGGAAAGGAAGAGGAAGGAAACGCAAACATTTCAACATTTTTCTCACTCTCTCCAAGGGTTTCCTCGTGATGTTACGTCCAAACAGAAATAATGCTTATTATTAAACGCTTCTAAATTGTTACGCTGTAATTAAAGTACTTTGATTGAGAATTTGAAATAAACAGTTACAAGCAAAGCTGTAGTTGCTCGACCTCCTTGAAGCAGGCAGTCCTACGGAAAGCACTCGTTGAGGGCCTTGAAGGCTCGGGGAGTGGGCGTGGAGAGCCTTCTCCCGCGCCCGCCGCGAGGCTGAATTTTTAACGCTTATCCTCGCGCGAGTGCTCTGAGAGACGCGCCTCCCCCGGGCGCGGATGAGCGCAGTGCTGACGTTGCCACCCCCCTCCAGGGCGCCGCTTCGACTGGAGACGTCAGGCGGGAAACGCAACGCTAAAAATACGCCCGCGCCCGCCACGCCCCCCCCCCTTCTTCGCCGGCGACCGACACTGCACAGGGGGACCACGACGGATGAGACAAGAAATTGACTGTTAGTGATTCGCGGGTGCGGGCGCGTCAATGCTAGATTGATTGATTGTTAGTGATTCCGGGCACGTCAACTACTAGGGTCATTATTCCCTTACGTGTTGTGTATGTTTTGCTCGGGATGTGGCAGTGGTCTTCCCCTGTTATATAGCGAGATTCGGCGCCGACATATCGTCGTCTAGCGGGGGTTTCCCCAACCAGGTATCTCCCACCAGCGGGGCATCCCCCAGCTGGAAAAGCCGTAAGCCCCCGACTGGTCCCCCGGCATGTGTGGTAGAGAAGTGCATGTTACTGTGTGTGTGTGTGTGTGTGTGTGTAAGGGGTGAGAATAGGACAAGGAAGAGGGGGGAAAGATCGTGCGCGGTCCGTGGTCTGTTTGTGTACTGCTCCGGCATTCGCCCGGTGTTGATCGCAGGAACCACGGAAAACTTCCGATCAGAGCAGCGATACTCTTCCACCAGCGGGACACCGACGTAGCGAAGACAAGCTCTAAGCTCCCGACAGGTCTCCCAGCTTGTGTTGTGGTGTAGTGCGTGTGAGAGTGTAAGTAAGGGACGAGGAATGAACAAGGAAGAGAAAGGAATGATCGGGAGCTATACGTGGCCAGATTGTTTGGGTGCTCCGGCATTCCCCTGGAGTTGTTCGGAGAAATTGCAGAATGCTACCGATCAGAGCATCCGGATGCTATAATTCTTCTACAGGCTCCTTTTTTCTTTGCATCCATATTTCCATAAAAGAATAATAAATACTTTGCTTGTGCTGTTGAACCATTAAGTCTGGAATTCATTTGGAATTCAGCCAGCTATGATAATCTCGCTAAAAGAGAAGGAATGCGGGAATTCTAGTAGATTTAATGACGAACGTCAGCTCAGATAAGGCAATAGAAGCAATTAACTGAATGCTTACTAAGACAATCTTCTTTAAGCGTGCCTGTATAGGCAATCACTGGTACACATGATACACAAGTAAGATATGACAAACATAATGTATAGGTAATAAAACCTATCACTTCAACACTTACTTGTCATGTGTTTTTACTTTTTCATGGACATATGTACTTCAGAAGAAAATTATCGGTACAAAATTTGAGGACGCTTTTTCGGTGGTAATCCGATGAGAGGGTTGCTGAGACAAAAATCAGCGAGAGATAGAACGTGGCGTTGTGGACATGTCTAAGAAGTGTTATTATAGTACTTTACGTTAGTATATGATCATGTCGAAGGGTTACAGCCTTGAAGGACTTGAAAATTTATTAAGTATACACAATCCAGACGATTCGTGTGAAGAAGATCGTTAAGTGTATAGATTGTTTTAAGAGAGTGATGAAGATAATGTTGAAGGGGTTACATAAAGTTGATATTATTTGTGCTGAAGACAAGGAAAACGTGAATGATGTCGCATTCATCAGTTCAAAAGCTGTTGAAGAGTATCGGGTGAAAATGTATTCTAAATGTGGCATGATTTGTGGCGTGATAACAGGCGATCAGTAGCAAGACTCTGCGCCTTGTATAAAGCTTATAATGGTCATCCAGCTTGGAAAGAAATTAATCGGCGGCTATGTATTCCTACATACATCAGTAGAGTGGATCACAGGCACAAAATAAATTTAAGACAGCAGAGAACGGATGTCGGGAAATTTTCTTTTACAAATCGAACGATTACGGAATGGAATAGATTGCCTGCAAAAACCTTTGAACCCTTTCCTCAAAGTGTTCAACAGTTTAGGAAATTAATTTAGGGTATTATTAAGTAAATGAGGGAGAATAGTGGGTTATATAGCGATGCATAAGTGTTCTATTGTGAAGTGAGGTGTAGTGCAGTGTATAGCAGAGAAATAAAGAAGGAAATGTTTTCAGGTCTTAGTGAAGTGAAGTGCAGTGAAGTGCAGTGTAATACTAATGCAGTTGTGTGTGTGTGTGTGTGTGTGTGTTTTCTCTCTTAATGTAATTTAATGTTTTATGAATCAGTCAGTTTTTAATATTATTATCATTATTTTACCATTATTATTACTACAATTAGTATATAATTTGCATCTTCTTCTTCTTCTTCTTCTTCTTCTGATTATTATTATTATTGTTGTTGTTGTTGTTATTATTATTATTATTACTATTAGTGGTTTTGGAGTTCTATATTACAGAAAGGCTGTGTATATTTATGTTTTTGTAATTAGCTGCCACCGGGGTTATGCCCAATTGCAGTTTAAATAAATCTATCTATCTATCTATCTATTTCCCTGTTTCAAAGTATTTGAAGTAATGCTTGAAGTAATGTTTTAAGTATTATTAACTTGTGGTAATATTTACATAAGTGGCGATTTGTTCACATTATTGTATTTATGAGTACATTTGCTTTAAATAATGATTTGGCATTCAAGACCCCTTCACTGTGGACGAACACCTGCACGTAAAATACATTGTTAACATCGCGAAATATTTTATTAATATATCAAGGTAATGTTTAATATGCGTAACCAAAACATTATTAGTACAACATTTACGATACAAATATTAAAACCATATTGAAATTTTTGTGATGTAACTTAGTTACCCTCCTTGGTATTCGACGTGTTCAAAATATCTCGGTAGTCGAAGGGTTAAGGAAAAGTTTCGTTGTTTCGCATCTCGTTTTATCTGCAAGCAACACATTTAGGCAATTCTTTACTAACCTTAAAAACCTCTTTCAACCATGCGGTGGTTAACGTATTAACAAGTGTGCGTCAACCGCCGAATTAATATATTCTAATAAATGAGAAATATACGGTAGGAAAACTAGCTATATCATGAAAAATGATATTAGTAAGTTAAGAAAACATATTAAGACACTATATTTAGACACTGGTGGTTGCATCAAGTGACAGCATTCAAGATTGGGGCAGTCAGTCAAGAATCGACAGTTAGAAATTTTGTATGCCATGCAGACACATATCTGCCAGCCAAGGTTAGAGAAGACATGAGAGGAGGTCCTACGCAATGAACCACCAAGTGAACGAACGCCGTCCGTGCAGTTGGGGAGTTTCCGCCGATGGACCATAAAGTTCTGAGTCGCCCTGTGAGCCCCGCTTTGTTGTGCGTTCAAAGGCGCCACATTAATCACACATTACGACGTACTTACACGACTGGTGGCTCCGTACATTTGTAACGCTCTCCGCGAGACCCCTGCAACGGAGATCGTGGCGTGGCAGAATGAGGCGAGGTGAGGCGGAGTGAGGAGGGGTGGGGCGGAGTGAGGCGAAATGAAGTGGGGTGCGGTGTGGTGGAGGGGCAGAGAGGGGAGAGGCGGGGTCGGGTGGAACGAGGTGGGCTGGGTGGGGTTGGGTAGGATGGGATGGGATGGGGTAGGACGGGATGGGATGGGACTGGGCGTGGCGAGGCGTGACGTGGCAGGGTGGGGCGGGGTGGGGCGTGGTGGGGCAGGTGGGGCGTGGTGGGGCGTGGTGGGGCGGGGTGGGGCGGGGTGGGGCGGGGTGGGACGGGGTGGGGCGGGGGTGGGGACGGGGTGGGGCGGGTGGGGCGGGGCGTGGTGGGGGTGGGGTGGGGCGGGGCGTGGTGGGGCGGTGTGGGGGCGGGGCGGGGCGGGGCGGTTGTGGGGCGGGACGGGACGAGGTGGGGCGGGACGGGACGAGACGGGACGGAGTAGGATGGGATGAGACGGGACGGGACCGGACGGGATGGGATGGGACGGGACCAGACGGGACGGAACGGGATGAGGTGGAGTGGGATGGGGTGGAGTGGATGGGTCGGTGATTGGGTAATGCACGGTTGAATGAGGGGCTTGAGTGAGGAGGAGCGAGTAGGGTGGGGCGGGGCGGGGCGGACCTGGCTGAGGAGCGGCGGGGCTGAGCGGAGCGGAGCGGAAACGGGCTCCGTGTTGACTTCCGGGTAGCGCAGTGTCCCTCCCACTGTGGAACTGCTCACGCCGCACCGCTGGTCCGCAGTTTTTGTTCCCGGCACACACGAGCCCAAGTACCATCTCGCAGCAAATCCTTCAACTCCATGTAAAGTGCGCGAACGAGGCAATGCTCTTGACGCAATGCTCGTCCGATGATTATTGGTGGCATAGGGCCATTTCCTGTAACCGCCGCTTTAAGAAAGTAATTTTTATTAAAATAATTATTTTTGTATGTGTTTCAGAATAAATGTCAGATTTGAAAAAACTTCATAAATGTTGGGATTCACATCTAAAGGGCGGTTTTTCTAACCGTGGCTCTGGCAGGTATCAGCTGCTGACGATTTCATCCATTGGGAGCTTATAAGCCGCTACAGTGACGTCACTATGGGACGTTCAAGCTCCCGATTAGATGAAACAGTCAAACGATGATAACTGCCAGAGGCAGAGTTGAATAAATCGCCGTAAATGGGATGAAAAGGGGTCGAAAAAAAAAATTACCATATGTGTAACACCATTAATTTAAATTTACCGGCAAAAAGCGATAATTTTTTTTACCCCTTTACGTACACAATCTCCGTTATTTTATGTTTCTAGGAAGGCAAAGATAGATTGATGTAATAGCGATAACAATGTTGCCATGTACCGGATAGGTGGCTCAGGGCATCAACTGACGTCATTGCAGTGCCTCTGACCGGTAGGTCCTAGGTTCAAGTTCTTACGGTGGCAGGATTTTCGAACATTAACTAGATAGCTAGGAATTCAGTCGCTGTCTGGAGAATTCTTGCGTCGGCTGCTCTGACTCCGGGTGTACTTTTCCTGGCTTCTCGATCAACATCAGGCGAATGTTCGAGCAATAACCTAACAAAACGGGTCACGGTCCGTGCGCGATCTTTCCTTCCATCTTTCGTGTCCTATCTTCATCCCTTACATACACACTTACATATATACACAACCACAGATGTCAGAAACTTAGAACTTGCCCTGGCTGGGGCGGTGTCCCCGCTGGTGGGAGATACTTGATTGGGGTAGACCGTGCCAGTCGACGGTAGGTGGCGCCGGTTCTCACCATCCAACAGGGGAGGATCATCTTACTAGAAAAACACACAATACACTTACGGGACTACTGACTTAGTAGTTGACGCGCCCAGAATTACTAGTCAATCAATCAATTGATTCCTGCGTGCTGCGACTGGACGTACTCATATCACGCTGAGTCTAAAGTACATATCCCTCTCTCTCGTGTTGCTCGTTCGCTTCAAGCACTTCTTCGATGTGTTCGCTCGTGGTTTCGTCATTTCTTGTTGCGACAGTTCCCAAATTAAGAAATCCACAAATATAACCATCAAAGGAGAAAATACATATGTTGGAAACATGACTAAAACAATTATTGTAACTTGACACAGCGGATTGCCAAAGTTAACCTTTTTCTTTTATTTTTATTAAATTTGTGAAAAAATAACTGAAGTAGCAGTTTCCACTGACAGTAAAAGAAACACTGCAACAACTTGCAAATGGCAAGTACGGTAAATACACTATTTACAGAAGGAATTCCATTTATCGAAGACCTACCATTCAAGGCCACTATTTAACGACGTGGACGTGCTTTACTCTCGCTGGATGCCGCGAAAGGAGACGTGAGCAAAATTGTCAATTGACCTTTATGTAGTACTTTAACTTACATGCGTGTAATAAAACTTGCTTGTTTTGTTATTTTGGAGAGCAATTTTGATTAGAATGCCTAGCAATAGTGGCAGTTGGCCAAGAAATCGATTCTGGCAGACGCCCACAAATGCATTGAACTGGCAATGTTCCTCGGATCGAACCTGAGATCTCCCAATCACTGGTAATATTTGCCTTTATAATGCAATTTTCGTGCTTATCAGTTCAGATGCAAAGGTGTGTATGTCATACAAATAGTGATGGCAAATTTTAGAAAAATATCGATACGTCGGTACGTTTGATAGATCAACAAAGGTTTTGGATGATGAAAAAATCGATGTTTAAATATGATGAAACATATCGAAGTAAAATATCCTGTTTCTAATGTGATACATAACATGTCAATATTAGTTTAATGCATATTCCTGCCCTTGAATTTGACTTCCATCTTAATTTTTTAATCAGTGTTCTATGTAGACAAGGTTTCAAATGTAGTTTAACGATTATACCACGTAAAAAATAATCAAAAAAGGCAATAATACTGGAGGAAAGCTTGGGATAAGCAAACGGTTTCATGCCGTCTGGGAATCGACAACAATTTTACAGCTGTGAATGACTGTCGGCTGCGAGCATCCTAAAAAAGATACTGGAAATTTTATTTACATCATGAGAAATTGTTTTTGAAAACATCAATGTTTCTGAAGAAATATATCGATCTGAAGAAAACATCAAATGCAAAACGATGTTAGAACAATGTTGAAACATCGATCTATTAATATCATTGTTTCTGCTCGAAAATATGGATGCATTTTACCATCCCTACATATGAATGCACATCCGGCCGTGGATAACAGGCGACCCGTTGCTCGACGACGCCCCCCTGGCGGTCCTCTGGTGCATTGCCGCGCGCGAGCGACCTCCGGCTGCTGAGACGACGCGCCGCGCCGCGCCGCGAGCGGGTGGGTGGGTGGCTAATTCACGCATGAGTCACTCCGCAGCCTCCCGGCCACTCGGAACCATAAACTCCTCAATTAGATGTGGGCCACCAGGGCCACTGGAGACCGTATTTCCACCACACGAGCTACTTCTACGGCCACTTAGCGGCATCCTGTGCGGGCAAGGGACGTTACCTTGGAGATTAACCACAGCGTCGTGAGAACACTCGGTCACCGGGGTCAGTTCTCGGTAAATTTGGCCTATATTCTTAAAGTGTTGATTTTTCTTAACTGTTGCAATTTTTCCGAGAAAATTCACTTTGAAGAGTAAACTGAATGGCATTTCAATTAGCATGAGTTTGAGATGCAACATATATCTCATTACCCAGTGCAATAGTAGCGATTCCAAGATTTAATCATTAATATAAATACAATTTTTTAACAAACTGAAGAAAAAAATTGAAAAGGTGCTGAATTAAAATTCTCGATGAACATTCAAATTCTAAAGTCTTATTTAGGCAGCAAAAATTTGTAATGGAATTGAGGTAGTTTTGCCATTTGTTTTTGCAACTCTCAAATATTCGAATGATAGTGAAGGAGGTAACTCAATAAGGATACGCGTTGTTCTACGTCCGGTTATCATCACCTTCTAGTAGGTTCTTATTACCCTTCTCACTATCAAAAGGAGCAAATTATCGTAGAAGCCTTTTTTTTCAATGTGAGAGGAGCATTCGACTGAACTTAGCATACTAGTCTAGTTTTTAAGTTATGTAAAGAAGATATCACATACTATCTGCTTTCAATCTTTTATAGTTTTTTATCAGATTGTTCATCTTCGGTAAATACTCGGAAATAATTTTCTAATCTTCATCCCATCTGGTTAGACGTTTCGCAAGGCTCCCTACTTCCTCCAACTCTTTAATACATTCATTCTGGGAGAGGTGACTCAGGGATCAACTGATGTCCGTGCAGTGTCTCTGACCCGGAGGTCCTAGGTTCGAATCCGACGGTGGTCGACACTCGCTGTAAATCTAGGTTGAATTAATCCTCTGTCTGGAGAAGAAGTCTAGTGACCAGCTACTCTAATCGATAGTTTTCCGGTTCGTTTTTTCCGGACACGTACTTACTTACTACTAAACAACACACCAATTCCTTGTTCTTATTTACTTCATCAAGTAAATACTTAGAATTAATCCCTTAAATACGAAATTAACATTGAAAGACCAGGTAGAAAACTGGGGGTGCGGGGCGACTCGAGCGTCGGAGCAAGGCATGGAATGGTCGTTGCGTTTTTAAACATTAATTTTCTTTTGAATAGACAAAAACAAAGATGAGTGTTTGTGGTACACTCTACATTTGTTATGATTGCTTATATCTACTTACAATTAACTTAGACTAATCTTACTAATAATCTTAAAATACAACTTACATCACTAATTGGGTGGTAGAGGTATCTTTATATAAATATCTCGACTTTGGGTCGAGATCTGAGAATCTATTAAGAAATATATGGAAAGGAAATTTATTCTTGATGCGGGTTCTGCGTACTGGATTTTGGCAGACTCTTAGAGGGGTTAGGTTGGGTATGTTTGGGATGTTTTGGAAGAAGTGGGTGGATAAAAAAATAATGTGGTTGGCTATCGGTTCTAGCTGTAATTCTTTATGGAGTTGTGCGTTGGAGATGTACCAGGGGGCATTCGTGATGTTGCGGAGGAACTAATTTTGAATTACTTGGATTTTTTTGGTATTAGATTCGGCTGCGCTGATCTATACTGGGCATGCATATATCTTAGTGGTCGTATGATCATTTTGTATAGTAGTAAGGCAGTATTGTACGGTAGCTTCGCTGATCTATTTATTATTGGCTTTACTTGGTGTAATTTAATTTTTGCTTGTATAACTTGATTGTCAATATGGCTTTTCCAGTGAGACATGTGTTTAAAAAAAGATGTTTCATGGTACCGATTCTTGATTCAATAATAAGGGGAGTGACGGGCGTGCGTAGTGGAAGGACTCCTCGCGAGCGAGGAGCGGTCTAGGGGAGGGGCGGGGAGGGCGGGGAGGGCGGATGGACCCCGACGCTCACCCCAGCTGGCCGTGGCGGCCTCCCGCCCGCCGCAGCCACAACCATTCTGATAACGCCCGGGGACAATATGAGCCAGCTAGGCTCGGCGCGGAGAGAGGCGTGGTAAAGCGCGGAGAGGTGAAGTGTGGGGGGGAGAGTGAGACGAGACGAGTCCAGGCGAGGCGGGCAGTTGAGGCCAGGGGAAGGTGAAATGAAATGGTGCAAGGCAAGGAGAAGCAGAAGAGGCAAAGCGTGGCGGAGAGGCCAGGCGAAGCGGGTCGGGGCGAGACGACGAAGGAAGCGGCGAGGAAAGGCGAGGTGGGGCGGGGTGGTTCGGGGCGCGGCGTGGCGGGGCAGGGGAGAGCGGGGCGGGGCAAAGCGGACGGGGCGGGGCGAGGCGGGGCGGACCGGAGTGGGGCAGAGCGAGGCGGGGCGGGTGGCCTAAAAATGGCAAAGCGTTCGCATGCTGATAGAAGACACGGGGTTGGAGTTCTTTTCAAAACATTCGTCTATCCCGTGCTTCCACTTCCGCTAACGGACCTTTGTGGAATGCATTTCTGAGAATCGCTCGTTAAATATTCACTGAAATTCAACAAATTTAATAAATAAAAGTACATGCAAAATTCCACTGAAAATAGAGCATCATCAATATCAAGTTAGATATATCTAATTTTTGGCTGCATTCAATGCCCTTTCCTCCGGTTCATTCACGTAATTTATATTGGCCTTCTTTGTTTCGAGAATGGCGCATCCGCGATGTTATCTTATAAAGAGGAGGTCCTAAAGCGTCAATTTGGTTGGCACTGTTGATGTCTGGGTGCACAGATGAAGAAAGAGGAATGAAAAGAAGAAAGAAAATAACATTCTAGGGAAAAGTCATTTAGTTTAATCGCGATACCTCTGCTCCTCCAAGTAAGCCGGCTGTTTTTATTTTAATTTGGAGTTTTCTGATATCTCATGGGCTTTTAGTCTAAAATGAAGCATATTACATTTGATCAGATATTGCTTCCAAATGATGATGTTGAATAATCTAAAACCCTCCATTGATTGTGGAGTTGGAGAGAAAGAAAGCACGTTTTAAACACGTGTATTCGATAGGTTAAATAATTCATAGATTCTATATAATTGTCTAAATATTTACATTGGTTCAGCGTATATAATCCTATTTAATCCAAATCCTACGCTACAAGTTTTAAGATTATTACATCCATTATTGTTCTCCAAGTGTTCAGAATATATACATCATCAAAGCCAGTGGGAGTGAATGTCTGAGCAGGTGGAATCTTTTAAAATTTCAGTGCTTTCCTTTCAGCCCCTCCCCATTCCACTCGCGGTGCTTTTCAGGTCAACTCGCTGGGGCGGACGACCACCAAACAGACGCCGACTTTCCATCAGCGAATTATCAACTTTCGAGATACCGCCCGTCTGGAAGCGCGCTGTGGTGGCGGTGGCGGGGCGGCGGCGGAGGCGGTGGCCGGGAGACGGGCAGAGGCAGCTCCAAAGAACCATCCATCAACGGGAATGCACAAGCGACCGACGGCGGAGGCGGGGGCGGGGGCGGGGACTCCGCCTGGCTGCTCGCAGGAAACGCAATTCCCCAAGGAATTTCTGCTTGAAACTTTCCCAAACAACTTTTCCAACCGCTGTCACTGCTCCCGAGTCGAACTGGACTTCAAAACTGAAGGAATCAAAATTTTCGTCCTTTACCGATGAAATCGATTGAAGGGGTAACAATTTTGATCTCTACAGTGGTAGTTCCTTTTATCGAAATTATAATGTACGACACAGTATAAGAGCAAATTACGGGCTACTCACTCGCATCACACGGTGAGACCCCTTCCGGTTTACCAATTGAGATGTTATTTAACGCGTCTCGGTATCCTGGTATGGAACTGATTTTTTTGCCAATTCATTCAGAAATATTTTTGATGTGTTTGTTTTCATTAAGGAACTAAAACGCATTTTGAGTGACTTACGGCACATACAGAAGTGATCAATAGGGAGATTTTGTTCTTCATAACGTACCGAAATCGACTGCAATCTCTATCTTCTGCGCATGCGCAGAAGCACAAAAGTGACGCGAAACTTGAACTGCGCATGCGGAGATCGATAGTGCTGTCGATTGCTGTACTTGCTGTCGATCGCCGGGCAAAAACTCCCTAACAGCTCATTGGATTCCTTTCGACAATAATTATCGATTGGCGCAATTCTTAGCCGGTCACCTCTGCCATATTCGGGAAGAATTGCAGAGAAAAAAATATGTATTTTTAAGCGTCCATCGTAATTCGTGATAAAAAAATTAGGAGCATTTTAGAAAAAATATAAATTGCATTAACTTCAAGAAGAAATTATGCAAAAAATACTCTTTTTTAAAATGTGCGCAACCTTATTTAAAGATATAGAATTTTTTTTACAAAATTGTATTTAAGAAAAAAATAGTAAAAGTAAAAAAAAACGCTTCTTCGGTATTAAGGTCAAACAAAACGTGGATTCTGACTACATTACGTGTTAGACAAAGTAATGTACATGTAGATGCAAACTAGTGGTGCTACAGAATGGCACAGACTTTCCCGTATTAGTTTTCTATTTCCTGGGTCTTCGCTAGCTATTCGGAATTGCCACATACTCTTTCTTGTCAGCTACCATCTATCATCGCCAAAAGTACATTTTTTTGTCATTTTCTTAATTTTTCGGTTCCTATTGGTAGAACAGAAACATTAATTTTAGAATATTAAAGAACACAAAAACCTAGCTGTAAATGGCAATTTCCTTTTAAAAAATTATGTGCCGTTAAGAGAAAATGGCGTTTTAGCACTACTAAAAATGCGAAATTTGAAGCTCATTTTCACAGAAAATTTTTGAGTTTTCAAAATACTTTATTTGAAGTTATTTGAAGCACTTACACTCACAAATATAATCATCTTTACAAATTGCGGATAATGTGCATATTAAAGATGTGAGAGATCTTTAAAAAAATTTACATTTATATAATTTTTGAAAAAAAACAAAAAAAACTCAAAATAAACTTCACGCTATACTAATGAGTGTAATTAGCCCTATCCGTTACAAAAGTTTCAAGAAAAAAATTGCAGCCATATACAGAAAATGACGTTTGAGCATTTCTGAAAATGCCGAAATTTGAGCTACTTTTCACAGAAAACGGTAGTGTTTTCGAGAAAACTTTACTTGACATTATTTAAAGCATATATACTCGTAAATATATAATGTAAAAAAATCGCCGATAATGTAAATATTAACGACGTGAGAGACAAGTAAAAAAATTTACATTTTTGTAATTTTTGAAAAAAACCAACCGATAGACCAAAATGGCTTTTATGTCATTGATAGAGTACATTTACCACTATCCCTACCAAAAAGTTTAAAGAAAAAATTTGGAGCCGTTTTTGAGAAAATTTTGTTTTTGTAATTTTTTAAAATTGCACATATTGCACACAATATTGCACGAAAACTACCAAAATTGTGAAAAACATTTACATGACCTTTATTAAAGAACTTAATATACAGAACAAATTTTATTTGAAGAAAAAATCTCTATCTTCAATTTTGTAGTTGGAGAAAGACGCCGAAAAAAATTCAAACTTTCACAATTTTCGAAAATTCAGAGCTGTACGTGAAAATCGGACCTATGCCATGTTAAAAAGTGTATTTTACTCTAATCATACAAGAAATTTAAAGAAAAAATTTGGAGCCGTTTTGAGAAAATGTTGAAAATCCCCGGGGGGCTTCATATAAAGTACCCCCAAATTTTAAAGAATCTTTTTCAAAATCACAAAGCTTTGACTAGAATCAGATTGACTGGGGAATATCAATTTTGAAGAAAATCGACCGAACGGTTTAGGCGCTAGCGTTGACCGCAGACGGACAGACGGACGGAATGCCGTCAATCGATTTTTAAGTATAAAGAAGCAACAAATCATGGATTTTGACCTCACCACGAGATAGAGGATTTTTTTTCTTAATTTAGCAACTGGTTTTATCCACTTATTCGTTTTCACGGCCCGGCAATTAATTTTTTTTCCGCCGAAAATTGGCCATTTTTTCGCGCAGCATTACATAACTTTCCCTATACTACGTATATCACTCCGTGTATACGTACGTATACGGGAAAGTAAAAATCTTCTTTAGTGGTTACACGAAGCCCCAAAACGGGTTTTTCTGTCGAAAACACGGCACTTTTTTGGCGCATCATTATGTAACTTTTCCTACAGGTACTTCATATATACGTACTTCCCTCGTATCACCACGAGTATATGTTGTACGCGAGTAAAAATATAGAATCATGTAATTGAAACCGAACAGATTATTGACTCTTCACAAAACTCGAAGACTTCTTGGATTACACTAGACCTAATGTTCGACACACATGCTCTTGGATTATACGATCACCGTGAGTTAGAACAATAAAAAATGCCAGAGGAACTAAATTGGATTTCTCCGTGAGAAGAGGCAACAAGCCCAAATGGCATACAAATTTCACCACGTCCCTAAAATCGTTTCGCGGTCTCATCGAGGACCCAGGAGCCAAATTTAAGTACAAATTACTCATAAGAAAATAAATTCTGTTATGAAAAAGAACTTAAATTTAATATTAAAGAATGGTATATTATGAAATGGTGATGTAGTGATATGTATTAATACCACTTACATCGAATTTTGTAAAGTTCTTTTTAGACGACTAATGATAACTACTGAATGTCAATTTTAACATTTAAGGATTATGAGGCAGCTGGAACACAATATCCAACAACGCCACCTAGCTGCCAGCACACTAGGTGTCCCAGGTGGCATTGGTAAACAAACACTATCCGAATTCAAGTGAGCAATACATGAGTTAAATTAGGATTCAGTGTATTACAGATTTATCATCAAAGCTTATTATATGTCCGTGCTTCTGAAGAATTTAATTAATGATACAGTAGGAGGTTTGAATTCCTCGATATTCTTCTTAGTTTTAGAAACAGGGGAGAATGTGTGCGAGGATTTTTTTTCTTAATTTAGAACTGGTTTTATCCACTTTTTCGTTATCAGGGCCCGGAAATTATTTTTTTCTGCCGAAAATTCGCCGTTTTTTTCGCGCAGCATTACATGGTTTTCCCTATACTATGTATATTACTCCGTATAAACGTACGTATACGGAAAGTAATTAGTGTAGTGACTGCACTAATTACATCTTTATAACACAAAAAACATCAATGTGTAGCACTAAATCTGCTTATATCTAAAAAAAATACATACTTTTTACGAACTGAAGCTTAATAAATTAATACGAAATAAAATAAATAACTAGTAAAGTTCATAAATTGTATTTCATTAACACATGCTACTTAAACGTTCATTGGGGGACTATCATCTCTCAAATACTCCATTTTAATACTAAAAACAACTCGCGTATTTTTTAAACAAATACCACATATGTTAAAAGTAGCAGTATTTTTATAGAAATAATTTAAAAAATCAACTCACATATTCGTTGAAATTATAATTTTTTAAAATAATTTCTAGTAAATCCCTGACACTTTCTATTGGAATTGTACAGCATGGAGAAACATATATTAAACAATTGAGTTATTTGTATTTATTCCATTACTAAGACAACTATTAAACGGTCATTTATTCTAAGAGTGTCATCGTGAAATGCAATTGCTGTGGAATGCAGTCGAGATGTAAGAAAGGATCTCGATCTGTCCAGAGTTATCGCCGAGAAATAGGTATGTCGAACTTTTATTTATTAGCCGGAGGATGGAATAAACTGTATTTCCTTAATTCATTGATACGAATATGTGTGTCACGTGCGTCTTATTTTCTTAAAAATGACTACACTTATGTAACTTCAAATTGGCGGAGAAACCGCAATTCTGAAGTTTATGACATTTTGATACATAGTGGAACAAGATTGTGAACTAAAAATGAAGTAAAATAATCTTTTATAGTCATTTATTGGATTCACTTTTTTCGAAGTGAATATTGAGCAAAGGTTGTTAGACACTACTGTGCCAATATGTTTCGAAAGCTTACTCTCTTGTCAAAAGAGTTACGTCTTAATGCAACCATTTAGAAAATCTTAAGATGGTCTCTTGCTGCACTACATGTAGCATTACTCCAAGCATTTTCTCCTGTATTTGTTTAAGAATATAAGCGTTTCTAACCACTAATAAATAATGCGTGTTTCTTGCCTGTTGCATGCAGAAAATGGCGATCCGCGTGAAATCATGCTGCTGGATGAGGTTATCGGTCGCCTGCGTTGTCATCGCCATTAGTCTCATGGTGAGTTCTATGAGCACCCAATGGCATCAATGTTGTTCAAAATGTTCTCTCAAATTACAAAGTAACCGAAGAAGATTTTTCCACGATAATGTGCGCTGTGGATGAAGTGTTAAAATATGCTATTGGAAGGTCACGATGAACGCTTACATCTAAAGCATTTATTTTCAACAAAATGATAAATATATTCCTGGGAAAAAATCGTTTGTTTCAAATGTCTTTATTCCTACAATAACAATATGTAAATCACGTACGTATATGTATGTGTAGGAGAATGTCAGGTAAATCGATAAGTAATTTGGTTTAACTTAATAAACACTATTAAAAAACTATTATATGTTCCCAAGTATTTTCGTCAATAGGAGATCCTTAGCTTTTAGAGAGTCAAATCGGATTATAAAAAAGTCATTTTATCAATTTATAGCTGTTAAAAGAAGAAGTGGAAAATCTGATTATTCACAAACCTTCCGGCTAAACAGGAAAATGGCAAAAAAAGTAAAAAGTGGTTGTGTGTCGCAGCATAACTTTCTCGTTCTAGTTAATAAAAAATACATGTTCAATGTAAAGGTAGGCAAGAACATACACACATCTGAATTTCCATAAAATTTCTCACAATTATTCCTGTTTCCTAGGTATCCATAATCCCCTTCCTCCCAAAATGTCTCTCACCGTGAGTACTACAAATGCGAGAAAGTAAAAATTAACCCAAAACTATGTTTTTTGCTTGCGTTTGGTTTTGCTCCCTATACTATAGTATGGGCAGGAAAAGCATTGGGATCACCTTAGCAATTGATCACAAGTATATGTTGTAAAATCGTTGGACGTTAAGTTGTTGAAGAGCGTTGAACTTTAAAGGGAAGTTGAAATGGCTTTTAAATCATAGGAGATTTAATGTTGCATGAAACACGTTTGATAAAACTCCACAATAATGGCCTTATACGTACAGTCAGAGGCAGAGCTACATTTCGAAGCCCCGGTGCAGAGGACTAAAGTGCCGCCCTCTTTGCCATTGCCATCTTAATTGGTGGTCGGGGGGGGTGTCCTTATTCGGGACCCTTGACTTGGGGGGGGGGTCCTGGTGCCGCGCACCGGTTGCACCAGCCCAGCTACGCCCATGGCTATGGCACTACTCGACCCGTGTCTAATGGTGCAAACATCTTTACTCGTTTCACCACATCTTTTCGTAGTTCATTAATTGTATTATGTTACTTAGTATAAGTGTGAAATATTTTTAATTGAAGTAACGCTCTGGGTTCGGATTTTCATGACCAAAAATTTCAATTTCATTACAATAAAAAATGGAAGTATTATTTATCCTATGTATCCTGGAATGAAACATAGATAATTTTCCTAATCTTCCAACTCCTTGATAATTATACGTAAAATCATCTTAAAATTCGTTCGTGCTAATTTACTAAAGAGTTTTGACGTGAAATTCCTTCTAATTTCCAGTCCAATTCCTTTCCCCGCGTCATGGTCCGTGGAAGCGTCGCTCGTGCCGCAAGCGAGCGCGTGGCGCAAGCCCTGCTTCCACGGGAGGCCCGGCGCACTGCTCTGGCCCCTGCGGGCTGCAGGCCCGGCGCGCCGCGCCGGCGCAGGGCGGCTAGACCGAGGAGGCGGCCGAGGCGAGACGGAACTTCAAATTCCGAACCCTAAAAGCGTTCCTACAATAAAGTAAGAGAAGCTAGTGGAGCTACTACAACACATACTTTCTCGCATTAACTCTAAATTTGAACATTTTGAAAATTCAGAGAGTTGAACGAAAATGAGACCCGCGCCATTCTTTTAAGAGACCCTTCGGTTATCTGTAGAAAAAAAAATTGAAGGGGTTTTTGAGAAACATTTTTTAAAACAATTAACATTAAAATTCCCTACATTTCCCCCAAAACTGTGCAAAAACTACTTACATTTTCGAAAAATTGAGCATGACCGTATTTCAAGAGCGATCTTTAAAGAACACATATTTACAAAAGAACCACATATTTAAAAAATCTCCGAAAAAATATCATCAATATTGTAGATTTAGCAAGATGCCAAAAATTTGCACTTTTGCAGTTTTCAAAAAATCAGGGATTTCAACGAATATGAGATCTACGGCATTCTCTTAAGTGTCCTTTACGCTATTGGAGAACGAAGTTTAATAAAAAAATTGGTAAATTTTTTGAGAAAATTTTGAAAATTGTTTTGAAGCTCCGTGTAAAGTATCCTCAAAAATCAAAAATTAAACTCCCAAAGCCTCGAGTTCGTTCAAATCGGAGATCTCAACATCAGGAGAAAATCGGCCGAATGGTTTAGGCGCTACTGTTGAAGACGAACGGACATACAGACGCATTGCCGTCAATTAATTTTTCGGCATCAAGAACTTACAAAACATGAATTATCGCCACATCACGTGTTAGAGGAAGTTTTAGAAATTCATCCCTGCATATCTTTCAAAACTGAGCGAAAGGAGGATTGAAAGCAACCAAAAATAGGCATTTAGGAGTCGCTTCCAACGATTATTTTCGATAGTTGTGCGGAACGTAAATAGTAACTTATTCCAAAAACCTTAATTCATTTCTCATAAAATTAAATGAAAATTAAATGATCCAACTATGTAAATGAACAAAATTATTTTTTCATTCGAATTAGTTATCATTTAAATTAAACATGGCGAAAAATCTTATTTTTGCGTTTACATATTCACAGATCGTAGTAACTAATTTCCATGATACTTTCATCAGATTTATTTGAAAACTAATGAATGTAGAAATATAACATTATTTATAAAATAAGTGTTATTATCCTTTTCCACACAATTCAAAACATTGTCGGTAGAAACCTCTATATTTTAAAGGGTTCTAGACTCACTCCGTCCTTCCCAGCCTCATAACGCCCTGTAAAGATCGCTGCTATTTTGTACTTATGCCTACCATTTACTATACTATATAGCTATACAATTAAGATCAACTGTACTTATTAGCTGTATGTTGTATAAACAATAGTGAATAACGGGTTGCATTCTACCGATAAACTTCAAGTAAAAAAAGTTTGTTGTGTAACCAAATTTTAGGTAATATTTGGGGATAACCTGTTAACACCTTATTTTATCTCGGTAGTTAAAAAGTGTTCGTGCAAAATTTACAATTGTTTCAGTGAATCAAAAGTTTTTTTTCTAAGATAACTTTTCCTTAACATACAATAAAATACAAAAAATGTCATCAAATTTCAGTTTCTATTTTATTATCAGCTTAACAAATGACACAATCACGCCATCGAGATAATAAATATTCTGATTTTCTTCCTATTTTTGGAAAGGGAGGGCGATTTGCGGTTTACCATCACAATCCCACGGGTTGCCTCTGCATGTAATATACACAATTCAATGTTTAATACAACGATGACCAATGATTGATTACAGTTGAATGCTTGGTTGGTAAACTTCCCTGACACTGACCAAATACGTAACAAATGCAAACTATAATAAAGCAGTATCACAATGACTATCATTACACAACGAGCTGCAGCCACTTAATACCAAATATATACAACATATATAGAAAAAGAGGATTATTGAATACCCAGTTTTGGCTCTTCCGTGTGTCTAAAACGTCATAAAATGTACTTTATGCTTGCAGTTAATCGCTGGATTCTACGTGTATGATGCTTACCGGATGTTTGAGGGCCTCGAAGCAGGTACGAATGGCGCTGTTAACAGACACTATCTAGTGCAGTCAATTTACACATTTGAACACACAATTTACACATTATTTACACATTGCAAAATATGTTCTAATTTTTTAAAATTATGTTAGAACCTACACCAAGAGAAACCCAAAATGTGCAGTTTTGAAAAACATGCGCGGGTTATGCAATAAAAAAATCACGAAATATTTGCACATATTTCGGTATTTACTCAATAACTTCTATATAAAATGCGTGTTCTAAAGAAAAAGTCGTATGTTTTATTTGTAAAGTACATCAAGTTTTCTGCAATTTTAAACTCTATTGGAGGTCCATACGCAATGACTTTCCCGAGAAATACCTCTACAAATTGGCAACTGTTTTTGAGAAAGTGAAAAAATCTTGTTTTGGTGTATCTTACCCATTTTCGGAAGAAGAATTCATTTCTTGAAGAGAGTCTCTAGTAATGTATAGTACATTTATTTAGTTTGAATTTCCGCTCAAAAGGACGACTATAGGTTCACGATTTATTCAGGATAGTAGCAAAAAAAAAAAAAATTTGGAAGAAATATGTTTCCGGTGAAATCTGTATCATAAAACGTGTCTTTGCTAATAATACTCTACAAACTAATATTTTTAATTTGTAAAATACTAATTTGCTTCATTATAATTTCATGTTTTCGACGACCCTGGCTCTAAGAAACTCTTGGTGACTTCCTGAGCAAATGGAGAGGCTCAAATCGTTTGGAAAAAATAGGGGTTGGGTCGCCTTCGTCTGCAAATACTTCATCTAGTTACTAGTGATGATTTTCATCAGAAAACCTGTATAAAAGATCAACAGTCTTGACATGGTACCTAGCTTCAGAAAATCAACTGTCACTTCCTGATCATGTGGAGACAGTCAATTCGTTCGGAAAATACAAGGAACGCACGTCTTAATCGTCTGAATCATCAAGATGAACAGGTGGAATGTTGTGGAATGATCTGCCACAGCAAAGTTTTTAGAGTCCTAAGAATTTTAATCCGCCTCTGCGAAAGTTGCTTCCTACACTAGATCCTGTACGTATGGACAAGATATCAAACTTAATAGATACTGAGAGGTGGTTGCGACCGAGATAAATCCTTGACTGCCGATCTTCCACCTTAAATATGTAGAATTTGTATTCGCCCCAACGACTGCTGAACTTGGCAATAAGTTCTATAACAATGGTGTGTAGTCGCAACAAAGGACTGTTGGAGGCAGGATAAAAGTTTAATCGTTCAGTTGATAGGTGACCTCGATTTGATTGGTGAGGCTGAAAAGTGGTAGCTATTCTAAGTGTCCATCATATCACCCCCGTAAAGAGCCACGAAGATTTCCTCCGCAGCTTTTACTACGGCGTGATACTACGACAGAGGTACGGTTGCAGGAAAACTTCAACCGGTTCTGACAGGGAGATTTTGGGAGGACAATGGCAAACATTGATTTCCCTTTCCGAAATGGGCACAGGTGGCGTCACAACCGCAGAATGCACGAAGAAAAAAGAACTGTCCCGTGTGAGTATTGTGGGTGGAGGATGAGCTTAAGAAATGGACTCATCCGACTTCACGAACGGCATTTTTCCGGAGGTAGATATTCGTAACTACGTTCGGACCTGTGAGAAGGGCAAGGAGATACATATCTTCTCCAGTAACGATAATAAGGTATATACAGTACTTGACTTTTGATAGGATGTCCCAATCAGCGTTTTCTTCAATTACATTAACTGCAATGTCCTGCTGTTGAAATTCATAACGAAGTAGAACGATGAAACGCCTCTTGTAATTATTGACCAATAGTTTTTCCTGAGGTAGTAGGAATACAGGTGCACTCCTTAAAATATATCGCTGCAGGAGTGTGAAGAGGAGTGATTCATTCTTTCGGCATTTTTTACCTCTTCCATAGGGTGACGTATTCTTCCAATTTTTATTTTTGCAAATCTTAAAGATATTTATTAACCCAAGTTGGTTGGTCAATAGTTCAATTCTTATTCATAACTTATGAATGTCTTTTTTTGTTTTTCTATTTAAAGTCGCATCGACAGCTGGGTCATTAGCGACTCAGAAATATATATTCAAACAATAATACATACATGATTAATAGAGGTTTACAGATTCAGTACAAGGTACAATAATACAGATTGTTTACAGGATTGCAAAGAAGGAAGGAGTAGTAACAATAATACTTAATCGAATATGAATGTCTTTGTTATCTGGATTGATTGATTATTGTTTCCGGACACGGCAACTGCTGTGTTCATTAGCCCCTGTATATGTAATGCAGTAGTCACGGGAGGTGGCAGTGTTCTTCCCTCGCGCTGGGTAGAGAGATCCGCCGCCGACCGACACGTCAGCTTGGTAAAGGGCAAGGATAGGACAAGGAAGTGGAAGAAAAGTTCGCGCGCGCGGTCCATGGCCCGTTTTCATTGGGTACTGCTCGGGCAATCGCCTTATGCAGATCGAAGAAATCACGGAAAACTTCCGATCAAAGCAGCCGGCAGACAGAATTCTTCTCCAGGCAGCAGGTGAATTTGACCTAGTTATGGAGCAAGTGTCGAAAATCCTACCACCTTTGGGGCTTGAACCGATCAGAGGCACTGCAGAGACATCAGTAGATGTCCTGAGGCATCTGAGCCGGTATAACCTAAAACAATGACTAAGGAAATAATACGGTGCCAAACCACTATGTGAAGGTAGCCACTATCCACTACCAGCAACTTATTGGTGTCATTTGGGATGTTCCTGGAAAGTGGAGTGAAAGAAGAGTAGAAGCAGAATTCTGTTCATTGAACAAAAGATATGGAATTCTGTTAATTCATGTTAGAGGTGGCTGGTGCCCCGTATGTTCTGTTATACTGGAGTTCCTACTAATGGTAACAACTACATACGAAAAGAGCAAAGTTTTCTTTAGGTCGTATACTCTAGGAGGTTTTGAAAAAATCTCGAAATGCAATTATTTCGCGTTTTTTAACGCAACTCGCATAGGACTTGCAAAGATGCAAAATTGATTTACTCTTGGAATAGGTCCCATCAACATACTAAAATATTAGAACTAGATGTCCTTTTGCAAATTGTTGCCCTTTTTATGTAAGTTGACTGGGCTAATCTCTAGGATGCATATGAGTCAAGGGTTCAGCTCCTAGAAATTAAAAACTCTTTTAGGCAGAAAATTCCTCCTTATGTCATTCAGAAAGAGCGTACAAAGCATTAATAAATAAATTTTAAAATTACTGAAAGCCTTTTTTCTATTATTCAAGTAGTCTGTATTTCGGTATTACCTTCACAGACCATTTATAATATTTTGTTTTCTATGATGGTGGTGTTGAATTGTGATGCGACGATGGTTACGTCGACGATGCTGATGCTGATTATGGATCAGGAAGTAAGTGTGCACCCCGTTTACAATATTGTGAAGAAATGTAACTATCAAATTAAATAAAACTATTTAATACAATATTGAAAAAATCCCCGAAAACAAAAATAGAGGTGTTACAACAGCCCAATTATTTCTCTTACTAATTGTAAAGTTTACTTTCTATTATAATATTGCAACAATCATCGTACTTATTCTTGACCTTTCTCTTTAAAACTCTTTATTTTTTTGAAAATTGAAGTTGTAATGAAAATGATACTTATGCAATTGAATTCAGTGCACTGTCCTCTACACTTACAGAGATGTTCAAAATAAAAGGGTTTGGGCGGACAGGATTATAGCCTGAGGTCTCCAGTTCTTGAGACAACCGTCTTTCTGACTGAGATTATAACACCTGCAGACAAGCACGTACATAACCATCCTTAATATACCGTTGATTTTCACTTCTCAGAAAATTCTCCCAAAAAATCTCTAAAACCACTTCTTTTTGAAAGAATTTTACGTAGCATGATTTATAGACACAATATAATGGAAATGATTGCACTACGAAAGAAATCTCCAGCTTTAATATTGAAGACATAAGAAATGTTTAAAAAAGTATTTTCGAAAACTTGGAGTTCATAAACATCGGATCTATATCCTATTATTTACGCAAGTTTGCATAGTTTGAAGAAGCATTTTTTAAGAA
>JAHLJT010009419.1:26388971-26414097 GCA_031308135.1 Acheta domesticus | reverse complement strand
TGCACCAATGAAAAATTGACATTGTCATCAGAACCCGTGCCCTAGTTATATAACATGATTAAACATTCTGTTTACTACGTAAATGTAATTAGGCTAGAAAGTAAACATTACATTTGTGTAATCAAATAAAGGTAATTGGAAAGTCAAAAGAATAAATACATCAGTATGACGTTTGTGTCATGTCATTCAGTACATTTAGCGCTATCTGTAAAACAATTTTAAAATAATTAAATATTTTGAGAAAATCTTGCTTTTAATATTTTTAATATTTTCGATATTTCATTGAATATGATTTTAAAAATACTTATAAATTTAAAAAGTTCTTGATATTATTAAGGAAATAATTGTGGTGAAGAAATTCCATTTGAAGGAAAATCTCTACCTTCAATAATATAATTGCATGAGGTGTCCAAGAAATTGCAATTTTCGAAAATTCAGAATTAAAAGTGAAGTTCAGACCTACGCCATCTTTAAAACTGAATGAACAATCATACAAAACATTTAAAGAAAAATTTGAAGTAGTTTTCAAGAAAACATTGATAATGTCCCAGGGACTTCATGCTCAAAATTTGAAGTATTCTTTTCAAAATCGTAAGCGTTGAGTCGGACTACTTAGTTTGGTGTTATTGATTTTGTCAGAAATTCTGAGGCGCTATTGTTGTTCGATGAAAATACTAATATACGGTCCTAGAAAACGGCGCATTTTGAAAACAATAACATTTTCGTCATCAAAAACCCCAAAACTTGTATTTCCAATAAATATCGACGAAATCGATTTTCCTTCCCCAGTATACCAACTTTCTCTATACTAGGTGTAATATCCCTTATTACCAACGTACGCACATGATAAAGTAAAAGAGGTGCGTAAGTTTTAAGTTACTCATTGTGGTATTTTCTTTTAAGAAAAATGACAAAATATGTAAATACTCGAAGGTGTATCAATAAAATCACCTTTCCTGTACATGTTTTACTTTCCATGGCCTATTTTTCAGATTTACGTATATTCCTGCATGCCATGCCACCAGCGATTTGGGCTACAATTTTTATGTCGTTTTTCATTTTTTTGCCCATAACATTTTCCCATTTATCCTTTAGAGCCTTTTATCCAATCGTATTTTTTCAATGAACTCTTATTTTTTTTCATTTTACTGTTTACATTTATTCTTCCCTTGCTCTTGCGGATTTTATTCGCATGTAAAACTGCCAAATATTATTTTGTGAAATGAGATTCTGATTCACCTTTATTTTCGTCGAACATTCTTTGAGTTCTAAAAGCCTTTAAATCTTTATGATCGATCAAGTGAGGTAATTCGAATTCCATTCGAATTTTGTATCTTCTGAGTCTGTCTCAACGAAGATGTTTGTCGGCCAATTGTGTTTAATGTTGATCAGACCTTAAGAGACAAAAGACTACAATCTCCGAATGTGTGCTAATGTATAAGGCATTTCATGTTAAAAACTAACTTGTTTCCGCTTCACCGTCCATTGTAGCCGTAAAAACTTAAAAAAGCAATTTGACAATCATGTGTCCGTAGTTCAAGCAGATGACCGCGAATATGCTTCTTCGTGAAAATTACCTTTTTTCACAGAAGTGTTGAGAAAATTATTGAGCAAATACGAAAGGGTAAACCACAATTATCATAATTAATGGCTCGTAATGGTGCACTGACTCTTAGAAATATATGTAAATTCTTTAAAAAACGCAATTTAATCCAGACATACCAAAGTTTTAAATCAATCATTCGTAACATCTATTTAAAATCGATGAAGAGTGATTTGTAAACTCAACAGCTTTGTCACTTACGTGTACATTTCCATTTTGAAAGAATCATCAGTTTTCAGGTCAACAACATCTTCTATTATTCCAGACATGTCCCACTGTTCGCCGCACAGAATCCCTGCTGCCAGCTGTCGCATTGTGAAGTGAAAAGTTCACGGAGTGATTACTGGAGATAGTGCCGTGTATTGCTGGTGGGCCACTTGAGAGGGTGATTGAATATCTCCCTTTTGCTCCGTCCGTGATTCACGAACCAATTAATGTGGGCTAATGGAAACCACAGGACACGGGATAATTCTCAGGCGGATGAAATCACCCGACCGAGGATTGAATCCCTGCTGAATCCAATCAAGTGATCTCTGTCCGATTCTCTTCATTGTCTGATTGTTTCCAATTGCGCCCGGTAGACAGGTTAAGTGCAGTTGGAACAGATTCAAAGAGAAAAGAAAAACACACCGCAGTTATGATAGTAGTTTTGAGAGTAGAGACGTCATAGTTAAAAGAAAAATCTAAATAGATGGCACTACTTGCCAAATAACGTGATGTCTAGGTAAATTTCTGATTTAGAGTACTAATGTTGCAAATGTAATCTGCACCATTCTTTGCTGTGTAGGAAAGATACTAAAGTTTCTGCACTAATTATTTTTCCATGTTTTTTTTGTTATCGTTTACATTGATAATTTCTCTTTCAGGCATTCGAGAATAGTTATCATTAGACCGTAACGTTTGAATTAGCAAGATTCGGCGAACAAGACGAAATGATACGGCCAAGTAAATCAGTATGCTGTCACATTAATGATAAACGTATTAATAGCAATCCGTGGCTATTTGTTGTGAATATTGGCTGGACTTTGTGCCCTATTTTCGAACGGCTAGTTAGTCGAATGGGCTTTGGGCGTAGCGTCACAAGCATTGTCGCTGCGCGCGACTGCTGCCGCCGAGGCCCCCTCAGCACCGCCACCATCCCCGCTCCCACTCTTGCCCTCGTCACCGCCCCCGTCACCGCCCCCATCATCTTTCCCCCAACACCGCCTCCATCATCGCCTCCGGCCCCGCTTCCGTCACCGCCCCGCCACCGTATCCGAACATCACTCCCCGTCACGGTTCCGTCACCGCCCCGTCACCGCCCGGTCACCGCCCCGCCACGGCTCTTGTCACCGCCTCCGACATCACTCCCGATACCGCCCCTCCACCATCTTGTCACCGTTCCCGTCATCGACCCCGTCACCGTCCCGTCACTGTCTCCGTCACCGCCACCAACACCGATGCCGCCACCGCCACCTCCGCTGCCACCGCTGACCAACCACCGCCGCCCTCGCCGCCGCTGCCGCTGCCCCACGAGCGGCCTTGAGCGGTCGGGGGGCGGGGGCGGGGGCGTGGGGCGGGCGGCGGCCGTGGGATGCAGGATGCGGCGACAGCACATTCGTCTTCATGTCCGACCGCTAGCTAACCCGCGAATTTCGGCCGGCGCTGCCATCGCCGCTGACGGACTGCTGCCTGGCGGAGAGCTGAGCCGCGCCGAGGCGAGCCGAGCGCAGCGCACAGGAAACGGGAGATTTGAGGGCGGCGACGCGGGCCGGGGCAGAGCGGGGTGAGGACGGGTTGAGGCCACGCGCTGGCAGCGTGCGGGGCCTCTGTCAAAGTGTCGGCTCTGCCATGTGTGCCTGCGGTTTGCCATTCAAAGGCATTCGCTTTGCTTTAATACACGTTTTATTTTCTAAATCATACAGTTTGTGATTACTACATTTTACATAATAACGAAGCCTTTCTTTTTCGGGACTCCACGGAATGTTTCGCTTTGCTTCTGAAGTTCAGTGGTAGTTTACGGTTTACGAGATTTCAAGTTATTGGTTATTATCAATTTATCGTTTCTTCGAATGATAGTGTTGTAATCTTCCTAAATTCGAATTAAATTAGGGTTATTTTGAGATACTACTCTAAAGACGTTTAAAGAGTAAGAATTTGTCTTCGATTTATCCAGTATTGAGTTTTTCCGAAGTACACAGTCCGATATTGTAGTGAATACATGTCTATAGTTTGTGTTATATACTTACACATTTATATAAGTCTTGTATAAAGTAAAACTTATCAATAATGTTTGGAAAGAATATCAGAGAAGAGCTTATGGCTATAATGAATGTTTGAAATTTTTCAACTCCTTTGATGTTGCCACTGGGTCCATTTTATTGGGGATTCGGTCTTCACTTCCATCACATCTTCTATTTTTAATAAATAAAAAAAAGTTGCTTTATTTCTCATGTTTGCAAAATATAGGCTGTAAGATTAAGTGGTTTACTGTACGATATAAAGTTTTTGTGAATTATTTAACAGTTAGTATTTTTTGTATTTTTTTAAATTAATTATTTGGACCACAAAGGGCTCAAGAAACTTGTCAGACAATTTAGTTCCTCCCTCAACCATCGGCTGTCTTAATTTTCGTTTTTACAATAAGTCATCTTTAACGTATCAATTTTATTGTAGTGATGAATGAATTGCTGAATGAATAAAGTATGACGCACGAATTGTCCATTTTCTGGTAAGTTATATTCATAAATAAACATTTTCTGTTGTCATTGGATAATGAAGTTATCTGAATGATAGGTATATTTTTTATAGATTTAAAACATAATCTCGTAGTCAATTTATGATTGTAATGAAACATGCAATTTAAATTAATAGGAAAAATCAATATACATTTATCCTATCTCTGACAGTAAATACGTGGCTGGGAATGGATGCCCGTCGCGTTCTTGTCATTGGTTGTGAACTGGTTTGTCCGCTCACTGGAAAAATATAAATTGCGCGTACGCGAAACTTATATTAAATTGATCCAAAGATAGATAAATTGATGGCTGAGAACCAGACTGTTCTAAGTCCATTTTGCTAAACTTTTCAGGAGCGTCACTTAAAGTTTTTGTTTGTAGTGGGTAAGTATGGAATGGGTTAGTATAGAATGAAATTTTTGGGTGCTAATGAAGGGGAATACGTACAATTTTGTTTGATGCACATAGAGACAACGAGAAGAACACCATGAAATAGAAATGTAATTATGTTATAAAATTGAACTTAAAAAAGTCTGATTCTCATCCATCGACTTAATGACAAACGTACTCATTATTTTAGTATATTCATATTTTCATATTATTTTATATTTTTTATATTATTTTAGTAGTAAACCTTCCCTTTGCGGTTCTCACACGCAACCAATCTTTATAATTGAGGTCTCTAAAGAAAAGGAATTTCACGGAGACATGACGAATTGTACCTTGACTTTAAAATATGAAGGACTTGTTTAAAAAATCGCATCTAAATATTCATGTAAAATGCAACCCGCAATGCATGTTAGGATTCTTGAATCTATGTCGTTAAATATTTCATAAACAAAGCGTTCTAGGGCCTTAAAAACTACAATTTTGAGACCAAAGGCCTATAAAAACGTCCCTCTCACCGTAATGTACAGGATGATCTTCTTGACCCACTTTTAATACACTTTTGCTTGTTCGACGCTTCTCGATTCTACCCCGCCTGTTCGGATCTTGTAGAATCTTCAACTGTTTGCAAAATTACTAATTATTTGATATTCTATGCGATTGAATTACACAAGTGTTCCTCTTTGCTCGATAATAAAGTTAAATAAGAATAGTTTGTATTGCCAAGGGTGTATTACATTGCTATCAGATACAACGTAACATGTAGAGTAAGTGACGGAGGATAAGAGGATCTTATCAAGAAAAAATATATATTACAGGCTTAATATGGAAATGGAAAAATTAGAAAGAGGGTGGGGTATAGTATGCGAGAGTTCTCGCACGGGAACGCTTGTAATCATTATGCATGCAAAAACATACGTAAGGTGATAATTTTTATAGTACGTAGATCTGAATTTTACGACAAAGTATATTTTTGCATTTTTATTGAATGATTGATGTGAGTAATGCAGAAAACCATTTATGTCCAGATAAATATGTATTATGTTTCAACGTGTCCTTAACGAAGGTACGATTGTCAAATTAATTATTTGATTTCGAAATTGTTCAGTACTCTACGGTAGTTTCTTATTTCGTATTTTTTTTGTATTATTCCTGTGACTGTAAACCGTAGAATGTTAGGAACGTAAAAAATGTACGTGAAATGATTTCTTGAACTCTCGCTGAATGAGAAGTCGACTTTATAAAGCTGCGAATAGTCTTTTTTATATTCGCGTAGTTGGTAGTCGTCCTCGCCGTCCGCCGCCGCCCGATCGACTGTCGCCCGACGTCAACGATGCCGTCACGTGACGCGCTTCGACGTGGGCTAATGACGTCATCGGCTCGAACGCAGCGCAGCCATTTTTTACCGCGGCGGCGGTCTCGTTCCATCTCTGTCCCGGCCGCCCCTCCGAGCCGCGTCTTCCCGACCCTTTGCTCAACTCTCGTCTGCCTGCTCCTCTCTTCCTCCTCCCTCCGCCTCGCCGCGGTGTGGCGTGCGCCAGGAGCATTATTTAATAATTGAAGGGCCGCGCGTACGCCACGCTGGCATGCGTATGTATGATTTCCTGCTTGCTCTGCCCCGCCCCGCCCCGCCCCGCCGCGCCGCGCCACGCCGCCCGCTCCTAATTGCGAAGAAGTCGGCGATGCGGAGGCGGAGACGTAGTTGACGATGGCTGGTGGGAGGGGAGGGGGAGGGGGAGAGTCTGTCGGGCGAGACGACTCCATTGAGAAGGCGGCCCACGCGCTGCGGCGGGGAGAGGAGAGTAGGGGAGAGGCGAGTAGTAGAGCTGTGAATCATCCGCGCAATGCACCTGCGCCGCGTGAGCCACCCCGCGGGTGGGCGGAGTCCGCCTTCCAGCGCCTGCCGCTGGCTCACAGGGAGCTCGGCGGGCGAAGGCGCTCTGCACATCGAATGCGCCACCGGCACAGGTGGCATCAACTGATGTCACTGCGTTGCGGTCTGACCGGAAGGTCCTACGTTCCAGGCCCGACGGTGCCGCACGATTTTCGATACTTGCTTGACAGCTAGGACGAATTCAGTCGCTGTCTGAAGGAGAATTCTGGCGGCCGGCTGCTCTGATCGGTAGTTTTTGATCAACAACGGGCCACGGATCGCGCGATATTTCCTTTGTCTTCCTTGTCCTAACCTCACCCCTTACTTACACGCACACTAACACGCATTATACTACCACATACGCTGGGAGGCCGCTCGAGGGCTTAGAGATTGTCCCGGATGAGACGGTGCCCCATTGGTCGAATATACTTGACTGGGGGAAACCCCTGCAAGCCGAGTAGGTCGGCGGCGGATCTCGCCAGCCAGTGGATCCTCACCACCACCTCCCACGACAAAAGCATACACTACACTCACAGGAATAATAACATAAGTATTTGCCGCTCCCGGAATCTAATCAATCAAAAAAGCGATCACATTTTTTAATGGACTTACATGATAATTCGAAACCCATTTGTTGTTTACTAAAACATATAATACCTTAAGAGATGCAGTAGAATAATAGAAATATACGTCGTTAAAAATCTCATGCTCACTGTCTAGTAGCTAGTTGTATAAAGATTTATTCTTGTTTTCCATTCTTTGTGAAGAAGATATGGACTTGATCCAATGACTTCGAAGTAATGTCCTGAAAACCTCCAAAAGCAGCAGTTCTGCCTGATGAGTGGTCACATTCAGTTGGCATTGGTATTCATAGTTATGAGAGGTGGGGCAATCGAGCCCCCAAATTCTTCAATCCTGTGAATATTAAAAAACCTTTGAGATTATCAAAAGTGTCTTCGTAATATTAATTCCAGACACGTTCTATAATCTTCTCGAATTATACGTACAATTCGAATGTATGATCCCACTACTTTTCCAAAAAACTACAATATTGAAGGTCACTTATTTATTCCATGTACCTAGACTGATTGATTAATATTTCCGGGTACGTCAACTGCTATGGTCATTAGTTTTGTTAATGTAGTGAACGTGTATCCCGAGAGATGGATGTGTTCCTCCCACACTGAATGGTGTGATCTGGCGCGCCAACGTTCTCGTCGGCTTGCGGGAGGTTTCCTTCTCCAGATATCTTTCCTGGGTGACACCCCACCATCCAGCGCAAGCTCTAAACTCTCGATTGGCTTGGTCTTCCGTCATGTGAGGTAGTGTAGCGATTGTATGTACCTGTATGTGTTTGAGGAACGGAAGAGGTTAGGATAAGGAAGAGAATGGAGAGTCCGTGGCTCGTGTGTTCGGGTACTGTTCCAGCATTCGCTGGTTGCTCTGGTATTCAGGTTTTGATCGATGATTCCATAGAAAATTACCAATCAGTCCATCCGGTCGTTTGAATTGTTTTCCGGATAGCTGCTGAATTTGTCCTAGCTAAATAGCTAGTGTCGAACTGCCATCCTGGTGTCTGGAACTCGGTCAGAATCGCTGCAGATACAGCTAACTCAGACTAGCGTAGATAATTGCTCTCAAAATTATTGCGCTACGCATCATTAAAGTTTTGCACGGCGTGGAAATGGCACCCCTCCGCCGTTGATGGCGCGCCATGATGCAAAGCGCGCGCAATGCAAGTTGTTGACGGCGGAAACGAAGACGATTCGCTATAATAAGAATCTTAAACAGAGATAGATATGACGTTATAAAATTACTTTCTTTTTCTTTCTTTCTTTCTTTCTTTCTTTCTTTCTTCTTTCATTCTTTCTTTCTTTCTTTCTTTCTTTCAGATATGACGTTTTAAAATTCCTACACCCGTCTTACGAATCGAATTATATGCAAGTACTATACGTTCTGTACTTAAATTGTGTAATGAGATGGGATTTGGAAAAGATTATTACTAGAGCCCGGTAGTTTGGCAAAATGACTTTTTGTTATTGTTACTATTTTATGGCTTTTAACAATAGGAATCACTTAATTGTACTTCTAGGGTTGTTTTAGTAGCTTTTCATTTTGCCTTTTTTTGCCTATATTATCTTCTGATTCCGATTTTCGCCATTTTGCCTTCTTATGTCATTTTCCTCATTTTTTCTTTTTTTCTCATGGAAATGATCCCGATCATGCTGGAAAAATAGCTGCAAACCTGGACAACACGAAGGCACAGTCGTGATTTTTCTTTCTATGGAAACAGAGCTGCGTTAAAAATCTAAATGAAAAAGGAAGATGATACTAGTCAAGATTTTTGATTTTTTCTTTGAAGTCGACAGGCTTTACTTGCTGACGATGAGTCCCATACTATTTTTACTGTCCCGTATACATACGTATATACGGAGAAATAGGGAAAGTTATGTAATGCTGCGCGAAAAGACGGCGGAGTTTTGGCAGAAAAAAATTCATTGCTGGGCCCTGATAACGAAAAAGAGGATAAAACAGTTGCTAAATTTAAAAAAAATCCCCTATCTCGTGGTGTAGTCAGAATCCCCGTTTTGTGGGTCCTTGATACCGAAAAACCGATTGATAGCAACACGTCCGTCCGTCTGTCACTTTCAAGTTGTATTGTGTAGTAGAATATTGCGTTTGTAGTTCAATACAAATGTATATTTACCATGTTGCATCGCTCATGTATAAATGATCCAGACAATTTTTGTTATATATATATATATATATATATATATATATAAATATATAAAATACACATTGCCTAAGTAGAGGCGCATTATTACAAATTTTGTAAAAAACAATCACAACTTGCCTAGTTTGGAATCGAATTTGGAGACCTAAGCAAGTAAACAAATAAACCACGAGCACCTCTCAAACTATATACAATATGCATTGAAGATCTTGGTCATTGAGTCATCGGCAAAAGGCCGGTTTGGAAACCGGTTACTGAAATATTGTAGCTAACATGATTGAAACATACGTACAAGAACCTAAGTATGAAAATGCATTTCCTATTTTCTCTCCTAGAATATTTCCCCGAAAATATAGGATTTTTGAGCTAAGATCAAGGCGAATTATTTTAAAAGGATGACGTGGAGTTCGAAAGGAGGTACCTGAGACACTGGAGCATCAGTATGCTTGCAGACTGTTGTTGAATTTTAAAGTGTGAAATATGAAGACAAACACAAAAGAGTCGGTCTGGATAGCGGAGGTCGCTAAGGATGAAGGGCCGTATCTTCGAAGGCCCGCGGGTTCCACTCCCGCCTCGGGCGTGGATGTTTGTGTGCGCTTGTTGTGTCCTTACGTGTTCTTCCTAGTTTCCCCTACAGTTAAAACAATCACAGTGAAACAGTGACTACAGTGACATATGATCAAGTTGTTAAGAAGCAAACTAAACTAAAGAAAAAAGGAACAGGAGGACTTTCTCAAGTAAGATGCAACGGGGGTTAAAATTAGTGTCAAACTTTCCAGTAGTGATGTAAACAAGAGAAAATAGAGCAAAAACACCCTAGTGACGTGTATTAACAACTATCCGCATTAATTTCAACAAATTGTGTATGTTAAATATTGTTTTTCTTTAAAATAAAAAAGTATTATTCAAAATTTTGTGATGCAAGTCCCGTAATTATACAATACATGGAAAGTGATTTCGCAAGAAAACCTTACGTGATAAACGTAAACGGACTGAAAATTCAGATTCAGCACCTGAACATTATATAAAATTACATATTTCACTGTAGACAACAAACAAAAAGTTTGAATTCGCAGGGTAGTGTTATTATGCAGTGTTGAGTAGTTTTGCCATTGTTTTTCTCCATGATAGATTGCATGTTTCCCTTATCAGTTTTGTATCAATTAAAAGTCCGAGTTACTCGAAGAGAAAGTTTTTATTTGAGATTTATCTAGTATTTTTCAGGCATACATTTACATCAAAATGTCATCAGTTGTTTTCTTGACTGAAACGTCGCCCATTTCATGACAGAGCCACTCCGTGCTCTAATGTGCGGCGATAAATTGAGCACGACACGGCATAACGGATGTAGATTCCTCGGCTGTAACTCAAAATTTCTGTGGTGAGATTTGTTGTAATTTACGACCGACATCTTCATTTATCGACGACGTACGGAATTTCCTGTAGCCGCTCTGTCACATGTTCGTTCCAATGACACCACATTTCCTGCAATCTCCATTTATTTGCAGAAAGAGAGTAGGGAATTTTGGAAGATTAATTATGACATTTTTGTCTTCATTTTTAAAACGGGCACATCAAATAGTTAATTATGAAATAATCTGGTAAATAATCGAAGTACAAATATTTAATGAATGCCATTTCATATTAAGTTAAATATTTATTTCTTTATTCGTATATGAATTTGATACAGTGTCCTTCGGGATCATGACCACACCTATTGACTGATATTTCTTCTTGAGATTCGGCTTATTTGTTATTATATATACGATATTTTGTACTTATACCTGTTTAGTCTATAAGAGCGATTCAAAAGCAAAACATTTACAAAGAAACGCGAGTAAAACTGAAGTGTTAACTTAACCTAGAAAAAAGCTTTACAAAATTAATACAGTAAACCTTAAGGTTAATTATTGTGCTAAGATAAAAATAAAACGGAAAAATATTGAACGTCAGTGAGTACCAACTCTTTCGCACGAACTCGATTTAATGGTATGTCAAGTCAATAAAATAATATGAAATTAACGATTACTTCAAATCAATAATTGAACATTTTATTATCTTGTGTACGATGGAGTTTAAATGTTTGTCACTACATTATTATCGCGAATTCCCTTCATTAACCCTTCTCGAACCTTTGGGTGTTCGCAAACCTCCGGTTAGGAACCGGAGATCTCTATGATTTAGTAGCTCCCATGATTTAGAGCAGGGATGGGCAGCTTTTCTATATGTAAGATTTACTTTTTATCTTAAAAGTGTGTCGCGATCGACTTGTCATAGACGTATTCTAAGGGGAAAGAAGGGGTGTGAAATGCATACTATGTTTATACACTGTGTTTCTATATCAGGTGCATTCCAGCGAGTTAAGGTTAGATAAGTAAAATAAATGTTCAAAACTATTTTTTAATTTGTAAACCACTTATTAATTTTTCGAGATATAGGATCATAAAGAAAATAAACGTCCAGACCCAACTTTTGATTGCAGCATTCCGTTCATGCGTTAACTAAAAAATTCGATCTTCCGGCACTTATTCTAGATAGATTTTAACTAACTTAAAATGCAAATTATTTTTTTTATCACCTGCAATGTATAAGTTGTTGTGCTATTTGTTCGTAACTAAGAAAAAGTTGTTAAAAAATCCACAGTATGACTGATAACTTGACTTCAATATTTCACTTTCGCGTTGTTTTTTTGGGGGGGGTAGGAAAATTGATCATGAAAGAAGAATTTGACTTCATTTTTGCTAATCTCTCAATAGCTCGCTGAGCACACCTCGTACTGAAATACAGATATAAGGCCTATCTAAAAAAACAAAATTCAAAAGGTTAGAACGCGGTATGATGTAGGTATTATAATGGCTTAAAGTCCTTCAGCCTAGCCACATAGTTCAAAAGAATTGCAATTATATATAAATGTGTAATAATTACCTATTAAATAAAAATTTTAAAAATATTCAAAGTGTCAAAAAACTCACATTCAGGAGAATTAAAAGAACATGGATTTAACAATATTTATGGAACATTAACAATATTTATTAATTCAAAGTAGCTACAGATAAAGACAGATTTAGAATTTACTTTGTTCCATTAACATTGATGTGAAGACTGAGTTTGCATGTCTCTAACCAATGAAACATAATTAGGTATATATCCTGACAAAGATAACAATAATGAGTCTTCAGTATGGGAATCAGTAGGAAATAATGTTATTTAGTTTTCGTTAGCTTCAAGTATGAAAATGTCAATTTCACGCCAGACATTGCGAGCGATCGACGATCGACCAACATTGGCCTCGCGATCGACCGGTTGATCGCGATCGACTTGTTGGCCACCCCTGCTGTGGAGCATAGGCGGATTTAAGTACTGCGAATCCTCGAAGCACAAAATCATGTTTAGGTTCCCCTTCGGAAAAAACTGCACATTTACTATAAAAAGCACATCACCATAAATTTGGACCTGCAACATTTGGAGATTAGCATTATCTATAAATGCATTTTAAGAAATTATTGCGTACGTAATATTAGACGAATGCAAAATGTATACAATGTTTAACTAATTTTTTAATACAACCTTTTTATCACAGACGGATATTGGTTTATGGATTATTCTACAGAAGGAAACTAAAAAATCGGACATTTCTTGTGAGTATTTTTTAAACTTTCTTCGGCGCCCCACTCCCCTCCCCCATGGGTAGGAATTCCTAAGTAACTGCTTATTTTACTTGTTGTTAAACCATCCCAGCTACATGTCCTTGGTACCGTTTGACTTATGTCTCCTTGTTAACATCTTGGCAGCGCGGCGTTAGATGTTTTTGGGTGACTTGACGTGTGAACCCTTTGAGTGAGTCGAGGGAAGCGAAGCGAAGCGGGGCGGGGCGGTTGGCAGCTGAGACGCGTGCGTGGATTTGCTCGCGTGCGCGCGGACGTGCGTTCGGAGCGGCGTGTGCGCGCGTGCGTCCTCGTGCGTCAGCCGCGTCCAATAAATCGCACGCAGCTATTTCCGCGTGCGTTATCGCGCTCCGGGCGAGAATAGCCGCGCGGCGACGCGACCGGGGCAGTGCGAGAGGGTGGGGAATGAGGAGCCCCCCCACCCCCACCCCCACCCCCACCCTTCCGCTAACGCGCCCGACCGCAGCGCCGCTTGCTTTTTCTCGTTCTGTCGCTGGCGTTTCAGGGCTCGTATTTGTAATAAGAGAATAGCACGCTTGTTCCACCGTATGAGGGTCCCTAAATTGCAATGAAAAGGAGGACATCTAAAAAATAGGAGCTCGTTAAAATAAATTGGAGGTCGTGAGACAATTTTGAAAATGTCCAAAGGGCTTCATAAAGTTTCATTTCACGGTCACATCCGTTGAACCAAAGAAGAATCAAAAAGTTTAATTTCACGGTCACATAAGTTTAACGAAAACTTTAGGATATTATTAATTTTCGAAAAACTCGTGTATGGAATTTAGACGATAGTGCTGTACACACACGAATAGACATATCATTTAAAAATTAACTTTTTATTATTATAAATCCTCAAAAGTCTATTTCAGTCAAAAACTTCAGTATTTTTTTCAATAATTACCAACTTTCTTTAAACCAGCTGTCACTGCCGCAGTACTTTCAGTAGATGAAGGTACAACGGGTTTTGCGTTTAAATTCGATTCCGAAAGCAATTACATTAAATAAGAACAGCAGGATGGATATATAGCAGTTGTTATTTGTAAATAAGTTAATGACAGATATTTGTCGTAACTTTTAATATTATAGTCGATTTCGTTTTATTCAAGACTTGACACTTGTACCATTAGGAAGTATTACTAAAAATATAAATATATTTTAATAATGCTTCCTAGTTTTATTATTAGTTATATTTTAATAATACTTAACAAATTTTGTTATTTTTATTGTCACCAAATATAATATATCATCACAAATACGCTGAACGTAAAGTTGATAGAAAGTGGTCGACATTTTAATGATAAAGTCTCAGTAAACATTGATACACCTACAGAAAAAAAGTCAATGAACTTAATTATTTCTGTAAATTTCTTTCCGTTATAAATTATGAGTTTAACTTTCTGTTAAAAGGTGTATTGTTCATATGAGACATAGAAGTGTATGATGCCTTATTGAGGTATATTTCACTCATAGAATTCTTATCTCTGGCAGTGTTGTGCGATCTCAAGATACTAAATTTGTCAGTTTTCATATCCAATGAATGTCTACATTGTTCCTTTGATTGGTTTTCGATATGATGCATGAAATGTGGCGTCGTCAGAATACGCAGTAGCTGCCTTAATTTCGAATTATTCTTCACAGGATGCCTCTTTGCAACGATCAGTCAATCGTTTACTGTGATCGATCTGCCAACGAATTGATCATTAATTACTATTTTCGTATTTTAATGGATTTTGTTTGACTATGGGAAGAATAATTATATTTCTAATGTTCATAAGCAGAAAAATGTGCGTACACAATGAACAATTTTGATAACGAGGAGCCAAAGGCCTCCCTTGTCCAGATCAGTTTTTAAATGACGTTTAATTCATCATTAGTAGACGTGTGTCAGTAATTATACCGACTTAGTTTCAGCTTTTTTAATTATCATGATTCTGTCACTTACCATGTAATAAATACTAAAGAAAATTAAAGTAGTATTTTCAATGATATTGATTTGTAAGAATCTGCATGTAATTTTTCTCTTATTTTTTAAGAGGAAATTTAGAAATAACAAATTGGAGGGCATGTGCACGCACATGTAGCATAATAATAACAACTGAAGTACTAATTAAGCAGTACCGCTCTAGTAACTGCAGCCCTTTGTCAAATGAATCCCTTTGTGTTTGCACAAAGCATAATGGACTAGCGAGTCTTTTTATTATTCAGAATCGAAATATATGACAATTATGAAAGACAATAGTACACTTGTTTGTTGTATCGTTGTTCAAAAAACGCAATTTCGCCCTCGTTGATAATGGCTCGTTTAAGAGCGGATTTCAACTTGTTGACGCCGCCATGCACGCCCTGAATGAGATGTCGCTCAAAGGGCGGGCGAAGGGCTACTCCCATACCCGCGCGTGTTTCGCCTTTTTCAGCGAGGCAGGCCGGCGCACTACAAAGGTGACGGGGACCTTGCGGGAAAAATCGAAGAGCGCCGGGGTATTTCTGGCACCGGTTATTACAATTAGAGCAGGGCGGGGTGGCGCGGGGCGGGGCGAGGCGTAGTGGGGCGGGGAGCGGCGCGTCCGGGCGGGTAATTTGCGCGCTTCCTGGCCGAGATGAATCCCTGCCGCCGCCAGCCCCCATCCCTTCACCACTCTCCCTCTGCCGCCCACTCCCCTTTGGCCCCACGACCTTCCTCTGCCTCTGCTCATCAGCACAGCTGTCATCGCCTCCCTCACTCTGTTTCTTGTGATTGCCTCTTACCTTCCTTCCCTTTCGATTTAGGGCCGATTTCATTATGATTACTTTTTATTTATCATTCTTCGTATTTCTTGTTCCTTTATCTCATTTTCTTCCTGTTCGAATTCCTCACTTTCTTTCCCTTTATAATTGTCTTTTATCATTCCCTCTTCTTATAATATTGACACATAACTTCGTAAGTGTGCATCTACTCGAAAACACCTCGTGGGTGCTTAAAACAGAATTAAACGATAAAAATAGAATTTCACCATTTTATTATCACTTAACTCTCAAGTGCTTAAGCAACTCCCTATACATGTTGCAAGACACATCGTGCATTATTTGAAAAGAATGCGTCCTAGTATCATTTCGTCTTATGTACCTTCCGAGCTTTCCGTAATCCGTAAAATGAGCCCTTTTGGAAAGATGTTTCCACTTTTGAAACAATAATTTAATAAGTTCGGAATGTTTGCTAGGGGATAAGAGCAAAATGAAGTAAACTATTAGACCTGTGCGTTCTGTCTTTCCTTTCTTCTATTTTATTTCTATTTTTCTTCCGATACTATCCACTCTCTCTCTCTCTCTTTGTCTCTTTCTTCTCTTTTTCTGTCTTTCTCTTTCTTCTCCTTTTCTTTCTTATGTGCGCTTCTCGAGCGCCCTGCGCCGATCCTTGCGCTCTGCGCTTCGCTTCTGGCGAGGAACCGAACTCCCCCGCACGTTGCGGCAACGCGAGCCAGACACCGCTCTCTGCACATGCAGCCTCCACAAGCACCAGGGCGCACAGTTTAATCCTTGGGAAGCGTGCGTTTAGTGCCCTTTGGATTTTGAAACACACGTGAATGGATAGTTGAAAAACATTTGGCGGTACTTAAAGGAGAACGCATCATTAGAGATTCAATTATTACAACCTACGTAATTTTTTTAAGGCAAGTGCTTAATCGGGAAACACACTACTTCTCATTCGAATAATCTTCTATATAATATATATGTGTCTGTGATATTAATAAGTTTTTATAATACCACATGCTTATTTAAATTTTATAAAACAATTCAATTGTTCTTTCTATTTTTTTATGTTTGTACGGAATAATCTTCTGAACGTCTGAACCAATTTCGATGCCATTTTCATTGAAAAGTAAAGTTATCAATAGACTTCATCATCAGCTGGAGGTCTTTGAATTCTATTTGAACCGTTATGATGTAGTGGTCATTTACTCGTGTCATTTTGCTGCGGTCGGTGACTTGGCCCCTTTTCTGAACACCCATCATTTCTTACCGTCATATTAATGTCTTTGTAAATGGTCCCTTAAGATGAGATAAAGGTTTTTAGTTTTCTTTGCACAAATCTGTAACAATAATCTTTCAAGGTAAACGCGTGAGATGGTAGAACCATTTATTCGCAATATGATGACCCAAAATAATATCTTCTGTCACAGAACATTGTCGCAGTGGTCGCAAGTTGCACGTGAAATAGTAATAACTAGTTGTGCAAAAGAATGGCACGGACTTTCCCGTATTAGTTTTCTATTTCCTTGGGACTGGGCTAGCTATTCGGAATTGCCACATACTCTTACCAGCTGTCATCTATCGCCGCCCAACCTACATTTTTTTTTTTACATTTTCTTAATTTTTCGGTTTCCTAGTGATGGAACGGAAATATTAATTTTAGAATATTAAAGAACACAAAAACTTCGTCCTAAATGGCAATTTTCTTTGAAAAAAAATGGAGCTGTTTTTAAGAAAATGTCGTTTAAGCGCTACTAAAAACGCAAAATTTGAAGCCTTTGTTCACAGAACATTTATTAGTTTTCAAGAAACTTCATTTGAAGTCGTTTGAAGCACTTACACTCACAAATATAACAATGTTTACAAATTGCTGGTTAAGTTCACACTAAGGGGGTGAGAGATCTTTCAAAGGATTTACATTTGTGTATGCCATTTGCAAAAACGTGCTTTAGGACTGATTTCACCCCTTTAAATGACTACTATTTCAAGATAATATAAATCTACGGTGATACGAAACATTGTAAGTGATACGGTACATTTATAATTATAATCACATGATTATCTCAGTAATTGGAGTGAAGTGAAATCCATGTCCGTACAGCCATGTAATAACACATTTTGTTGTCCTGGTTCCTTGTTAATTTATTGACAGTGGTGTTTAAGTACGTTTTAATGAATAAATTCAACTATATTCATGTAATTTAATTTGAAGATTATTGTCATCATATTTCTTTTTATACAATATTTCGCCTTTCCTTTCTTCATATTTAGTTCCATCTTCAGATACTGTATTAGTTATATTGTTACGATTTGTATAAAAACACAATGACAACAAACGGACCATGGCAAAAAGTATTAAAAACCTAAAACCTAGTCATATCAAATTACATAAATAACTAGTCTTGTTTGGAAAAGAACCGTTTTCCAATAACAGTGGAAAGTGATATTTTTGGATGTTCTTCCGTTGATCGCACCAAGCGAGTTTGGAGGGCGAGGGCGAGGGCGAACGCAGCCCCCCGCGCGGGGCGGTGGAATGGCCCGTTGACCCAGGCGGCGGTGGGCGCCGTCTGCCCGTGCAGATCGATGGCGCGCGACGCCACGCGACGCGATGCGACGCGACGCGACGCGACGCGACGCGAACGCGACGCGACGCGACGCGACTCAGCTCTCAGCGCCACCCGTCCCGCCGCCGCTCCCCGCTCCGACCCACTCCACCCCGCCTCGCTCCGACCACCCCGCTTCGCGTCGGACAACCACGTCCCACCCCCTGCCCTGCCCCGCCCCGCCCTGCCACGTTCCGCCCCGCTCCGTCCACCCGGCACCGTCCTGTATCCCGCTTCGCCTCTCCCCACCCGTCACCGTCCTGTCCCCGTTCCACCCACCCCTCCCTCCCTCGCCCCCGCCCCGCCTTGCTATGCCTTGCTCCACCGTCGCCCCGCCCCGCTCCACCCCCGACGCAGCCCGCTCCTCATGCATTGCTCATCCACCCCGCGAGCGACCTTTTCCATTTCCGAGCACCTGCGTTCAAAACCTCGCCCCTTCGGCGGATCACGGGAGGCACTGTCTCCCAGCTTTATCAACTATTTAGCATCGTTCCCACATCATCTGCTCATGGAACCGTTTACCATTGTTCTTATACGCTTTTTCCTCACGAACGGAGATTGTTTTCACAAGCAAGAACTTCAGGGCTGTCGCCGCATTCCAATTGCAAGTCCCATGTCTGTCTCTTAGAGACTTCCTACATCAATAGAGATGGACTGTGTGGCTATGCTGACCATCCCAACTATCTACACATAGCATGGGAGCGATAGCCGAAAAAAAAGATAATAATCTACGGAAATGAGGATGACTAATCTACTCATGAAATTAAGACCAATAACGTTCCAGAAACTTTTTTTTTTCGAAAATTACATAAATGTAATTGTTTTTAAATATCTCTCACGACGTTAATATTTGCATTCATTAGTTTTTAATACATTATTGCATTTGTGAGTAAAATCACTTCAAATGATTTTTTTATGAAGTTTCTCGAAAGCTCATAATTTTGTGTAAATGAACTCAAAATTGCGCAATTACAGAAACGACCAAACGACTTTTTAACAAAACCAGCTCAAATACTTTGAAATAAAAATGCTCATATAAAACAAGTTTCACTATTTTGTGATATTCTTGAAGTCGCATTCATTCAACTATTAGGATAATGGCTCCAAAAATTGTGAAAATTATCTCAAAATTCCCCAAATTGCATTTTAATACGCGTGCTGTGCTCTATCCGATAAAATTATTTTTATCTGAAAATTTGTAAGTATTTCTGAGAAAAAATATGAAGATATTCTTGTGACTTCATGTATAGTATTCCCGAAAATTAAAATATCGTTTCAAATTAAAGGCGCCGCGTCGTTAGTCAGACCGATCAGGGAATGTCACTTTTGATCAAAATCCTCCTTCTGGTTTAGCTGCTAAAGTGGTTCACAGTCGGAAAAGACGGACGGACGGACGGACGGGCTTTCTACCGTAACCAACCTTCTCGTGCCCTTGCCCATCCCTTCGATTTTTAGGCCTGAAGAACAAACAAAAAGGGAATTCTGTCTACACAACGTGTTGGAGGCAGCTTATTTACTGTAAGTAACTCTAGTACAAGAAATATCTTCTTTTTCGGTATAGGTCCTACAGTAGGAATTTTCCTGTAGAAATATCGTCGTTTTTTCGCAACTTCATTTCACATCTTTTTCTATATTGGCTATGCAGTATTACAGATAGTTAAAACATGTTATGACAGCAGTTAATTGATATTGGTGACATGTTCACCTGCATTAAAACTGAGTTTAAATTATAAGAAGGCTGGAAATTGAATAGATAAATTAATATTATTATGCTTATGATGCTTTCTATCTCATATAAAATGAAATCAAATTGCATGGTTTGTTATGTGAAAACGTACAAAAGAAACGACATCTGCCAAAGGAATGACAAACATTTATAAGTTTTTAACTTTTTCGTCTTACGAATACTTCGTTTTGTTTTACATGGAAAAACGTCACTCATGAACTACCCCTACGACATATTTCAAATGTGTAATCCGAAGGAAATTTTGGAGCGTTCGTCTAAACTTTTGTTTTTACATTTCAATATCGCCTTACTCATAAATTACCGTATTTTCTCCAACTTAAACATCCTCCCTGTTTTGAAATTGCAACAACAATGGAGGAGAGGCAATTCGTGAGCATCTCAAAACGAATAGAAATAATTTTGCAACACATTTACATACGCAACGTACACAAACATATTTACCAAACACTTTTACATGCGGTTAGAATCTTTTAATCTTCCCGCCTGCAATTTTCATAGGATTTGATGACAATGAAAATTGCAAGATATTAGAGTTCTTGAAGAACATCATTGCAATGAATAACATACGAAGTAGATACTGATGTTTACAAAAATTATCCAAAAAATTAAAAGGGGCGTGTAAGCAAATGGGGACTATGTTCGGGAAAATGTATTTGTTCGAATTAAAATATGGCCCAGCAATTTAAAATCAAATAGTGCTGAAATCATCAATTAATGATATCGTCTTTGATCTCCTTCACTATTGAATTTTGGTTAATAGCAAATTACAGTGGGACATTAAAGACAAACTGATTTAAGATGCGAAACATATATCATTTAGAGAAAAGAAAGTATCTGAAATAAATATTTCTAGAGAGTTATTTGGAAAGAAAATGTTAAATCGTTAATATCATTAATTGACCTGCAGAGTACCTTCAAACAGAGTAGGATTGTGCTATTCCTCTTCCTTTCTCTTCCCTCTCTTTCTCTCGTCTTCTCTCTCCCCTCCCTTTACCTATTCTTCTCTCGACCCTCCCTTTGTATTTCGTTCTCCCTTTCTCTCTTTTCTGTAACTCTGTCTCTCTCTGCGTCTGTGAATCTGCTATCACTCATCTCTCTCTCTCTCTCTCTCTCTCCTCTCTCCTCTCTCTCTCTCTCTCTCTCTCCGCACGCGCGGGTTTGTTAGTATAGTGTAGATTAGGGATGCAGCTCTGCAGCTTGGTGTATCAATTGGCAGACGTTTGTCTTGACGTTTATCAATTGGCCAGTCTCCGCAAGTCGAATGGAAGTAACTTCGTTCTTCCAGTAATCTGCTATTTCTATAGTACCGTTTTCATATAAACAAAAATGTTAATATTCCATTATTGTCTTCACAGAAAAAAAACTAATATTTTTTTAAAGAATAAAGTAGTATCTTTTTAAATTCTCTCAGAAACGTAAGAGGCGAATTCCGTCAGTATGTTCCTCCATCAGTTGCACAAGATTCCTTGAAAAAGTGGACTAGTTAGTGAATCGTCCTTCTCTATGTCACCGTATTGAGGGTCAAATTTGCAAACAATAAACAGTTTTTATGTTGTAATTGAGTTTCTAACTCGGTTCCCTTCGCTGTATGTTGACATACGCTTGGTTTTGCGTGTTGACTTTGCCTGGGTCTCCGAGGAGAGCTAGGTTTTGCTTTCAATTCAGAAGCGAATTACCCACAACAATGTTCGCGTTGCTTTGCAGTATACCCTCTCTATGCAAATTAAAATGGTGGAATGATGAAAATTAGTGAAATGATCAATGTAATTAATGTTGGCTAAAACACAATATGAATCGAGAACTTTAAAATAAATCCGCTTATTCTTTTTTATAGTTTCAGAATTTCTTATATATTCTGATAAATCAGGTTGCATCAGCAGTCTTAAGATATTTGAGAGACCCAGTGAGAGCATCGTGTTTTGTTCATAGTATTTCTCTGCTCTTTTGAAAGTTCGTAAAGGAAAACAACATTTAACGGAAATACAACATAAAATTTATTTTATTTCTAAATATTTAATATTAACTTTATTTGTTTTCAAGAGATCTGAGGAGCCACAGGGACCCCTTGTCTTCTGGTATAACAGAAACCTCAATTAAATTAAAGGCGCGAAAAAAATTGGGGAAATTTACCTTTTTTTTAAAAAGAAAAAACACTAGCGATTCTAACGAGCAATGCACACGTTTATCTTTTAGGTAAATCTCTTTTCTGGCAGAAGGTAGCGAAGAAGAAAGGAGCCCTTTCCACAGCGTGCCAACTCGCTGACTTCTCTTGGCACGTGGCGAGCAGCAGCGCGCCCGCGTGGACGCGGCAGAAAAGGTCGCGTAACTGCAAGTAGGCGGAAGACTATGAATAACGGGCGCTGCGGCGCGGGAGGCGCATCGAGTGCGGCGTGGATTTCCATCGAGGACTCGCGAGCGAGAAACGCTTTGCCAGGCATTTAATCGGAGTCGACACCTTTCGAAACAGTTTAAACAGTGAGAAACCGTTATTCTTTCATGAATACAGGTGCCCCACTAACTACACTGCACCTCCGTGACTTCTAAACAATTCACGATATCGAAACTAAGTTTTCTTCCAACAGTATCCAATCAAGAGGAGAGTAATATGCCGTAGAGATATTGAGCGTAATGTTTTTAGTTTTGAAGATTCTCAAACGTCTTTCATTTTTTTAGAGCTTCAGGCTTTTTCATCTGCAATGGATAAATCTTAAAAAGAAGAATATCGTGATGCACCATTTGCTAACACTTTATAGTTATTGATGGAACCGGAACATCAATAGTTATCGGCTTAGGTTTCAGCAGTATATTTACTGTAATAATAATGGTTCGATTTCCGGATTTGCTTTCTTAAATATCTTTATAATTTCGTGTGTCTTGTTTCACGAATTGCGAAGGGTCTCAGTGTACAAAACATAGTTTCAGTTCTTCGGAGAGAAGATATTTTGTTATTTCTTTACTTTAAAGTATTTTAAAATATTTTGTACTCTGGTCAGAAAATAGAAAGACTGAAACATCGAAGATCAGTGGTGCATCCAAAGGAAGTCGGGTTACAGGGCTCCAGACGCTCAAGTCAAAACTGTCGTATAAAATTCAGTTTTTACTTATTCTCTACAACAGTGAAGTGTTTTCAGTTTCTGAATTCAATATGTTAAAAATAATTATAAATAAATAAAACATTTTAAATGTATGAGCATAAATGAAAAAGTTTTTATAAATATCTCATCAAACCTGCTCGACACTACCCCTCTCGCCTCTGATAGCATAATCATTATTTCGAAATTCAATAACACATTGGAAATCTTTTTTACTTTCCCGTATACATACGTATATACGGAGTAATATACGTATAACAGGGAAAGTTATGTAATGCTGCGCGAAAAAACGGCGTATTTTCGGCAGAAAAATTCATTGCCGGGCCCTGACAAAGAAAACGTGGATAAAACCAGTGGCTAAATTAAGAAAAAAAAAACTGTTACTCGTGGTGTAGCCAGAATCTCAGTTATGTGGAAAGTTCCCCGGAAATTTTCAAAATTTTCTCAAAGACGGGTCCACTATTTTAAACCTAAACCAAACATTGTATTCACCGAAAGCTGAATTTTATTCGAAACCGCTCTGATGCCCTGGTTGGCAAGCCATCGGCTTGCTCTCGGCCACGCGCTCTTGGCGGCTGCCCCGATTTATTTCCATTCACCTTCTATTTCGTTGGAAGAGAAGACCAATTGTGGCGCGCTCGCAGATTAAGTCGGGTCGAAAATAGAGCGCGCGGGAAGGGGAGGGGAGCACCCTGGGTGGGGTCGTCCTGCCCTCTGGGTGAGAAGGGCGGGCGTCGCGTCCAAATGGGCCGAGCGCATTCCGAAGCGAAAAGGAAGGAAGGGAGGAAATCAACGGACAAAACGTGCCACTTTGAAAATTAGTATCACGTGTCTATGCTGCGATTTTTCTAACTTTGCCCCTCAAGGCCACTCAAATCCCATCTTCGCGATGGAATATGTCACGGTATTTCGCATCTTTCTCAGTCGTTCCGCTAGATTTTCGCATGATCGCGACACCGTATCAAGCAGTGCTTGCGATCATGCGACTTCTACCGGCCAGACCGAGAAAGACGCGAAATGCCGTGTGGATATTCCATCGGGAAGATGGGCCTTGAGTGGCCTTGAGGGGCAAAGTTAGAGAAATCGCATTATAGTGACGTATGTCCCGCAACAGTTTATGCTCCCGTGGGCGCCCGCGATCATGGGTATTTCCAATACAATTTTTGCTTCCGCTGCTTTCCACTTACCCAACGTCGCTCTCCGTTCTCCTCACTCTTGAGGATTGTCAAATAAAACACTAAAGTTCCAATAAAAATAAAATATATTGTTCGTAAGTTCTGGATAGCTAATCATCAGCAACCTGTTACCTACTCCGCGTCTGCAAATGTTTTGTTCTGTATTCTTGAACCACCGATTAATTATAACTAATACCTTCCCGAAGGTTTCGTCAATCTTCTGATCACTTGAAGATACTACAAATTGGGCTTTTGTACATTTCACTTTAAATCTCACGACATAATCGTCATGCGGCCATTTCTTTCCAACTTTCTCTTACGTCCTCCAAAACAAACTTGCCCTCCACAGCAACCCATTATATTACTCAATTGTTGGTTCTACTTACGAGTTTGACATACTCGTACCAAGTTCTATTTTCATTTCGTAACAATTTGTTGTAGTTTTTTTGGTTCGTTTTACGTAGAGTGAAACTAGCGTGCCCGTTAAAAAGCTCGCATATGTAAACCCGACTCCACTCTCTTTCCTCCTCACATCCGTATGAGAGGAAACAAATGCAGGCGAAATGCGTTTTATTAATTCGAGATAATGCGCATTTTTATTTAAAATTCGAGATATTGTGCATCTCTGAATTTGAAATACTCCACACTCAACATATACCACGGACAGGAGATACCCGGAACAGCTGATCCCCCCAAAAATTAATGTAACGTCCTATAAGATATAATTTTGTAGATTATGATGCGAGGAACATGTCTGGAGGGATCCATAAAGAGGTTGCTAAGGCTACAGTACGTATCATTTG
>JAHLJT010009419.1:26144403-26387971 GCA_031308135.1 Acheta domesticus | reverse complement strand
CCTACATGCTGACAATGAGAAGATGAGGTTGAGCGTGGGACACACGGCAGGGTGCCAACACATCAACACAGCGAATCACCACTTAGGACGCTGTGCGACGCTGCTTTGACGTTCCCCTTCTCATGTACCCGCTACCGCGAAATTATAGCCGATCTACGCGAAGAATGGACAGACGAGGCCGGCCCTTTTAACCAGCATCCCACGGGTTTAAGCTCCGATGTGGAAAGAGCAATGACCGAATGGTACTTTAAGCACTTTTTGAAGATTCAAGAAAATGTTTACGAAGTTCGTAATTCGCACACATCAAAACTGTACTCATCAACAGCACCTTCGTGTACGCTTCAGAAGCTGAAAGTAACGTTGTTGTAAATTTTATAATTGTATGCTTCATAAACATCTCAGTTGGATTCCCTTTGAAACCTCAGATTTTCCCACTTAATTATCCTTCTATATTTTTCCATTTATTCAGCATCCCGTCCCTATTATATATATAAAAAATCTGAACATTATTTGCGTTTCGAATTCTCCGGGGAAAAATATGTAAATTTTGTATTTAATATTTTTTCGTTTCGTGATAGATGGCGCTGTAATTGACAAAAATAAAAATAAGCAAACAATTTAAAAATTAGCTTTTCTCAACAATTACACCTTGAAATCGAAAAAAGAATGTGTTCAATAATTTGTAAGAAGCTACTCATTGAAACGTTTTCCCTCTTCATTGTAAGAATTTTGAAAATTATTAGAAGTTTCTTTTCTTTCCTTGACACTAGCCGAGACCATAGGAAATAGAAAACTAATATGGGAGAGTCTGCGCCATCCTGTATCACCACTTGGTTTACCCTTCCTCGTCATTACTAAACGACATAATTTTGTTTTTCTGTACATTCAGTTCCAGTTGTCTGTACATTAAGATTCAGGGATCCCTCTAGTCTACGTCATATTTGTTCCAACTCTACCTTTTTTTGACACAGAAACTAAATCGTTCACAGAGACCCATGTCCAACTTTCTTTTTTCCAACTCGAATTACTCTATTCTGCCCTTTTCTCAACACTTCCTCCAAACATACAAACCAATATTCACAGAATACTTGATATATAACTGGCGACAATTTCCATTATTTATCAAAAACTATCACTCAATTTCTTACTGATTTTTTGCAGCAGAACATGCATTGTTCATGCCAATAAGGATTGATGCGAATGCAAAAATAAAAATAAGTTCTTGGTCTTTTAACTCCAGAATTGGCAGTGTGATGCTGTGTTTTGGCCACAGTATTATATCTTTCCTGTCAGCTCTCATCGTCAAATGTTGACAGGTTTCCCTCATAAGAATCTATTGCCACCGACCTTCGTCTTTACAAACTATGAAAAAAACATAAATCGGAAAATCGGTCTCAACCATTTTATGTAGTACCTCAAAAGCGTGGTTCCAGACACCACGAGCAGATTATGAGATCATCGCCAACAATGCGTCATTTACACAATTCTGCTTAAACTAGTTTTGGGCGGAATTCTCTCTCCACGCACGTTCAAATTCTGGGTCACGACTCGCGCTTTCCCGTTTTTTAAAAAACGGCATTCCCTTCCTAAATGGCTATTTCCGGCCAACCATACACGAATATGTTAATCCAACGCGCATCCAATGACTTGCAAATACGATTTATTGGACCAGATTGCGAGACAAAGGGCATTAGTTGAGGCAGGCTAGTAAGTACAACTATGGTTGCATTTGGAGTCTCAGATGAGAGAAGGAACGTCAGTAGAGAAATATGTAAATTACGGCCACATACATACGATTTCGCTGTCAAAAGCTACTCGGATTTTGTATTAACCCTAGATATATTACCCATTTACTCAATGTTTTATGTAGTCTATTTAGAGTTAACGCCGCCATTAAAATTTTTGAATCAATTTCTGTTAACATTTCGCACAAAAATACATCAAACGTTGAAAAAAAAGTGTAACTAATGAATATTACTATTACCAAAAACACTTTACTTTAACTTCATTTTGCGCCAAACCCCCTTATCACATCCCCCCTTAACAAAAGAGTACACCTTATAAAAATAAGAATTTCAAAGACTCGAATATGAACGTCTGAAAGGGATACACTACTCTGCTAACAGCATATTTGTGATATTGTAATTAACAATAACGAAAAAATAAATCCCCCTGAATGTATTTTTAGGTTCATAACTGTAGCCACACGAGAACCTGTCTGAGACAATCGGGCATGCACAACCTTCAATAAGTTAATGTCAATAGTTTAGTCTCAACAACTTAGTCAATCAATGAATCTCAATAATTTAGTGTGAGTAAAATGTGAGATAAAAAATTATTTCCAGTGTAAATTAGAAAAGGAAGTTTTTTTACATATTTTCATTTTATTTTCCGACCAAAAACGTGAGGAAAAAGTTTTGCTAATTTTTTTTACCATTCCTTAGCTAGCCAGTTGCATCATTGAAGTCACTACCTCCAGCGAATTCAACCACTTGGGATGAGGAAAATTACTGACAACACTTGTGCAAGAGCAGCTGCTTCAGAGGAAGTCATTGTCGCCCACTTCCACGCAACCAGCTTCAGCCGGACTCGCTCGCCCGCTGGCTCAACCATTTGCCCACTGGCTCGCTCGCCATCCAAGCAGGTCTCCGCCTTGAGCACTTCGCTAAGGAACAGGCGGCGAGCGAGTGGCCTCGTCAATCCACTAGTAGTGTTGTCAAGTCGATGCCACGAGCGGGAGTCCGTGGCACGAGTGCCACGACGAAATCACCCCTTCACGTAATTCGTCCCTCCGCCACCAGAGACAACGCCGTTCCTATTGTAAAACGGTGGGGTTACTAATAGTTTTCTTTCCCGACGCTAGTTGCGCAGAGTAGCTCGGTGGCATGCTACGGAGCCACGCCGCGTGCCACTGCCACCAGTTGAAGACCTAGATATCACTGCACTAGTACTTTTCGAACAGGTACACTATTTGGATAAAGGGAACACCAGTGGAATGGCGGTTGTTTCAACTAGGCGTCCATGTTAAGGTTAACACCTGGATCAAACAATTTTAAACATGCTCCCATCAATTTCTTTCATATGGCTCGCGCTTTTCTAATGATAAAGGAACTGGCTGAGATGGCTCAGAACATCAAGTAACGACACTGCAATGCCTCTGACCGGGAAGTCCCTAGGGTTCGAGTTCCCATGGCGGCTACGGTTTTCGACACGAGCTAGATAGGTAGATCGAGTTCAGCCGCTGCCTTTAGGAAGTTTCTAGTGACTTGCTGCTCAGAGCCGGAGTTTTCTATGGTTTCTCCGACCAACGATTGGCGAATGCCGGAGTAATATCCCTAACAAACGCGACACGAACAGCGAATGATATTTCCATCCAATTCCGAGTCCTATCCTCACCCTTACTTGCACACACACGCACACGCACTACACAACCTAAACATGTCGGAAGACCAGTCGGGAGCTTATGGCTTGTCCCGGGGAGGGTGACGACCTCCTGATAGGAGATACCCGGCTTGCGTAAGTATTATTAGAGTATTTTATGTCGTTAAATGGAAATCCACACTTACCATCACTTATACGATGGTTTAGAAATACATGTTTTTTTCACTGCCTTTAACATTCGCATTTTACAAATTTACCATATTTTTATAGCCAGTTTAACTTATAAAGTTAACTTAAAACTTATTTTAGAAATAATTGTATTACAACTTTTCGAATTATTACCATCTAATGCAGTACATTATTTGCAACATGCTTTTCATTCATGTACACGTTTTAGTTCCATGTCACAAAACAACTCGTGCCCGGCATTTGACACAAGAGCAGGAATTAACCTCCTCTGGACACAAGACGATTTCCAAGGCAAGCTCCTCGCCAAATTTCCTACGGCCAATTCAGACAGTGGACCGCACTTCACGATTTGCTTTTACGAGCGCCGTGACTCATCGCCGGTGGTAATCAAGGGTCGCTGAATCATGTGGAGAATCATAAAGAGAAACGTTTCACGGAGAGGTACTCCGCCTCGTTGCAGATGTTCCGTGCTTTCTCTCTCAAAATACAGGTCGTTGTGTAATTGCAAACATTTTATTGAAATATTTCATTCTTTATAAAAAACACATTCTTGTTGCCTGGATTTCTTTCACTTCAAGCTAGCTTCTTCTGTAGGAAGCACCAGCAAATGCACAATGAAGGAACGTTGTCGGACACTATTCGGTCTGTTTCTCCCACTTACAAAGGTTTAAGATATTTTAAATAGTTTTCCTAGGGAAACCCTTTTAATGTTTTTAGAGAAATTTTAATCAATATATAAAGCAATGCTTAACTTTTATAACAGGCGCGGAAACGAATGGAAAGGGTGTCAAAGGCAAGAGGTTTGCGCGCGGGACAAAGCGATGGGCAAACTGCGGACGTCGGCGGCGAGAGACATGAGTCGTCACGGCGCATTGCCAACGTTGCATCGTTATTATGGCTTTTGGACAATAAGTTCTGTTTTTCAAGATTTGACAATATTGAAGGTAGAAATTCGCACATTTGCTATACTTAATATTCAATCCACAATGATACAGTACCTATTTCCAATTAAAATTAATTTTCCTCAGGGGTAATAGCTAAAATATCGATTCTAATTGGAAAAATAATTAAAAGTGTTATAGAAATTTCCCTAGAACTTGCATCTACGTTTGTTCAAACCTACTAAAAATCTCACATCTACGTTAGGGCCAACTTACGTTTGCAAAAACACATTTCTGAGAAAAGTAAAACCAAACCATGGAAATATTACAATTAGAAATGTTCTCTCCTGTTCTTCTAAATACAGATCCACTCACAATGAAAATGTCTTATTAATAAAAATGTCTAAATACTACTGATTCATAAATGGCAAATTTCTATTACGAGTTCATTTATATTCTAATTTAATAAGTATTTTATTAACTATTTGTTTACCTGAACATTTATGCCATAAATAACCATACTATGCGTCGATGAAAAATGATTCATCTATCTTTCGTTTCCGCTTTCAAATAACTTCGCTTGCCCGCCGAAGCTGACTCTTCGAGTGGTCCTGTCTGCTGGGGCAAGGGTCAGGAATACGTCTACCCGAGCAAATCAATTTTTGGTAAAAATTTCATCCATGCCGGGAAAAACTGCATATCAAACAATAAATACTCTATTGCAAACGAATTAGTCTATACATTAGGCCTAATGTGGTCGCAAACATTGTGAGGCAAAAAATAGGATGCATGGCGAGAAAACTGCAGTTTCACGGCGTTTACTGACACAACCCCGAAACGTTCATTTTTAATGGGATTTCACGGACGTAACCACCATTTTCTCATACACGACTACCATTATTTTAATGGCGCTTTCTTCTGAAATGTTCCGTGCGAAGAGACATTGCCGCCATTACCAGTGCTGATGTATATCGTTGCATCATTAAATTTATGTATCGGTAAAATGCCTTCTATTGCAATGGATATATCAGTGTTTTCAGAGTGAAACTCTGGCAATGTATATTAATAACACAATAATGACTTTTTACCTACATAGGACATTAGGAAACAATCAGGAATCATCAACAATATACATACGAATTACATCACAGCATCGCACTATAAATTTCATGCGACAAAAAGTATCACTTGTAAAAAGACTATGCTACAGAAATGTGAAAAACCTAAGTAAAACATATCAGGTAATTTGAATCTAGGAATATATTTTATTTATTGCTAACTTTATTTTTCTAATAAATGAATTAGGAATGTTTGTAACGATTATTATTGCTTTTTCAACACAAATATTTACATATTGTTTGTGGCACTAATAAATATTAGGATGAATTTTTCATGTAGAAAATTATTTAGAATCACAGTTTTAATATAAACAAGGCGACTACCAGACTGGAAAAGACTGAGGATCAGGTAAAAGCCAGGTAATTTAGTACTGTCAGCAAAAGTCTGAGAAAAGTCAGGCAACTTTATCAATTGTAAGGGAAACCAATTAAGATTACCAAAATATACGCAAATTCTCTGATCATGAAATGGCCTTTTTGAAACATCTGTAAAGGGTTTATTTAAATACGGGTTAATTTCAATAATGTTATATTTTCATATCTTTCCACAATCATAAATATATGTTCACTTCATTGACTAAATTTGAACGACCCTTAAATTGCTTTCTTTAACCTTTGCCTTTCAATATAAATTTCGATATGAAATGTACTACTTTTTGCAATTTATGAGCACAATACACATTTTAAAATCAAAATGCATTTAGTGAAAGATCGTTGAATCAAGGTTTCTATTCTATTGAAAATCAGAGCAAACATTTGTGAAGGAAATGTAAAGGAGTTTCATTTGCGGAAGGTGAGGGCCACCCTGACAGACGTGGTGCTGCGTCGCCTGTTGGCCCCAGAGCGTGCGTTGGCGCTGGGAAGGGAAGGGGGAAGGGAGGGGAGGGGAGGGGGAGGGGAGGGGAGGGGAGCGCAGCGTCAGCGGAGGCGGCGTTGCGTACGCACGCGCAGTGGACGCAGCGCCATCGCGAATACAAAGTGCGTAATTAAGGTCGGGCGACGGACCGGACGAAGGAGGGGACGGCGACGCGACGGCGGCCACGGCTCAAGTGGTGCCGCAAGCAAATACGCGCTGCCACGTGTATTCCGAATATCCAATGAGGGGTTCGAGGAGTCGTAGTTTAGGTAGCGTGGTTGGGAAGTGGCACGTTTTCGAGGGAGGTTAATAATTACAATATTCAGAGCTCGTGCACATAATTTGGGTCCGAAGTGCAAGGGGTCATTTAATTTATTTAGTTTGAAATTTACTTTGTAATGTAACCCTCGTCATTCTTAGAGAAAACTGAAACAAAAGAAGAGAAGGAGGTTGCCCATATTGTGGCGCAGTATCAGAACAGTACGTGTTCGTTTCCAGCGTTACAAATACTTGAATATTTGTGTAGTATGTTCGTATTACGAGCTTAGCTTTACGACTTAGATCGAGTAATTTCTCAAATAGGAAAAGTTAAGTTTTTAAATTCAACTTCTGATGTGAGAAGGATGGCAGAGAGGTGAAATGAGGCAAGAAATGGAGTTAGCGTAACCATGTTTTTCACAAAACGGGACTGTTTTCTGTTCAGGGTGGAAACATGCAAGATCAATAGATTAGACGTGCCAAACGATTCCCCTTTATGCATATTAGATAAATAAACTTGTATGCATTTTGAGCTGAAACTACTTTGAAGTGAAGGCTCAGGTGACCCAAATTTAGACTGGAGAGAGGTGCCGACGATCAAATTGGAGTGTGCAGGGCTCAACTCAACCGCGAAATGAGGGTGACTTCAGATAAAGCGGGTGATTAACGAAGTCAGTGCGGGAAGATGCGGTCATGGGGGAGAATATGACGGTAGTATTGTCAGTATCATTGTTTGTGACAGTCAAGGTGTTTCTGGAAAAGGGTCGGGTAGAACTGATGTTGGATTCTCAGCGGTGTTGGAATGGTGAAATGACTGACGAGTGGAAGAGGCAAAGAAGGAGATTGAAAAGAAGAAGAAGAATGATAATGATAAAAGTGAGACGTTGATGATACTGACCATGTGATGTCAAAACAGCGATGATATTACAAGTAGTAAATGGGTAGTGTGCCATAAAGAATTGTAAGAGACGGTGGTGGTGACGGGGACTGCCTGGAGGAGGCTGTCTGGCTGCTTGTAGCCCTTCGACCCTGGGTTCATGTGGACCTGAGAGGTGAGAGAAAAAGTAGGAGAGGCTGGGGGAGGGAGAGATGGACGGAGAGAAAGTGAGAGAGAATGAGATAGAATCCGAAGGTGGGAAGGCTGGGCGGGTGGGAAATTGGCATTGAGGCAAGAGGTCAATTCGTGAGATAATTGTAAAACTAGTGGTGCTACAACAGCACATATTTTCTCGCGTTATTGGAAACAGCTGACGTATTATTGAAATATTGCATTTTATGCGCTACGAACATCTCAGCTATTACTTGAAGACGCCCAATTCAAGCGACCAACGCTCTGTTGCCAGCGCATCGTTGTCAAAACCTATGTGCATTCGCTTGGTGAATAATATCAGTTCTTGGCAAAAACACTTATTTCCATTCAGTGTTCAGATTTCAACTTCTTTTCGGTTAGTCATAGTACATCATACACCATTGAGAAATAACTCTAATACTAATAAACTAATTAATTACTAATATTCTACGAATTGTAATATTAAGTTAATTTATTATCGCCTTTTTATATATTGACACCGACTTAAATCAAGCGCAGGAAAATAAAACTTTAAAGTTTCCAAAAATCTCTATCTTCAATATTATAGTTATAGGAGGACCCCCAAAAATTGTACTTTTTCAATTTTCAAAAAATCTGTGATATCAACGATCATGAGACTACAATCATTCTCTTAAGCGTTATTTACTTATCCGAAGACAGTTTGATAAAAAATTTTGTGTCCTTTCTGAGAAAATTTTGAAAATGTTTTTAATGCTTCTTGTGAAGTACCCGCAAAATCAAAATATCCGTTTGAAAACCCCAATGCCCCGAGTTCTGTCAGTTTGATTGGCGAATAATTTTCAAGAAAATCGGCTGAATGGTTTAAGCGCTAGCGAATGTCTATGCGTCAGACGGACGTTTTGCCGTCCATCGATTTTTCGGTATCAAGAATCAACAAAACATGGATTGTGGCTACATCACGATTTAGAAGATCTATTTTATGAATTTATCACAGGATTTCTCCCCTTTTTCGTTACCAGAGCCCGGAAATAAGAGTTTTTCTGGCGAAAATTCGGCGTTTTCTGGCGCAGGATTACATAACTTTCTCTTCTTACGATGAATATGTAAGACGAGAAAGTAAAAGGTTAGTTTTTGTCTTTATTTATTTATTGGAAAATGTGAAAATTATATGTAACGTATGTGGAAGGGGGGAGGTACAAGTAAATTAAAAGAAAGCAAGAATTGCCCATGTCTTTACGTCATTTGTAGCGAAAGCTACTCAGCTGCTGTGCGTCCTGCGGCAACCGCTGATGGTGGCGTGCGCCGGCACAAGGCAATGGGCAAGCGCGCGGGCGGCGCGTGAAACTAGAGCGCACAGGAAGGCGTCGGCCACGGGCAGAGGGGCAGGCGGCCAGGGCACGTGGCCTGCTGCCCACACCCCGCTGCAGCTCCGACAGCAGTTCTGCTCTCTGGTTAGTCCACTCTGTTACTTCCCTTACTAAGCGCATGTACGCGGCAGCGTGCTCTCTGTCTAGACAGCGACTGGGGTGATGGAAATCCTTCAGGTTACCGACAAGACGACAGGTAGTAACCGGCTGAGATTGGTCAATGAATGAGCTGTTGCCACTGCAGCAAACTCTGACCGGGAGGTAGAAGTGTTCGAGTTCAGACGTTGGCAAATTTTCGACACTAGCTGGATACCTAGTCAAATTCATCCGCTGTTTGGAGAAGAATTCCAGCGGCCGGCTGCTTTGGTTTGTAATTTTCTGTGAATTCTTCGATCATTACCAGGTGAATGCCGCAGAAGAGCCTCAACAAGCCGGTTAAGATTCGCGCACATTTTTGTCTTTCTCCTCCTTGCTTTATCTTCTCCCCTTGCACACACACTTACAGGCACTAAACTACCACCCATATCGGGAGACTAGTCTGGAAGTTAGAGCTTAATCCGACTGGGGAGTTATCCGCTAGAGAAATATCCGGAGGAGGAAATCCTTCTTCCTGCCGTTTAGATAGACGCCGTTCTACCCGGGGAAGAACAGTTACTTCCGTCTGTAACATGATCTACACTCAAGGGTCTAATGACCAAAGTAGTTGGCGCGCCCGGAAACAAAATACTCATTCACTCACTCACGAAGAGTGTTGAGATAAAGACTGTCCTGTTCCAGTCGGTAGCGCTTCGCTTTCCAGTAGGAGACAGTAGTTGAGACCACTGTGATCCACAGACGAATGTTGCGTTACATAACCTTACTTACGACAAAGTTATCTTCAGTAAGAGCCGTGAAGAGCTGTCTCATAAGGATGTCTTGCTTTTTTCCTAACCTATACAGTTTCAAAAAAAAGCTGTGTTCGTCAGTTCTTAATATATTTATTCTTCGTGCGTTCTGAAATTTTTTCAGACACATACAGAGCATTATCACCCTGTACCATTTATTTGCAAGTTATTTTTAATGAATGTATTTAGTGTCAAGGTATAATAATAAAGATAGTTTACTAATATAATGAGGATAAGTATAATCTGCATACTTTCCTTGAGCTTCAGAATTCCCATCCATCTCTTTTACTATAATTTGCTAAATTATGAATAAAGTTACTAACGAGCATAGTTGACATTTGAGAACTAGACATTTTCGCACACTTTTTTATCAAAGAAAGTACGGCCAAACTGTCAATATACCTTAAAACAAATATTACGCGAGACGGCGTGTTTTGTTCTCGTCTCGAGATTAGGCTGACAAAAGCGTACGAACTTCATTTTTCACAGTTGTTAATTGAATCTTCAAAATTGTTTTCTTTTCAGCCATTAGATTAATTTTCCCCTTTCACATTTCTTTCTTAACGTCGCACAGATAAGATCAGCAATGTAGTATTCATCACTCTCCAGAAGAGTCAATTTTCGGTTCCAAGTTGATCATATAATAAGTTCATTGATAAAATTAAGTCATAAAAAAATTTAAAATGTGATTCACACAAACAACCTGCTTTATTACGTCCGCAGAAAATGTCCCAAGTCGATAAATGATGTAATACAGAAGTTGCGACATCATTTTTTTTTAAAGAAACGAATGCGTCAGTTAGATAGATACAAAGCTTAACTCACAAATCCGAGATTAATGTTATATACATATAAGATCACGTTTCAAATCGAGTGTAGTTAATCACTGAACAATTTAAAAATAATACTCAAGGTTTTGGAAAAAATCAACTACAAATTAAATTTTGGATACTTTTTAAGCAGCAGATAAAATATAGAGTAAGATTGGTATACCTTTGGGTATAAATCAATTAAAATTTTTCCAAAAACATTACCGTCAGATGGGGCAACCTAACTCCAATTTTATGATATATTTTAGTGTAGTGTAGTACTTTAAGAAGTATTATTTATTTTTATACCTGAACTATCAATTCATGCTATAGTAATGTCATAGACACTTGAGAATATTTTAAACATTAGTATTGTTATTTATGATTTAGGCTAATGTTAACCCGAAAGAGGGTAACTTTAGTTGAGACAACAGCTTTAACAGTAATCATGAACTTAAACACATCTTAGACCACATTTCCTCAGCTTTTGACTTGAAAGTCGTATCTCAGGGAAAGTCTCAACGAAAGATGAAAATATTGTTATTACCAGGGCTTGATTTCTGGCGGAACGCGACGGCACGGGGTTCCGGTACCTCGGGAATAATTATTATATTATACTATAAGTATATTATTATTTCAATTAAATGAATAAGTAGTTGGGAAATGCGTTTCGGGACCTAACATTTTATAAATCAAGCATAGTTATTACCGTTGATAAAACAGCGACACTACAGACGCTGAGAACAATTTTTGAGAAAAAACTTTAGATTCAGATGCTCTCTATCTGATAGGGTCAAATAAAATAAATTGCAATAACAACTCCCGAAGGTGGTAGAAAAAAGCATATTTTTTAAACTCCTCTACAGGAAAACCAAATTCAGCTATTTTCAGCAACAGTGATACAGAAACCTTCTTTTGTTCTAAAGCGAAATACTGTTGGACACTTAGGATTCTTGTCATATTTTCCATTTAGCTTAATCGGGGTTCTGGGAAAGCGATAACGTTACAGAATCTCTCATTGTGTTCTTGAGTGAGTTTTAATGCCTTATAGACATTATTCAAGATGTTACTTTGCGTAATTTGCTTATTACCAGGATCCAGATATCTTAACACGCCCAGGACCATCCTGCAAAAAAAATTCTGAAAAGATGCTCATTTTGTTCGAAAACATTACATTAAAAAGACAAAACCTAGGTTTGCACAAGTTGTTTTACACATATGTAATGTAACACTTCTTTGATTTTGATCATTTCATATGGGGTCAGGAGACTACTTTTGGAGAGGATACATAAATAGAAAGTAACAACGATTGCAAGAATGTGTTGCCTTCGAGTAGAAGATATTCAATCTAACTCTAAAACGTTCTCAATAATGTTATTTTCCAATCAGTGAATGAAATCTTTGAATATCTCAGCTCCTCCAATAGATAAAACTAGTGGTGCTATAACAGCACGTACTTTCTCGCCCGTATTTTCAAGCAAAATTACGTGAAAATAACTAAAATTTCCGAAACATTGCACATGATCTTTTTTAAAAATATATCTTTAAGGAACAGATTTCATCAAGGTAAAGACTTCGAAAAAATATTGAACATTTGCAATTTTCTAAAAACCAGAGTTTTCAACAAACATGAGACATCCCAAACGGACTGACATAGACAGACGTATTGCCGTTATTCGATTTTCCGGTATCAAGGACCCTTAAAAACATGTATTCTGTGGACACCACGTGTAAGATAATTTTTTTTATAAATTTAGCAGATGGATTTATACACTTCTTCGTAACTAGGATCTTGCAATAAGAGTTTTTCTGCCAAAAATTTGCTGTTTTCACGCAGCGTTATATAACTTTCCCTCTACTGCGTACGCAGTAGCGAGAAAGTGAAAATAAATATTTTATGTTATTTGAGTTAAAGTTTTACCAAGACCCAAAAGTTATCCTCTTTAGATGTACTGCTTTGTAATGTACCGTAAATTCCAAATATTCTTTAAAATATGATTTAGGTAGCTAAAATATGATTTGGTAGTATCTTTTCCCTTCACTAATTGAGAGCGGAAGGCATAATATTGGGTTCTGAAGCGCGAACAGCTTTTACACGAAATTTGTTGCCGTCTTATGGATGATATTCGTACATATAATGTATGAATCCAACACGTTCATAATACTATTCTTTTTGAACCAACGAAGAAGTGAAAGTCTCAAATCCTCCAAAAGATGTGAAAAAATAAATCTTATGTTTCGTATGGCTGAAAGTTACACCGAAATGGCAAAAAAGACCCTTACAGACGTATTACTTCATATCAGGTCTAAAAGTTTAGTCTATGTTTTTCGTGACTTTAACGCCGAAGATAATTTTGCAAGTAAGGATATGACTTGGTGGCATCTTTTCCTTCGGCGAATTGAGAGCCGACGGCGAGATAGGGAGGCTCCGTGCGCAAGGGCCCCGCGCCCACGCTCCGGCCTTCCCGCGCGCGCAGGTCCGCCACTTGAGAGGCTGACGTCTCGGCCTCGATAAGGTGCGAACGAGGAACCCGACGCCCCATTATCTTACTTTCTAACGACCCACACGCACGCTGCATTACGTAAAAGAAGCAACAAAACAGTCCGCGGTGCGTCATTTGGAGCGTGCCAATGATTGGCAACTCATTGGGATTAGAACAGTAAAATCCACACTTCACAAGTTTCAACAGCGATAAACACTTGTCAATCGACCCTGAATCTTAAGGAAATCATTGAGCAAGTAACGTGTTCAGTTGTGAAATGTATGTTACATTGCGGTCTGAGATACAATACCTTTAATCCTGCGAAAAATAATGTACGAATATAACTACTTTTAATAGTTCAATGCAAATTGTTCCAGATTAAAAAAGCACTAACATTCTACGCGTAATAATCAGATCACTTATTGCCAGTACATATGAAGGGCCCTGTGAAACAAAGTGATAACTCTCAATTTTGAATATTTTATAAGCCAAAGACAAACAACGTTTGCAAATCTAGAGATTTATCCGTTGTACGTATACATTTAGTAGATTTTATAACATAAGGGCCTTGATGCGTTTTTTAGGAAAATTCTAAAGTTTCAACGTTAATTCTTGAACAGATCTTGGATGAACTATGTGTTTACCAATCAAACATTCCTGTACCCAACACAGCATAAAAGACGCCCAAGTGCAGGCCATTCGTAGCGTTTGGAACTGAGAGAAAAAAATGTCTCCATATCTCCCGGGACGTAGCCCATCAAGGGAAGGTTACACGTGAGGAGACTTCCGTCCGCGTCTTACGCTATTTATTGAATCCTCTTCCGACAGCCCCGCCGCCGGCCGGGTCGCCTTTTCCGCCCGCCCCCTAATAACCGCATGTGAAATACATTTACGAGGTCGTAAAGTGTGACACGCCGTCAAACGGCGAGATGCCGCACGCCGGCCACAGGCCGCCGCCGTTGCGAAGATTGCCCCGGACAAGCCAACTCGTTCCGGCCGCCACCTCCCCCCGCCCCCGCCCCCGCCGGTCATAAACCGCAGCGCCCACTCCGCCTCCGCTAGCTCCAGCGCGCTATCTAAAGGCGGCCATTCCACACATTTTGGAGAAAATCTTTTTACGGGAAAGGAATACGCCATGATCGATCACTGTAATTTACATTGTTTTACTCCATTCGCGTGGTATGACGTACATATGTAGATTATAATTAATAGTGGTGTTCAATCAATCGTAGAGTGTGAGAGAGAGGGAGAATCAAAGGATATAATTAGTTTATATTCGGTGAACAGTGAGCAACCACTCGCCGAATCCAGTGTGGATGAGTTGCTTGCTATTTGCCGAGTGACGAACATTCGGCGCTCGCCCTATTCACCGCGTGTCGGCCGTTTGGACGCATCAAAGCAAAGCGAACATTTGCCGAATACATCAGATGGTTGGCATTGGGCGGGCAGTAGCTCTCTGCTTGGCGAATGCCGAATGTGTGGAGCCGCCTTAAAGCTAGCAGCGCCCACGTTTAGGGGAAATGCAAAAGAGGCAAACGTTAAGGAATAGAGCATTTAATTAGCCTAAAATTAGCCTTTAATTTTAGATATGGCTTGGTTGAGATTCGTTTTTGGGCGTTGCTGGCTTGAGACGGCTCGCGCGGCCCCTGGCGGCGCAGCGGCGAAGCAGCGCGCGCGGCGGCCAGCGCGGATACTACTTCCTGGGAGAGCTTCGAAATTGGGTTGAACCAAGGAATATCTGCATTGCCTAACTTTTAAATACACGCGATTCGTACACAGATCGTTCAGAATATTTCGCCTTCTTCAGCATCGGCAGATAAAAATATACTCTTTACTTTAATTAGCACATACTGATTTTGATGATTAAACTAATTACATCCTGTGATTCTCCATTTCTCTCACACTGTATGATTGGTTGACTGAACACCACTATTAATTATAAACTGTATATATATATATATATATATATATATATATATATATATATATATCCCACCATGCGAGAAGAATCAAACAATGTAAATTGCAGTGATCGATCATGGCGTATTCCTTTACCGTAAAAAGATTTCGAGGTTTTGTTAGGAATAGAGCTAAATGCACTCTATAAAATGATATAAACGCCATATTGCTATATTCTTTGCTGTTTTTTCCTTAAAAAATTACAAAAATGTATTTTTTTTACTTGTCTCTCACGTCGTCGTTACTATTTACATTAGCGGCGATAGTTCCTGATATAATCGCTTTAGTAGAGCGCACAAAAAGCACAGCATGTTGGGTCCACTGTTACGCACGACACTGCCGCACCGTGGCGCCTTTGTAGCGATGGACAATGGACAGTTAAGTTGTTATCCACTTGCGGCATTCATTACACTATTATTGCAAACTTATTGAAAAAGGCAGCGTGGAAGGTGACATTTCTGTCAACATAATTAAGACACATATGCTTCTCAGTGTGTGTTTTGTACAAGAGTAGTTACAAATATAAGCCAAAGTGGCCACGCTAAAACTTAAAAATGAAAGAAATGAAACAGTCGCTACTTCTAGAGGCAGATTTGACTGTGAATGCCTCGGGTGCGCGCCATGGGTCCCTCCTCAAAAACTCGCAAAACCCCAACTTCAGACTTTTACATTGTTCGTATAGTACTAGCGTCTGAACTCTATAAACTCATCAAAATGGACATTCTCCTAATGGCTGACGATGCGCCTCTCAAATTTCAAAAGGATATTTCAATTTTTGACTTTACATGAAGTCCCAATGTCATTTTGAAACATTTCCAAAAGTCTGTAAATGTTATCTTAGTTTTTTTTCTCAAACAGATAAATGGTGCATATGTTTTTTAAAAAATGACGCACTTTTTATTGAAACATTTAAATTTTCAAATAATTGCTTAAGTTTACTATATTTCACTCTCCCCACTCATTAAATTTTTGAAAATACTTTATTCGTAATAAAATTTGATTGTAAATGAAATTTTTCAAAATTAGAAATTAAAATAATATAAAGAAAGTCTTAGTAGTTTTCATTTAACTTTAGGTGAAATCGCAAATATTTTTGCAAAATGCATAAACAAGATTTTCTGAAAAAAGGCTTTATTTTTTTATTTACATTTTTGGTTGAATAGAGAAAAGTTTGCTTTATGACAAGGGATGTGTTCGATTTCCATTAAATTCCTAGAATTTCGAAAATTGCAATGTAAACATTTTATGCAGCAAGGGAAAAATTGAAATACGAAATAGAAGAAAGTGAAAAATAAAATGGAATACGAAGAAATAGTTTAGTGGTGAGAGGTAGGGAATTAAGAAGAATTTGTCCACAAGAACGGCTGCGAATGAAGGAAAACAAAAATAGAGAGTTCAAAAGTGAGCAGAAGATCGAATAATAAACGAGATTGGTATTAGAGAAGCAAACAAATGAAACTGATTCGAATCAACGAGAGATGAAGGTAAAGCCAAGAACCTGGCGATGCGAATGTGTGACAGAAGAGAGGAAGTGGGCAAGAGGAATGTGGACAAAGGGGGCGTGGCGATCGCTGTGACGTGAGTAGCGAAATTAAATCAGATCAATGTCGAAGGGGGGAAGCAGATAAGGAGCCTGGATGGGTAAAAAGCCACGAATGAGATGGAATATTTCATATTTGTTATTCTGGTTATAATCATGTTCGTACTGAGACTACGATACCGTATTTCATATTCGAGGAAAGAAATAACATATTCGTCTGCATAACAATTTATTTATCAAGGCTCGGAAATATGTTTTGCTTCCTAGACATAGCGAAAAGCACCACTAGTGGTAAGAGTTTAGGAAATTTTATAGTTTTCATACAATTCATGAGCTACAATGCTAAATTCTGTAGGTGAAACTCTGGGCGATTATCATACATCTTTTTGCGTAGATCCCTTGTCTAAAAATGGGTAATTTTAAGTAGTTTTTTAAAATTGATTTCCATTCTTAGATTTTGTTCCAGTAGTTGCTACTTGAAAATTGCAAATTAACGGTGAGATACTTGACTTAATAGCTGTCACTCAATTTTATACACCATGTTCGTGCTTCAGACATATTAATTCAAATACATCAGTTCATGTTACATCACAGTGCGTTGAAGAACAGCGAGAACCGCCCTCGGCCGTTCTATTCTTCACCATAATTGCGACGCCAATGTTAAATGTTTTCAATTTATTTTGGTATATAAAGAATGAAGAAAAACGATCCTCTCTCTACGTCTTGCCACTAGAATACAGCATTCATGTTCTGCAATTTTTAAGTAAGTGGGAACAAACCTATTCTTAAATTTCAAATTTTGTGCTTGAACTACTGGCGTACCCTACTGTACCATAAATTAACATATCTTGAATTTTAAGCCACAAAAGTTAACATAAAAAAGCTGTACATGAAATTCAATCAAACACTTTAAATATAGTGCTTTCAATTAAAGTTTAAAAACACTCCATCAGGGAGAGAAATTTTCACGCGGCGAATTCTCGAAATTTATTTCCTTTCCCTGCAACTTGGAGATTAGTGGCGAAATTCATTTCACAGAGAGAAGTCCTTACATCAGCGAGCACTCGGTAGGACAGGATGGAGCCTCTAGACGAAACGAGGAGTGCTGGTCGGGGCGACGCGTCGCGACGCTGGGCAGAGTGAGCGAGACGAAGTGGGCGAGGGCGGCTCGCGGACGTGAATTTGTGGGGGACACACGGGCGGGCGCGTTCTACAACAGGACAACGTTCTTCGAGGGACACTTTTTGTTGGAGGTCTTCAGCCGAAGTCACGACAGCAGTGTAATTAAACAAGTTGGAAAGACACTCTGTGACGAGCAAACGGTGGAAAATTCAGGGTCTGTTTTAAATACTTCTGTGATTCCTCTGATTAATCTTGAAAACAATGTGAAGAATTACTTCGTAAAATATACAAGTATTTAAGATTTGGACGCCATGAAGTTGTTATATAGAAAATCTTTCAAGTATATTTTGTCGTATTATTGTTTTTGAATATTGATTACTATTATTCCATTCTATATCATACTGTTATTACTTAAAACTTTCTAAACCCATTTCTTCTCACCGAGAAGACAGTTCTAAAATAAAAGCAAGCTCTATTGTAATTATATTACTCCTAACAGAGCGGATGGCACATGTGCACTGACTTTTCAGGAATCTATCCTGTAGAGCCTGTAGAGTACACTTCAAAGCGCTTCAATAACGAGATTCAACACGAAGCAAAAGTGTATCTTAACTTTTTAATCTGCAAATGAATATTTTACTGACACTCCCTCTACCGCCTTAAGATTTAAGGTCCTTTTGCATTTCATCATTCATGCACCACAGCCTCTCGCAATGCTTCATCACAGATCTGAGAGGCAAAACTTAACGAGACAAAAGGCGAGGAAGCAAAAAGAGATGAGGGTACATCGGCCACGAATGCCACAAATATAATTATGACCTTTGCGGCAAACACACTGTAGATGCAATACTCACAGCATAGAAGCGTCTGAAAGTGCAATTTCGAGTGCAGCACAGCCTGTCAGTAAGCAGAACCAATACTGACGCCTACAATGAAAGCTAACATTGTTTTATAATTGTACATGAGCTCAACCCCAAACTCTTTGAGTGCAAAACTGATGAGTAGAGCTCGGATTTTGATGACATGCCATTTTTCATTGGTGTATTCTAGTCGTAGCTAAATTGTAAAGAATGTTTATTACGACATACAGGTGACAGAAATGTTAGTTATTGGCAAATTATTTGCAATTCACAACTGCAGTGGACTCTGGTTTTTGAACTCTAAAATTTACACAGATCTTCGGTAACTTCCCCGACCTTTCAAAATTGGCGGTTCGAAGACCGGAGCTCAGGTCTAAAACATTTCCTTCTAAAATAAAGACCTTAAAATGACCTTAAAATTACTTACAAATAATGAGAAATTCCTAATTTTTTAAAAATTCCTCAAACATTTGTATGAAAATGTTTATATATTCAACCAATTTTACAATTTTAAATAAAATGTATTATATAAACTAATATTAAATATAAATTTATATAATTACATTTTATTTAAAATTGTAAAATTGGTTGCATAAATAAATATGTTCATACAAACATTTGAGTATTTAAAAAAAAGGTCATTTTCCCCTTATTTTAGGTAATGTTTAAGGTCATTTTCCTCATATTTTTAAGTCATTTTATAGGTAATTTTCAAAGAATTTTTAGGTCATTTAGCAGCATCCGAGCCCTGCTGATGAGTATTGCTGGAACGTGCACGTAGCTCTGACAGAGCCTCAAGGCTGCGGGGGCGGGCGACTAGCAGGAGGGCGTGACACGCAGCACGCGAAGCGTCACGACGCACACGCACGTGGCGTCCCTCGGGCTCTGCAGAGGGCGGAGATACCGGCACCAGGGCACACGTTTGCATGCCCCATTTACTTGTCTCGTTCTCTAAATTTTCAGCATTATGAAACTGTCACATCCTCAGGACAACTCAGAAAATGTAATCTTTTAAAAATATGAAATGTAACACAACATTTAGAACATTTAAGTAAACACTTCGAAGAAGTTAATGAAATCAAAATCATATTTCCTCCTTTACGTATTCATTATTATGTATTCATGATTTCAGGTGAATATTTTGAATATAGAATATATTTTGAATATAGAATGAATATTTTGAAAAGATAATATTGGTTGTATAATACTAAATTAAAATTAAAATTTACTCCATTAAACTTTTTCTACTAAATTAAAACTTTTTTGGACTGGTTTTTGCAGAAATTTTGTTGTAGTGTCCAATAATGTAGCCAGCGAACATGCAGCCAGCGAGCATGCGAGCATGCGAATTAGTGTTTAGAAGATTCTCAGAGAACGATCCGCTCGATGGCAAAGACTATACCGAAATTGTATGTTTTTGTTCAGTTTTTATTGCATATATCTTTCCTGTTGATGCTCATCAGGTTTGATGTGTACGTGGTAACGTCGACGGGCGTTAAGATGCAATCAAAGCTGAACAATAAAAACAAAATAAGTGTAGATATTGTCATTGCCAGTCAACGGGTCGTTCCCTGAACATCTAAACACCAGTGCAGAATATGTTACCTGCCATATCATAGGCAAATGTCATATCGCTCGTGGGCTGCAATAGTGGCACAACTCAAAACTTCTGAATTGTAAGTTAAAGCACTCTCCAGGATTGTAGATTCGTCTACCTTCCAGCAGCAATAGCAGAATATCTTAGAATATAGTATTTCACCCACAAATGGCAGAAGTGTAAATGCAAAAAAGATGCATTCCAATACAAGGTAAAACCTCGAACTCATTTATCCCTCAACATCTAATTCTTTGAGTTGTGCCACTATTGCAGCCCACGAACGATATGTAACTTGATTTCATGAAATTTGTCCCCAAATGGTAACACGTTCACCTATACACGCCCTAGACCAGGGCTGTCAGGCGGCCCGTGATGCCATTTATTGTGGCCCGCGAAAAGTTATAAATGAAAGTCTCTTTCATCCATGTAGTGGCGAGAACATTTTGTGCCTAGTGCACGAGCCCTGCCGAGGTCAGAAGCCACTTAAATGTAAAAATAGGTTAAATATACATCTAAGGATATTTTTCAGTGAATTCATACATTCAAAATCATCCCAAAGTGTTTCACTGCTTTACGCGTGGTAGGGCCTGATGTCCCGCATGGTTCCATGCCCCTCCCGTTTCAGAGCAGCCGGGCAAAGTGCCGAGATCAGCAACGCTGGGAAATCAGGTGTAGATCGCCCGATGAAAATAATGAAAATATGCCACCCAACCATATTATAGGTTTAGTTGTCATAAGTTTAGTTAGGCCTTGCAAGTTGGACACCCCTGCCCTAGACGTTCGTAACATGTATTCTCAGGCACCTGTATATCATGTCCAATGAAGAGTCTATGTTGTAAAGCCTGCATTGTCTCGGAGTTTCTCGACAAGACACGGCCCATTTGGAGGAAGAGGGTTCGCCCGTTTTGCGCGCGTGGGGAGAGCAGCTACGGAGCCGCGCCATTTGGACGCAGCGTGCGGGGCGTGGCGCGGCGCGGCGGAGAGGGGCGGGGCGAAGACGCTCGCGACGTCTCATCCGTCAGCGGCGCCGCGCGGACAAAGGCGGCGGAGGCGGGCGTTGACGTCAGGGGCGCGTGCCCCACTTCGCACGCACGGCATGGGCACGCCGCCACCCGCCACGCCACGCCACCGACAGCCTCCCTGCCGGGGCCTTGAGAAGCGCCTGGGGGATGGGTACCGTGTCACTGCGAGAAATAGGAGAGAGAGGCAGAGAGAGAAAGAGAGAGGGAGGGAGGCAGAGAGAGAGAGAGAAGGGAGGAGGACAAAGGAACAGGGAAATATACAAAAGAAGAAAAGGGAGAAGGTACTCGTAGAAGAGAAAAACACGAAGAATTTGAAAAATTCGAAGGAAGAGAACAAAAGGGGGAAAAGAGAAAAAAAGGCAGAATGGTGAGAACGAATGAGATGGAAGTACAAAGACAGAGTGCAAGGGAGGAGCAAAGAGAAAATAAGAGACGTAATACTAAGTTCCAGTGTCGGTTGAGGAGTTTTTAGTTCAATCCTGTTCCTCTCGACTCTTGTGATCAACTCTCCGGGGCAAGTGATTCTAGGTTTACACACAAGACAAAAGTTCCAAGAAAAACAAGCCAAAACAAAAAGAACTGCTTCTACCCCACAAGAGCAACAGGGGGCTCACACCCTGGCCATTTTCAACGTCAGGAGACAATATTGCGAGTTTTAGGATACATGTCGTAACATAAAACAGCTTATATCGTCTCAGATTTGGACGTCATAGTTTCGAATACCAGTGAAGTCAAATTTGTATTCGGTAATAAGCTAGCTCGTTTTTGTTTAATCACATGAGACAAATCTGTGGATTGTTTCAAATGAAATGATTCCTACAATTTCTCATTCCTTCTCGTTCTTTTAAATTGCTGAAAAAAACTATTTTATTCACCTTCACAGAATCTCAGAGTATACCACTAGAAATCTCAGCCCACCCTATCCTTAAAGCCCTACGTAAAGAAGAAAAGACACAGTAGGTTAGGTGTCATAAATGAAAATTTTTTATATACAAATTTTTTAATGAACGATATTATTATCAATGGTAAGTTTATAATTTCTACATAGTCATTGCATTGATATTTACAATTACATACACTATCTCCTTTAATCACATCCACTACTTTGATATCTCATTTTATGATATTATCACTTCTTGTAGATTCTCCAGTCATAGCATGATTTCGGCCTTTTATGTATTAATGGATCAGTATTACATTCTTATTTCTTCAACATGAGTTTTTCTCACCTAGTTGAAAATCCTCCCTCTAATTTTGTTTACACTTGTAGATCAGTTTAAATATAGAGCGCGGATTCCGTCCTGCGCGTTCGACCTACTTAGCGCGCCCTGAGACGTGGGCACAGAAGTTGTCAGGTTTAGTGGGCACGTTAGTTAGGAATAGCAAACTTGTATAAGTACGTAGTCTCATTATTATTATACCGCAAGACGTTCGTAAAACTCGTACAGATTTTTCTTTCAGAAGAAGAACAGCGGATTCACGTGCTTCATTTCTTTTCTCTAATGAACAGAAACGGAGAGTCTAACGCACCGGGCGAATAGTTCCATTTATGACTCCAGATCTGGAATCCTTTTTCTACTCCGTCGCCCTTTGTTCTGACGTCACTGTAGATCACACGAGTTTATCACGTAACAAATACTCTGACGGTCTCAGCACGCAAATCATAAATGCCTACGCAAATAAGTCCAAGATTATGATCTTATTCAGGAGATAAGGATAGATCTCCTGGTGATTCAACCCCAAATTCACGAAACATACATACCTTAAACTCTATACAAGCTATGTTATGTCGTTCAGCTAACATCTCTTCTGACTGTATTAATTAGTTGAGGAATTAAGTGAAGAGGCACGAAAAACCCAACGACGACACATAGCAGCTTCCTCAACGCAGTCTTCATCAAAGAACTTAGAAATGCTCTGACTAATGTTTATCAAAAGTGTCAAAGCTTTTTTATTCAATGATTCCTACAGAAATACGTAATGCTTTTCAATAATGGTACAAATGTCGATCCTTCAATTTAGCAGAAAGACTTTTTAAACCGGTAGATTATTATTTTTGAATATTAATTTGCAATAGCAATATTATAATATCTACAATTAAATCACTAAGATAGCTGAAATGTTCTCTAAAATGTTTTTAATCTACACAGTCGAGTTTTGAGGGCAAGTCAATTCAAGATTATGGAGCCTGATATATTTAACATGAACAAAATATCTGGGCATGTTGTGGCAACGAATTTATTTGAACATTACTGGGATTAGAGATTAAGCTCTTTAAACAGAACACTTAATTCTCGGCAATATTCCCTCTGAATCTCCCCGCAGGGAGTGGATGCATGTTTTGAATCTAACATATTTTTGTACTACAAACAATTTGGGCTCTTTGATGTAGAGAGATTTGGTAGGAATGTTAAAATGTTAGTCTAGGAATTACAGTAATGAAGACAGATGTATACGGACTTTATACACATGTACTCCGAGAAATTGTACTGTTGAAGCACCACCTGCTCTAACATCTAAATAATGTTTTCGAAAATCATCTGTAGCGAACCCTGTTAGTCAGAACTATTTCCACACAATTCCAAGAGCCCTGTGAGAGAACAAGAGAACTGTGTCCCAAGAGGAGGCTCCTTTGTACGAAGCTTTATCAAATAACATCGTTATCATACTAATAAAGCACACATTTTAACTTTAATTCATAATTTAATTTACTATATTAAAAGTAGTTAGGGATTCCGAAGCTCAAGAACACGTGGACAGATTTTACTTCTCCCCACTCGGTGCACACAGTTTTTTTAAAAAAATGTTTTGACCTTGAATATATAAAATATATAAAGCCTGTTTTACACATCATTTTTCCCCGGTACAGGAAAGGGACTGATCAGACTGGATATAATTTGTACGAAAAAAATGAAGCGTGCTTCATTTTTCGGTACAGATTTCATCCATTTAGACTACCGCGATCTTGGCGTCACTTTACGGAATTTTCTCTGATTTGTTATGCGTGTGGTGCGATTTGTTCCTTTTGCAGTTTAAAGAGCATTTTGATGTGTTGAATTGTAATGTTAAGTGATTATGCAGTGAGAAATAAATTATGTACTATGTTCGAATATCGTCGTGTTCCGTGGTCAGTTCTAATATTACCGAACGTAATTTGTTGTCATAGATGCGACGTTCAAATGTTTGATCTTCAGCGCTTTTTGCTGGGCCCGGAGGAAGTATTTTGATCACGATTAGGTACAGACCAGAAATGACAGTGCAAAACGCTGGAATCACGTTTATCCAGTTTCGGCATCGAAACATAACACGTAGAAACGAACGTCCTTTTTCCATCCACTTTCTGTACAGAAAAATTATGAAAAAATGACCGTGTAAAACAGGTTTAAAAAATGAAAATATACTTGTAAAGTGCGGTGATCATGAGAGCGTCTTCGCTGCGCGGCGGGGCAGGGCGGGGCACGACAGGGCGGGGCGGGGCAGGCCAGGGCAGGGCGGGGCGGGGCGGGGCAGGGAGGGGAGGGGCGGGGCAGGGCGGGGCGGGGCGGGGTGAGGCGGGGCGAGGCGGGGAGAGGCGGGGCGGCGCGGGGCAGGGCAAGGCGAGGCGGGGAGGGGCGGAGCAGGGCAGGGCTCGGCGAGGCGGGGAGGGGCGGGGCAGGGCATGGCGGGGCCGGGCAGGGCGGGGCCGGGCGGGGCGGGGCATGGCGGGGCGGGACGGGGCCGGGTGGGGCGGGGAAGGGCGTGGCGGGACGGGACGGGGCGGTGCAGGGCGTGGCGTGGCTGGCGTGGCGGGGCGTGGCGGGGCGGGGAGGGGCGGGGCGGGGTGGGGTGGAGCCTTCGCGGCCGGCATCCAGGTCACGCGCAGGAATATTTGCTCGAGCAGCCCGCCACACAACGCGAGCCATTCAATTTTAAATCTCCGGCGCCGCTCCGCGCCGCGCCGCGCCGCGCCGGCAGGTGCACGGGAGGGCGGGGAAAGGGAAGGGAAGGCGCGCGTGCTTTATCCCGGGGCCACGCCGTTGCCAGCGCTCACGCTCGCGCTTACGTAAGGGGCTCGCACAGTGGGATGCGGCCCCATCGAAAAGCACACGTTCAACCCATAAGAAATAAGTAATTAAACAATTTTTTTAACTTTGCATCTTGCTCGCTGCTGAGATTTTCGGAACCGTGGGAGGTGGCTCAAGGGATCATCCGATGCGACTGGAGTGCCTCAGGCCAGGAAGTCCCTTGTTCGAGTCCCAACCGTGGCAGGATTTTCGACACTAGCTAGACAGCTAGGTCAAGTTACGTTGCTGTCTGGAGGAGAATTCTAGCGCCCGGATGTTCTCATCGGCAGTTTTCCGTGATTTCTACGATCAACACCAGGCAGTACCCTAGCAAACGGGCACGGTCCGCGCGCGATCCTTCCTTCCTCTTCCTTGTTTTATCCTTCCCTTTTACATACACTTACAGTGTCGTGCACCACACTACCACGCATGCCGAGAGACTAAAAGTTGAGAGTCAGAGCTAAAAGTCGAGAGCTAAATTTGTTCAGGCTGGGACGGTGCCCTGCTGGTGGAAGATACCTAGCTAGGGAAAACCCCACTAGCCGATGGAATGTTGGCGTCGAGTCTCGCCATCCTGCGGTGTAAGACCACAGACTCCTAACAAGAGAAAACATGCACTAAACATACGGGGGAAACATGCACTTTTCTTACTAATGACCTTAGCAGTTGACACCCCCCAGAATCACTAACAAGCATTAGATTTGGGGGCGTGATGTTTTACATACTATTACGCAATGTGTAAAAAATTCAAGATCGCCTCCTTTCTATTTGGTACGCTTGCAGCACCCCTACAGTGCATACGCAGAAGAAACCACGAACTCACTGAACAAGGAGGTTACACAGATCTTCTGAAACAATGAAATACTCAAACTCATACTTGATAAACCTCTGTAAGTACTCATAAATAGCTAACAATGAGTACAAAATACTAATTCTAACACTTAATTATATTACTGACCGCAATAAATATATTATTTGGCTACATGTTGAACACCAGCGCTCGTATTTGTTGTCCAGAGATATCAAGTCTGACCTAAACTCGGTGGTCGATTAGAGTGATAGTCGAAACACCCTGTGTCCTGGGTTAGCCACATCTTCTAAGCTCCGTTATTTCGGCTTGTTCGTTCACCTACCTCTAGCATCGTTTCGAGTCTTCGAATTCACCGTTACAACATACAGTGGAAATAGAGTCAGAGAAGATTGCTCTAGGAGCGATTCACCCAACGGAATGTTCACGAGTACCAGCTACATCACAGGGTCGGCGGGCCACGTCTTCCAAATTCCCCGAAATCGGAAAAAGTGAATGAGTACTGCTTTTCAATTATTAATTTAAGATATTTCTGTTAAATTGCAACGTTTATTTTTTTGGTAATACATTTAATGACAGTTGCGGGACCATATCCATCGTAGACAATGAAAATGTCCATCTTTTTCAGCAATGAACCTTTTTGTATTGTTTGATGAAGACAAACAACATTGCTGTGCACGTTTCGTTGGGCTCTCTTGTAATTTTGTCAGCAATACTATCAAATAAAACTTGGTGTTCGTTTACCAATGTTAATAAGTATTGTATTGCTCGGGAACAAACATGTCTGTTTTTAAATATTTACAACCACGCTCGTTGGAAACTAACTTAATTCAACTACATGGAACGAGACGCGTCCAGAAAGTAATTTTCCGTAGGTCGTCTACAAAAAGCAACCACAATTTCATGGACAAAACTTTATTGTAACAGATGCATCACACATTGCTCTACATTTCCACGTAATCACCATCAAAATTGACACATTTGTCATGACGTGTGATGAACATTTGTATCCTTGTGTCGTAGAATTCTGCCGTTTGGGATAAGAACCCGTGTTTGACAGCCTGCACAACGTCACTGTAATACGCGTGAGGATGACTGGACAAGAAGTTCTTGAGATGCAAGAAACCATGAAAATCTCTGGGGGAGGGGGGGTCAGATCTAGACAATAGGGTGGATGGTCAAACAACTCCAAGAGGAATTGATGCTGAAGATCAGTTGTGAGACGACACACATGTGGCCAACGGTGTGACCATTCAGCCTTCACCCCGGATCTCGCCTCCCAGAGATTTCCATATTTTCTTATTCTTCAAAAACCTTCTGTCCGGTCAGCATTACGCCTATCATAGTCACACAGAGTTTCAGGTGGTTGCCAAAAACCCTGGTACGTATGCAAGGCGTACACTTTTACGACTCAGGGATATAAATGTTGATACACTGTATGACTGAAGTATCAATTCTTGTGGTGATTACGTGGAAAACTGATGGAGCATGTGCTATTTGCGCTACAGTAAAAATTTTCCATTAAATAGAATGATCTGTTTGTTTACGATCTGTGGAAATTTACTTTGTGGATATGCCTCTTAAAAAAGGAGGATACGAATTTTGGGGCACATGAAAATGTGCGTAGATTACACATCACTCCTATACGTCACATAGTTTTCACTTTTTTTAGGCGATAAATTACGACAAAAAATTAATTAAAAATTTATTTTACAGTTAATCGTTGTGACTGTTTACCATGTTATGATTTGAAGTAAAATTAAGTGGAAAAACTGCTTTATTATTTACAAAAAATAGTTTCGTTGACACCGCATTTATTATCCACTATATTATTTTTATTTTGGCTCTCACACACGTCTTATCTCCACAAATAAGGTGTCAAATAAGGTGTCAAATAACTGAGAGGTAAAGAATTATCCTTTCACTTGATTAATATTTTCATTTTTAGAAAAAACGCGTCTAAATTAAACAAGAAACACACGATCTACTTAACGCCATTTCTTGATATCGATTGCGAATAACTATCACTTAATACGTACTGTAGCCTTACAACCTCTTTTGGGTCTCAGACCCTCCAGATATGTTCCTCGCATCATAATCTACAAAATTATATCTTATAGGACGTTACATTAAATTTTGGGGGGGATCAGCTGTTCCGGGTACCTCCTGTCCGTGGTATATGTTGAGTGTGGAGTATTTCAAATTCAGAGATGCGCAATATCTTGAATTTTAAGAAAAATGCGCATTATCTCGAATTTTAATAAAACGCATTTCACCTTCATTTGTTTCCTTTCAGACGGATGTGAGGGGAAAGAGAGTGGAGTCGGGTTTACATATGCGAGCTTTTAACGGGCATGCTAGTTTCACTCTACGTAAAACGAACCAAAAAAAAATACAACAAATTGTTACGAAATGAAAATATAACTTGGTACGAGTACGTCAACTCGTAAGAGAACCAACAATTGAGTAATATAATGGGTTGCTATGGAGGCAAGTTTGTTTTGGAGGATGTAAGCGAAAGTTCGAAAGAAATGGCCGCATGACGATTATGTCGTGAGATTTAAAGTGAAATGTACAAAAGCCCAATTTGTAGTATTTTCAAGTGATCAGAAGATTGACGAAACCTTTGGGAAGGTATTAGTTATAATTAATCGGTGGTTCAAGAATACAGAACAAAATATTCGCAGACGCGGAGTAGGTAACAGGTTGCCGATTGATTAGCCATCCAGAACTTACGAACAATATATTTTATTTTTATTGAAACTTCGTGTTTTATTTGACAATCCTCAAGAGTGAGGAGAACGGAGAGCGACGTTGGGTAAGTGGAAAGCAGCGGAAGCTAAAATTGTATTGGAAATACCCATGATCGCGGGCGCCCACGGCAGCATAAGCTGTTGCGGGACATACGTCACTATAATGCGATTTCTCTAACTTTGACCCTCAAGGCCCATCTTCCCGATGGAATATCACACGGCATTTCGCGTCTTTCTCGGTCTGGCCGGTAGAAGTCGCATGATCGCAAGCACTGCTTGATACGGTCGCGATCATGCGCAATCTAGCGGAACGACTGAGAAAGATGCGAAATACAGTGACATATTCCATCGCGAAGATGGGATTTGAGTGGCCTTGAGGGGCAAAGTTAGAAAAATCGCAGCATAGACACGTGATACTAATTTTCAAGTGGCACGTTTTGTCCGTTGATTTCCTCCCTTCCTTCCTTTTCGCTTCGGAATGCGCCTCGGCCCATTTGGACGCGGCGCCCGCCCTTCCACCCAGAGGGCAGACGACCCCACCCAGGGTGCTCCCCTCCCCTTCCCGCGCGCTCTATTTTCGACCCGACTTAATCTGCGAGCGCGCACAATTGGTCTTCACTCCAACGAAATAGAAGTGAATGGAAATAAATCGGGGCAGCCGCCAAGAGCGCGTGGACGAGAGCAAGCCGATGGCTTGCAACCAGGGCATCGGAGCGGTTCGAATAAAATCTAGCTTTCGGTGAATACAATGTTTGGTGTAGGTTTAAAATATTGGAGCCGTCTTTGAGAAAATTTTGAAAATTTCCGAGGAACTTTATGTAAAGTACCCCAAAATTTTAATGAATGTTTTTCAAAATGGCGGTGCCTCGAGTGGAACCAGATCGAACATGGAATATTAATTTTGGAAGAAAACGGACGGACGGACGGATGGACGTACGTTTTGATTTCAATTGGTATCAAGGACCCACAAAACGGGGATTCTGGCTACACCACGAGTAAAAGGATTTTTTTCTTAACTTAGCCACTGGTTTTATCCACGTTTTCGTTGTCAGGACCCGGCAATGAATTTTTTCTGCCGAAAATTGGCCGTTTTTTTCGTGCAGCATTACATAACTTTCCCTATTATACGTATATTACTCCGTATATACGGGAAAGTAAAAAAGATTTCCAATGGGTTATTGAATTTCGAAATAATGATTATGCTATCAGAGGCGAGAGGGGTAGTGTCGAGCAGATTTGATGAGATATTTGTAAATAATTTTTCATTTAAGCTCATACATTTAAAATGTTTTATTTATTTATAATTATTTTTAACATATTGAATTCAGAAACTGAAAACACTTCACTGCTGTAGAGAATAAGTAAAAACTGTATTTTTGAAGACAGTTTTGACTTGAGCGTCTGGAGCCCTGTAACCCAACTTCCTTTGGATGCACCACTGATCTTCGATGTTTCAAAGTCTTTCTATTTTCTGACCAAATATTTTAAAATACTTTAAAGTAAAGAAATAACAAAATATCTTCTCTCCAAAGAACTGAAACTCTGGTTTGTACACTGAGACCCTTCGCAATTCGTGAAACAAGACACACGAAATTATAAAGATTTTTAAGAAAGCAAAACCGGAAATCGAACCATTATTATTACAGTAAATATACTGCTGAAACCTAAGCCGATAACTATTGATGTTCCGGTTCCATCAATAACTATAAAGTGTTAGCAAATGGTGCATCACGATATTCTTCTTTTTAAGATTTATCCATTGCAGATGAAAAAGCCTGAAGCTCTAAAAGAATGAAAGACGTTTGAGTATCTTCAAAACTAAAAGCATTACGCTCAATATCTCTACGGCATATTACTCTCCTCTTGATTGGATACTGTAGGAAGAAACTTATTTTCGATATCGTGAATCTTTTAGAAGTTACGGAGGTGGAGTGTAGTTAGTGGGGCACCTGTATTCATGAAAGAATAACGGTTTCGGTGTCGTTCTCACTGTTTAAACCGATTCGAAAGGTGTCGACTCCGATTAAATGCCTGGCAAAGCGTTTCTCGCCCGCGAGTCCTCGATGGAAATCCACGCCGCACTCGATGCGCCTCCCGCGCCGCAGCGCCCGTTATTCATAGTCTTCCGCCTACTTGCAGTTACGCGACCTTTTCTGCCGCGTCCACGCGGGCGCGCTGCTGCTCGCCACGTGCCAAGAGAAGTCAGCGAGTTGGCACGCTGCGGAAAGGGCTCCTTTCTTCTTCGCTACCTTCTGCCAGAAAAGAGATTTACCTAAAAGATAAACGTGTGCATTGCTCGTTAGAATCGCTAGTGTTCTTTCTTTTTTAAAAAAAGGTACATTTCCCTCATTTCGCGCCTTTAATTTAATTGAGGTTTCTGTTATACCAGAAGACAAGGGGTCCCTGTGGCTCATCAGATCTCTTGAAAACAAATAAAGTTAATATTTAGAAATAAGAAAACACATTTTATGTTGTATTTCCGTTAAATGTTGTTTTCCTTTACGAACTTTCAAAAGAGCAGAGAAATACTATCACAAAACACGATGCTCTCACTGGGTCTCTCAAATATCTAAAGACTGCTGATGCTACCTGATTTATCAGAATATATGAGAAATTCTGAAATTATAAAAAAGAATAAATGGATTTATTTTGAAAGTTCTCGATTCATATTTGTGTTTTAGCCAACATTAATTACATTGATCATTCCACTATGTATTTTAATTTGCATAGAGAGGGTATACTGCAAAGCAACGCTAATATTCTTGTGGGTAATTCGCTTCTGAATTGAAAGCAAACCTGGCTCTCCTCGGTGACCCAGGCAAAGTCAACATGCAAAACCTAGCGTATGTCAACATACAGCGAAGGGAACCGAGTTAGAAACTCAATTACAACGTAAAAACTGTTTATTATTTGCAAATTTGACCCTCAATACGGTGACATAGAGAAGGACGATTCACTAACGAGTCCTTTTTCAAGGAATCTTGTGCAACTGATGCAGAAACATACTGACGGATTTCGCCTCTTACATTCTGAGAGAATTTAAGAAGATACTACTTTATTCTTTAAAAAAATATTAGTTTTTTTTTCTGTGAAGACAATAATGGAATATTAACATTTTTGTTTATAAGAATACGGTACTATAGAATTAACAGATTACTGGAAGAACGAAGTTACTTCCATTCAACTTGCGGAGACTGTCAATTGATAAACGTCAAGACAAACGTCTGCCAATTCATACGCCAAGCTGCAGAGCTGCATCCCTAATCTACACTATACTAACAAACGCGCGCGTGCGGTGAGAGAGAGAGAGAGGGAGAGAGAGGGAGAGAGGGAGGAGAGAGAGGGAGGAGAGAGAGGAGAGAGATGAGTGATAGTAGATTCACAGACGCAGAGAGAGACAGAGTTACAGAAAAGAGAGAAAGGGAGAACGAAAGACAAAGGGAGGGTCGAGAGAAGAGTAGATAAAGGGAGTGGAGAGAGAAGACGAGAGAAATAGAAGGGAGAGACAGGAAGAGTAGTAGCACAATCCTACTCTGTTTGAAGGTACTCTGCAGGTCAATTAATGATATTAACGATTTAACATTTTCTTTCCAAATAACTCTCTACGAATATTTATTTCAGATACTTTCTTTTCTCTAAACGAGATTATGTTACACATCTTAAATCAGTTTGTCTTTAATGTCCCACTGTTATTTGCTATTAACCAAAATTCAATAGTGAAGGAGATCAAAGACGATATCATTGATTGATGATTTCAGCACTATTTGCTTTTTAATTGCTGGGCAATATTTTAATTCGAACAAATACATTTTCCCAAACATAGTCCCCATTTGCTTATACGCCCCTTTCATTTTTTGGATAAACATTTTTGTAAACGTCGGTATCTACTTCGTATGTTATTCATTGCAATAATGTTCTTCAATAACTCTAATATCTTGCAATTATCATTGTCATCAAATCCTATGAAAATTGCAGGCGGGAAGATTAAAAAATTCTAACCGTATGTAAAAGTGTTTGGAAAATATGTTTGTGTATGTTGTGTATGTTTGTGTATGTAAATATATTTGCAAAATTATTTCGCTTCGTTTTGAAATGCTCACGAATTTACTTCTCCTCCATTTGTTGTTGCCAATTTCAAAACAGCGAAGGGGTTTAAGTTGGAGAAAATACGTAATTTATGAGTAAGGCGATATTGAAAATTTAAAAACAAAAGTTTACGAACGCTCGAGAATTTCCTTCGGATTACACATTTGAAATATGTCGGTAGGGGTAGTTCATGAGTGACGTCTTCTATGTAAAACGAAACGAAGTATTCGTAAGGCGAAAAAGTAAAAAACTTATAAATGTTTGTCATTCCTTTTGCAGATGTCGTTTCTTTTGTACGTTTTCACATAACAAACCAAGCAATTTGGTTTCATTTTCTATGAGGTAGAAAGCATTATAAGTAATAATAATATTTAATTTACCTATTCATTTTCTAGCCTTCTTATAATTTAAACTCAGATTTAATGCAGGTGAACATGTCACCAATAACAAATAACTGCTGTCATAACATGTTTTAACTATCTGTAATACTACGTAGCCAATATAGAAAAAGATGTGAAATGATGTGGCGACGATATTTCTACAGGAAAATTCCTACTGTAAGACCTAATACCGAAAAAGAAGATATTTCTTGTACTAAGTTACTTACAGTAAATAAGCTGCCTCCAACACGTTGTGTAGACAGAATTCCCTTTTTGTTTGTTCTTCAGACCTAAAAAACGAAGGGAAGGGCAAGGGCACGAAAGGTTGGTTTACGGCAGAAAGTCCGTCCGCTACGAATTATTTTTCCGTCTATCGCTCCCATGCTATGCGTAGATAGTTGGGATGGTCAGCGTCGCGACTCAGTCCATCTCTATTGATGTAGGAAGTCTCTAAGAGACAGACATGGGACTTGGAATTGGAATACAGCCCTGAAGTTCTTGCTTGTGAAAACAATCTTCGTTCGTGAGGAAAAAGCGTATACGAGCAATGGTAAACGGTTCCATGAGCAGATGATGTGGGAACGATGCTAAATAGTTGATAAATCTGGGAGACTGTGCCTACCGTGATCCCGCCGAAGGGGCGAGGTTTTGAACGCAGGTGCTCGGAAATGGAAAAGGTCGCTCGCGGGGTGGATGAGCAATGCATGAGCAGCGGGCGGCGTCGGGGGGTGGAGCGGGGCGGGGCGACGGTGGAGCAAGGCATAGCAAGGCGTGGCGGGGCGAGGGAGGGAGGGTGGAACGGGGACAGGACGGTGCCGGGGTGGGGAGAGGCAAAGCGGGTACAGAACGGTGACGGGTGGTCGGAGCGGGGCGGGGCAGGAATGGGGCGGGCAGGGGGTGGGACGTGGTTGTCAGAGGCGAAGCGGGGTGGTCGGAGCGGGGAGCGGCGGCGGGACGGGTGGCGCTGAGAGCTGAGTCGCGTCGCGTCGCGTCGCATCGCGTCGCGTGGCGTCGCGCGCCATCGATCTGCACGGGCAGACGGCGCCCACCGCCGCCTGGGTCAACGGGCCATTCCACCGCCCCGCGCGGGGGGGCTGCGTTCGCCCTCGCCCTCGCCCTCCAAACTCGCTTGGTGCCATCAACGGAAGAACATCACTTTCCACTGTTATTGGAAAACGGTTCTTTTCCAAACAAGACTTGTTATTTATGTAATTTGATATGACTAGGTTTTAGGTTTTTAATACTTTTTGCCATGGTCCGTTTGTTGTCATTGTGTTTTTATACAAATCGTAATATTATAACTAATACAGTATCTGAAGATGGGAACTAAAGATGAAGAAAGGAAAGGCGAAATATTGTATAAAAAGAAATATGATGACAATAATCTTCAAATTAAATTACATAAATATAGTTGAATTTATTCATTAAAACGTACTTAAACACCACTGTCAATAAATTAACAAGGGACCAGGACAAAAAAATGTGTTATTACATGGCTGTACGGACATGGATTTCACTTCACTCCAGTTACTGAGATAATCATGTGATTATAATTATAAATGTACCGTATCACTTACAATGTTTCGTATCACCGTAGATTTATATTATCTTGAAATAGTAGTCATTTAAAGGGGTGAAATCAGTCCTAAAGCACGTTTTTGCAAATGGCATACACAAATGTAATTTGTTTGAAAGATCTCTCACCCCCTTAGTGTGAACTTAACCAGCAATTTGTAAACATTGTTATATTTGTGAGTGTAAGTACTTCAACGACTTCAAATGAAGTTTCTTGAAAACTAATAAATGTTCTGTGAACAAAGGCTTCAAATTTTGCGTTTTTAGTAGCGCTTAAACGACATTTTCTTAAAAGCAGCTCCAGATTTTTCAAAGAAAATTGCCATTTAGGACGAAGTTTTTGTGTTCTTAATATTCTAAAATTAATATTTCCGTTCCATCACTAGGAAACCGAAAAATTACGAAAATGTAAAAAAAATGTAGGTTGGGCAGCGATAGACGACAGCTGGTAAGAGTATGTGGCAATTCCGAATAGCTAGCCCAGTCCCAAGGAAATAGAAAACTAATACGGGAAAGTCCGTGCCATTCTGTTGCACTACTAGTTATTACTATTTTCACGTGCAACTTGCGACCACTGCGACAATGTTCTGTGACAGAAGATATATTTTGGGTCGTCATATTGCGAATAAATGGTTCTACCATCTCACGCGTTTACCTTGAAAGATTATTGTTACAGATTTGTGCAAAGAAAAACTAAAAACCTTTATCTCATCTTAAGGGACCATTTACAAAGACATTAATATGACGGTAAGAAATGGTGGGTGTTCAGAAAAGGGGCCAAGTCACCGACCGCAGCAAATGACACGAGTAAATGACCACTACATCATAACGGTTCAAATAGAATTCAAAGACCTCCAGCTGATGATGAAGTCTATTGATAACTTTACTTTTCAATGAAAATGGCATCGAAATTGGTTCAGACGTTCAGAAGATTATTCCGTACAAACATAAAAAAATAGAAAGAACAATTGAATTGTTTTATAAAATTTAAATAAGCATGTGGTATTATAAAAACTTATTAATATCACAGACACATATATATTATATAGAAGATTATTCGAATGAGAAGTAGTGTGTTTCCCGATTAAGCACTTGCCTTAAAAAATTACGTAGGTTGTAATAATTGAATCTCTAATGATGCGTTCTCCTTTAAGTACCGCCAAATGTTTTTCAACTATCCATTCACGTGTGTTTCAAAATCCAAAGGGCACTAAACGCACGCTTCCCAAGGATTAAACTGTGCGCCCTGGTGCTTGTGGAGGCTGCATGTGCAGAGAGCGGTGTCTGGCTCGCGTTGCCGCAACGTGCGGGGGAGTTCGGTTCCTCGCCAGAAGCGAAGCGCAGAGCGCAAGGATCGGCGCAGGGCGCTCGAGAAGCGCACATAAGAAAGAAAAGGAGAAGAAAGAGAAAGACAGAAAAAGAGAAGAAAGAGACAAAGAGAGAGAGAGTGGATAGTATCGGAAGAAAAATAGAAATAAAATAGAAGAAAGGAAAGACAGAACGCACAGGTCTAATAGTTTACTTCATTTGCTCTTATCCCCTAGCAAACATTCCGAACTTATTAAATTATTGTTTCAAAAGTGGAAACATCTTTCCAAAAGGGCTCAATTTACGGATTACGGAAAGCTCGGAAGGTACATAAGACGAAATAATACTAGGACGCATTCTTTTCAAATAATGCACGATGTGTCTTGCAACATGTATAGGGAGTTGCTTAAGCACTTGAGAGTTAAGTGATAATAAAATTGTGAAATTCTATTTTTATCGTTTAATTCTGTTTTAAGCACCCACGAGGTGTATTCGAGTAGTTGCACACTTACAAAGTTATGTGTCAATGTTATAAGAAGAGGGAATGATAAAAGACAATTATAAAGGGAAAGAAAGTGAGCAATTCGAACAGGAAGAAAATGAGATAAAGGAACAAGAAATACGAAGAATGATAAATAAAAAGTAATCATCGTAATGAAATCGGCCCTAAATCGAAAGGGAAAGGAAGGTAAGGGGCAATCACAAGAAACAGAGTGAGGGAGGCGATGACAGCTGTGCCGATGAGCAGAGGCAGAGGAAGGTCATGGGGCCAAAGGGGAGTGGGCGGCAGAGGGAGAGTGGTGAAGGGATGGGGGCTGGCGTCGGCAGGGATTCATCTCGGCCAGGAAGCGCGCAAATTACCCGCCCGGACGCGCCGCTCCCCGCCCCACTACGCCCCGCCCCGCCCCGCGCCACCCCGCCCTGCTCTAATTGTAATAACCGGTGCCAGAAATACCCCGGCGCTCTTCGATTTTTCCCGCAAGGTCCCCGTCACCTTTGTAGTGCGCCGGCCAGCCTCGCTGAAAGAGGCGAAACACGCGCGGGGTATGGGAGTAGCCCTTCGCCCGCCCTTTGAGCGACATCTCATTCAGGGCTTGCATGGCGGCGTCAACAAGTTGAAATCCGCTCTTAAACGAGCCATTATCAACGAGGGCGAAATTGCGTTTTTTGAACAACGATACAACAAAACAAGTGTACTATTGTCTTTCATAATTGTCATATATTTCGATTCTGAATAATAAAAAGACTCGCTAGTCCATTATGCTTTGTGCAAACACAAAGGGATTCATTTGACAAAGGGCTGCAGTTACTAGAGCGGTACTGCTTAATTAGTACTTCAGTTGTTATTATTATGCTACATGTGCGTGCACATGCCCTCCAATTTGTTATTTCTAAATTTCCTCTTAAAAATAAGAGAAAAATTACATGCAGATGCTTACAAATCAATATCATTGAAAATACTACATTAATTTTCTTTAGTATTTATTACATGGTAAGTGACAGAATCATGATAATTAAAAAAGCTGAAACTAAGTCGGTATAATTACTTACACATGTCTACTAATGATGAATTAAACGCCATTTAATCTGGCCATGGGAAGCCTTCGGCTTCTCGTTATCGAAATTGTTCACTGTGCCCGCACATTTTTCTGCTTATGAACATTAGAAATACAATTATACTTCCCATAGTAAAAGAAAATCCATTAAAATACAAAAATAGTAATTAATGATCAATTCGTTGGCAGATCGATCAAGGTAACCGATTGACTGATCTTTGGAAAAAGGCATCCTGTGAAGAATAATTCGAAATTAAGGCAGCTACTGCGTATTCTAACGACGCCACATTTAATGCATTATATCGAAAACCAATCAATGGGGCAACGTAGACAAGTTGTAATTCATTGGATGTGAAAAATGGCAAATTTAGTATCTGAGATCGCACAACACTGCCAGAGATAGGAATTCTATTAGTGAAATATACCTCAATAAGGCATCATACACTTCTAAGTCTCATGTGAACAATACACATTTCAACAGAAAGTTAAACTCAATTTATAACGGAAAGAAATTTGCAAGGATAATTATGTTCATTGCCTTTTTTCTGCACGTATATAATTTTTACTGAGCCTTTATCATTAAAATGTCGGTCACTTTCTATCAACTTTACGTTCAGCGTATTTGTGACGACATTTTATATTTAGAATCATTAATTTCCAGTCGTTATGACTATATGATTAGATCTGTGAAAAAACTCTGAAAAAGAAGATTCTATTTATTTACAATTCTTGAGATTATACACAATAATCTCAAAAATGTGGGAAACTTTGCAGTTCCATATCGCAACATGTGAGTAGCAAATACTTCATGGCTGAATGTCTCTTCAAGCCCCTCGGTGGCTCGTTGGTTAGCGTGCTCGCTTTGCACGCCGCAACCCCGGGTTGGATTCCCGGCCGGGCAAAATTATAACTGTATGCTTTCCTTACAAAAATGTCCCTGTCCTTGCTACCTTCCTTGCAGCTTTGCTGTCGCATTACTTGAGCTGTTGCGTAAGTAATAACGCACTGAATATGAGAACACGCAACATGAGAATAGGTGGAAATAACCCAATAAAATACTTACATTTTGCAGTCAAAATCAAAACTGTTTTATTGTTTTTTTTTCATTTTCCCCAGAGTTCCTGGCTAACAAAACAGTTGACACCTTTAACACAGCCAGATGATGAATAATTTTAATTTCTGCGAGCATTGGAAATTAACAACAGATGTTTTTAAATCTTCCCCGATTCCCATCGAAACCACAGACACCTCTCTCATGGCCAGAGACTACAAAATTTTCTTACGATTTTTGCGCGCATTAGAAATTAGAAGCATATATTTCATTACTAAATTTAACTGCGCCCATTATGCCTCATTTTTCTGGTATCATTTTTTATATATACTCGTTCTCTCCATTTATTTCCTTTTATCCAAAACGTTCTTGAAAAAAATTAAACCGCAGTTACTTTTTGTCTCGTGACGGAGAGCGATTACAAACGTATTACGTTCGAAATTATCTTTACCCTTCTCCATCGTGAACAGTTTTATTTGGATGTCAGATAGAGATGTATGAACTCCACGTCGATCGAAGTTTCATATCCCATTCCCCTGTGATCACAGAGGAAAAGTTGACATGGTCCATTATTTCATTCTGGACAGTAAATGCACTTCTACATTTCGCTCCAACTATTATCTACAGTTATATATGATTTTGTGACAAATGTGTAAATAAGTAAATAGAAAGGTAAACGGTTTAGTGAGTTTGCTCTTCATTGTGCGTTTCCATTTTGCAATTTCTTTCTTTTATCAAATCTGAGTCAAATATCCTCTGCTTGCTTTAAACTGATTTTGTGTATATTTTAAAAACTAGTTATCTCAAAGTCTTTGAATGCAGCTACCAAAAATGTGTAATGTAATGTTGGTACTCAGGCAGTACTATAACCTCCAAATGGGCGGAAATGAAGGGTTCATGAAGATCATGAAGGGTTGCCAACAGTCCTCCATTCTTACGAATTGACCTTTCAATTTCCATTTACAAATAATGTCCTCATTATTCAAACAAATAAAATAAGAATGTGAGTAATTAGTGTTTCTGTGCGCGACATCAACTTTCGTTACACCGACCTAGACAACAACTGGTGGGATTTCCCCCCTCATGATATCGCCCCTCAGTAGAACGGGGGGGGTAATCTATCCCTCAACTCGGATAAGCTCTAACCCCCCACTGGCCTCCCTCTAATTTTGATAATTTAGTCTTGTACGTGTGTGTGTGTGTGTGTGTGTAGTGGGGAAAGGAGAGGACAAGGATGAAGAAGGAAAGACTGCGTACAGCCCGTGTTTCCGTTTGTTATGATCCTGCTTCGACATTCGCCTTGCATCGAAGAAAACAAAAATGGCAAACTGTAGATCAGAGCAAGTACCTGCTGGAATTCTCCAAGTCTGCCTCCGTCGAGACTTGAACTTCACTACAGAAGAACTCCACTATAAAGACGCTACAGCGGCCACGGATGTTGTGATTGTGTATTCTCACTCCGTGAAAATAAAAAATAACAAAATTTGTTAAGTATTATTAAAATATAAGTAATAATAAAACTAGGAAAAATATCTTTATATATTTAATAATACTTCCTAATGGCACAAGTGCCAAGTCTTTAATAAAACGAAATCGCCTACAATATTAAAAGTTACGACAAACATCTTTCATTAACTTATTTACAAACATCAATTGCTATATATACATCCTGCTGTTCGTATTTAGTGTAATCGCTTTTGGAATCGAATTTAACCCCAAAGTCGTTGGTTTATCTACTGAAAGTACTGGGCAGTGACATCTGGTTGAAAGAAAGTTCTTAATTGTTGAAAAAAAATACTATCTGAAGTTTTTGACTGAAATAGAGTTTTGAGGATTCATAATAATAAGATAATTTTTAAATGTTATGTCTATTCGTCTCTGTACAGCACTATCGCCTAAATTCCATGTACGAGTTTTTCGAAAATTAATAATTTCCTAAAGTTTTCGTTAAACTTATGTGACCGTGAAATTAAACTTTTTGATTCTTCTTTGGTTCAACGGATGTGACCGTGAAATGAAACTTTATGAAGCCCTCGGGACATTTTCAAAATTGTCTCACGACTCCAATTTATTTTAACGACCTCCTATTTTTTAGATGTCCTCCTTTTCATTGTAATTTAGGGACCCTCATACGGTGGAACAAGCGTGCTATTCTCTTATTACAAATACGAGCTCTGAAACGCCAGCGACAGAACGAGAAAAAGCAAGCGGCGCTACGGTCGGGCCCGTTAGCGGAAGGGTGGGGGTGGGGGGGGTGGCGGGGGGCTCCTCATTCCCCACCCTCTCGCACTGCCCCGGTCGCGTCGCCGCGCGGCTATTCTCGCCCGGAGCGCGATAACGCACGCGGAAATAGCTGCGTGCGATTTATTGGACGCGGCTGACGCACGAGGACGCACGCGCGCACACGCCGCTCCGAACGCACGTCCGCGCGCACGCGAGCAAATCCACGCACGCGTCTCAGCTGCCAAGCGCCCCGCCCCGCTTCGCTTCGCTTCCCTCGACTCACTCAAAGGGTTCACACGTCAAGTCACCCAAAAACCTCCAACGCCGCGCTGCCAAGATGTTAACAAGGAGACATAAGTCAAACGGTAGCAAGGATATGTAGCTGGGATGGTTTAACGACAAGTAAAATAAGCAGTTACTTAGGAATCCCTATCCATGGGGAGGGGAGTGGGGCACCGAAGAAAGTTTAAAAAAATACTCACAAGAAATGTCCGATTTTTTAGTTTCCTTTTGTAGAATAATTCATAAACCAATATCCGTCTGTGATAAAAAGGTTGTATTAAAAGATTAGTTAAACATTGTATACATTTTGCATTCGTCTAATATTACGTACGCAATAATTTCTTAAACTGCATTTATAGATAACGCTAATCTCCAAATGTTGCAGGTCCAAATTTATGGTGATGTGCTTTTCATAGTAAATCTGCAGTTTTTTTCCGGAAGGGCAACCTAAACATGATTTTGTGCTTCGAGGGTCCGCAGTACTTAAATCCGCCTATGCTCCACAGCAGGGGTGGTCAAGAAGTCGATCGCGACCAACCGGTCGATCGCGAGGCCAATGTTGGTCGATCGTCGATCGCTCGCAATGTCTGGCGTGAAATTGACATTTTCATACTTGAAGCTAACGAAGACTAAATAACATTCTGTCCTACTGATTCCCATACCGCAATTCCAAGTAACTCCATCTTACACAAGATAATAAAGTGTTCAATTATTAATTTGAAGTAATTGTTAATTTCATATAATTATATTGACTTGACCTACCATTAAATCGAGTTCGTGCGAAAGAGTTGGTACTCACTGACCTTCAATATTTTCCCTTTTATTTTTATCTTAGTACAATAATTAATCTTATGGTTTATTGTACTAATTTTGTAAAGCTTTTTTGTAGGTTAAGTTAACACTTCAGTATTTACTCGCATTTCTTTGCAAATGTTTTCATATTATCTTTTAGGTTTCCCTTCTGAATCATTATGGAATGGGGAATATAAATTATAATAGCAACGCAGTTCTATTGTCTGTAAGTAATCCGTTTCTGAGCAGCTCGTCAATATATTTCGATTTTTTAGAAAAGATTTCCAACGTGAAAGATCTGATTCGCTCTTATAGACCAAACAGGTATAAGTTCAAAATATCTTAGATATAATAACAAATAAGCCGAATCTCAAGAAGAAACATCAGTAAATAGGAGTGGTCATGATCCCGAAGAAAACTGTATCAAATTCATATACGGATAAAGAAATAAATATTTTACTTAATATGAAATATGGCATTCTTTAAATACTTGTACTTTGATTATTTGCCATATTAATTGATAATTAACTATTTGATGGGCCCGTTTTAAAAATGATGACAAAAAAGAATGTCATAATTAATCTTCCAAAATTTCCTACTTTATTTCTGCAAATAAATCGAGATCGCAGGAAATGTGGTGTCAGTGGAACGAACACGTGACAGAGCGGCTACAGGAAATTCCGTAGGTCGTTCGATAAATGAAGATGTCGGTCGTAAATTACAACAAATCTCACCACAGAAATTTTGAGTTACAGCCGAGGAATCTACATCCGTTATGCCGTGTCGTGCTCAATTTATCGCCGCACATTAGAGCACGGAGTGGCTCTGTCATGAAATGGGCGACGTTTCAGTCAAGAAAACAACTGATGACATTTTGATGTAAATGTATGCCTGAAAAATACTAGATAAATCTCAAATTAAAACTTTCTCTTCGAGTAACTCGGACTTTTAATTGATACAAAACTGATAAGGAAAACATGCAATCTCTCATGGAAAAAAACAATGGCAAAACTACTCAACACATCATAACAACACTAGCCTGCGAATTCAAACTTTTTGTTTGTTGTCTACCGTGAAATATGTAATTTTATATAATGTTCAGATGCTGAATCTGAATTTCCAGTCCGTTTACTTTTATCACGTACGGTTTTCTTGCGAAATCACTTTCCATGTATTGTATAATTACGGGACTTTCATCACAAAATTTTGAATAATACTTTTTTATTTTAAAGAAAAACAATATTTAACATACACAATTTGTTGAAATTAATGTGGATAGTTGTTAATACACGTCACTAGGGTGTTTTTGCTCTATTTTCTCTTGTTTACATCACTACTGGAAAGTTTGACACTAATTTTACCCCCCTTGCATCTTACTTGAGAAAGTCCTCCTGTTCCTTTTTTCTTTTGTTTAGTTTGCTTCTTAACAACTTGGTCATATAGCGACCACTGTGATTGTTTTAACTGTAGGGGAAACTAGGAAGAACACGTAAGGACACAACAAGCGCACACAAACATTCACGCCCGAGGCGGGATTGGAACTCGCGGGCCTTCGAAGATACGACCCTTCATCCTTAGCGACCTCCGCTATCCAGACCGACCCTTTTGTGTTTGTCTTCATATTTCACACTTTACGCAAGTCTGCAAGCAGTGTCTCAGGTACCTCCTTTCGAACTCCACGTCATCCTTTTAAAATAATTCGCCTTGATCTTAGCTCAAAAATCCTATATTTTCGGGGAAATATTCTAGGAGAGAAAATAGGAAATGCGTTTTCATACTTAGGTTCTTGTACGTATGTTTCAATCATGTTAGCCACAATATTTCAGTAACCGGTTTCCAAACCGGCCTTTTGCCGATGACTCAATGACCAAGATCTTCAATGCATATTGTATATAGTTTGAGAGGTGCTCATGGTTTATTTATTTACTTGCTTAGGTCTCCAAATTCGATTCTAAACTAGGCAAGTTGTGATTGTTTTTTTACAAAATTTGTAATAATACGCCTCTACTTAGGCAATGTGTATTATATATATATATATATATATATATATATATATATATATATATATAACAATAAAAATTGTCTGGATCATTTATACATGAGCGATGCAACATGGTAAATATACATTTGAATTGAACTACAAACACAAAATTCTACTACACAATACAGCTTGAAAGTGACAGACGGACGGACGTGTTGCTATCAATCGGTTTTTCGGTATGAAGGACCCACAAAACGGGGATTCTGACTACACGAGATAGGGAATTTTTTTAAATTTAGCAACTGTTTTATCCACTTTTTTCGTTATCAGGGCCCGGCAATGAATTATTTTCTGCCAAAAATCCGCCGTCTTTTCGCGCAGCATTACATAACTTTCTCTATTTCTCCGTATATACGTATGTATATGGGACAGTAAAAATAGTATGGGACTCGTCGTCAGCAAGTAAAGCCTGTCGACTTCAAAGAAAAAATCAAAAATCTTGACTAGTATCTTCCTTTTTCATTTAGATTTTTAACGCAGCTCTGTTTCCATAGGAAGAAAAATCACGACTGTGCCTTCGTGTTGTCCAGGTTTGCAGCTATTTTTCCAGCATGATCGGGATCATTTCCATGTGAAAAAAGAAAAAAATGAGGAAAATGACATAAAAAGGCAAAATTAAGGCAAAATGGCGAAAATCGGAATCAGAAGCTAATATAGGCAAAAAAGGCAAAATGAAAAGCTACTAAAACAACCCTAGAAGTACAATTAAGTGATTCCTATTCTTAAAAGCCATAAAATAGTAACAATAACAAAAAATCATTTTGCCAAACTACCGGGCTCTAGTAATAATCTTTTACAAATCCCATCTCATTACACAATTTAAGTACAGAACGTATAGTACTTGCATATAATTCGATTCGTAAGACGGGTGTAGGAATTTTAAAACGTCATATCTGAAAGAAAGAAAGAAGGAAAGAAAGAAAGAAAGAAAGAAGGAAAGAAAGAAAGAAAGAAGGAAAGAAAGAAAGAAGGAAAGAAAGAAGGAAAGAAAGAAGGAAAGAAAGAAGGAAAGAAAGAAAGAATGAAGGAAAGAAAGAAAGAAAGAATGAAGGAAAGAAAGAAAGAAAGAAAGAAGGAAAGAAAGAAAGAATGAATGAATGAAGGAAAGAAAGAAAGAAAGAAAGAAAGAAGGAAAGAAAGAAAGAAAGAAGGAAAGAAAGAAAGAAAGAAAGAAAGAAAGAAAGAAAGAAAGAAAGGAAGATCATATCTATCTCTGTTTAAGATTCTTATTACAGCGAATCGTCTTCGTTTCCGCCGTCAGCAGCATGCATTGCGCGCGCTTTGCATCATGGCGCGCCATCAACGGCGGAGGGGTGCCATTTCCACCCGTGCAAAACTTTAATGATGCGTAGCGCAATAATTTTGAGAGCAATTATCTACGCTAGTCTGTGTTAGCTGTATCTGCAGCGATTCTGACCGAGTTCCAGACACCAGGATGGCGGATTTTCGACACTAGCTATTTAGCTAGGACAAATTCAGCAGCTATCCGGAAAACAATTCAAACGACCGGATGGTCTGATTGGTAATTTTCTATGGAATCATCGATCAAAACTTGAATACCAGAGCAACCAGGGAATGCTGGAACAGTACCCGAACACACGAGCCACGGCCTCTCCATTCTCTTCCTTATCCTAACCTCTTCCATTCCTCAAACACATACAGGTACATACAAACGCTACACTACCTCACATGACGGAAGACCAATCCAATCGAGAGTTTAGAGCTTGCGCTGGATGGTGGGGTGTTACCCAGGAAAGATATCTGGAGAGGAAAACCTCCTGCAAGCCGACGAGAACGTCGGCGCGCCAGGTCACATCGTTCAGTGTGGGAGGAACACATCCATCTCTCGGGATACACGTTCACTACATTAACAAAACTAATGACCATAGCAGTTGACGAACCCGGAAATATTATTCAATCAATCTAGGTACATGGAATAAATAAGTAACCTTCAATATTGTAGTTTTTTGGAAATGTAGTGGGATCATACATTCGAATTGTACGTATAATTCGAGAAGATTATAGAACGTGTCTGGAATTAATATTATAAAGACACTTTTGCTAATCTCAGAGGTTTTTTAATATTCACAGGATTGAAGAATTTGGGGGCTCGATTGCCCCACCTCTCATAGCTGTGAATACCAATGCCACCTGAATGTGACCACTCATCAGGCAGAACTGCTGCTTTTGGAGGTTTTCAGGACATCACTTCGAAGTTATTGGATTAAGTCCATATCTTCTTCACAAAGAATGGAAAACAAGAATAAATCTTTATACAACAAGCTACTAGACAGTGAGCATGGAATTTTTTAACTACGTATATTTCTATTATTCTACTGCATCTCTTAAGCTATTATATGTTTTAGTAAACAACAAATGGGTTTCGAATTATCATGTAAGTCCATTAAAAAATGTGATCGCTTTTTTGATTGATTAGATTCCGGGAGCGGCAAATACTTATGTTATTATTATTCCTGTGAGTGTAGTGTATGCTTTTGTCGTGGGAGGTGGTGGTGAGGATCCACTGGCTGGCGAGATCCGGCGCCGACCTACTCGACTTGCAGGGGTTTCCCCCAGTCAAGTATCTTCGACCAGCGGGGCACCGTCTCATCCGGGACAATCTCTAAGCCCTCGAGCGGCCTCCCAGCATGTGTGGTAGTATAATGCGTGTTAGTGTGCGTGTAAGTAAGGGGTGAGGTTAGGACAAGGAAGACGAAGGAAATATCGCACGCGATCCGTGGCCCGTTGTTGATCAAAACCTACCGATCAGAGCAGCCGGCCGCCAGAATTCTCCTTCAGACAGCGACTGAATTCGTCCTAGCTGTCAAGCAAGTATCGAAAATGGTGCGGCACCGTCGGGACTGGAACGTAGGACCTCCCGGTCAGACAGCAATGACATCAGTTGATGCCCTGAGCCACCTGTGCCGGAGGTGCATTGGATGCGCAGAGCGCCTTCGCCCGCTGAGCTCCCTGTGAGCCAGCGGCAGGCGCTGGAAGGCGGACTCCGCCCGCTCGCGGGGTGGCTCACGCGGCGCAGGTGCATTGCGCGGATGATTCACAGCTCTACTACTCGCCTCTCCCCTCCTCTCCTCTCCCCACCGCAGCGCGTGGGCCGCCTTCTCAATGGAGTCGTCCTCGCCCGACAGACTCTCCCCCCTCCCACCAGCCATCGTCAACTTCGTCTCCGCCTCCGCATCGCCGACTTCTTCGCAATTAGGAGCGGGCGGCGCGGCGCGGCGCGGCGTGGCGTGGCGGGCGTGGCGTGGCGTGGCGGGGCGGGGCGGGGCGGAGCAAGCAGGAAATCATACATACGCATGCCAGCGTGGCGTACGCGCGGCCCTTCAATTATTAAATAATGCTCCTGGCGCACGCCACACCGCGGCGAGGCGGAGGGAGGAGGCAGAGAGGGGCAGGCAGACGAGAGTTGAGCAAAGGGTCGGGAAGACGCGGCTCTGAGGGGCGGCCGGGACAGAGATGGAACGAGACCGCCGCCGCGGTAAAAATGGCTGCGCTGCGTTTCGAGCCGATGACGTCATTAGCCCACGTCGAAGCGCGTCACGTGACGGCATCGTTGACGTCGGGCGACAGTCGATCGGGCGGCGGCGGACGGCGAGGACGACTACCAACTACGCGAATATAAAAAGACTATTCGCAGCTTTATAAAGTCGACTTCTAATTCAGCGAGAGTTCAAGAAATCATTTCACGTACATTTTTTACGTTCCTAACATTCTACGGTTTACAGTCACAGGAATAATACAAAAAACTACGAAATAAGAAACTACTGTAGAGTACTGAACAATTTCGAAATCAGATAATTAATTTGACAATCGTATCTTCGTTAACATAATACATAACATAATACATAACATAATACATATTTATCTGGACATAAATGGTTTTCTGCATTACCCACACCTATCATTCAATACAAATGCAAAAATATAGTTTGTCGTAAAATTCAGATCATCTACGTACTATAAAAATTATCACCTTACGTATGTTTTTGCATACTCGCATAATGATTACTAGCGTTCGCGTGCGAGAACTCTCGCATACTATACCCCACCCTCTTTCTAATTTTTCCATTTCCATATTAAGCTTGTAATATATATTTTTTCTTGATAAGATTCTCTTATCCTCCGTCACTTACTCTACATGTTACCTTGTAACTGATAACAATGTAATACACCCTTGGCAATATAAACTATTCTTAATTAACGTTATTATCGAGCAAAGAGGAACATTTGTGTACTTCAATCGCATAGAATATCAAGTAATTAGTAATTTTACATACAGTTGAAGATTCTACAAGCTCCGAACAGGTGGGGTAGAATCGAGAAGCGTCGAACGAGCAAAATGTATTAAAAGTGGGTCAAGAAGATCATCCTGTAGAATACGGTGAGAGGGACATTTTTTTAGGCCTTTGGTCTCAAAATTGTAGTTTTTAAGGCCCTAGAACGCTTTGTTTATGAGATATTGAACGATGTAGATTCAAGAATCCTAACATGCATTGCGGATTGCATTTACATGAATATTTAGATGCGTTTTTTAAACAAGTCCTTCGTATTTTTAACGTCAAGGTGCAATTCGTCATGTCTCCGTGAAATTCTTTTTCTTTAGAGACCTCAATTATAAAGATTGGTTACGTGTAAGAGCCGCAAAGGGAAGGTTTACTACTAAAATAATATAAAAATGTAAAATAATATGAAAATATGAATATACTAAAATAATGAGTACGTTTCATTAAGTCGATGGCTGAGAACCAGACTTTTTTAGTTCAATTTTATAACATAATTAGATTTCTATTTCATGGTGTTCTTCTCGTTGTCTCTATGTGCATCAAACTTCATTAGCACCCAAAAATTTCATTCTATACTAACCCATTCCATACTTACCCACTACAAACAAAAACTTTAAGTGACGCTCCTGAAAAGTTTAGTAAAATGGACTTAGAACAGTCTGGTTCTCAGCCATCAATTTATCTTTCTTTGGATTTATTTATTATAAGTTCCGCGTACGCGCAATTTATATTTTTCCAGTGAGCGGACAAACCAGTTCACAACGAATGACAAGAACGCGACGGGCATCCATTCCCAGACACGTATTTACTGTCTGAGATAGGATAAATGTATATTGATTGTTCCTATTAATTTAAATTGCATGTTTCATTACAATCATAAATTGACTACGAGATTATGTTTTAAATCTATAAAAAATATACCTATCATTCAGGTAACTTCATTATCCAATGACAACAGAAAATGTTTATTTATGAATATAACTTACCAGAAAATGGACAATTCGTGCGTCATACTTTATTCATTCAGCAATTCATTCATCACTACAATAAAGTTGATACGTTATGACTTAGTGTCAAAAACGAAAATTAAGACAGCCGAGGGTTGAGGGAGGAACTAAATTGTCTGACAAGTTTCTTGAGCCCTTTGTGGTCCAAATAATTAATTTAAAAAAATACGAAAAATACTAACTGTTAAATAATTCACAAAACTTTATATCGTATAGTAAACCACTTAATCTTACAGCCTATATTTTGCAAACAAGAGAAATAACTCAACTTTTTTTTATTTATTAAAAATAGAAGATGTGATGGAAGTGAAGACCGAATCCCCAATAAAATGGACCCAGTGGCAACATGAAAGGAGTTGGAAATTTTCAAACATTCATTATAGCCATAAGCTCTTCTAGCCATAAATTCTTTCCAAACATTATTGATAAGGTTTACTTTATACAAGACTTATATAAATGTGTAAGTATATAACACAAACTATAGACATGTATTCAATACAATATCGGACTGTGTACTTCGGAAAAACTCAATACTGGATAATTCGAAGACAAAATTCTTACTCTTTAAAAGTCTTTAGAGTAGTATCTCAAAATAACCCTAATTTAATTCGAATTTAGGAAGATTACAACACTATCATTCGAAGAAACGATAACTTGAAATCTCGTAAACCATAAGCTATCACTGAACTTACGAAGCAAAGCGAAACATTCCGTGGAGTCCCAAAAAGAAAGGCTTCATTATTACGTAAATTGTAGTCATCACAAACTGTATGATTTAGAAAATAAAAGGTGTATTAAAGCAAAGCGAATGCCTTTGAATGGCAACCGCAGGCACACATGGCAGAGCCGCCGCTTTGACAGAGGCCCCGCACGCTGCCAGCGCGTGGCCTCAACCCGTCCTCACCCCGCTCCTGCCCCGGCCGCCCGCGTCGCCGCCCTCAAATCTCCCGTTTCCTGTGCGCTGCGCTCGGCTCGGCTCGCCTCGGCGCGGCTCAGCTCTCCGCCAGGCAGCAGTCCGTCAGCGGCGATGGCAGCGCCAGCCGAAATTCGCGGGTTAGCTAGCGGTCGGACATGAAGACGAATGTGCTGTCGCCGCATCCTGCATCCCACGGCCGCCGCCCGCCCCACGCCCCCGCCCCCGCCCCCGACCGCTCAAGGCCGCTCGTGGGGCAGCGGCAGCGGCGGCGAGGGCGGCGGCGGTTGGTCAGCGGTAGCAGCGGAGGTGGCGGTGGCGGCATCGGTGGCGGTGGCGGTGACGGAGGCAGTGACGGGACAGTGACGGGGCGGTGACGGGGGCGATGACGGGAACGGTGACAAGATGGTGGAGGGGCGGTATCGGGAGTGATGTCGGAGGCGGTGACAAGAGCCGTGGCGGGGCGGTGACAGGGCGGTGACGGGGCGGTGACGGAACCGTGACGGGAGTGATGTCGGATACGGTGGCGGGGCGGTGACGGAAGCGGGGCCGGAGGCGATGATAGAGGCGGTGTTGGGAAAAGATGATGGGGGCGGTGACGGGGGCGGTGACGGGGGCGGTGACGGGGGCGGTGACGGGGGCGGTGACGGGGGCGGTGACGAGGCAAGGGTGGGAGCGGGGATGGTGGCGGTGCTGAGGGGGCCTCGGCGGCAGCGGTCGCGCGCAGCGACAATGCTTGTTACGCTACGCCCAAAGCCCATTCGACTAACTAGCCGTTCGAAAACAGGGCAAAAAGTCCAGCCAATATTCACAACAAATAGCCACGGATTGCTATTCATACGTTTATCATTAATGTGACAGCATACTTATTTACTTGGCCGTATCATTTCGTCTTGTTCGCCGAATCTTGCTAATTCAAACGTTACGGTCTAATGATAACTATTCTCGAATGCCTGAAGAGAAATTATCAATGTAAACGATAACAAAAAAACATGGAAAAATAATTAGTGCAGAAACTTTAGTATCTTTCCTACACAGCAAAGAATGGTGCAGATTACATTTGCAACATTAGTACTCTAAAACAGAAATTTACCTAGACATCACGTTATTTGGCAAGTAGTGTCATCTACTTAGATTTTTCTTTTAACTATGACGTCTCTACTCTCAAAACTACTATCATAATTGCGGTGTGTTTTTCTTTTCTCTTTGAATCTGTTCCAACTGCACTTAACCTGTCTACCGGGCGCAATTGGAAACAATCAGACAATGAAGAGAATCGGACAGAGATCACTTGATTGGATTCAGCAGGGATTCAATCCTCGGTCGGGTGATTTCATCCGCCTGAGAATTATCCCGTGTCCTGTGGGTTTCCATTAGCCACATTAATTGGTTCATGAATCACGGACGGAGCAAAGGGAGATATTCAATCACCCTCTCAAGTGGCCCACCAGCAATACACGGCACTATCTCCAGTAATCACTCCGTGAACTTTTCACTTCACAATGCTCGCGACAGCTGGCAGCAGGGATTCTGTGCGGCGAACAGTGGAACGTGTCTGGAATAACAGAAGATGTTGTTGACCTGAAAACTGATGATTCTTTCAAATGGAAATGTACACGTAAGTGACAAAGCTGTTGAGTTTAAAAATCACTGTTCATCGATTTTAAATAGACGTTACGAATGATTGATTTAAAACTTTGGTATGTCTGGATTAAATTGCGTTTTTTAAAGAATTTACATATATTTCTAAGAGTCAGTGCACCATTACGAGCCATTAATTGTCATAATTGTGGTTTACCCTTTCGTACTTGCTCAATAATTTTCTCAACACTTCTGTGAAAAAAGGTAATTTTCACGAAGAAGCATATTCGCGGTCATCTGCTTGAACTACGAACACATGATTGTCAAATTGCATTTTTAAGTTTTTTACGGCTACAATGGACGGTGAAGCGGAAACAAGTTAGTTTTTAACATGAAATGCCTTATACATTAGCACACATTCGGAGATTGTAGTCTTTTGTCTCTTAAGGTCTGATCAACATTAAACACAATTGACCGACAAACATCGTCGTTGAGACAGACTCAGAAGACACAAAATTCGAATGGAATTCGAATAACCCCACTTGATCGATCATAAAGATTTAAAGGCTTTTAGAACTCAAAGAATGTTCGACGAAAATAAAGGTGAATCAGAATATCATTTCACAAAATAATATTTGGCAGTTTTACATGCGAATAAAATCCGCAAGAGCAAGGGAAGAATAAATGTAAACAGTAAAATGAAAAAAAATAAAAAATAAAAGAGTTCATTGAAAACAATACGATTGGATAAAAGGCTCTAAAGGATAAATGGGAAAATGTTATGGGCAAAAAATGAAAATAACGACAATAAAAATGTACCCAAATCGCTGGTGTGCATGGCATGCAGGAATAGACGTAAATCCTGAAAAATAGGCATGAAAAGTAAAACATGTACAGGAAAGGTGATTTTATTGATACAACCTTCGAGTCTTTACATATTTTGTCATTTTTCTTAAAAAGAAAGTACCACAATGAGTAACTTAAAACTTACGCACCTCTTTTACTTTATCATGTGCGTACGTGGTAATAAGGGATATTACACATAGTATAGAGAAAGTTGGTATACTGGGGAAGGAAAATCGATTTCGATATTTTATTGGAAGTAGAAGTTTTGTGGTTCTTGATGACGAAAATGTTATTGTTTCAAAATGGCCGTTTCTGTGTACGTATATTAGTATTTTCATCGAACAACACTAACGCCTAAACTACTCATAGAATTTCTGACAAAATCAATAACACCAAACTAAGTAGTCCGACTCAACGCTTACGATTTTGAAAAGAATACTTCAAATTTTGAGCATGAAGTCCCTGGGACATTATCAATGTTTTCTTGAAAACTACTTCAAATTTTTCTTTAAATGTTTTGTATGATTGTTCATTCAGTTTTAAAGATGGCGTAGGTCTGAACTTCACTGTTAATTCTGAATTTTCGAAAATTGCAATTTCTTGGACACCTCATGCAATTATATTATTGAAGGTAGAGATTTTCCTTCAAATGGAATTTCTTCACCACAATTATTTCCTTAATAATATCAAGAACTTTTTAAATTTATAAGTATTTTTAAAATCATATTGAATGAAATATCGAAAATATTAAAAATATTAAAAGCAAGATTTTCTCAAAATATTTAATTATTTTAAATTGTTTTTACAGATAGCGCTAAATGTACTGAATGACATGACACAAACGTCATACTGATGTATTTATTCTTTTGACTTTCCAATTACACTTTATTTGATTACACAAATGTAATGTTTACTTTCTAGCCTAATTACATCTACGTAGTAAACAGAATGTTTAATCATGTTAATAACTAGGGCACGGGTTCTGATGACATGTCAAATTTTCATTGGTGCACTCCAGACGTGGCTAACTTGTATATGAATGTTTATCACGACATAGAGGTGATAGAAATGTATAGGTATTGGATCATTTTCAATATTTTTTTACCATTTTCTATTTTGCCTGACATTTGTGTCATTTTTGTCATTTTTTACGCAGTTTGTTTCTTTTTAGTTTTTTGTTAGTAAATGTTTCAAGAACAATGACACACTAAAAATAGTTTTTTATTGTATCAGTTCATGACGAAATTCACTAATGCAGTGCACTCAGTTTTTCAAACTCTCAAAATTACACGGATCTTCGTAACTTCTTCGACCTTTCAAAACTGACGGTTGGAAGATCTAAGCTAAGGATTACATTTCCTCCTAAAATAAAGACTTTATATTGAATATAATTTTATGTAAATAAATTTTATTTAAAATTGTAAAAGTCAATCAATAAATTAAAAAAATATATAAATTTTTGAGTATTTAAAAAAAATTAGGCCATTTTCCCCTTATTTGAAGTCCTTTTGGTCATTTTTAATTTTTATGTCGTTTTGTAGGTCATCTTCAAAGAATTTGTAGGTAATCAGAATCCGAGCCCTTTTAATACCTTAGTGACATATCATTAATTTAATTCCGCAGTTCCATTCCATTGATCCACAATTTTTTGGGGAATTTCACACGCCATTTAGCCCGCCGTGCACCGTAGTTGCATTATAGCAGTGGTGATCAGACCGAGTATACGAAGATGTGAGATGTATGAATATGTATGGGATGATATTGAGGTGCGATACTGATGGTATGAGATGTAAGCACGCCACAATCAATGGTGAAATCACCCATGTCTAACCAGGTTCAAACATCCCTAAACTCAAAATGTATATTTGAACTCAAAAAGTTGTTTGTATTTTTCTGAAGGACACTTCCTTAGTAGTTAGTTTCTAATATTAGTGTTTTCAAACATTGTACATGTGCGATGAAATGTTGTTCAAAAGACGATAATGTGATCTAAAAACCCTTGAAAGACATATTTTTGTCGAATAACGATAATTTAACTATTAAAAAATCAAGCCTAATGTGAGGCGTCAATACTACACAGCCTTCGCCCCCGTGGACGTTGTTCTAAGATCCCGCGCTACCGATAGAGGAGATCTCATTACCCAGGAGAAAATTATGAAGTAAAATATTTTGAATGTGATCGGTGTTCAGGATCACATGCTCCCCGGCGATCGATGTTCGGAACGAATCACGTCGCAACAGCCTCCGCGGACGGCTGTAGAGAATTGGAATCAACAGACCAATCCGTCTCCGGAGGGCTTCATTGCTTGGGGAACGCTCAAACACCCAGAAGCGAACGATGTTTAGCCTCGCCTGCTCCGGCCTCCAGGCGAGAGACAATTATGAGCGCCGCGCCGCGCCGCGTCGTCCCGTGCCATCTGGCGGTGGCCGGCGCGGCGCGGCGTCGCCGAGGCGCGATGTGGGCCGCAGGCGCGGGGCCGATCAATCACCCCGCGCGGCAAACAAGTACAGCAGCGACGGTGGCGGCAGAGGTTTCACGGAGGCTGCAAAGGTGGAGGGGGCGTCGGCAGGGTCGGTGGGAGCGGCATTGTCGGTGGCGGAGGCGGAGGAGGCGAAGGCGGAGGCGGAGGTGGAGACAGAGACGGAGACGGAGACGGAGACGGAGGCGGAGACGGAGGCGGAGGCGAAGGCGGAGGCGGAGGCGAAGACAGAGACGGAGACGGAGGCGGAGGCGGAGACGGAGGCGGAGGTCGAGACGGAGGCGGAGGCGGAGACGGAGACGGAGACGGAGACGGAGGCAGAGGCAGAGGCAGAGGCAGAGGCGGAGGCGGAGGCGGAGGCGGAGGCGGAGGCGGAGACGGAGACGGAGACGGAGACGGAGACGGAGACGGAGATGGAGACGGAGGAGACGGAGGCAGAAGGAGAGGCAGAGGCGAAAGCAGAGGCAAAGGTAGAGGCGGACAGGCAATGGCGGTGGCGGTGCTTCCGGCAGTGGTGGCGAATGGGCGGGGTGAGGGGCGCAGGCGGGGGGCGCCAGAGCGGGGTCGACGGCGGCGCGAAGGTGATGGTGGTGGCGGCGGGAGGGATGGCAATGGCGCTGGCGATTGATGGCAGTGGATGGGCCAGTGGCTGCATCGGGGCGGTGGCAGTGGCGGTGACGGCGGCGACGCGCGGTGCGCAGTGAATGTGAAGCACGCCTCTCCGAAGCGCATTCGCCACGCCGCGCCGCACAACTCCGCTCACGCACCTCCGCCATCGATTCTCTGCTCCTCCCCGGAAGAGAACAGTTGTTATCGGCTTCGAGCGGTACAAGGTCTTTGCTCCAGAGGTTTTAAACCGTCCCCTCCCCCAGTGGGTATGACGTTATCGGGCAGGACGGGGGTACCGGCTGGTTGGAGCGAGGGAGAATGCAGGGGAAGAGATGTCCAGAGGGAGTACCGTTGTCTGATGTAAAGAGCTAGGGTTAGGAAAATTTATGAATGCAAAGATCCATTTACCACGTAGACATAATACTCTTATAACCACGTTGAAAGTTAATCCAAAACATGTATTGAACGGGAAGTATTTTCAACTACATCTACAATATACCAATTGACGTCTATAGTTATTTTTTAATTTATTTATAATTATAAAAGTGACAAAAGATGTGGGCGATTTGAGAAGTGCCCATTGCACAGTCCCTAGCGGTGTCACAACAGCACAAACATTGTAGAATTATTTGTAATTTTTGGAATTTCGTAAATTAAGACTTCAATGAAAATTAGACCTAGGCTATTTTCTAAGCGTCCTTTGCTCTATCCGAGAAAAAATTAAAAGAAAAAATTTGGAGACCTTTTTGAGATTTTTTGTAGATAGCCATTACTTCTAGCAAAAATTACGCGAAAAACACTCCTATTCCAAAATATTTTACAGATTATTATTTAACATTATAATGTTGTAAGACATATTTCAGTAAGGGGGAAATCTGTATTATCAATAATGACCTTTTGCAATGTTAATGAGAATATGAATTCGCGTCTGAACGGTTTAGGCACTAGGCGGTCGGACAGACGGACGGACAGAAAGACGTTTTTGCCATCAATCAATTTTTCGGTCACAAGAATCCACAAAACGTGGATTCTGACTACACAAAGTTTAGGAGGAAGCCTTTCATTGCATATGGGAACAAGATTTATCCCCTTTGTCGTTAGCAGGGCCCGACGATTGTCGTTAGCAGGGCCTAACGGGCTTGACGAAATGAGTCGAAAAATTCCCAATTTCCGCTGCAGCATTACAATATTTCCTCTGTACTACTAATGTACATAGTAAGGCGAGAAAGTGAAAACTAGTGGTACTGAAACAGCACATACATTCTAATATTATTCGTAATAGTTCCGAATATTGCAACTTCTAACCTACGAACATTTCAGTCGTCGCTTGAGAAATTGAAATAACTGAAAATCACGCTGAAACCTTATATTTTGAAAAGGTGGCCATAAAATGATGTGAGGATTTAATATATTTGAAAATGAAGATTTAATATAAAGAAAAATATATTTGAATAAGAAATTTCTGGTTTCAATATTTAAGTTGTAAACAGTGTTGAAACCATCTAAAAATTCAAAATTGCGGGAAAACTACTCATTTAAAAAAATAATATTTATCTTAGAAGGAATATACCTTTTAAGAAAATATATTTCATTAAGAGAGAAATTTCAAGCTTCAATATTAAAGAAGTGGGGCAGAATTGAGAAAAATATTGCAATTTTCAAAATTGATAAAAATGAACATGAAATACAAACAAGATCTAATTTTGAAGATCAGATTTCTCAAAAATCTTTATCTTCAATGTTCAAAGTTGTAAAAGGGTCCAAACTGTCAACGTTCGCAATTTTCTAAAACTAACTGGTTTTATTGAAAATTGAACATGTTACGTTTTTATAAAAGTATTTTGCTGAATCTGAGCAAAAAAAGTGTTTTGCAGCATTGCTACACATTCATATAGAACACAAATGTACAAAATCCGTACACATAGACTTGTACGTATACAAGAAAGTAAAAATTAAGTGCACGTGAACGAATTATTTTTATTAGTCCAGACGCAAATGTTTTATTAAAAGTTTCGGATGCATCTAAGACAATTTCCCATCCAATGCTTAGAAAGAGCATTATAATTCCATGACTTCAGAGATAAGCATTCGCGTAGGGTTCATGAGTAAGCAAATTGCATCATTATGCACACGTACAACGTATCTGTAAACCACTTCATGTTCCAAAATCACTCGAGATTGATTATCTTCTCATGACGTTCTACCATAAAAGCGCACGATCGGCTCCTTAAGTGATACCGACGAGATTAATAATATCCTAAAACAATGCATTTGTCACACAAAAATAAATGTAATATGAAATATCCAATTAATAGCTACCCATTATTATTTTGTAATGATTCGAAAACACAATATAGTATAAAATAAATTGACAAAAAATCGTTTGAGTTCGAATTGTGTAATAAAATAAGTATAGTATTTCTTATTGCCTTTTCATGATGAACCAAATCAACAAAAAGCCAACTTGAAACAACATGAATTTCAGTCAAAACATAATGGCATGAATACAATATCTTTGTACTGTTCGTCGCGTTAATATCACATTTTAGACCTTTCGTTCCCTTATATAAAAGTTTAAAGACAGAGCGTAAGTATATTTAGAGAAAAAGCAACACAGTTTATCTAACAATAGCTAAACTCAACAAAACAGAATGAATAGAATGACCCAAGTATAAAACAAGCACTAAAAATAAAATTACCTAAGAACAATTTCTTCACCTAAGTACAAAGCACTTGCTTTTTGTGGCTCAGGCGTCAATAAGGCAAGAATGTGAGATAAGCGGACACACTTCAGGGGTTGCCAAAAAGATATTTACGGAAGCCACATTACACCACGCATTATTTATTCGGTCTGGCCACGTTCCAGAACAGAACCTATGGTGATACGAGTTGAGAACTGGAATGGCGCCCATGAAATATCAGCGTTGACCTGCTTCCAAAGAAGCAACTTCAAACTACGAAACTTTTTTCTGTATTCCTTTATTCAAACTCGATCTACCTTTTACGAAAGAAACTGAAAAGTCATCTCTATGTCAACAGAAAAAAAATTTTTTTCTTATGTTATGTGATGAATTGATTTATTGACAAATACTTCATATTTTTTATAACAAAAGGAAAAGTAATATTTTTTAATATTGTTCTACAATACTTCAGAGAAATTTGATTTTACTCTTAATAATTTAATAAAAAACTTTTAGCTTGAACTTGTGTTCACAACAGATACCAGATCTCTTCTTTCTAAACTTAATTAGGCATACATATCTCTTAATTCTCTGTTCGGAACACAATTCAGTTGCAAAACCGTTCGATTCCGAAAATCGTATGGATGCATTGGAATGAAGAAAATCCTTCGGCCCCGTTCGCCATCATATCATACGAGTATTTTAGCACCCAACCCCTTCCTATCTTCAGCATTGACAACTGTCGACAGTTCCATGATGACCGTCTTGTGGAGCAAATACCAATTGAAAACTAAACAAACAATCAGATTCCAGGCGTTTTCTCGGATGAATACTTAACTTTTTAGATAAAACATGTATATTCATGAATTTTGCAGTTGGGATTATTATTACTGCACTTTATCTATATATTATATTCCATTAAAATTGAGTGAACATGACCATGGAACAACATGTAACGTACTGTGGCAAGTGATTCCGTTTGAACTAGTGGTGCTACAGAACGTCACAGACCTTCGTAGTAAAAGTTACTAATATTCTTGATGTGAGGTTGCTGTACGGTCTTGCTCCATCCTCTTGCTAAAATACATTTTTTTTAACTTCCCTGAATTTTTCGGTTTCCTAATGGCAGGTTCGAAATATTACTTTTAAAATAATAAAGAAGAATAAAATGTCCTATCTGGAAATTTTTGTTGAAACAATTGGAGCTCTTTTTAAGAGTAAATCGTTTATGCTCTAGCGTAAATGAGAAATTTGAAGCTCTTTTTCACAGAATACTTTTGAGTTTTCGAAAAACTTCATTCGAAGTCATTTTACACTCAAAGATTTTAATTGCTTTTTGACGTTAAATACATTAATTAATAAATGAAACTATAAACATTGGCATACTATTTACTAATCTTCGTGAAAATATATAAATTTTTCAAAGAAACAGAAACGTGTTTTTTATGTAAAAATATAAAATAAATCCTAAGTTTTGGAAATTCTTCTTTAATTTTCAACTCTTAAAATGCTTAACCAAAAAAGTGAACTTCATAAAAAAACGGATAATCGACATTCTACGGAATTGTTTTATAATCTTTGAAATTTTGAAAGGCTATAATATGGAAAGTATTACTGCTGAAATGCTGACACATGCATAGATAAGTGACATTTCGTTCAGTGAATATATGTATGAACTATACTTTGCAACACAGACAAATATATGATTATCACATAGGTTTTGCGTAATTTCTAAAAGTCTTATTTGTAAACACAATATCTACTAAATAAAACATCCTTATTTTATTACTGCCACCATCTCGTAGTTCACCTACAACGTACTTTTCAAATACACCTTACGGCATTGTTGCGCAAATTTAAATAAAGCTTTGCGGATTGCTTGAAAGAAATACATCAATAGATAATAAAGCAATACAAAATACATCAATACAACACATCAATATAAAAATACTATTTTGTTCGATGCATTAATCTCGTCGAATCTTATTTGCTTGTAATCGCCCTAAATAAAAAGAATAACATGGGGCGACCAACTTTGACTAATTACTCCACAAATACGCGTATTTTGGAAACATTCAACATGACCTTATTTGAAGATCTGTTTCTGATGAGCATATTTCATTAAGAAAAAGAATTGTTTCTTCACAATTGTAGTTGTAGGAAGAGGCCGATATTTTTAAAATGTTTCCAAAATCGTCCATTTCAACGAACATGAAGCCTCCATTCTCTTGAGCTTCATTTATGGTCCCAATTTATTGAGGTCTCAATTTAACCAAAGAAGTGTTGTGGCGGTTTTTAAAAAATAATAGTTTAAAGAAAATAAAATTGACTATGTTTGACACAGAATTTCGCAAAAATTGTGCATATTATTGAAAACTTGGAAATGACTTTATTTGAATATCTGTTTTTGATTAACACATTTCATTAAGAAAAAAATTCTTTTTTCATTATTGTAGTTCTGTGAAGAAGCTAAAAACTTTGAATTTTCTCAATTTTCGAAAAATCAGTGTTTTCAACCAACATGAGACCTGTGTCATTCTCTTAAATTACCTTCAGACTATCCAACAACAAAACTTAGTGACCATTGTTAGCGCCATTTTTTTAAATTTTGGAAATGTCCCAGGGGCTTCGTGTAATGTACCCTCCCCCAAGATTAAAATATCGGTTTCAAATTCAAGGGGTCACGAGATCAGTCAGATCGATCGGGGAATATCAATTTTGGAGAAAATCGGCTGAACGGTTTAGTCGCTATCGTTGTTCACAGACGGACGGACGGACGGACGGACGGACGGACGGACGGACGGACGGACGACGGACGGACGGACGGACAGACGTTTTGCTTTCAAATGGTTTTTCGGTATCAAGGATCCACAAAATAGGGATTTTGGCTCCACCAAGTGTTAGGAGATTTTTTTCTTAATTTAGCAACTGGATTTATCAACTTTTTCCTTACCAGGGTCCTGTAATAAGAGTTTTTCTGCCGAAAATCCGCAGCTTTTTCGCGGAGCATTACATACCTTCTCCAACACTATGTATATACTCCGTATATACGTACGTTTACAGGAAAGTAAAAATAAGCATTACTTAAACGTTGTAGGGAAAATGTACTAATTCAACTATCTCTTGGAATCGCTGTTCGCAAAATGCATTTTTTGACCACTCCCACTAGTGCTCTAAAAGGACGGTAGATGTGAATAGGGTGATGTAAGGAAGAGTAATTAACAACTTGCTCTGTGAAACATTTTTTACAATGAGAGGCGTCTTGTGCATTTTGATGTACTTACAATTAACTCACCATTCAACAGAGAGTGAACATTGAGTTCACGAAATCTTAAAATAAGAAAACCTTACTCAAAAACCTTACGCATGCATTGAATTTAACCGTAAGCATTCCGCTATCGAATCAAGTCGCCGGTTTTTTAAATTTCAACAGAAAATGGCATTTCTCAATTTACCACAAATGGTGTAATCTAAAAGTTATACGTACAATTGGTCAGTTAAAAAATTGTAAATCCTTCCACATCTGTGGAAACAACGTTCGAGAAGGGGAAACTCGTCCACTAGTTTCTTTCAGCTATTTTTTCCCCTCATATGTGCATATTCACGTACCACGACATATACACGAAATGATATACCTTAAAGGTTCTATATTTGTAAGCAACTTATATACATGCAATTAGAATTTGTCCTTAGTTTTCAACTTCACTTCTTTACGTGCTACTGTTTCAGCAAAGAAAGTTCGGACAGATTGAAGCGGTGTTGTTCTTTGCTTACGTCAGTGATGTCGATGTTGTCTACCAGTGACATTTGCGCGGCTTTGCCGTAAGCTCCCAAGCACAAGTTGTGCCGTTAAAATGAAACGATCGGCGCGTCCGCTCAATTTTTCCTGCAGCAACGGCGTTGCCGAAACTTTCTCATAATGTTCGTCAAACGACATGAAATATTTCCATTCTGCAAAGATAATGATGTAATCAGAATAGTGAAAGTAAAATGTTAAGTAATACATATAACAACAAAACGTATTACTTTTCCTAATTTCTGCCAAACCGTATTTTACGTATATTCACAGACGCTTCAGACTGATTGACTGGATTTTGCTGGCGCGTCAACCGCTAAGGTCATAACGGATGGTGGCTCTGACCCGGCGCCGCCCAACTCGTCGGGCTCACGGGTATTTCCCCAACCAGGTATCTCCCACCACCGGGGCACAGCCCCAGCCGGGACAATCTCTAAACTCCCGGTTGGTCTCCCGAAATGTGTGGTAGTGTAGTGCATGTAAGGAAGGAGTGAGGCAATGGCAAGAAAGAGGAAGGAAATATCGCGCGTGATCTGTGGCCCTTTAGTTAGGGAACTGCTCCGGCAATCAACCGATGTTTTAACCAGGGAAAACAGCCATTCAGCCAACTGCTAGAATTCTCTTCCAGGGGCTGAATTCGGCCTAGCTATGTGGCTAGAATTGAACTCCTGCTATTGTGGGGTCTGGAACCCAAGGACGTCCCAGTGGGAGGCACTGCAGTGACATCAATTGAGGCCCTGAGCCACAGTGGTTTCACCACCGATGTTTTTTTTAGCGAGATGGTTAACTGCTTGTAGGGAAGATTTCTACTAGTGACTCACATTGCTGACAACTGTACCGTGGACGCCGCCGGTTTAGGTACTGGTGCTGCCGCTCGGTACTGCAAACGTGCCGGTCGACGCTGGCGCTGACCGTGGCTACTACCCACACCTCCAAGGCCGTGCCGCTGCCGCCGCCGCCGCCGTCACCGATGCCGCGATCGCTATCTCCCGCTATCGCGCCATCGGCCTGCCGGCGTGTGTATCGGCGAGAGCCGAGAGCGGGACGCACTGCCGATGCGCAAGCGCAGAAGTGTCGGTTTTTCTAGCAGAGCGGTAATCAAATTCCCAGGCAATGGAAACGTTGCAGCGAGCCCAGTGCGTTCAACACTTGTGTGTTAAATCACGTACAACAACTTATGAATACTTTATTTTTCTTCAAATTTCTGGTTTATTTTTGCATGTTTGCCTTTGCACTTGTGCCGTGTTAACTTTTATTAAATATTTTATATATTTATTTATAATTCATTCATGTTATTTTCATTTTCCCCCATTTGCATTTGCACTTGTGCTCTTGCTGAATTCTGATGCAAGAATATTTTTAAAATTTAAATGTTTCTTATCACACCAATATTGACTCTCAAATACTAAATTTTATTTGCCTAATTTGCATGTACTGATACGTATAATGAATTGAAAAAAAAATCTAATAAGATCAGGGAGCAAGATAGAAACCATCTCTGTGATCTTCCCTACACCATTACCGACGCTTGTAGAAGAAATTGGAAAGTGATTCTTAAAGTACTGTATTTCATTCACATTAAATGCGTATTTATTAAATAGTACACTTACAACGCCCAATCCATTCCACCTCCGGTTTTGGCACTGTGCAATAGTAAGAATTCATTATTCTTCCACTCACCGTCCTGATGAATGTTGATGACCAAGTAGCAGAAATTAGAACTAAGCGTTCTTCAGCAGTTATTATGAAATGATAAATGATTATTTAAGTGACGTGACGTGGATGTCGTGATTTCTCCTATTGCCTGCAATGCTACAATCAAACTTAAAATATGGCTGCTGGAAGTAATCCTATCCATTTTCCTTATTTAGGTCAACAAAGAAACGAATAATTAATTATTTATAGGGTTTCATACTATTCGTTGACTGATACTAATGGAAAGAACTGATGATTTGAAACCATTTGAAACTATTAAAACATTCCTTCCTATTAAGAAAAAGTAAAATATAAATATGAAAACTGGCAAAAAGGTAGTTCTAATTGTACATTAGAAACGGATTGTTATAGATACATACACGAAAAAGCCTGAGATTAGCAAAAAATACGAATATCAATGAAAACATTCCCAAAAGTTTCCACTTTAAGTTAATACCTGACTGTTTCGAGATGTGGTGCTTATAACGCGGTGGTTAGTATCAACAATACTGCAGAGCAACTCAAGGAAGAAGCTACAGAGAGACTTATTTTCTCCACAAGAATAATAGCACATATGATGAATATTTATTCATTAATAATGGATACAATATAATCTATGCGACTTAAGAGGGAAACTGTAACCAGCTGTGGAACTAGGATACCCTTACTAATTTTGATAATACCCAACTATTATATCGAAATAACGCAAATAAACAGAGGAAGGAATAATAACTCTCAAAGGCCGGCGTCCTTTAAGAATTTTAAGTCCGCCGTCTGTAAAAACCAATATAAACAAACGATTTAATGTAAATATGACGAATGAGTACTAATCGAAGAAAAAATATTTTTTACTGATATGATTTCTTATATCAAAATTATTCAGCCACATACAAAATATAACGCAAAAACGGACAAGTTTAATAATAAATATCTGGTATGACCTCGATTTAAAAATTTCAAATGTGTCCTTTATTTGTTTGCAAATCAGCTTAACGACGTTAATCGATTCTTCTTCTTCGGTTTTTTCTAGCTTCAGGCAATGCCGATTTCTGCAAATGACGTTTATCGATTCACATATTGTTGAGCACTCCTTTTGCTTGTAGTTCATTTACAGTTGAAATTGATTTTCTATAACTCGGGAAAAAACATTTTTCAAATATCTTTATTTTTCTAAAATAATTATTTTCTAAATTCATTTTTTCGTTTTTTTTCGTTTTTTTAAAATAAAATTCTGGCCCTGAAGAAAATGTGCGCCGATATCTTTCCCCACACGTCATATACAGTTTTACTGTTTTTTGACAAATAAATAAATAAATATCATACCCATGTTATTTCATATCATTGTTATTTCCAAAAACGTTCGAAAAATAAACAATTACCGTGTGGAAACATCTAACTTACATCTTTTTAACAATTTATATCAAATAACATCAATAATTCATCAAATACCATAATTAATAAAATAAAACAGAAATGAAAATAAAAAATAATTTGCAAATAAAATATATTCCTTCCAAAAATGATTATATTTTCGTGAAAAAATGTGTAGGCAAGGTATAATTAAATAATGAAAACAAAAATGCAATAAAATAATAAGAAACAATAATAATTCATCTCACTGTTGTTTAGTAGAAAACATTATTTAGTTCTGTGAAAGCGTCTTTTCATTTTCACGCCATTTCTTTGAAGTTTCGACCCAGTACGTAAAAATGATTGTGTCATTCGTATGTAAACTGTAATGAACCTCTGACTAATTTTAAAGAAATACTTGTATTATACTAGTCGGCCAGATGATGTTGGACTTCACAGTACATGACCAGTGTTTTATAATATTGACAATTTTGTATACAATACTACCTGATTTACTAAGTATTTTTCAATCAATCTGGACCCTAGGTATGTCACAACTTGTCTTTAGTGTTATAGTTTCGATTATCTTCTACTGTATTCCATAATTATTGATTTACAATTTATTGATTTAATATCCATCACTTGACTGTAATATCTTGTATTATTTTTTTAGAACTTTTTAGAAAGACCGAAGTAAGATCGGAAAAGACAAAGATATAACTTATTGGAAACATATTTTAGATTCATCCAGCATATCTTTCAAAATCTGGCCGTATTTATCCTTGTCAACAGCAGCATCAAGAGAACTTAAATTTGGAAAATGATGGAAATCTTTTCTTGCAATTTTATTTTTTCACAAGATTAACTTCACTTCAAATCCCTCCATAGTTTTCTTCACATCAGATATTAAGTGATCACTTCCTTGTTATTGCATATTTAATCTATGCAGATGAACCACAAAAACCCAGGTCAGACATCCACTTGCCTGTGATCTGAGGAAAATGTTTACCCTGGCCATCGTGTCTCCGTCAGTACTAAAAGAGCACTGGCAGCGCTTGTACATCCCTTTCTGGATTTGGATAGGCAAAGGGAAAGGGGTGTCAGGGAATAGTTGCCTGTGCCAACAAAAGCGCTGAGGTTCCCAGTCGGGCAACTGGCTCGTACGAGCGGAGTTCGACGTGCCTGATCGAATCTCTTTAAAACTTATATGTGCCCAGCTAATATCCAGATATTTTACTTAAAGCCTTCAATTCAAATACTACATTTAATTCGATTTTAATAAGATAATATTTGCATAATACCAGGTAGAGAGAAATAGAACACTTAAATGTATTTTTTGCTTCAATATGAACTGTCTTTAAATCAAGTTAATAATGACATACTCATCAAATAATATTATTAGTACTCTAATCATTAGCAGTAGAAGAATCTTAGAGTTGTTTTGAGAAAATAAAGTATTTTTAACCCACTGATTCTCAAGTTCGTGATTTTTAAATTGCTTAATATTTCCAATGAAATAACATGTTTATTATACTTCTAGACCAAAATGTATTTTTTGAAAAAGATTTCATGTACGGATTGATACGTCGAAATGAAATAAAACGCATTTTTGAACATATTAAACTGTTCCAGAAAAGTAATGAATCATAACATTAGCAGCTATAATATTTTTACCCAAGTTGAAGTCCTTGACAGGAAAGATAAAAGTCTAAATTAAGATAGTCATTATTAGAATCTATCCACTTGATTTCTATTAAAATAAAACGACTCTATAGGGAACAGACGAAACTACTCGGAACTAGTATGTTGTAAGAGGAAAATAAATGAATAGTGTTGATTGAATAATACTGTGTTGCAGAACTTCTAGATGACCTTGAGTTTCTTAGAAGCGTCCGCGACAAATATCTCCGATAAAGCAGCAGAAAATCCAAGATACATTTTTTTTTGGAAACCAGCACAAGAAAGCGTATAAAGGGAAAGCGTATACATATAAAGGGACTTTCCTTGAAGTTCAATTATAAAAACTTCTTTGTAGTCAATAAAGGGAAGATGATTAATTTTCTTCCCTCAAAATTGATCTTCAAATCAGAATGTATGAAAGTTTAGGGTTCAAAATAATGGGCTATAGCAGAGATGCTGCTCGAACAAGACCACACAAAATGGTTTTACAAAACGTAGCACACATATTGCTCACAAAAAATAAGTAAAATACTCTTGGATAACACTCCAACAAATTAAATATTTTACTAAAAAATGTCTTTTCGGAATACTGCAATAACATAAAATTGCGTTTACGAATACACAGAACATCATGCCCAGAATTCCAAAAACGTTGCATAACGCATGAATAGAAAATATTTAATGTTGGACAACCTCTTCCTTCGAGCCTTTCTGACGTATGATATCAGCGGTATCATAAGCAGTAATGCTTTGAGTATGAGAATTCACGGAATAAAAGAATCAAATATCTGAATTTGTCAGTCAAAATGAATTTTTTTATTGTTTTGCGATTTTTTCCTAAAGACGCCTTTCTAAAGAAACCATTGGCACGTTTCACACGGCCAGAGTAAGCATAGGTTTCTGCCAAATTATGGGGATTTTCGAAATGAGTATTGATGAAGTGTATAAATAATTTGGGTGCAATCCAAAGAGCATGATTAGTTGAAGATGTAGGCGAGAATATCCACGCTCAAAATGGGTTTTATTTTCACTCACATGCACATATTACTATCACAATCTAAGCAAACGCAACAATGAACAATTTACTCAGAAAATATAAGGCAATCGAAAACGTTCAGACTTCTTACCATCCTGGAGAAGATATCTTTTCATCAGATTTGCTCTCATTCAGAAGGCTCTTCACATTCAAGGATTCTTACTCCTGCCCGATAAGAATTTAAGTGGCGTGCAAAACTGCAGACGTAAATAATCTATCATTGGAAATAACTGACGTAAGAAATTCACAAAATATGTTCTTAGCGATTTGTATAAACGAGTACTCTTATTTGAAGGGCAAATTAATCAGTAACCAACGAGGTAGCTGCTTCTAATACAATAATTCAGAAGAAAATTGACAATTCATCTGTTGTATTGTAAATGAGATGTAACTTATCTTGCACTTCTGTGGTTGATATTGCCATTTCAACAACATAGTACATTCTTTTGTTAAAACATGTACTATACAATGAATAACGACGAACATTGTTCTTAAAATGTCTTGATTTGTATAGTACGGATTCGTTAAAACGAGAGTTCTTTTAAAATAAAGTACTCGTAAAATATTCAAACAGTTGGGAGTTTCCATCGATTCTGAGGGCCAAGCAATTGACCCTCAGAATTGACCACAAGCAAACCGCGATTGCAAGGAAAGGGAAATTTCTCAGAGGGCACGAGTTTCTAAGACTTGTAAAAAGTCTTGGGAGTAATGCCCAAGACTTGTCCATTGGACGATCTCAGACATGGACTGAATTACTGGTCATTTTCGAATTTGGAAGTGTATGGGCACACGATCAAATGTTTTGACATGCATATTCGCAGATAAGAACCTCTAGGGATTTTCAATTAGCCTCTATTTCGTGGAGTATTTAACGTCTTCCACGCAAACTAAGCCTTCTATGCCTTTCCATCCGGTAGGTTGAGTCAAAATGCACTTCTTTCATCCGTGTATATGTGTGTGTATGTGTATGAGTATGTGTGTGTGTGTGTGTGTGTGTGTGTGAGGTGAGTCGGCATACGAATTCCCACTGAAGTCGTATGTATGACCACTATTTCAGGCAGGGGAGGTAGATTATAATGCAGTGTGAGTCGTGAAATAGTGTCACATTTTTGGGGAAAAAGGCAAAAATTGCTGGGAAAAAAATTATGATTACATCTTCAAGTTTAATTATTTATTTTAGCACATCATTTTTATTATCAATAATAATATACAATTTAGGGTTTTGGACTAAAAATATAGATTTTTCAGTCTGAAAAATGCACCGTTTTTGAGTCCTGGACGATCAATGTCAAGAACCTGGCAGTTAAGCGAGTCGTGTTTCGCACAATTGAATTTGCACGCGCCTCATTTGATGCCCTTTTACAGCAAATATTTACGCAGTAAAAGAAGTAATGCTTCACTTATCAGGGAAATACTCTTCCTTTTGACATTCCATTTGTGAATATTGGTTGGATGTGAATCCCCGAAATGTTTCCACACAACAGAAATTCGTAATACATGTCATACCGTAAATACTTCGAAAATAAACGATCGCTTGTTATCGCATATCCCCGACGTGACTAGAGCCACGCCCACATGTAAGCGCGGGGACGTGGGCGACTGCTAGAGCGCGGCCGGGGCCGGAGGCGAAGGAGAGGACGAGGGCGTTGGCGGGAGCGAGGGATTGGCGCGGGCGTTGACGCTGGCGGGGACACCAGCAGGAACATGAGCGCTGACGGGGGAGAGGGAGTTGGTGGTGGCAAGGGCGTTGGAGGAGGCGCGGGCGTTGGCGGGGCCGAGGGGCTGCCAGGGGGTGATGGCGCTGGCGGGAGGGTGCCGGAGGCGGCGAGACGTTAGCGAGAGTGAGGGCGTTGGCGGGGCCGTGGGAGCTGGCGGAGGTGCGCACGCTGGCGGGCGCAGAGACGGAAGCAGTGCGTGGCGGAGGGGGGAACAAGGGCTTTGGCGGGGCCGTAGGTGGGGACGGGGACGAGAGCTTTGGCAGCGGCGGAGGCAAGAGCGTTGGCCGGGGCGAGAACGCTGGCGGGTGCGAGGGCACTGGCACGGGGGGGGGGCGGGGGCAGCGTGAAGAGAGGGCGGGGCGGCGGCGGTGGCTACTCGCAAGGCGGCCCTGGACGTCGCATCGCATCACGTTGTCGCCCTGCGAGGCCCCTCCCATCCCATCGCACCCCCGTCCACACGAAACGGGCACGGCGCGGGGGCGGCGCGGCGCGGGGCGCTGTCGCAACTCGGGGCGAGTGCTCGCGTGCGAGTGCCACGTGGCGCGCGCCCATCGATCGCAGGTCGTCAGCGCCGCCCCGCCCCGCCCCGCCCCGCCCCGCCACACCCCTGCCCCACCTCCACCCCCGCCCCCGCCACGGAGCGCCCGCGGCCGCCGCGCTCCCGTAGCCCCAAGGAGGCGCAAGCACAAGAACGCCGCCCCCACCTCGCCCCAAGAGCTCACTGCCCCCGAATCGGGCGAACGCACGCAGCAGCGCGACAAAAAGAAAAGGGAAAGAGATACTCGAATTATAGTTATTTATGCACTAAAGGCGTTACAAGGCTTTTCGTCACCCGAAATCATTAGAACAGTTAACGCCCGTGATACATACATGGTTTTTATTACATTACCGTATACATACGTAAATACGGAGTAACATACGTAATATAGGGAAAGTTCTGTAATGCTGCGCGAAAAAACGGCAAATATTTGGCAGAAAGAGGTTCATTGCCAGGCTCTGATAACGAAAAAGTGGATAAAACCAGTTGCTAAATTAAGAAGAAAATCCCCAAACACGTGGTGTAGCCAGAATTCCTGTTTTGTTAGTCTTTGATACCGAAAAACCAATTAAAAGAAAAACGTCCGTCCATCCGTCCGTCAGTCTGCGATCAACAATAGCGTCTTAATCACACGTACGATTTCTTCCAAAATGAATAATCCCTGGTCGATCTGGTTCCACTCGAGGCACCGCGATTTTCAAAAACTTTCTTCAAAATTTGAGGGAACTTTACATGAAGCCCCCCAGATATTTTCAAAATGTTCTCAAAAACAGCTCCAAATTTTTTGTTTAAATTTCATGTAAGAACCAAGTAAAATACACTTATTATGGTAGCATAGGTCCTAATTTCACGGTTAACTCGAAATTTTCGAAAATTGCAGAAGTTAGAATTTTCTTCGGCCTACAATTACAAAATTGAAGATGGAGAATTTTCCTCCAAATAAAATTTGTTCTCCATAGTGAGTTCTTTCATTAAGGCCATGTACTTTTTTTGAAACGTTTATTAGTTTTTGCGCAATATTGCGTGCAATATGTGCAATTTTAAAAAATTACAAAAACAAGATTTTCTTAAAAACGGCTCCAAATTTTTCCTTTAAGCGTTTGGTAAGGATAGTGCTAAATGTACTCTATAAGATAACATAAATGTCATATTGCTCTTTTCTTTTAGTTTTTTAAAAAATACAAAAAATAAATTTTTCTGTCGTCGTTAATATTTACATTAAGGCCGATTTGTTCATATTATTATTTTTACGAGTATACGTGTTTTAAATATTCTCAGACAAAGTTTCTCCAGAACTCAACCGTTTTCTGTGAAAACAAGCTTAAAATTGCGCATTTTCAGAAACGATCAAGTACCATTTTCTGATAAATGTCTACAAATTTTGTCTTAAAATTTTCGAAGAGATAGTGCTAATTACATTCTTTACTATGACGTAAAGTTCAATTTGGGGTATTTTTTGTTTCTTCAAATTACACAAATGTAATATTTTTTAAACATCTCTCACGCCTTTAACATGCATGTTACCGACAATTTGTGAAAACTATTTTATTTGCAAGTTAAAGCGCTTCAAATGACTTCTAATGAAGTGTTTCGAAAACTCAAAACTTTTCTGGGAAGAAGCGCTTCAAATTTCGCATTTTCAGTATCATTTAAACGCCATTTTCTTAAACATGGTCCAAATTTTTCAAAGAAAATTGCTATTTAGGACCAGGTTTTACTGCTCTTCAATATTCTAAAATTAGTATTTACGTTCTACTATTAGGTAAGCGAAAAATTACGAAAATGAAAAAAAAAGTACCTTGGGCGGCGATAGATGGCAGCTGGCACGAGTATGTGGCAATTCCGAATAGCTAGCCCAGACCCAAGGAAATAGAAGATGAATACGGGAAAGTCGGTGTCTTTCTGTAGCACCACTAGTTTTTACCTCATTTTAATTATTCATATTTACTTATTTACTGGTTAACTAGTTTTTAACTTGACTTAGGTTGTCATTGCATATTTCCCTCCCATCTATCTGTAACGATTACTAAGTGACTGATTATTTAAAAAAAATATTTATTTCTATGATCAGTGTACATGTAAGCCTTAGTTAAGCTATTAATATTGCGCGTTTGTTTCAAATATCGTCTTACTTTTGCCTAGGAAAAGGAGTTTTTGAGGATGCGAATACTGGTGTCGTTCTCCTTAGAAGCCGCTGCTAGGGGCACACGCAGTAAAAATTCCACCAGGCTAAATTAAGTCAGTATTGATGTTGACGCCACCGTCGTCATTCGAACCCTACAAACTCCCGGTCAGAGTCGCATCAGAGATTGCGACATTGCTGGCTCTGGGCTGTCAGCCCAGTCTAACTTTTTCTAACTTGATTAAATTTTCACAATCATATAAAATGTTTATAAACGTATTCGTAGCAAATGTCAAGCACATTTTAAAACTTTTGAGTTTATATAAATCATTTAAAAGCAGTAGAAAGCGAAACCAGAATCGAATGAAGAATATTTCCAAAGAGAATATCCCCTTTCCGTACCAAGAAATAAACTGTCGATCACAGAACTGCCATATCAATGCCACATTGTAAGAGCAGCGACGGCGGCGGCGCCATTGCGTAGTCAGTTAAGCTTACGGAGGTCAGCGTTTCGAGACAAGGGCGTTTACAGTTCGGCCCCAAACATTGACTTTTCGCTCAGACATAGGATAAAGCGCTTGACACATTCCAGGCTAGCAATTTCTTTCGCGTTATGAAGCATTGAAATGTGGGCGACGGATGTTTGTATGCCGGAGCAACTTTTCTGGTGAGTGTGTTGAGAGAGAGGGTCAGAGAAGAGATAGAGACAGGAGTCAGAGGAGAGAGTGTGTGTGGGCGCAGAGTAGGCGAGTGCGTGTACGCGAGTATGGGCGTGCGTGCATGATTTTGTTATTTTATTAATAAGCATTCGGCAAAACAACTAACGAAAGGAAGTTATTTCCTCTGTGTGAATAATGTGAGGACATTATTTTATATTAAAAATACCTATACAATCTTTATGGACGTCTCTACCGATATAGTCGGCATGTAAAGGTATTTTTTCCGGTATAAAAGAATAAAGGTATGTGATAGAGGTATGGAAAAATACCGGTATTCAGTACCTCTTTGGTCCCTGCTGTAAACATCGGCTACCATGAAGAGTATAACTTTCGCCATTCAACCTTCGTCACCGCCCAGTATCGATGGTGCAAAGAGAAGTGGCCCAAGATATGCCCTCCAGAAAGGAGTGAGAGGATTCTCTCCAAGAGGGGAAAGCTCCCCTCACAAGGTTTTGTGCAATGCATTTCAGCCACTACAACGCCCTTTGGCAGCCAGCTTTCCGAACACAATGACAGAAGAATAAACCTCACCTCTTTCGGGTTTCCCTCCAAAGGTGCACAGCTGATATGGCACAGTGCACGCGCTGAGACATAGAACTCGTAGTTCTCACTGCAGCGGCTCAGATAGGGAGGTCCTAGGGTTCGTGATCCGAAAATGGCGGTTTTCGACTCTAGCTAACACAGCGATGACAAATTCAAGTGTTATCAGGAGAAGAATTCTAGTGACTAGTTTGTCTGATCGGTAGTTTTCCGTGGTTTTTCCGATTAATACTAGGCGAATACCGAAGCAGTATCCCAACAAACGAGACACAGAATGTACGTGATATTCTATTCCTCATCACACCACTGCAATTAGACAATAACGAGAACAGCATGGAGCTTACAGTTTATTCCGCCTGGTGCGGTGCCCATTTGGGATGCGCGGAAGGGCAAACGTTTACGAACGTGTAGGTCGGCAAGAAAATCACGTGCCAGTGGCGGAGGAATATTCGGATATAGCATGCACAGCACGCACGAGACTTATTACCTAAGTAGTTAATGCGGTCGGAAATACGAAATACTCTCTTTGACTCACTCGAAACTTATAGTAAAAAAATAAACGCAATCAAATAACTTGAAAATTTTGAAGTAATCAGTGAATATATGTAACCTAGGAACCTAAGAATATCGTGTACACCACAAACGAATAGCAATTTTGACCGGATGAAAGTATAACTGAATAACTTCGTCAACCAAATGATAAATAAATAAAGGGTTACATTTTGTATGCAATTAACCATTAGATGATCACGTACGTACCCATTCTTTGGGAAAGGCGTTGAATAGTTTAGTGATGAGATCAACTGGCTAACTTGTCAATACTGTTCCAATGTAATATATCATTGCAACATACCCAACGTGACCTCTTTATAATACCCTCATCGCTGAGCACAACGGTAAAATCCTCTCCAATTCTCTTGACATGACCACATTCGTGGCGACAAACAACAGAATAACATTGCTGCTCCAAATTACAATTCAGTAAATTTTATAAGCATGGAAGAAGCAAACATGCGAAATTGCAAATAAGATTTCTGCTTCATATTCAATTTCTATTACAGATTGATCCAGAAACAATCTTCTGAATAATCAGACTGAAGAAAATGTAATAAAGGAAGACACAGTTCACGGTGGATAGAGATGAGTAATAAGTAATGTAGCCTAATCAACCGAATAGCTAATATAATGTCATTTGGTGTGTTCCTTGTAATAATACTACTGTTGACCTGTTCATCATGTACCGAAAAAGTCCTCAAGAGTTAATAGCATTTCAGAATGTCTCTTGCAAACGCTGAAACAGATGCAGTAACGTACGCAAAATTACAGACGGATTCTGAGATAACTACTACTTTGCAATTCCGATTGAAAATTTCATATAATAAATGAAGAATGAAATTCAACAATTAAGAGTACAGTTTAAGCAGAGGCATCTGAGAAATTTGATGAAATTTCAAGAAACTTTCATTTTTTGGCTTTCATCGCTATAAATAAGGTGGCACTTAGAAGATTCTTGTCGCAGAGTCAGATTCCTCCGTAGTGCATTTAAATACCCGAAACGATGATTTAAATGCCCATGCGGCTGTGTGCTGTGTGCCACGCTCCCTTTCTGCACACTAAGTGTTCTTTTCAGAATATTAGTAGAATAATATTTTAATTTCCCATCGATTTTTTTGAAGGTAGAGTCCTTGAAGAGCATTTGAATGCTGTAAATCAGTGCGGGAAATATTATATTGTTACAGTGAGCATCATTCTTGAATACAGTGTCCTGTTGTTAGTCCTGTTGTTTTGTTATAGTAGTATTCTTGTAGAGGTTTAATTAGAGTTTGTGATTAACAGTTTTTAGTTAGTTATTTCTAGTTTTTCTTCAGTATTTATTCAGTCTTTTTGCTATACATGTAAATTAATTTTTAATGAAATAGTTGCAGGTTAGGTCGTAGTTGTTTTAGATTTTTATTGGATAAAAGGGAGAAGAAATACCTAGTCATATAAATAAGATGAAAACTGTTCTTTCTTCAGATGTTGTTGTAAAAATAATTCCTATGTACAGAAGTTTTGATTTTGATGAAATATTAGAAAAATGCTCTAGGGGGAAAGAACGCCAAAATGCTAGTGAATCAATCCACAATGTATTTTGGTCCATATGTTCAAAAGAAATTTTTTTTAAAAACAATGGATTAAGTTCACGGTATCACAGAAGCTACCTGTGAGTTAATCATGGGATGCCAAATTACTCAAAAAGTTCAAGATTCATTTATAGGAAGTCCATCCAATGAAGCATCGCAGAAAAAAGTGCAAAGCATGACCTACGCAGACTTGAGTGCAGTGTTGAAGCCAGTAAACCATCTGTGAAATCTAGCAGGAAAAACTTAAATTATCCAAAATTAGAGAAAAAAACATTCAAAAAGATGTAGATGTCCTCCCTTATGCTACGTGGATAAATCGTAAATAAAATCTTAGCATTTTATCTATGATGTCAACAAATTCTGAACACTAGATGATGAAAAAACACCCCAAACTGGGTCGAAACGTTAATGATATGTATACCAATCAATAAATTGTTATGAAATTACCATGTCTGTTTTATTAAGGTCATTAAAATATAATAAATAATTTAGTTTTACTTCTCTGTTCAAGTAAACATACGAATAGAAATAAGTCAGCATATTTGCTTTTCAAAAATTGAACATTTTGTAAATAAAAAGCTGTTAAAGTTATTAATGTAAGTTAAGCAACTTTCCTTCTTACATGTCTGAAGTTAAAATATTAAATTGACCAACAAATATTTGGACCAATTAGAGCGTTTTTTTAACAAAAGTTGCAAAAATATAAAAATATTGAATTTTTTTTGTAAAATACAAAATAAATTGGTGCATTTGTAACCATTAATGTGTTCATTATGTGGTAAAATTTTGAGATTTGAAACAAAATTCCTTTGGGAAATTCTATTTTTATATAGATACCTCCCATTAAATATAAATGTTGTAGTGTTTCTTCCAGATTTCAGGATATCAGAACGTTATTAAAAAATCCAACAAAAAATATTTGGAGAAATATTCAGTTAAGAGTAACTTCTATAGCTGAAAACATTTTTTTTATAAGAACAAAAAATGAAAAGCATTGTACAGAAGTTACCTATCTTGAAATAGCTGTTTTTATTTTTAGATTTGATTTTTTATTAACAAGTATTAGTAGAAAAGTGCATCTTTTTCTTTGACCATACATTCCAAAGGTTCTGATCCTCATTTTAGATCCCGAAGCAAGTGAATTTTCTAAAGTGTTTCGTAATTCGCTCGAGCTTGAAATATTTTATCATATTATGTATAATAATTACTACAATATTTAATTAATTTCATTTAATTAATTTTATTATAATATATAATAGAAACAATGTAATTCTAAAATAGGATTGAGGAGTACTGGCAAAACTCTTTCGGAAGGGTTAACGGATTTTAGGACGAAACAGAAATACAAGAGAACAAGAAATGTTTGTTTTAGAATGATTCACGCAAAGGGCACGTAATGAGATTACGAACTACTTTACCCCAGTTGAACGCAATCGCAAATACAAGCATGCGTAATGAGACTGCGGGCGCCTACAACGAACGGATCCAAATCTCTTACGTAAAGACTCCAGCATTAGATGAGGACGTTTCAAGAGTATGTGTGAAGGATTTCATCCAAAAGAAGTAGAAATGATAGAGATAATAACAATTTTATGCAGTGAAATAATGGATCCTTCGCGCCCTACTTGCCTGAGTTTTCCCCAGAAGGAAGCAAAAGGCAAGTTTCTTTGATGAATATCAACAACTGTGAAACATCCGTGATGTCTGCTTCCGCATTCAATTTCCAGTGGTGCGCGAACGCGTTTCGAGAAGTAGCAGAGGAAGAGGAGGATGGCGAGAATCGGTGGTTGGCCGCTGGCTCGCGGGGCTGGAGGCGACCCGTGACCCGCTTTCGGGGCGCAACGGGCCGGTGGCGGGGGCATGGGCAAGAGGGCGTGGAGCGGGGGGCGAGGGCGGGGGGCGAGGGGCGAGGGGCGTGGGTGGGGTGGAGGAGGGGGGCGCAAGGCGAGGGGCGGGGAGCGAGGAGCGAGGGGTGGCGGGGGTGGGGCGTGGGGCGAGGGGCGTGGGGCGAGGGGCGTGGGGCGAGGGGCGTGGGGCGAGGGGCGTGGGGCGAGGGGCGTGGGGCGAGGGGCGGGAGCAGGAGCGGAGCGGGACGGGGTGGTGGCGAGGGGGCGAGTTCGAGGGCGGGGGGGGGGGCGTGCCTGCGGCTGGCGCCGGGCGAGGGCGTCTGGCGCGCCCGAGCGGGTCACGGCGCCCGCGCACAGCCTCCCGCCCGCGGGCAGCGGAAGGGGCGGGCGGACTGCCGCGCAAAACAGCCGGAACGGAACGAAGGCGGAGAAAGGCGAAAAATGGTGGCGTGAACGGGGTGGAGACGAGCAGGAAGAGGCGAGAAGGAACAGACCGGGGCGAGAGTAGCTTTTTTACAAACAGCTAAAGGAAACGGATAAATAGAACACGTGTGGAGTACGAGGTAGGGATAAAAAAAAACTGTTCGTGTTGAGGCAGTTAAGTAAAGTTCGCTTAGCAAACAAATTGCCAATTTGATACGGCTAATTAGACCAGCTTCGTTTGTGCGTTTGTCGATGGCAATACTCCGGCCTTCGGCTTTTGCGATTAACAAAATACATCGTTGAGTTCAACCAATGTAAAATGCCCAACATTATTTACACCAAAATACAGATTTGGCTAATCTTGACTCACTTTCCTTGTATAACTGCTACTAATTTCCAAAGCGCGCAGAAATTGAAAGGAAACTACGCAGCCTCTGGCTATGGGATAGGTGGGTGTCTACGGTCTAAATATCCAGGAACTCGGGAAAAATAAAAAAACAACAATGAAACAGTTTCGATTTTTCCTAAAAAATCCAAGCATTTGACTGTGTTAATCCGCCAATATTCATATTTCACTTACCAACTAAATTCTCGTACTCAGTGCATCATCGCTTACGGCTGACATCATGCGACAGTAAGGATTCATGGAAGTAATACTGAAATATGCTGTTATTGCAAATACTGATTTTATTGTGAAGACTATTCGTTAATACTATTGTTTTAAATATTTAATTTATTGCTGAGTTATAAGAGTGTGTTTTATTTGTTGTTATTGAGCAGTGTGCATGCTTCTGTTTTTACAAACCATTTTGTATGCTTTTGTTCAGCGGTATTTTTTTCTGCAGCTGACCTCTAGTTTCTACTTAATTAAATACGCGCATTCCACGCGTATTACATTTATCCATATACTTTTCCTGTTTGTCGGGGTAGGATGAAACGGGAGAGATACGATTAGGAGCAGAGCTTAGGAAATTATACGTCGTAATAAACTTGTTTTTTAATTTTGTTTTTATTTTTATCCACTAGAAGTATCAGAACTTTATGGTCACATTATTTATTTTTATAGTTATATATTTAATTTTCCTTTTTTTACCATGATAATTACCAACTTTGCTTCCTTCAGATGGAATGATTCAACAGCCGTCATATTTATTAGCAGGCACCTATATTGCTTGTATCTATTTACAATTACGTATAGGAGTTAGAGAGATAGTGAGAGAGTGTGTATAAGTGAGATAGCATTCTCATACTAACATCCAAATATTTTTTGCCGTTGGGTTGGACGCGCGGCAGCGGTGCAACTGTCTGTGAGACAAAGAACCTCTAAGTTCTAAATTATAGGCATTTGTATCATCTGGAATTGTGAAAATGGGAGGAATCCGAAATGACAGCCCAAATGACAATTTGACTGTTTGGAGAAATGACAGTTCGGAGAAAAAAAACCCTCAAGGCAGAAAATGTAGGAAATTTTATCTTCTTTCACATCATATACGATCTTTAGTGAAGGGGATGGTGTTATTTTGAAAAAAAAAAAACGGACAAATTTGGAATTTTTTAACACGCTTTTGGCGAAAGAAACGTGTTTCTTGGAAAAATGGTTCTTGGCAAACCTGATATTCGTGTTCACTGACCCCAAAAGCATACAGGACCAAAAAATTAAAACTACACCAAAACTTTCCGCTATTTGCCATTTTTGAGCACCGTTTGACTGAACTAATTTGCACACCCAATTGAGAAGCAGACAGTGTATTTTCCCTCATCTTAATTAACTCATCCTACATAGATGCAGGAAATATATTTAGCAAAGGAGCATTTTATTTTGGGCAAAGGAGTGGGGGTAGGTATTCCGGGGCTCAAGACAACGTGCGCGTATAATACTATGACCGACCGATAAACAAGCTGAAATCTGAATACAGATGGAAATAAGCGTTTTTGCAAAGAATTGATATTATTCGCCAAACGAAAGCACATAATTTTGACAACGCTGCGCTGGCAACAGCGCTTCTGTATAATTTGCTGCGAATGCTGTATCAGTCAAATGTATTCCTGTTTGTTTCGTTTTGTTAAAGTAAGAAATTATTGCCGCTCCTATCGAAATGAATGCAGGTATGCATCACAGGCACATTGTTTGAATTGGACATTTTCAAGTAATAGCTGTGGTGTTAGTAGCGCAGAAAAAGCAAAAATTCAATATTACGTAGCTGTTTCCAACAACGCGAGAAAGTATGTGTTGTTCTAGCACTACTAGTTTCATTACTTTTTCATAAATCAATAAATAAGGGTAACGTTTTCGAACAGTCCTACTACACATATCACTTTTAATCATTTGCGCGTACATAATGGCGTGGGTGATTAATGGAAAGATTAGGATTGAACTAGTGGTAAGTGAGGTCTAAAAATGAGATGAATCTATAAATAATGTGGAAGTTCTAGAAAAAAACTGATGTAACGATATGAAATTGATGACTGAAGTATGAGCGACAGTACCTCAGTTATGTAGTTACTTTTAACACATTAGTACTAGTGGAAGGACATAATTCCATTTTAAGGTAGTGAAAAGGATAGATGTACAAGGATAGATGTAAAAGGTAGTATGTAGAAGACCATAATACAAAGGGTTTTAGCTTTACCCCCCCTCCAGACGTGTCTTCGACAGGCCCATGTCCCGTACGACGCTTAGTACAAAAGGGATTTAAAAAGGGGTTTTGCCGAAGTATTTTTATTATAATAGTGAAGCATACATTTAGGAACATTATTTTCAATTATAGTGCCCATGACCGCAACGCGTGGCATAATATCCCTCTGTTACGTCTTCAATACGTAATGTAAATAATTATTCGGAAAATAAAACCTGTACGTTCAATGACATTTGCTTGGTTACGAGATACTACATGCAGAAAAATTAATGTCGTAAAAGAAGAAGTAATTGTAAGATTGTATGTAAGATACAAAAACTGAAAATATGATAGAAAAATTGAAGAACTATTCATGTTGTTAGAAATCCCTGAACTGAATTCTTTCAAAAATATATTTAGGCAGAATATTTACGCAACTAACGGTTTTGTTATGCCGAAAATTGGTTTAAGTTATTTGTGGGAAATTCCTTTCCCTCTGCAGGTGGACTATTAAACTTCGGTTTATCACGAAACTAGAGAGTTCTAGTAACACTCATCATTAAACGGTTTCACTCAGTGAATTTCTGCTCAACAGAACTGTTTCATTTGCCTCCAAAAGCAAGTTTAGCACAAGTGGCCAACGCTCTTGCCCGGACGAGACAAAAAATTAGTTGATTGATAGTGATTCCAGGCGCATAAACTGCGGAGGTCATTCGTCCCGTAAGTGTAGTTCATATTTTAGCGTGGGGTGTGGCGGTGATCTTCCTCGTTGGATGGTGAGATCCGGCGCGAAGCTACCGTTGGCCAGCGGGGTTTTCCCCAACCAAGTATCTCTAACCAGCGGGGCACCTCCCCAGCAGGGACAAGCTCTAGCTCCCGACCGGTCTCTCGGCATTTCTCGTAGTGTAGAGCATTCATTCGACCCAACTGACAAGCTACTGTCGAAAATCCCACCACCGTCGAAACTCGAGCCTAGGACCTCCCGGTCAGAAGCAGTGCAGTGACTTCAGCTGATGCCCTGAGCCACCTCTCCCGGTACACAAACTCGAAAGCCCCTAACGTCCAGAGGCGCGTGCAGCGGTTGGAAAGAGAGATGCCAGCGATGGCGCCCGCGCGCGCCGGTCGGGCAGCCGTTCGCCGCAGACGTCCCGAGATCGATAGCCAGCGGCGCGGCGCGGCACGGAGCGGCTCCTCCGAAGGGCGGGCGTATTTATTAGCGGGGGCCGGGCTTCGATCGCGCTTCCTTCGGCGCCGCTGGATTCGGCTCGCGGCAGCTCAGGCTGCGTGCGCTCCAGGAATCGCACGGGGCAAGGATCCCACATCGCCAGGTGCGCCGTAAAATCAGACCTGATTAGGCCTCCGAATCGTAGGAGCCATGGGACTTTCGGAAGTAGAAGTGAAACGGTGGTAAAGGAAACAGCGCGGTTCTTTGAAAATAGGTGATTGTATGTCTGTTTTCTCCCGTTTCGTGGATTTCATACATTCTTCTCTCTCTCTTTCTCATCTCCCTCTCTTTCTTATCTCTTTCTCATCTCTCTCATTTTCTCATCTCCCTCTCTTTCTTATCTCTCTCATCTCTCTCTTTATCTCCCTCTCTTTCTCATCTCTCTCTCTCACAGTCATACACAACTCACACACACCTACACTTGTCACCTCTTCTGCACGAATTGTATCCAGTCATACAGTTTTAATTTTCTACTCCCATTGTATAATTCTCTCATTGATAGCTGCAACTCGTTGCATAATGATAGTCATTACAACATCGTTTTCATTATCAAACAGTTTCATTTTCTTTATTATTAATAGTTTTTTACGTTGAAATATTATTTAAAATAAATTGGATCGTAATTTCACTTTAATCCTATTTGACTAGCGTAGTGGTAAACAAACGTCACCTGAGGAAGGGTGGATAGGGAGTTATCCCCTAGGTGGGTAGGAGCTGTCCCCTCACTCGTATCGTAATATCACACTCGTTTATTAATACACATCCTTACATCATTGTTTCATAATGTACTTTCTTATGTCAATACCGGCACAAAGAAAAACACTTGTGAACATTATCCTTAAGCTGTAAATGCACACAATGAGCTGGCATTTCTGAATTTATTTCGTCTGGTTGGTGGAAGAATATCTTTCGTATTGTCAACATTGGAGATGCTCTATACTAAGGTTTTTAACCCGTTGTTAAGACTCCCTGTTATATATTATCGAATTTGTTTAGGTTCTTTTAATTTTTGATGATTTATATTTCTATAGTAGGTAGTAAAGAATTTGTTTTCTAATCTGTTTCACAGTTTAGAAGCGTGACACATAATAAAAATTCCATGATTACTAGAGGTCAGGAGAATAGGTGAATGTTGTTGATGAGCTTGAATACGCTGAGCGTAGAGTCGGCCCCAGGTACGGAAGAGTACCGCAAATTTTCAGAGTAGCTTGAGAAAGTTTTCTTGTTTTGTAAACTATTTGCATGCTGAATGGAGGGCTAAGTAGGTTGAGTATGAGAGTTCTGAGATAAGATGATTTAGATAGTCAACTTCATTGGATAAGTTGGATACTGATCTCCAGTAGAATGGTTCATTAATAAAAATTGTTCTTGTTAATTGAAAGAACTGCGTCGAGTACATTGCTGAAGAAAGAATATCTCGGCATCAATTGGGATGAGGCTTAAGACAGACAAACGTTCATCTGCTTATACGCGAAAATAATTCCGTGATCAGCGGGGCTAAAATTTCTTAAGTCTTTAACTAAACCTATCTAATTTTTCCCCAGTGATCATAGAATTCTTTAACCTTCGCAACTGTTCGGGAGGCGCCAACATGAAATTTTGGGAAATGTAATATCGTCAAAAAAAGGAGGTTGCTGGTCTATAATGACTATATTTTCGGTCGGGTATACTACGGCAGGCATGTCAAACTGTCCCCGCTCGAGCTGTACTTGCATGGCAGGGAAAACCGGCGCTTCTGCGAGCTCGGACAATTTCCCCTGACTTCGCTCTCATTTCCACTCCAAATCCAGAAAGGAGTGCACAAGCACACGCTGCAGGGATGCCAAATACAAAATTACGCGAAATGACGCAAAGAATGGTCGCTTTATACAAAAGTATCTTTGCATGCTGTTTCTATTTTTTACCAAACAACCGAATATTTGAATTATGTGAAGATTCTTACTTTATTCCATATGTATTTTATTTTTAGATTCTGCCTGAGGGCAAGAATATATTAGAAATGAAAATGTTTTAATTGTGTTATGTTTTATTAAATCTTTCTGTTACGTGTGTGTATAGCAATAATGTGAACCTTGCGAGTAATTACACAGTGAAATGAAATTTAAAAAACAAAAAGATTGTTCAAGACCTTCTGAAATCGTCTGAGCATCGGATTTCATTTCAATCCCTGACAGAAACTAACTGATTTTTTTCCGATTTGAATGTTAAAAAAAATCATTGACGAATCTTGAAAATAAGTGACAGAAAACACTAAACGTGAAGTGAGGTTTACAGGGATTGGTCAGAAGGAGCAAAAGATTTTAACACATGGTTGTTTGCCAACGTTTCCAGAAAATGTATTTCCGTCATCAGGGCTTGCAACCACCAGAAGACTAAACACACAACCAAATAAACAACTAATAAAATAAATAAACAACTAATAAAAACAAAACAAACAATAAACAGCTAATAAAAACTTATAATAAAATAACAGCTACTAATACTAAGAAACATTAATTCAATAAAATTATTATAAATTTATTTTATATTTAAATAAAACTATTTAAAATTGAATACTGCATTTTCCTCAACGATATTCGAAACCAAACGGCGGAGACAGCGAATGATGAGTTTGAGGCTATTCTGGAGCATCCGAGTTCCGGTAAACGAGTTGATTCTTTGTGTACTTAGCGCCTCCGCGCCGGACAGCTCTATGGGCGTCTGGTCCATCAAGGGCGGCACGCCACGTCGTAAACTGGCCGACAGTCTGTTGTTCTCGCGCAAACAGAGATCAATCCAACGCCCCCGACCCAACCACAAGGCCCTCTGCCGCCTCGGAAGATGAGGAGGGTGAAGTAATGGTAAGAAAAAAATGCAAAATGGCATTTCCGAAATATACACAACACAGAGCATACAATACACTAGTACTCGAGCTTCCGAAAGATTGCCCAGTCTTCGAGGGTAGAGCTCTGTTGACGAAAATTAATCAAGTTCCATTTTAAAACGCAAATTCAACAAAGTTTAAGAGACCTAGAGGAGATACGCTCTCCAGCCGATGTACAGACCTCATGGTCTCAACCTCCTTGTGATTCATATTTGTGTAATACTCGTGAAAATATAAAGTACCTTTTATTCACAATCCTAACGTGAGCGTTATTTTTTCCCACAGCATATGTTGTAAAGTGTGACACAATTCTTGCTTCCAAGCTTTAGTTCTTGTAATTAAATTGATAATGACAAAGAAGGAAGACACTTACGTTTGACAATGTACTTTTTATAAGTACTTCAACACGATTGACCCAACCGTTTTAACATTTGTATAAATGATGTATTATGACAAATGACTCAAGACGAGGTAGTTTACGTCACAAGTGTGTACTGTTTGCAGATGAAATGGAAGCCTTTGCGGACTTTTTACAATACCCTTGGCTTTCAGGTTAGTCTCGATACTATTGCTATTTAGAGAATTGGCAATTAAAATAATAAAACCTACAGAAAAATATAAAGCAGACATTTTCACTAAAACATCTTCGAGACCACACGTAAAATACAACTGCTCTTCTTTCATAGTCGGGCAGGAAGGGGGGGGCGAAGAATTTTAGTCTAATTAGTTGGCTGGCTCTAACGAAGTCACGGTCCGGAGGAATATTCTAGACAGTCTCTGATTACATCATTCAAGAAAACTCTGAATGGGATATTACTTCCAAGATCTCTCCTTCCTCATTTTCACTTGCAGAGAGGTCTAGTTGTGACACCGGAGACGATCTTACGGAGAGCAGTTGAAGTTTCACATTCTCTTGAAATAAGAGACATTCGTCATTTACTTTGTCAGTTTTCAGTAAACAAATATTTCGTTCTTCCCCGTGATATTGAATAAATGCAACCTCTGAATGAATGTATGCGCAAAATTTATATTTAATTTAAATATGGCACAAGTGGCTCCGAGAACTCTAGTTCATTCATCTAAACGAATGACGATTTGGCATTGACGTTAGGCCGTACTGTGCCTGTGGCACCTCCAAATCATAAAGCAGGACAACTTCTGCAGGTTTTCTTCGTGGTTTCCAGTCAAATGAATTACATTTTAGCGAGAATGCGAAGTATATTCCACTACAAACACAAGACCTAGTTCTTCCAGGGAATACGACTCCTGAGTTCGAATTGCCGAACTCATTATGACCTCTACACACGGCTCTAATGCGCCAAACAAATAGCTTCTCCTTGGAAGTGCGGCAGCACCACACGAGGACCCGGCTGTTCCTACGGCGCCGCCTCCCCTCCTAACCTCCCTTCCCACTCCCCTGCCACCCCTCCACACTCCAGGACCTGCACAGTGTGCCCAAAGCACCACTGCGCACTATACAGAGTCATTTCTCTCGTCTTAAAGTAATCACAACATAAACGCTAACATTCGCAATAAATATAAGAGCAAATTAAAATACCCAGTAAATTGTCAACTTTTTTCAAGCTTTGCCTCAATTTTTAGGACGAGGGTCGTCGTATTGTTATTTGTTCCAACAGTTCTGTTTTATAAAATAATTAATTTTTATTTTCTGTCGTTCGATAATAATGATATTGAACAGTAATAATTATGGAACAAAATATTGTGAATCTGAATATTTTGTGTCTCACGGCACCATTCCACCGCGACAACTGTTCATGCATTCCCGAGGTACATCGAGGCATCCCTGGACCATGGGACAGAGACACTGCTTTCTCACTTTGTTAATCAAGTTTCATTTGCTCTTGGTCTACCACATACCGACATCACATTCAATTACTTTATTTCTGCAAGGCTTCCATTCCCCAGCAAACTTGTAATGTGCCTCTGCACAGGTGGCAGGTCAAGTTCTTTCGCGTAACTGTGGTTTATACGGTCCACATAGACATGTGCACGGGGGGAGGAGACAGAGGCCGTGGTTCCCCGGAAAAAATTTGAAAGGGGGTCCATAGCCTCACGTAATAAAACATATCATTTCCTTAACTATATTTAATTTCTGATAAAAATGTCACATAAAACGTATAGATTCATTTTAAACTTTTCAGTCAAGACAAACCCATGGGCACATTAGGCTTCCGGTACATTATTATCGTATCTACGTTTGAGTAAACAAGGGTATAAAATCTGAAACACTTTGGCGTTTTACTTAGTTGTAAAAGTCAACACTTGCTGTGCTATATTATCTTGTTGACTATCTCTTTCTGAATAATTAAAATATTTTTTACGTTACTCATGAACTTTTAATTTTGGAAAAATATAATACATAAATACTCACAATTGCAAAATAATCGAACATTTTGAAGGAAAAAACGTGAATATACTTCTGAATCTACCCTTGAAACGTGGCCAATTTATGGCCATCCTCACCTCCCAAAAAACTAAAAATTAATCAAAAATGATCGAAAATAGCTACAAGTACGTGCTGAAAAGCATTTGAAATTAACCCGAAAAAATGCGGGGAAATAAGAGACGGTTCCTTCCTCAACAGCCTACAAATACATTTTAAAAATTCACAAATACACTAAAATTGTGAACAAGTAAAATGTTATTTATATGTATTTACATATACATAAAAAACAAAAAGTAAAATATTTAATTGACAAGAGGGCCCAGAAACGTTATTGACTTCTTCTCTTGTTTTATGCAGAACGCGCCTATGACAATAAGCTTAACAAATAGTTTCATAAGTGTTGACCTCAAGCAATTAAAATCCTGGTTTGCAAGATTTGGGGACAGCTTGCGATTGAGTTTGACGCGGACAAACCAGCAGCATTCTCTTTGATCACAGATTGGGACGGATAATGAAATGTGGAAGGACCTGATGTTTGTGTTCTCTCTCTTTAGGATCAATAGCGTACAGAGAGCAAGGCGAGGAGGGCGAGGTGTACGGTGAAGCTTGGGCAACTTGCTCCAGATCTCGATGAAATAGACATCCTGACCAATGACCTGTCCACCGCAAATAAGTTTTCACCAACTTTTTTTTTAAGTAAAAAAGTTGAGATAATTATAAACTATATTTACATAAACGTATATATTTATACAAGGAGCGTAACAATAAATCGTAGTAAGTCAAAAATGATATTAATAATATACAAACAAAGAAGGGCATATTTCGTTTGATGCAAAGGGTATCTCCTTTCCTCCGGGCGCTCCTGTACAAGAGGCGTTTCTGTAAACTAAACCCCCTTGAGATGTTGCGTATTAATGACTTTTAAGTAATTAAAATGAGGGTCTTTATAATAAATAAAACACCAGACTGCAACTCTCATTGAGATGATGTGACCCCCCCCCCCGGCAATATTCCATTTACTCGAGGGCCACTTCTTCCCAGTCGCCTTCCCGCGGCGCCAGCTCTCGCGGCCCGTGAGGCTGAGGCCGGCGCTGCCGCGTCGGCCGCGCGCGGCGCCACCGGTCGGAGCACCGGGCGTCTGGCGCGGCGCGACCAAGCAGGTTAGCGCCTCCGACCCTTACGTAAGGGCGCGGCGCACGACGATAACCAGCGCTTATCTATCTGCTTTGCGTAACGCACAGCTGCGTCCGCGTCTGCGACTCGCGCCCCGCCCCGCACACCTCTCCCCGCCCCGCCCCGCCCCGCCCCGCCCCGCCCCTCACCACCCCGTCTCGCTCGGCCTCTCTCCTCACCGCCCGCCTCGACGTGCTTCCCTCCGCTCCGTCCCCGCACGTCTCACCTCGCCCCGCCCCGCCCCGCTCCTTGTCGCCCTGCCCCGCCCCCGCACGCCTCGCAGGTGGCGTGTTCCGTCTCCGAGGGGGTGACGGGGAAGAAAGTGCAAGAAGTGCAAGTCTCGATTGCGCAGCAGACAGCGCCTAAATCTCATTATCTTAAGTGGCCTTCAGGTAAATGTTACAGTTGTCAATGAAGTCAACAAGAGTCGCAGTTTGGCGTTTCATTTTTACGAAGAGATACATCATTGTTAAAAAGTATTAATTAAAATTAATGTATGTAATGTACCCACATAGTATTCATCAGCCGCAAATGCTAAGTAAAATATATAATACAAGAAAATATAATGAAAACTATAATAATACAAAATAAATACTTTAACGTTTAATAATGAAAATAAAATAATTATAGCAAACTCATCGAATTGTTTTGTATGCACGTTGTCCTTCAGTTTTACAGTCCAATCGATGAGGGATGCTTTCGGAAGTGATGATCTTGTTTGGGCTATTATTAGAAAAGATGCCGAATGCCAGGCTACAGGGAAAGGCTTTTGTGAGGAGTGCAGAACGAGAGATATTTCTTTCCTGTTCCCAAGGATATATCTTTAATGATTGAAACTTTAATGATTGAAAAGTCCAGTGTTGCCAATGATTTCTGGGTTTCTGGATCTTGAAGATAGCTAGGTTTTCCCAGTTGTAACAGAACATCTCTAACTGAACATTCTGCGTTAAACTGTTCCACAAATTTACATTTCCCCATATCCTAATTTATTCTGTCACTTTGTTATTGATCTTTTCTCATATATTTGTTCGTTCGACCTGTTTCCCATTGGAATTACAAAACTTTAAGACCACATAAACTTGGTAATGAAGGGCAAATCAAGATACAACTCTGTGCATTTTAACTTTTCGCCAAAACAAAATTCCGAAAGCAATATCTTCAAATTCAATATTATAAAAATAATGTTTTTGAGGAAATCAAATACTCCCAGAAAACTAATATTTCGGATTTATCAAACTAAGGAATTGCACAATACAACTTCCTAACCGCAAAATTTTTCTTCAGTTGTTCTTCTAAAAAAATCAAAATGTAATCATTTTCAAACCTAAAATATTGGAAATATAAGATAACATCAGCTGAAGATTTCAGAAACATTATCATTAGTTTATACTCATCAATACAATTCCCATCTCAACTGCGACGTTAATTTTCCATCCCATAACCAATCTGTTTGGTGATATCCGTGGAGACTAAAGTTGCCTTCTTTTTACAGTGCCTGTAAACGTAGATTTTTATTTTCCATTCAGTGTCAAGCAATTCCATTTTTACAATGTAGAGTTTACAGTGTCAAGCAATTTCACTCTTACAATGCAGAACAACAACTTTGTGCCAATATGATTTGAAAGTTCGAGGCAAATATAAGTCTAATTTCTTCTACAGTTCTCTCCTACAGTTAAAGTCACGTATTTTTTAATGTGTTTATTTCCTGTTCTATTGCTCTACATTGTAAGAACTTCTTTTATTGCGAATCCGATTGCAACGTTCTACATTTTCCGAAACCAGCCAACGTCCACGCACTAGATAAGACGTTGATGCGCTCAGCAGACCGTCTCCCGTGAGTCGGCAGAGCGATCAAGTTGCCCCCTCGCGCTGGCACAAGGCGATGACGTGCTCCGCTGCTTCATGACGCACGAAGACGGCTTCATCAATTACATGTTCACGCAATGTAAAGTGAACAGAAGGGCTATTCTTCTTTATTGACGCACTAAACTTTAGATAAGAAGAGCGAAGAGCAACGAAAACACTGGTATCAAATGTACATCTGCTAGATTGCAGACAAGATCTTAAAAGTACCTAGTAACCTGAGTGTTACACCGACTGATAATCCACGGAAGAGAAGGCTTCAGAAGGATCCTGATTTACATCATTGGTAGATGGGAATAGTTGAAAGCATAATACAAATGAACATGTGATCCATGATGCTTTGAAAGTACGAGACAAATACAAGTTTAATTTCTCTTATACTTACAGTTAGAGTCATGAATGCAAGATGAAAATGAAGGTAAATGTCGGAAGAATAATTCATTCAATTTACCTGATAAGAAACAAAGGTTCTTAGCTCGAATTTAGTATAATGTAAAACATTACCACATGCAAATGAAGCACACTACAATACAATAGAGTAGTAACCCAAGTATCAAATCGAATGTGATATATTAACAATCTCGTATAAATGCTCATAAAACTGCTATAATTTCAATGCAGTTTTCCACCATGTCAAATAGCTGTTGCCCTCATTTCTACATATTGCAATCACATCAGAATAAAGGAAAAAATATTCAAATAAGAAAACGACTAATTTCACACAATGAACAAGAGAAATAAAATTCAAGAAAATGGCGAAATGTCAAAATTTTCAAATGAACTAGAGCATAAAATCATCAGGAAAGGGAAAATACAGTTAATTACTTTTGATAGATTAAGACCAAAAGTTGCTGTTATTAAAAACGTGTTGGTTTAAAAAAAATACAAAAGTTTTTAGCAAAAGCTCTACCCAATCCATCTACTACTACAGTAATCGAAAATCAAGAGAACATTCCTAACGAATAATACAAACGAACATGACTGCACCGTACTTGACTTGTCATACTAGTAAAATGATACTAGCCAAGATAACTGTAAGTAATCAACCGGGCGGAGAAGGAAATTATATAACACGGGATTAGTTGTGGGTTCTCGTACAATGATAGGAGATAGAGAGATAGAATTCGCTTACTAGTCTTCTGTTAGATCATATTTCCAGTTCGAACAGAGTAACTTAAATAGAAATATATCCAAATACATTGATTCTAAGTATACAAAAGATTAATACAGAAACTAACGAGATATATTAGTAAAAAGAAAATTTAATAAACGTTTTCCACGGACCTTCAGTACAAATTTAGTAGTACCTATTTTGTATATTAATTATAGACAGTCCAAGTACCTAATCACATTAGTGCATCTTATGATTTATTTCATTACGCACTTATGTTTATAGAGAAAACAATTGGAGATACATTTCACGGACAAATACGTTCTCTTCCTCAGCTTAATACATCTCTTTCTCATCTTTTTAGTTAAAAAGTTTCAGAATAAGAAGACGGCATCCACTTATACTAAAAAAATATTAAAAACTATTGATGTCATGTTTTGTCATTAACTGGCAAACATAGCAAAAAAATTAAACAGCTGAAGAGGTGATGTCTCCGAATGCAGTCATAGCTCGATCAATACAAGGCATAAAAATTGTTTTTCGTTGTTTTTTAATTAAAATAACTTAATTATAAAAATAATTTAATTCTAATTCAATTTATTAATAAATAATTCGAAATAAATCCAAATAAATCGAGTAGATACCTGTAATGTTATTTACTTTCATTATCTAAGGAAGATGATACAAAAATGCTATTTTTATTAAAAAAAATGACGAAGCTCAGCTTCTTAGTTGTGGCTTGTTAGTTGTTAGGAGCGAATAATTTTGTACATTAGGTAATACAAATTGTGTAATCAAATAGCACAGCAAATAATATAGCGCATAGAAAAGCTATGCTCAAATAATGAGATATCTGATGAAAGATTCTTCTTCCACTTAGACGAGTTACGGTCTAATTATCACACCAGTTGGTAATAATTGAGCAAAGCACAAAGATGAGTACTGTGGTCAAGGAATGATTCTACAAAAAGCATTTACAGCAATTGTGAAGACAGATGGCATAGGGCAACAGACGCATGAATGGTTACATACTCATGACACTGGGTCAACGGGATTCGTTGAATGCTAGTAAGGAGGGCAACGCTAGTTGGCATACTCGCCGCGGAAAATTACTGAATTCCTTCTGTCAGTCTAATGAAATACGAACAGTATTTCACGGCGCCTCCGAATTGCAGGTCGTTGTTCGCTGACCTCAGTTGCCAAGATGACGAACAAGAACATGGCATTCTACAACTTCAAAGACGCGACAGTTGCAGAACTGGTAACTTGCAAGTTTTAAATTCAGAATATCACAGCTTAATTACCATAGAACTGCTTCCAACTCCCAGATATTGAATTGTCATTATACATTGCCATTAGAGGATTAATTGAATATTTTAACATTAGCGCATTTACATTAGTCTACTGTAATATAAAATCGGACATGATTTTGCCATGTGATTGGAATGAGACAGGAAGAGTGAAACACAAAATATTCGCCGATTGAAAGGCATAAGATTTTTCGTGAAGTGACAACGAATTCACAATACACAATTGTGATATCAGTGATACATATTCTCTCTCGATGCTAAAATATATTTTCAACATTTCAAATTATTCTCCAATTGAACCGACAATCTGATTTGGTGTCTTGTAGATTGGGTGAGCCAATCACTCCCAGTCTTTTTTGCCTATTTCCCTTAAGTTCAGTTTGACTATTGGCAGCAACTAGCCCTGCACAAATTCATTTGAAATCATATATTTTTCTCTTTATCCATCGCCAGCGTATATTAGTAAACTATTTTTACATATTTTCTATTATTTAGAGTGAAAGTAGTTCATTTCTGTTGTATGGAAGACGTTTAGGAAACAAATTAAAACAGTAGTATATTGCAATGCCGGCTCGTGCTCTCAAATTTGTTGGTTGGATAACAAGATAGGGAGAATGAGGGCAGGGGCGACCCAGCCGTCTCAGCCAATAAAACTCATACTACAATTGACTCCTCATAGCGCCGGGCTTTATTGACGAAGAAGTTTCGTCATCCCTTATCAGTTTTGTGAATCATCAAATATGAAGGCATTAGCCACCTAAATTTAATTAAAAAATTAATAAACTAAAAATTACTGAAATATATTGTGAAATCCTAGTCACGTTGGAAAAGACGTGACATTACAACTGCGTTAATATTATTACTATAACAATTATTATTATTAATCATATTTTTATTAACGAAATTTATCCAAATTATATACATAATATTGAACTATCCTTGTTAAAATAAAACAAAAAAACAAATACATCTAAAACTTTTGGAATATTAAATTAAGGATGAACACACATATTTAAGTGTAGTATTACATAACTTTCAACATTTAACGAATGTAGTATGCAAGAAATACAATCATTTGTGAAAACCATTTTCTTCTGACATGGCCTTGAAAGAAGAATTTACAGGTTACTACAGGATAAAAGCAAATATTTAGAGGACTTGAGGAGTAAGTAATGAGCTAATACATGCCTTCCGGCAATCTTGACTTCAGAAACAGAATCACGTCACGTGGGCATGATCGCTTCCCTTCTGTGCGCCACGTGGATTTAAGTCCCGTGGAGCCCGAGCGCAGAAATTCCGCGCGTGTTCCCCTAATCCTGACGAGCGGGAGAGGGGGGAGGGGGGGCCCCTCTAATGCCACGTTCCCCACGACCCACATCCCGCCGCCACCGCCCACACGGCCTGTCCGCCGGCCTGAGTGCCGCTCCGCCGTGCAGGGGCATTTCTCAAAGGAGGGGGGGGGAGGGGGGGCGAGGTGCGCCCTTGGACGAGCGGGGAAGCGCCAGCTATTTGCGCTCGCTGAACGTCAAAGCGGCGCATCCCGGTGAGTGTCCGTGCCTCGGGCCACCCGGCGGCGCGACGCGAAGCGACGGGACGGGGCCCTCCGCTCTAAGAGTCCCCAGATGCAGAGTGGGGCGCACCGCCGCCATTTCATACAGAGTCTTTGCACCCTCGAACGCGATCTTCTGCGCATGCGCTGATGCACGAAAGGGTGCGAAACTTGCACTGCGCATGAGCAGAAGATCGATAATAATTAACGTTGGAGGGTGCAAAAAAACCTTAAGACCCTCTCATTCGATAGCCCCACCAGGCGGCATTCAGAAGCTGAAGGAAAATTGTAACAATTGGTGGCATTTTGACGATTTTCAAGATTATAATATTAGCTTGGGAGAAATTCATGGTTGTCAACGTACAGAATACCACACAATTCCAATTCCCTGACAATTGGACGTAAAATAACGGGATCGGTGGGACAAAGGAATGCTCTACTCTTTGTATCTAGGAACTCTAGCGGCCTCAAGCATGGCGCCCGCTCTGCCATTCCTGCTTACGACGCCCTGCGGGGCGACGGACACGCTTTCATGCTTTGATTGATTGATTGTTAGTCTTTCTAAGCGAGTCTGCTAAGATCATTTGTCCCGTACGTGTAGTACATGTTTTTTCCTCGGGGGGAGGTGGTGGTGGTGATCCTCCCCCGCTGGGTGGTGAGATCCGGCACCGACCTATCAGTCGGAAAGTGCAGTTTTCCCCACCAGATACCTCCCACCAGCGAGGCACCGCCCCGACCGGTCTTCAGTGTGCTAGTGTAGTCCTTGCAAGTGTGTGTGTAAGTGAAGGGTGAGGACAATGAAGAGGAAGGAAAGATAGCGCCTTGGTCCGTGAGCGTTTGTTAGGGCCCTGCTCCGGCATTCGCCTGGTGTTGATCAGAAAAACACGGAAAACTACCATCAGAGCAGCCGGCCGCAAGAATTCTCCTGACGACCGCGGTTGAATTCGAGCTATCTAACTAGTGTCGAAAATCCTGCTACCGTCCGGACTCGAACCTAGGACCTCCCGGTCAGAAGCTACGTCGGGCTTCCGACCTACAGGTACCATATTCACAGAAAATCTCCTTACACTCTTCTCTTCTTTTAATTTGGGTGCAATCGGTTTCCTGATGATAATTTTCGATATCGAGAAAACTACGTCCGGGAGAGGTGGCTCAGGACATCAATTGATGTCACTGCAGTGCTTCTGATCGGAACGGTTCCAGCCGCGAGTTGGAAGAATTTTCGACTCTAGCTGCATAAGTACGTCGAGTTCAATCGCTGCCTGGAGGAGAATTGCAGCGGCCGGCTGCTCTGATCGAGTAGTTGTTCGTCGGTTTCTCTAATCAACACCAGGCGAAAGTCGGAGCAGTACGCTAACAAAAGGGAGAGGGACCGCGCGCGATCTTTCCTTCCTCTTCCTTGTCCTATCCTCACCCATCACTTACACACACACACTAAAACTAATATGCACAACACACTACGGGGGGACCGGTCGGGAGCCTAGAGTTTATCCTAGGCTGGGGAGATGCCCCGCTGGTGCGAGATACCTGGTAGGGGAAAGCCCCGCTAGCTGATGGTAGGTCGGCGTCGGATCTCACTATCCAGCGAGAGATCACGGCCACCTCACGGGGGACATTCACTATACTTACGGGACTTAATGACCTTAGCAGTTGTCGCGCCCGTAATCACTAACTAATCAATAAAAAACCAATGGAGAAAACTAGGTTTCTTTGCGTCAGGTAGAAGTAAAATCAAGTTTCAAATCAAATTTTCAATCAATTTTTTTCACATGCGCATTGAAAGACTTTTCCCACACGATTAATCTATAAAGAAGTTCCTTATTTGATCTGCCAAAAAGGAAAATTATGTCCCAGCGGTACCGGATTTCTCGCCGCCCCTCTCCTACCTCAATCAATCAATCAATCAATCACGGCTGCAGCGCATGCCTCGGAGCAGCGCAGTTTTCGAACTGCGCGCCTAAAAATAGCAAAAAAGTTCAATTTTCTGGAATATTTTCCACCGGAAACCGATTATAATAACATATACATAACAATAAGTGTATACCATTTTTTTGTGGCAATAATTTTAGGACATCCTGAGAAGGTAAACAGCGTAGAAAAAATAATTTCACTGAACCTATTTAAGGGAGTTGAATCAGGGCGAAGCGTTATCACAATGGACAATCGAGATCATCGACATCAATATCGAGATTAATTGCGCGTGATGTCGAGGGAGGAAGGAGGGTTTGCACACACGTTTAGGTCGAAATGGAAGAAGTTCCGAAATGTGGGGCAGAGTTTGAGGTAGAGATCCATACTGTCAATCGTCTTGGGTCGCATTTTTCCCTCTTGAGCTACCCAGCAACCACTGATCGACGAATTAGCGGCCTTCGCTATCACGCGAGTTCGATTTCGAGTTAGCACATGCGCACTGGCTCAAAAGAGCACTCGATTGCTGCACTCTGTACCATGCTAACTCCACAGTATAACCACATCTTCAGTAAAGCAAAGCTTGACGCTCCTTCAGGCACGATTGCGTCACACGCATACGGCGCCAATTGTGTGGCATTAGTTGGCCGCTGCATAGCTCCAAAGAGCGGCGCCCGGAGAGGCTTCCCATGCACGGGGAGCTCGGAAAGACGGCCACTGCTCCTTCCTCTCACACAAGGCAACAAGCGGGATGTGCGGAGCAGCGAGTTACAGGCGTAAGGTATGGCAGACATGGCACGTGCCATGGGCGCCACTCACAAGGAGTGATATTATAGCATAACAGCTAAAACAAATAACATCAACCCTTAATTTGATGTACCCTGACAAGGGCGCAATTTCCATGCTTGCCATGGGCGACTGATTATATAGTCACGCCTCTGCAGCGATCCTAGATTTTAAATGCACAAGAAACGGTGAACAGATTGCACTCCCACATTGTGTAAGGTAGAAATATCAGAGCTCAAGAAGCGCAAGAATCGAATTTAGTCCTTAGTATGTCATATCACATATCACAATATCATATACCAACTGTAAGAAAATCAGTGCGAAGGTTGCCTATTAGGTGGCAGTAGCACGCATTGCCTTCCCATGGCTCCGCGAGCTAATAGTACAACTATTGTCAATGGAAACGATACGCGGTAAGCGCAATCAGTTTTCCAATAGTGATAATGCTGCTCCCACCTGCAGCAACAGGTATGCCAAAGGATATTAGCTATTTTGATCCTACAAAACCAAACATGTCTTCAGAAGAAAAGTTACGTATACCAAACGTAGGTTATTGTTTTCTGGAACCTAACATTTTCCAATAGACCACGCCATATCAGTACGAGAAACAATCAAGTGGACATGGGCCGGGAAATACTACACAGCGTCAACAACAAACGTCATTTAATTATTTTTTCTAACCGTCTCGCCTCGTACCTCAAGTGTTAGTTTCCGAGCCGCTTTCAGTCTTGAGGGGAGGTGGTCAACAGAGTGGAGAGGAAATTTCATTGCGCGCTCCATTCCACCGAGTCTCATTAGTGGCCGCTACCCTGACTCCACTGGTCTACGAACTGGTTGGATTCTGAGAAGCCCTTTTGATCTCGCAGAGCCAGCTTCTTTCAGCAGAGCGAAGCGGAAGACGCCATCGCCAGACGGTAAGGCCCCGCCCCGCCCGCCCCGCGTCGCCACACCGCTCACACGCGCCCGCCGGCCGATTACAGAGCGCCGTGTAACTCGCCCAATGCCCCGAATTAACAACACCATTACCCCATTGTGCGGCCCGCCAGGCAATTCCATAGCCTTGGGCCACTGGCGGCGCTGGGGGCCGCGGGAGGGGCAGCGGCGGCGGCGGCCCCAGCGGCGGAGGTGACCACAGGAATCAGATGTGATTCCTAGAGCGGACAGTCGCTCGGATGTTGAAGCCGAGAAGGAGATTAGGGGATCGCTAACAGGCGAAAATTTCACATAAATCTATCAGCAGGCAAAGGCTGCTCTTAAAGTTGGAAAGCTGTTAGCAGCTACAGTTTTACAAAACTTCTCAAAAATGGTTCAAATTGTTTTTATTAAACTTTTCCTTTGGCTAGAGCAAAGGACACTAAAAATGGCGCAGATCTCGTTTCCCTTGAACCTTCTAAATTTTCGAAAATTGCAAAAGTTACAAATAATGTAAGTATATGCTGTTGGAGCACCACTAGTTTACTATTTAAAACTCTTTTTATTTCTATGCTTACTATATCTTTATATATCTTCTGATAAATAGTATCACTTTTTTGCGCTTCCCTTTACCTTCAACGACTGCTTGCAAGAAGATAAATGCTTGCATATAGCTTGATACCTGCAGAAATTTTGCATGAACGCAAATTTAATGGAAATCGGATTACATTTCAAACGCACTTCTCCGATTTCCTACCGACTTCCAGATAGTCATTCATATCGACTGAACTAAAAAAAAAACAACAACAGGCATTTCATCATGAATAATTAAATTGGGCGGCAGCATACTGTGTATGAATCTATGTAAATATAATACGGACTTATCCAAATTGCGTCTGTTACTTCTCCGACGATTAATAAAACTAACGAACCGAGAGCTTCAAATTCTCGTCAACTAAATTATATCTTTTCACTAAAAGCAGCAGACAAACACTAATTTACTATTTTACTCGCCCTTTGAGTTTACGACTTGAAATTCTATTTGTTGTTAGAAGATACTAAATTTGTAACTATTAGATATTCATACTGAACAGAATTTAAGGTTGTAATGAACTGACAAATACATCAGACCGGACGACATCTACGTTTTGAATGGCTTAAATTCATCTTTGTGTTTCTGTCATCGTAATACTAACATGATTATCCCCTTTCCATAGATTTCACTCTTCACTTTACATAGCACGACTTCTGTATTCGCTAGAATATTTATTCTTACATTTTACTCGTTTTATCCAACAACTTCTCGACGGGAGAACCATATTCGTGAAAGCCAGTGACAGAATCAAGAGGCTAAAAATTGGTGAGGTGACATTTCCTATATTCCACTCAAAGCCACTGGCTGCGAATATGGCAGACAATTGAGTGACTATTTAGCGATTCCGTGATCGTCAGCTTCTTTGGTCATGAATGCCCTGAACGTTGCGCATTTTATAACTGGGAGATGGCGGTGGTCTTCCCTCATGGCACATGATTATCCAGTACGGAACTTCACGTCGGCTTGTGGGATTTTCACTCTGGAATCGACGCCAGCGGAATAAGGTCTGAGTTCACATCAGGCCTCCTGATATATGAGGTAATGTAGTGCTTGTGTATATGTGTTGAGGAGGGAACAATGAGGAAGACAAGATCGCGCGTAGACCATGGCCCGTTCTGCTCCGACATTCGTCTGGTATTGATGGGAGAAACCATGGAAACCTATCCGTCACAGCAACCAGCCGCTAGAAGTCTTCCAGACATTCACTGCATTCCACCTAGTACTATGACCATACTACACCTACTACATTGAATCGTACTAGGGTCGAAAAGCCACCACCGTCGGGTCTCGACTTCTAAGACCTCCTGGTAGGCAGCGGCAACTGCTGTTGTCACTCAGCCATCTCAGTACAGCAGCAAAGGAACCGCGAGCGAGGCAGGACCGGCACCCGCAAAAGCCCCACGCGCCCCGGTGGCTAATTGAATCCGCAGGAGAAACGACCGCCCAACTTCCAGAGAAGTGTTTGCTCGCAGCGGCGGCGGCGGCGCACCCACTGTGGGGCCGCGGGGGGGGGGTGGCGCCGGCCTCAGCCAGGGGCAGTCCACCCGCGCGCGAACCCCCGCCGCCGCCCCCTCCCCCCTCCCCGCCGCCCACGCCGCGCCGCGCCGCGCCGCGCCGAGCCGGGCCAGACGCGTCTATCGACCGCCGCCGCCCCCGCCTTCCTCGCCGCCGCCGCCGTCGCCACCGCGGCGTACCTGCGCCGGGCTCCGAGCGGCCGGCCCGCTGCCAGAGGGCACGGCGGTATCCCCTGCAAGACCACACACGCGATCCCCATTCAAGGACCCGAAAACCTAACCCTTGCGCCCCGTAATATATGAGGCGTCTTTTCAATATGAGACATAGGAGGAATTTTCTTTCAAAACTAGTTGTAGCTCATTCCAATATTTTCCATTTATTTGGAAAATTGTTCTGGACATTTTTGTAACGCTTACGGCTTCATTCGTAACCTTTCGATGGAAAATATTTCAAATCTAACGTACTCCATTTAAAAGCTGGAGAGAGTGTATTACGTTTACATCATATCGTGTGTGAACGTGGGCAGATTTTTGTTTCTCTTGTAAAGTTTTCACAAATAGATTGCGTTGGTTTTGATACCAAACGTCTCTTATCATTACTTTCATCAGATTTTCTGCATGCTGGCGGATCTCTTTATGTAACTTGCTCCTGTTCCTTTGCATTCTTGTTCTCAACTGTTCTCGTTCTCGAGTAGTGACCATCAACTTTCACGTTGCTTAGCAACTGGCATCGCTTTTTCTTCAAGAACATTTCGTTCTAATCTTACAATCGACCTGTAATATCATGTTTCCTTCTTTCTTTTTCTTTGCTTGTTTCTTTCTTTTTTACGCAACTCTTTCCAGCAATATATATAAATATATCAACTAATAATTCAATGAACGAAGATAATGGTGAGGATATACGGATGAAAATAGAGCTACGATGTAATTTCTCGAAGAAAGTCAAGGATACCTGTCACGATCCTTCGCATGATACATTCCTCGTTCTGTATTGATCAAAATGAAAGTGGAATTCCCCTCTGGACAAAGGGGACTTTTTATGACTCCAATGTGACCTATAAAAGTCCGAAACGTTAGTAAACGACGTCGAAGTACGTAATGTTCACAGAATGTGTCAGAATATAAGGATTCCATGGAATATTATCAGAAAGAACGAAATATTCCTATAGTAAACAAAAAAAAACAAAATACTTGGGAATGATAGTAAACAAATGAATACGGAAAGTATATGAATTGTTAAGAAAGATCAATGACGAGACTAGAGTACAGTGGAGAAAAGAAGAGGTTGGTGGAGGCGCAGGTTCCGCTGACAGGAACTGCGCAGAGGACCAGGAGAACGGGGAGGGGGTCACCCTGAGGCCCCGAGACAGCCATAATCTGCTCAGCGCCCCTGGGGCTCTTGCGTGTGACACGTGACAGCTCCGGCCGCGACCCTTCCACCTCGTCCCTCGCTTCTCCTGTCTGCTTCCTCGCTTCTCGCTGCAATGGCGACCCAGGACCGACACGAAGGATCCTTCCAAATTTGTTCCTGGAGGGGTGGTTGCATGCAAAACCACACCAAACATGTGTATAGTTCCCCGCTGGGGACCCTATATTTTGGTATACAAATATTGTTATTACTTCATAAGCATTTGAAAATATTTTATTATTAATGTTTAAATTGCAAAAGGCCAAAGTAAATTTTTATATTAATTTTGTTTACGTACGGTTCATATTTTAATTAAGGCCAATAATTTGATGTTCCTTTCGATGTGACCTTCAATATTATTTTTCTTTCTTCCCGATCTCTATCCAGCAATATGATACATAGAAGTATCAATAATTCCATGAACAATGACAATGTGAAGATACACGGATGAAAATAAACCTAGGGTGTAATTTTCGAAGAACATTCGGACCTACCTGTATGCAACACACATTAACAGTAGTTCCAATTAAATGAAGACATTTAACTGAACCTAAAAGGACATCAAGGCACGTGAAACAAACCTTATCATTATTTTACCCTTAATATTGTTTCTTAATTTTTTTTATACGTGCGCAATAAAGTGTTTAAGAAGAAATTGTCTAAAACACTATGGATACAATCCAAAGGAGGATCTTCAGGTTTCATGTACTTTTTAATCGAAAGACTAAAAGAAATTTACTAAAGAATTAAATATTGAAACATTCATTGTTTTTCTCGACGAAGTGCAGTTTGCACAGTTCATATTACAGGCAATGCAACATGCAAGCAACACAAGAGGTGTAGATCATACAAAAATTTGTTTCCTAGTTTTGTAATATGAAGAATGTCATCAAATAAAGGCTGTTAGCATAAAATACACATCACATAATAAAAATCATAACCTGGTCATTTACTAATGCATAGGCGCACTCATGATTTTTTTTCTCGAGGAAGGAGGAGGAAGGGGAGAATGCAGGAATAGCTTCCAGCCGATCTGATGTTCTCTTGTAAGATTTTTTTTATTTTATGCTGAATACAAAATGTATTTTTATTAGTTGACTTATATTCAATATTTACAACATTAAAATGGATATATTCAATTACGTTCGACAGTATAGAGAATTAACAAAAGATATATTTTTAATTCCCGACCAATATAATAATAATAATAATAATAATAATAATAATATATTTATTAAATTGTAATTACTCTATTACAATTATCATACACAACTTTACCTAATACGCAGGCATTATTGGAAAATACAATTCGAAACAATTTAAAAATGACATTCAAAATGAGGATAGTAACCTCATTAGCGTATTTCCTCTCAATAACAAATTGTGGGGAAAACAACTTCAATTTAGTTGTAATAATATTTTATCACTAATCACAAAACTCTATCCAAAATAACAGACATATTTTCACTGCTGAGAAAATATGTAGAACGGATGCAATACCAACTATACAGCAACAACCAGAGCTGTGAGGCAACTCATCTTCAGTTAAAAAACTATTCGAAACTATTTACATGAAATTAATTTTCAGTTTCATAAATGAACACAAAACGAATAGCGTGATTTGAAAAACGGTGAATTTGTAAGGTGTGCAGGAGAAGAATAGGGGAGCAAGTTACCGAACACCAACGCCTAGCCGTCGCTAGCAGCAACATATACTGCAATCTCAAGCGAAAGAAACACATACTCTGTCAAGAAAGCTAAATGTATTTAAATCGCTTCAATTCATTTACACATTTGTTTCACCGAATACGAAGCGCGTAAGGTCTGAAGCGTCATCGTGTCATCTCCATGGGAACTGAGCAGCAAGGTCTCGGAAATTCTGAAAGGATGTAATAGTTAACGAGGCAAGTCGATTAAACGAGCTAAATAAATCAATCACGAAGCGGCGAAGCGCCCCAGATTAGCCTTCGCGGCGAGGCCAGCCGGCGGAATCGGCGGCGGCGGATGATGATGGCGGGAGAGCAAAGGTCACAGGTCAATCCGCCCCCCGCCCCGCCCCCGCGGCACCTCTCCGCGCACCTCGCCGCGGGGCGGGCGGGCGCGCGCGCGGGTCACCGAGCCAGGGGGTCAGGAAGGCAAGCGCCTGGACACAACGCCTCGCCACGCGATGGGACGGGAAGAGACGGGTGCTCGCCCGCCCTCCGCGCGCGGTGGGAGACGCGCGCTCTACGGGCCGGGCCTCAAACTGCCAGCCGCTAATGGCGCGACGCGGGCGCCATCACGCGAGCGCCTAGTGCACTACGACGGCCGGCATCGCCGGCCGGCGGACGGACGAGCGGAGAACAGCTGAGCGGGGGGGACACGCGTTTATTCGGAGCGAGCGCGGCTGCGGTAGGCGGTACTCGCCGTGCAGCGACTCGCATCGAGTCGAATCTCGTCGCGTCGCGGGCGGGGCCGGGCGGGGCGCGCGGGGCAGGGCGGGGCCGGGCGGGGCGGGGCGGTCGCTGCCGGGCGGGAGGCCTTTTAAACAGCGCGAGGCGTGCCCCGCGCGTGCCCCGCGGGCGAGCAGCCACGCCCCCAGCCGCGCCGCGGGCGGAAAGCGCGCCCGCCGCACTCACCTGCTCCGCGAGCGCTCCCTCCGGCGCCATCTTGCCGCGACGAGAAGGCCGGGGCCGAGCGCGCTGACGTCGCCGCTACGTCACCGCCACCGCGCGAGTCAAGCGCGCGCCCGCCCCGGCGCCCGCCACTTTCGAACGGCCCCGGGCGCCGCCCTCGCCCTCGCCCTCGCCCTCGCCCTCGCCCTCGCCCTCGCCCTCGCCCTCGCCCTCGTCCTCGCCCTCGCCCTCGCCCTCGCCCTCGCCCTCGCCCTCGCCCTCGCCCTCGCCCTCGCCCTCGCCCTCGCGCCGGCTGCCACTCTTTACCCTCGGCTGGCGGGGACACGTTCTCTCAGGTCCGCTTTTCATGTCTCGGTCGATTAATGGGCAATTGTGATGCATAAAGCGGATTTTTTCCTTTTCTGCTGCCTGACACTCCGCAGTCGACATTCCAAGCATTCTGTGCCATTCATCAAAACCATTCATTTCAGGAATGGCTGAAAAGGATAGGTACTGATAATCACAATAATGAATACAATGACCTTTTGCTCTTCTTCCCTCCATTGTCACACAATCACAAGTTATTCGCTGCACGCGGAAAATTATTTATGCAAAACTTTATGTACACGCGAGGGGACGGTTTTCGTACTGGGTTTGAAGGCTCGTACAACTCGTTCCCATTTCTCCTCGTTCATTGTTTCTCAAATTCGTTAATATAATCGAGAAGAAATGGATAATAAATGATAATCTCGCCGATAGTATCTTTATTCTTGGAACACCGATTCGTTTAGACCTTTGGTCTCTTTAAGTCGCGCCTACGCTATTTGCGGAGTGTCTGGAAACCGAGATGTCGGTCACTTTCTCGTTCATTTTTTTTTTACACTCGCTATTCCTAACCTTCGTTATCGTCTCGAGACGTGTGTAGTAGATGAGCGTCCCTGCCTGTTCTACGCACGCAAACTGTTTTCCCTTCAATGCGCGAGTATAATAGTTAATATGTGTGAATAAAAGTACACATGAAAAATTCGAAAACTTATAATAAGAAAGAAAAGCACTCCTGTGAATTAGTGTAATAATCTAATAATATATTAAGTCCTCTGAAGCGCGAGTCTCATTTGAAGAATATCATATACAAGAGGAAATTAAATAGCTTATTTTATTCTGAAACTGTTGAAATATGATATTTTTGACAGCTACGTTAGATAGACTTCTGTGCAAATATTTATGTTATATTTTTTTATTATGCTAGAAAAGATCATATTCGAATAACAAAGCTAATATCATATTCGAATAAGATCATATTCAAATAACAAAGCCTCAATATTCTCCTTGTAAGACACATGAACAAATTGCCTGATTTTGTAACAGCAATTTGTATCGTACCAATATTAATTTATAACACACAATTTCAATAGAAGGAATACTAATTAAGAGTAACAAGTAACCATTCGTGAATAACATACCTAAAAATGTAACCAAGTAAAATAATACAGAATACACGGGGCACACACAAACACACACACACACACGGTGCGTATTTGTAATATTACACAAAACAAATGCGTGTAGGACTTCTCCGAGAAAATGAAGAGATACGGACTGTATCTTGATTGTCGACATGTATGGAAAGGGCTCAGTCGGCATTGTCTCTATGACGATTTTTTTTTATTGATTAGCGATTTCGGGCGCGTCAACGGGTAAGTTTCTTTACTCCCGTAAGTATAGTGCATTTTTCTTGGGAGGTTGCGGTGATCTTCCCCTCCCTAGATGGCCAGATCTGGCGCCGACCTACCGTCGGCTAGCAAGGTTTTCGCCTACCAGGTTTTCCCACCAGCGCACACTGGGACAGAAGGGGCTAAAACCTGGCCAAAACTGGAAGTCTATTTACACGAATTCTGGGACGGGAATCATTATCAAAAGGCTATAAATATATGATTGGATATATAGATCGTACATAATTTTTTCATCATTATTTATTTATTTATTTATATTTTACAATAATGTGTTTCCATATGAATCAGTCATTATTAGACAAATGTGTAAGAGACTCTTGATTCTCTGTAAAAAGGAGATTAACACTCTCCTCCCATTAATAAAATGTATTTTTTTGCTAATTTTTCCAAACTTGACACAAGGAGATCAGAAGCAAGTAATAGGTTATTTATTATGTCCTCTATTGTAGATTTCCAGCACACTTTCTGGAGTAATGACAACCGGCATAGTTTCATGTTTTGTGCAGCGACTCCTGGGCTCTTCAGAAAGGTGGCCAATAGGAACAAGGGCATTTTTTCATAACGTATGATCTATGAGTCAAAATGTTATGTACAATCACTGGCATGTTAAACCTGAATATATTTTTACCTAAGGTCGACCCTTTTCTATCGCGTATGTATCGAAGTCTTGAACATTGATTGCATGGTCAGATAAAAGGACCTGTAGAATAACTGTGCATCTCATAACCACATTTCATATAGGCAAAAGACCTATAACTTCAATATTTTAGTTGTTGGAAGACACTGAAAAAAATTTAACTTTTTCAATTTTCAATTAATTAGAATTTTTAACAAAAATTAGACTTGCGCCATTCTCTTACACGTCTTTTACCTCATCCAACAAATTTAAGCAAAAACGTTGGAGAGATTGTTTTGAAAATTTTGAAAATGTCCCAGGGGCTTTATATAAAGTACCCCCCCACCAAAAAAATTAAAAAAATATGGTTTCAAATTCCAGGGGCCGCGACATCAGTCAACTTTAGAGAAAATCGGCTGAACGCTTAGCCGCTAGCTTTGTTCACAGACGAATAGACGTTTGGCCGTCAATCAATTTTTCGGCATCAAGGACACACAAAACTTGGATTTTGCCAAATCACGTACTAGAGGACTTTTTCTCTAAATTTAGCAACTGGATTTCTCCAGTTTTTCGTTACCAGGGCCCGTCAATAAGGGTTTTTCTGACAAATATTTGCCACTTTTTTCTCAGCATTGCATAACTTTCTCTCTACTACGTAAGTGGAAGAATCATTGCTCTCTATGAACAAAGATTGGCTAAGAGACACAAAGTTCATTTCCACATCTTCACTTGAATGTAGCATGGTAAATTAAAACCAAAAACTATCGTTAGCGCTCTTTTGCGCTGATATATTTTTATTGGCCCATATTCTACACATTATGAGGTATGTTTTGCGATAAATCTTGTTTTGGATCAGTTTGGAACAGTGTACTTTCACCCCTGTGAAAAAAGTGCACTTACCCAAGTATTAGGATATTTTACACGTTACGATATATTGAAATATAAACATTAAGGCAATTTTTTTAGCAAAATTGCAAATTAACACACAAAAGTACTTACAAACATGAGTACATTGACTAAAAATCTTGCACCTAACTTTTCGTATGTTGATGCTCTGACCGCTGAAATTTTAGTGTCCGGAAGACACCACACTCGCTAGAAAACGTGCGGCAAACTGAGCTCAATTTTACAGACACGGCACGCAAGAACCAGGAGGTAAATTGTTTATGTTAACATTTTCTTAAGGGGTTAACATTCCTCTTTCAAGAGAGCTACTTGTAAACGGTGCACAAGTTATTTCGTTTTTGGGGTTTTGGCCAGGTTTTGCCCCCTTTCTGTTCCAGTGTGCAGCGGGGCATCGCCCCAGACGCGACGAGCTTTAAGTTCCCGACTGGCCACTCGACTTGTGTGGTAGCGTAGTGCATGTAAGTGTATGTTGTGTAAGGGGTAGGATAGGATAAGGAGGAAGAGGAAGGAAAGATCTCGAGCAGTTCTTGGCGCGTTTGTTAGGGTGCTACTTCGGAATTCGCATGGTGTTGATCGGAGAAATCACAAAAAACTACCGATCAGAGCAGCCGGGTACTAGAATTCTCCTCCAGACAGCGACAGAACTCGACCTAGCTATGTAGCTAGTGCCGAAAGTCCAGCCCCCGTCGGGACTGGAAACTAGGACCTTCTGATCAAAGGCATTGCAATGACATCAGTTGATGCCACCTCTCCCTGTCTGTCTCCCCGACGAGATATTTGTGGTCGAAGTCCGTGATGCCGCGTGCTCAGGCAAACGCCTGGACACGCGCCTACCTTTTACCTCAGTTCCTCTCCTGCTCAAACGATAACCCATATTTTTGGAACCCGCGTGTTGCTAACGCAAACTGCGTTTTAAATCAGTCTCAGCCTAAAACGTTGATGTCACCCGATGTGTGCGGTGGGTTGCATAACCTTTACGCCTGTAGTTCAAGCAGCATTTCGTTTTGCTTCAACAACAATGCAAAAGAATGTGGTCCCGGTCTCCAGAACCCTTTCATGAGTTCATTACAAACAATAAAATGCAATAAACCAGGTATCGGATTTTTCTCTCTTCCTAGTCCAATGTATTCAAAATGTGAACAAAGTGATCCGTACATTTTTTTAGAGCGATTAAACAATACCAGTGGCATGCGGCAGCAAAAATGTTGCAGAACCTCACAAAATGCTTTTTTCCAAAAAATAGCACAAATACTGCTAAATAACAGCAAATAAAACAGTATTGTACAACACTGGAGTAAATAAAATACTTGAACAAAAATAGTCTTCACGAATACTGCTACATTATATTGGTAGAATGCACCGATACACAGTACAATAGTTCTTTATTTAACAATAATATCCAGCACGTTCACGTTTCAGAACGTAGCACGTGAATTGCAAATATTTATTGATAGACAGCATTTTCCTTGGAGCCTAGCTGTCACATAGCGTCTGATGTCTCGAAAGCAATGACTCTTTGTGAGAATTCGTAAGTACGAGCTGTATAACAAGAAATGGAATAACACTTTGAAATATTTTCATTTTTCAGTCAAAATCAAAATTGTTTCCTTTTTTATTTTTCCTGATTTTCTAGGTGGCTAACAAAATCACAGACAGCTCTCACAGTGCTGAAGCCTGTTCAGATTTCTTTCAATTTGCGCATTGGAAATTAGCAATGTAGATGTTTTTGGATATTTCTCGAGTTCCGGGTAACTAATGCCAGCATAAGCACCTCTCACATGGCCGGAGACATAGTTTTCTTACAATTTCTGCGTTAGTATTTGAAATTAGTAATGCAGATTAACTTGTGCGATCGAACATTTCTTTTGGGATCATATTTGGTAATTTATAAAAACACTGAAACGGCAATCATACCCAAAAAGATCTAACTACAATATTTATTTTTCCACTGTACATTATTTCTTTAAAAAAGGGTTTTAAAAACTAAAGCTGTTCGGCGTTTGAACTACAGATGTTAATATTTATGTATTCTTAATTTCAAATAAAAAAGTAAGGTCTAAATTAAGAAGTGTTAAGCGGATACATGCTCAGCATCCAGGTGACGTCAATTTGTTAACATATTAAACGAGTATTACACTAGTATCAAGTTATGTCTATCTAATATTGCATTTCCATGCCCATGCATAATTCCATTTACATAATATATTTATGCGATCCACAAATTTCCTTTCTTGGGAAACAATTATAACTCATTCAATGTCTCGGCAATGCTTGTTTTAATCCCTTAACAGTTTTTCCTTGATTTAGTCAGAAACATCCCATTAATATTAAATTTCTTTAATCTCTAGTTTTATGAAAAAAATCACAGTTTATGAATAAAGCACGTGCTTGAAACTCCTAACAAATTGAAGCAAATATTTGAATACTACAGTTTTAAGTAGCGAATATTTTATTTATTTTAGCTTTCACTTTGTTTACATATGTTCAATATTTCAATATTATTAGGGGATCATTAATTCAGTATTTCAATAATACGACGGTTATGCTTAAGATCCATTAATCAATCCCCACGAAATTAATCGATTCTCGCGCAAATGGACAGAGACTTGGAAAACTGCTTAATTGTAACAGACTTTTATGAATAAAATAAACATAGAAGATAATGCCTGGCCTAATCGACGTATCCACGGCTCCGCCGGCGCGTCGACGAGCGGTGAACTTGTTAAGCTGACAAATACAGGAAAAGTGCCTCTTTATGGGCCGTCCCTCCGCCCATTTGCCTGTTAATCCGCCGTTCTTTATGCGTCACGACTAAATTGACCTCCTTTACGGCGCTTAATTTTCTTCCGACTGGCGCGCGGGAAATAAAGCTCCGGAAACACAGCTGCGCGACAAATGGAGTCGTAACAGACAGGGGCATTTGGGGCGAAGATGGCGGGCGGGGCAATTGGAGCTCCGGGAAGGAATATCTCCGCGGGCGTTAACGAAATTGGGAATATCCGGAAGGCTGCAAGGGAAGAGAGACGATTTCCGCGGAGACGGTATTTCCGGCGAGAATTTTTAACTTGCTCCACGTATTAGAATTTTACGTACCTTAACCCAGTTCAAGATTCTATTCTTCAGATAGTTGTGTGGGAATTCTGGCGCGTTGCATCGTTGAGCATGGTCGAGTGACACTTAGTCCAATTAATAACTGCACATGCCGCGCAGGTTAATAATCGATTTAGTATGGGAAAGTGTTTTATTTAGTCACCCTCAACAGAAATTAAAACTGTGTCTGAGGTACTAAGACAAGAAGTGTTATGAGGAAGAAATGTTTCCATGTCACGATACTTTTTCTCAGTTTCCTAAATGAAGTTTTAAAATATTGTAAATCAATCATTGTTTTCAAAGCTTACAAACATTATTTACATATAAGAAAAGTTAATTACAAAAACAAGAGGAAAATTTCAAATAATCAGAAAACAATACAAAATTTTCATGAACTTAATTATTTTTTCGTAGAACTGTTCCACTTTGAAACTTTTTGACTAGAAGTTTTGATGAAACTCTTCCATCAGAAAAAATATTTTGGGTAATGATATTTTATTTTCAAAATAATTTATTTAAATGAAGTTTTAAAAATGAAATTTAGAAAATATAACATTGAATCATTTGAGGAAGATTTTCTTTCAAGAATCTGCCTCTAGAACGAATTGATCATAGTGACTGGAAAGTGAATAAGGTTTTTGGTTGTGAGACTTACCGTGTATTTCGGAATAATTTGTTTTCCTTCCAATAAACAAAGATTGTTGATTAAACAATTCGCAAGAAATATAGACGGGCAAAGCAGTTTTTAAAAATATATGCACACAAAAAATACTGAAATAAGAAAGAAAAGTATACTATATTGATTATATCAATTGAATTAATCCCAGGCAAACAACACTCCGTGGAGCCACTACTTGGTTAATAACAGGTTGTTATGTTAAACTATGTAATTATTCTACATGAGTAGCCCTCCATAACTATCGTATGTATATGAGTAAGCCATACAATATTACTAATAAAAGTACCAAACATTTGCGCATAACCATTGAAAAATTTTAAAAAAGTTTAAATAATTGTATTAAGTAAATATTTGTCAATTGAAAATTGTCAATCAAACACGGGGAACGTGTGGCAACAATTGAGTAGATATTTTCAATATTAACCAGAAAAAATTATTATTTAGCATTTACTTTACTTCAGATTGTTCAACTACATTTTAGAATTAAATTGCAAACCTTGAATGATGCAAGCTTGTTTTTTAATCCCTTCCTATTACATTTTTGCTAGTGCGGCGCTTCCAGATACTACATCACCTGCTCAGAGACGTGCGGAATCTGCAAGTAAATGTGAATGAGAGGGCAGAGAGCGACAGAGTCAGAGACACCCAGAAACAGACAGACAGGGACAGGGACAGGATGAGGGTGAAGGAGGAAGAGGCAGTGAGAAAGGGAGATGGGAAGGGAAAAAGGGAGATGAAGAGCAGAAACGTCTGCTGGGTTTTCCTAGTTTTTTTATAAATGGATAGGCAAGTAATACTTGGAAACTTCCACAAGCTGGAAACGAGGGATAAACTAGTCGAAAGGCAATTGTTATCTGGGCATAGGATCGCTGGCACATATTCGTCAAGAAAAGCGAGATTCTGGTTTCCCGAATTCGCTCAAGCGATTGCCGAGATGAGAGCGGACACGGGCAAGGGGTTTCCAGCGTAATCTCATTTCCATTTCGAGGGAGCGGAAAAAGAGAAGAGACTACTGCAGATAAGGCCGAGGCCTTAGCGGCTGGAATCCCTCACGACGAATGGCCTCGCTGGCCACACCATGCAAAGAGAGAAAGAGAGAGAGAGAGAGACAAAGGGAGAGTAAGAGAGAAAGGGAGAGGGGAGAAAGAGAGAGAATCCGCCTACTCTAGTCCCTGCCCCAAAGCCTTGCTCAAGGAACTTTACCCGGACACACACCACACTAGACTTCCAAGGGATGAGACCAATCATAAATTCTCTCCAACGAAATCCTCACAGGTTCTCGAATCCTCAGATTTCATGACCCTTAACATGTTTCCAATACTTCACTGCAATCATTATCGATTTCGAAATCGCATTACATTATCATTACATTTATTACGTGCTTGTATTACTATGCCAATAATTTTGTGTGATGTATGCACGCGTGTGTGTGTGTGTGTGTGTGTGTGTGAGTGAGTGAGTGTGTGTGTGTGTGTGTGTGTGTGAGTGCGTGTGTGTGTGTGAGTGCGTGTGTGTGTGTGTGTGAGTGCGTGTGTGTGTGTGTGAGTGCATGTGTGTGTGTGAGTGCGTGTGTGTGTGTGTGGTTTGGAGAGATTTATCTGTGGAGAGAATTGATGTTCCAATACCAACTGGCAATGAATAAGTTATTTCCTTATACAGGAAAGTTCAGTTCAAAATTTTCTTAGAAAAAACTTTCGGAATTTTTCACAGACCTTTCACAAGTCGCAAGGTACAAGATGGATCGCAATGCATTTTTCTTCCCTTCCAAAATAAGGCCTGTGAAACTTAAGACTTTCACCGAGCTGAATCTGCGGTCCCGTGAAAAAGACTCCAGCACTCTAACCATTACAACTGGAGCTACTCCCATATTTCATATTATATTACAGACTAGCTGAAGTACTTTGCGCTGTCGAGATTAATCACAATCACCCATCCTCACCTGGACAACTCTGCCAGTTCTCTCCCTCCTACGACCGATATTGCTATCACCATCATTGCAAACAGATACATTGTTGCTTCCGGTAAACGTTCAGTAACAAGTAAGTACTTGAACTTAACTGCGTTAATTGAGTGAATGAAAATGCATTTAGTAGAATATTTTATGAGTTTTCAAAACGTTTAATTTACTTTTTAACTGATTCTCTGTTTCGAGATATTTGCGGAAAACGAAATGAGTGCACACTTATAATATTGCTCTGAGAGGTAGGAAAATAGGATAGGAGTATTTTTTTACGAAATATCAGAGAGTAACTTTTCCCTTGTTTTGAAGGTCACGAGGACAAATTTCATTAATAACTGTCAGATTAGCATAAAAACATACCTTCAAAGAAAGAAAGAAATATTATTATTCGAAAAAAGTAGTCTAAGGATTCCTGACCAATCACATTGTCTTTCAGTGTAAACCGCATCAAAATCGGTTCAGCCGTTCCAGAGATTATCCCGGACACACCGTCAGGCAGGCACACAAAAATAGAAGACAATGAATTTTTTTATATACAGATATGAAATTATAAAAAGGCAGATATTTTGTAATCACTGACAGACATTCCTATTTTGTTTATATCGATAGAATAAAATTTATTTAGGTAACATTTTCCATTCTATTTTATATAAGTATTATTATTATTGTTATTATTATTGATTATTAATTTAACAAGGTTTTGTAAAATGGAAACATACTCAATAACTGTGAAGAAACAGCAGTTGAATTCCCAGACAATTTTCCACGTAATGAAATCAGGGAAGAAGATCTGACGATAGGTTGCGAAAAATTGTCTGCAATTTTGGATTGATTAGAATGACATGAAAATTCGAAGATTCGAGATTTTGATGCTGTATCAATTTTACAATTTAAAGCATCAAAGGATTTATGGTTTCAACATTCCATCCATGATATAGTTCTTGAGATCACGTTCCGGTAAATTACACTAAATTTTCGGTAATCGCGGGCTTCATAATAATATGATGTAATGCGCAATGTAACGGTTGAGAATAATATGATTGTAAACTTAATTGTTTCAATTATCGTTGTCACCATCCTTATTCCCTACAATGTTTGTGTATAACATTCATTGAGGCTGAAGAAAATGTTGCTATTTCGTAAACGTCTGCCCCGTAGATCTACACAAAACCACAACTCTCACATTTACTCGCCAGATATTCGAAGACACGTCAACAATTGTGTTAATCTACTTACTGTGAGTTAGTATTTTTGTAATTCGGTAACTGCAATACATTTACTGAAGAAGAGAGTTAATAATTTCAAAGCAGTCTGTAGGCAATTGAGCTTAGTCAAAATAAATATGATAGAAATGTGTATTGAGGCTCATAGCTACTTTCCAGTCAGAATAAATTAGATTTGGATGAGGTATTTGTTGATCTTCAGTATAAAAACTGCCTATGGGTTTATTATGAAACCAACTCTTAATCTGTGACGCACATGTATATTTATACTGTCGCTACCTCTCACGATGCTTTAACCAAGGGTTGCCAGATGTGTTTGTGAGCTCTTTCTCTGGTATTCTCTAGAGGTCAGGAAGTTTACAACACTGCAGAAAGGGGCATCATAAGACGCTGGGTTGGTATACTAAACTCAAGTGGTGTGTGCGAACCCCTTTCCATCACTACTATGGAATTTCCCCAAACAACCTCTCCAATGAAACAAAATTACCCAACTTTGAAACGAAAAATATTCTCCAAATTACGGACCAACATCAGCGGTCCCTGACGATTCCATTGGCTGTCACCTGAACTTCAAATCAACCAATCATGGTTCTCTGAGTTACTCGAAGCCGTATTCTACATATTATCGTTTTTCTCATATTTTTCTTTCTCTATGCCAGTCACTTATTTTTCTCTTTTTGATGCATAAAAATGAGAGAGAATAACGTCTATTGTTTCTTTTTTATTCACAATAACTGAGAGAATATTTCTAACTTGACTCGGGATGCAAATATTTTCCCCCAAAAATTCCCCAAACATTTCTTTCCCAACAACGAAAAAAATCCTCATTTTGAAACAAAATTCCCCAGTCTGGCAATACTTCTAACCGCATTATTCGTTGGAAAATGACAAATTTAAAAATTGCTTAGATAAACGCAAGTTTATGTCTCTCAAATTGTGTAAAGTAAAATAAATGAAAATAATCGAGTACTTGTTATCACAGCCGTCGAATCAAAACAGAATCTCCTGGTTTACGTCCGATTATGTCCGAGTAACTAACACTGAACGGTTTCTTCAGTGTGTGTTTCGGCCGATTATGTTTCGTCATTAACAATGTCGGTCTATTTGTGACGCATTTGTCTATCCAATAAAGTGACAGCGAGTAGTGGCAATTAAGCATAGCTTATTTTGAAAGTGTATCTCCATATCCGCTTACTTTCTGGTTTTACATATAAAAATATTCTAAGGACGCTTCTCCATTACACTGTAAAATATCATGTTCAAATATTGTATTTATCTTATATTAAACACTACCTGAAAACCTTTGAATCGTATCTTGAAATGTTAATACTTTCTCTTCGCAAAAATTTATGATTCGTAGAGATAAATCATTTTCGAAATGAACTCTTACGTTATGTCTCTCATTGCTTATGTGACATACCAGGAAATTAAATTCACTCGGATTAGCTGTGTAATATTTACATTTGTTTATCTCAAGAATGAAAACATATGTTCTTGGTCTAACTTGGACTGAGTACCTCAGCTGCGATGGAGTACAATATACCCCATTGACGCAGATAGAGTACAGTGTAAATCAGGCCTGCTCAACTCAGAGGTTCCTCTAGCCGCTCCGAGCCCGATCCCGGCGCGGGAGCCCAGAAATTCGCTCGCAGAGCTTCATTGTATCGAAGAAGGGATTTGAAGTCACACATCGGTCGAAAAAAATGGCTTCAGGAGGGGAGTGCGGGGCTAACAGCCATAGGCTCCAAATAGGAATGTGGTATCGATGTAGATGTTTTGAAAACATCGATGTTTCTGTAAAAATATTGTTGTTTTAAACGTTGATGAATTGAAGCGGATATTTTTTATGGGATTGAAGTCACACTACGGCAGAGGAAATGGCATCGTGAGAGGAGTGCGGGGCAATGGCACATCTAACAGCCATAGGCTTCCAATAGGGATGCGGCATCGATGTCAATGTTTTCAAAAAATCAATGTTTCTATAAAAATATCGATGTTTTAATTAACCATCGATGAATTGAAAGCCGGTATTTTTTGAACATCGATGTTTTTTGCTCGTCGTTTTTACTGAAACAAATACCGGTATTATAGCCTCCTCAATTACTATCTTACACACGTTGGACTAGCCCTTGAAAGAACATCATTATTATGACCTCTGCTATTATTATTACTATCATGAGTTCGATATGCAAGGGCAAATCTCTTACCTCATTCAACCACAATCTGCCCCCTCGGCTCGCTTCCGTACGGAAGACGACAAAACCTTAAAGTTATTTAAGCCGTGCTGGATTGCACAATAAGAAGCAAGCTTTTACTTTCTGGACTAGAACAATTTGAATTTATTGAATCAAAAGACTTCATTTAATTCTAAATAACATTATTTGAAATTATTGATTTTTGGTCATGACCATGAAAAATAAATAAACTGTTCCTAGGAACATTGACCTGAGCTCTCTTCACGCCATGTTGTTTGATGCTTCACCCGGACGCCACGTATCTCCAAACCAGCACCTCCGACCAGTACCACTTACCAGTTCCAGTCTTGAAGTTTTGTCTTGGATCTTGCGTCACCACCGACACGCCACGAAGTCACTCCCATTCACGTAATGCACCAGCCATATGCGTCCATGTAAACGCCTACCGCGTATAACTTCAGTCTATCCTTTTACTAATTATATAAATTTACCAGGACGCTTTATTAGATTATTCTTGCGTCCGAAGCTGCTCGAACTAGCCTGACAGCTCACATCAGCACTGGTGAAAATAATCAAAGTTCATAAACAGTTTTACAACTATTTACAAGTCCCGATCCATTTGTAAGAATAATTAAAGTGAACGACCTGTTCAGGCAAAAATATTTACAAGTCCACTAGCCTGGCACTTTATCTTCGTCACTCGTGAAAATAATTAAAGTTGATAAATTGCTTTCCTGAATATTTACAAGTTCCTCCCTATCGGAAAAATGATTCTAGTCAATGCACTGTTTCACCAAAATATTTCTAAGTTCAACTTTCACTTGCGGTGAAAAAATTAAAGTCCCCGAACTGTATCTCCGAAATTTTTCTAAGTTCAACTTTCGGTCACAAAATATTCCAAGTCCGAACTCGCGCACGCACCTCTAGATTCGGGAACGATCCGCTCGCTACGAAATCTGGGACCCAACTAACTTTTTGCTCGTTCTTTCGATCCGGGAAAACTCGTATCCATTGTTGTACAAATTTTGTTCGATATTCCCTACCAACGGATTCCTATTACTTGTTTATTTTCATAACTATGGTGTACTCTTGGCCGAAATCTCTATCTTATACACGCATTTTCGTCTGACGCTGCACCATAACAACGGGCTCATGAAATTGTTTATCTTCGTTGCTAAGGTGCCCGCTTCCAAACTGTCGTGACATATCATACCATTTATGTTCTCCCTAGCAACGTCCTGGTCACTTATTTACACCCGTTACTAAGTTGTCCGATTCTAATTTAAATTAACATTAAATTATTAAATAATTCGACATTAAATGCCCTCCCGCATTTGGTATATCACATTACGTTTAAGATGTTTTGTTTGTAGATGAAAAATTCCCATAATTATGATTTTGTAAAAGTTAAAATACGAAATAATAAATCATAGTACCATTGCCTGTTTGTTTTCGAACTACACGGACGCGATATGTAGTACCTTTATTGAAGAAACTCGCTCGGATCATCTTGATGCCTTGATATTTCCTTCATCATTTCTTTGCATTTCACGCATGGAGACGCGTTTTTTGAACTGTGTTTTCTGATAAATTTTATTTATAAAATAATATGCACGGCTATTGTCAAATTAAATTTTGTTTTGCACGAATTTAATGTTAGATGTTTGTAAACATATTTTAAAACATCGATGGTTTTTGGTTGATGTTTTTTAACATCGATGTTTTATCTTTAAACATCGATACTAATAAATATCGATGTTTTGTTGTCGATGTCGCATAACTAGCTCCAAAGCGCAAGACTTCCCTCCCCATCACGAACAAACCCTCCCCTCGTGATAACTTCCGTCCCAGCTCGGAGCGGAACGCGGAGCCAGCTCGAGCGCCCGCGCCCGTCTGAAGCACGTTGAGCAGGTCCGGCGTAAATGGAGCCCTTGCCCACCCGCAGCCCAGCTACCACTGCCAGTGACCACCCCTATTGCGAACCATAGAGGAACTCCCCGTCTTCGGTTGCTCTTCGTGGCTAAACACAGCTGCCGCAACGTGGGTACATAAGGGGCGTTCTCTTCTATAGAGGTTTCCAAGAGTCCCACCGTCGTCGTCTGGATTTAGCTTCGTTTGTATCCGCTGCTGGCGGTCACGTGATCTGTGAGCGCGTTAAGTCTTCATCCTGCTGATTCCCTGCCGCCCAGCCCCCGAGGCCCTTTGCCACGACTCCACTTGAGTTTAGTATTCTAACCCCGCGCCTTATGATGCCCCTTTCTGCGGTGATGTGAACTTCCTGACCTCTGGAGACATTTGAGTCGCCAACACAACTTCCAGGTTCATCGCCGTGCCTTACGGCGCCCGTGCACTCCCTTTTCTCTTGCCTCCGGTGACTGCGCTTCGCCTCCGCCCTTGCGACTGCTGTCCTGTCACGAGAGCAGCTGTCACCACAATCCTGCCGGACGCTCGCTCCTAACGTCACGTTGCCGCTTTCTTCGTGCTCTTCCTGCGCCCCACAAGGCCTTCACATGAACCGTAACAAAAAAAGAATAGAGAAATAAGGATCACGATGCGTCTTCGTGAAGGACAGGGTTCCCATTTCGCCTCGTCACTAGTTAAATTAATTTTCTTCTTACGCAAAAACAAAACACCGCAAAATCCGAAGAAAAAACTTTGAGCGTCCTGGAACATTCTGTTTAAAGTGTCCTTGCATTCGTTTAACGATACCTGCACTTACAATGAAAACATTAAATTCAGGAAATAACTAATATTACAGCATTTAAAAATATATTATTACTTTTGTTTCCTACGTTACTCAATTCACCTTGAAGATTTTATCAAGTGGGAAGCGCAAACCCTCTCAAAAAAAAGTTATTTATTATTATGTGTTATTTTTTAACAGATAAATACATAATTCTTTTGAAAACTTACACAAATAAAAACTAAACCTCAGTTCATTCCTTTAGAAGATCTAATAAAAATATTTTAGTTATCACAGTAAATATCGCATAACATAACCTTTTTTACTTTTTAAATAACGACACTCGATAAAATAAGCAGTCCGCACCTAAAGAATCACCACCATGAACCGACATCCCAGTTCTTCGACAATCACTTTGAAGATGAGATGACGAGGCGAGGGAATGTCAGGAAGTAGAAAAAAGTGCTGCTACATTACATACACCCTCATATTTTGCGTAACCTTTTCATTTTTCCAGAATTCAGAGAGTTCAATGAAAATGAACGCCGTTTTTAAAAGTATATCCGAGAAAAAATTAAACAAAGGATTTAGAGCTATTTTTGAGAAAACTTTGTTTTTAAAATTGCTTTTATTTAAGGGAAAATTACGTGAAAATTATTCACATTCTCCAAAAATTGTACATGACCTTATTTCAAGATATACCTTTGAAAATCAGATTCGTTCAAAAATATCTATCTGCATTAAGTTAGTTGTAGGAAGATGTCAAAAACTTTTAAACTTTTGTAAGTTCCGGAAATTCAGAGTTGAAACAAATGAGATCTGGCCCATTTTTATTAGCGCACTTCGCTCTATGGGATGAAATATCTAAAGAAAATATATGGAACCTCGTTTGAGAAAATTTTGAAAGTGTCGTTGGAGCTTCATGTAAAGTACCTACGGAAATCTAAATATCCGTTTCAAGTTCGAGGGACCACTACATCAATTACATCGGCCTGTGAATATCAATGATCAAAATTTTGTTCGCTGTTTAGTCGCTAGCGTCATTGACGAACAGGTGGAGATCATTTTTTATAGTAAACCAATTTTTCTGTTTCAAGGAACCTTAAAATATGGATGACTACAATAGGTGTTATAAGTATGCTACATATTCGAACAAGAATTTTCCACATTTTTGGTATCAGGGGCTCATACGTAAAACGAGACTTTCTGTCGAAAAATCGCCGTTTTTGGCTGCGGCAATATAATATTTTCTTTATACTAGAGACGGAAAGTACAATGTCCGTTACTGCAAAAGACCATAGTACGTGACTAAGTAAAATATCAGTGTTTATTAAATGTAATCACGTTCATTTTACCAATTCAAGTAATTGGTCAACATGCCGAACAATCAAATATTTTTTATCTTCTGATTGCACATTCTTATGTGAAAAAGTTTCCGCAGTTTTATAGACTACAAACAAGCTGTGTGTGTGTGTGTGTGTGTGTGTGTGTGTGTGTGTTTGTGTGTGTGTGTGTGTGTAAGTGTGTGTGTTTGTGTGTGTGTGTGTGTGTGTGTGTGTGTGTGAGAGAGAGAGAGAGAGAGAGAGAGAGAGAGATGAGACGAATCAGTTTAAATGGCTTGGTCGATACTGAGCACTACCGGGATGGGAATTGAAGCTGTCGGGTACACTGGATGACCATTTCCTTGGTTTTCATCTCATTAATTCAAATCAAATGCCCGAGCGGCATCTTAATCAATGGGCCTGAAGCGCGCCAGATCCTTCTTCCCTATCCTACTCTCTTAGTTCCAGGTGCTGGGAGATATCCATTCCTAATGAACCGCCGTCCGAGCTGTAGTGGCTATGCTGTAGTGGCATAGAAAATTAAATTTTTGACTGGCCTTTGACGCGGGGAATGTAAATTTAACGGGAGTATATTGTACATGTGTCGAGATTTGTACAATCCGCTATCAAAATAATTTATTTTTGAGCAAAAAAAGAAAGTAACCAAGAGATTTTGAACATTCAAATGTTTATTATAAGAGGTAAAAAGAGCATTGTTTACAAATGTCAGTTTTGATCTACGTAAAGAAAATTGGAGTGTTTGTCTGTGATTTTATAAAATTCTTTTAAAAATCTTATTAAGGTTATTATATGATAAACAGAGTAAGGCTAAAACACCACGTACTTTCTCGCCCGTATTTTCACACAAAATTACCCCAAAAGTATTCAAATTTTCAAAAAAGTGTACATGTCCTTATTTGAAAATCTATATTTAAGGAACAGATTTTATTAAGGGGAAAAATCGCTGTCTTCATAATTGTAGTTCTAATAGAACGCCGAAAAAATTTTGAAATTTTGCAATTAAAAAAATTAGTTTTCAACTAACATGAGACCTGCACTATCGTCTTAAACGTCCTATCCAAGAACGAAATTTAATAAAATAACATGGAATAATTTTTTTGAAAATTTTGAAAAGGTTCCAGGCGCTTCATGTGAAGTATCCCCGAAAATTAAAATATCGGTTTCAAATTCAAAGGTCTACAACATCAGCCAGATCGATTGGGGAATATCAATTTTGGAGAAAATCGGCCTGAACGGTTTAACCGCTAGCGTTGTGCACTGACAGACGGACTCCAGACAGACGGACACACAGACAGACAGACAGACAGACAGACAGACAAACAGACTGACAGACGGACGGAAGGGTAGAGATGTTTTCCCGCAATTCGAGTTTTCGGTATCAAAGACTCACAAATTCTGGATTCCTGGACCACGTGTTAGAGGATGTTTTCCAAATTTAGCAACTGGATTTATCCACTTTTTTTCTTTCCGGGGCCCTGCAATAGAAATTTCCCTCTTGAAAATTCACCGTTTTTTTCGAGCAGCATTACATAAATTTCTCTATTGCATAAGCGGTAGCGAGAAAGTAAAACCACTTAAATTGTTTGTTTGTTTGTTGTTAAATTGTTTAATTGTTTTAGTGGCGGCGATGGTGTAGCAGTTAGCGTACTGGACTGTTATACCCAAGTTCGCGGGTTCAAATCCGATCGAAGCCTTGGATTTTTAGGGGCGAAAAATTCCTTCGTACGCCTTCCTTCGGAAGGGAAGTAAAGCCGGCTGTCCTATGTTAGTAGATTTACTGCATGTAAAGATCCTCAAGCCTAAATGACGCCTCTGAGCAAAATTCAAAATTGCCTTTTTCGTCGCCCTGGGAATACTTCTTTCTTCGCTAATTGGTGAAAGCAGCGTAGCGAAATTTGCGTGGTCAGACGGAAGAGCAGGCTTCATGGCCTGAATCTCGCCACGGTAAAATAAGACAATTCAATTTAACAGTGTCCCGGGTAATCTCTGGAAAGGCAAAAGAAATTCGATGCGGCAAGGCAGTTTTCACAACTGTTTTCGATCTGGCAAAAACAGCGGTAGTGATTTGTCGCGCATAAGGCAGGCTACTTTTTTTCAAATATAATTTTTTGTTATCCAACTTTTTTTGTTTATTTTTCCAACAAATACAAGTATACTTTAATTCCGATATTAATGAAAGTTCGTCAATGTGACCTTCGAATCAAGAGAAACGAGTGGTCCTTCAGAATGGCACATACTTTCTCGTACTAATTTCTAATTTCTAATTTCTTTGATCTAAGCTAACTTTTCGGTCCTTCCCTTAACCTCCCTTCAGCTGCCATCTATCGCTCCCCGACTATTTTTTTTAATTTTGTCAATTTTTTCGGTCTCCTGATGGTAGGGTGGTCTTCTAATATATTACTTTAAGAATATTAAAGAAGAGTAAAACCACATGCGGTATGGAAATTTTCGTTGAACAATTTGAAGCCTTTATAAGAAAATGTCGTTTCTCGAAAATAAGCTCTTAAGACAATTCTAAGCATATTTTGTCTAATAAACTACGTGTATATTCCGAATGGTTGAGCCACAATAAGCACTCAAACGTTGGTTTTGAAAAATTGATTTCTAGGCAAAGGTTTGAATTATAGAATCATAGAAACACTTCAGAAACATGTAAATTGTTTATTATTTACAAAAATGACTACATTTGTTCAGAAAGAAAAAATAAGCGAGAAATAAAAAAGCGCCCAATTTACACAATTCGACTCCTTTTTTATTTCTGGCTTAATTTTTCCAATAAAACAGTTTTTAAAATAGGTTCGGGGGTACTACATACCCCATAAACACCACATTTTTTGGAATTTTTTCGCTACTTTTTAGAAAATAACAAATAAATATTACTTAATGGTATTTTTATCAAAGTATTTTTGGCTGAGGTGGTGCCCAAGTTTATCCACAAGACTTTTATGATCATCAAACATTACTTATTTAACTCACACAATGGACTACATTAGTTCGAATATGGTCAATGTTACATTAAAACGATAGAAATAGACACTTTTCAATTAGTCATAACTCTGTAAATTTTCACAGAAGTGCGCCACAAATGTGCGTCATTAATAGTGATGGCACACGGCGCAATTTGAAACGATTGCAGTGAAGTAGTTGAATTGTTTGAAGCAAAATTCTTAAAATAGACATTTCGAGCTCTAATATTCACTGAATTAAAAGTATTTTGAATAACAATTTATTATTGCATTTACTATGTAGTACAGGGAAAGTTACGTAATGCTGCGAAAAATCTATTTCGAAATTTTAACGGAAATACACGGTTTGGAGTTTCCTGGTACCTAAAAAGTGTTTTTTTTTCAAAACTTTCGCCTCTCCGTCTATCCGTCTGTCTGTCTTCCGTCCGTCAGTCTGTGAACACTAGCGGCTAACCCATACGTGCGATTTTTTCCAAAATCGATATTTCTCGGTCGATCTGCGTCCACTCGAGGCGCCGCGATTTTGAAAATCTTTCTTCAAAATTTGGGGGTACTTTACATGAAGTCCTCCGAACATTTTCAAAATTTTCTCAAAAAATGGCTCCAATTTTTTCTTTATATTTCTTGAAACAATAGAGTAAAATACACTTATAAAGGTGGCATAGATCCCATTTTCACGATTAACTCTGAATTTTCGAAAATTGCAAAAGTTTGAAATTTTTTCGGCGTCTTCCTAGAACTACAAAATTGAAGATAGAGATTTTTCTTTCAAATAAAATTTGTAGTCAAAAGTCACTTCTTACATTAAGATCATATACATTTTTTGAAAATTTTAATAGCTTTTGCTCAATATTGCAAGCAATATTTGAAATTTTAAAAAATTACAAAAAACAGATTTTCTCAAAAACGGCTCCAAATTTTTTCTTTAAAATTTTTGTAGGGATAGTGCAACATGTGTTCTATGAGATGACGTTAACGCCATCTTCCTCTATTGTTTTGTTTTTTCAAAAATTTCAAATATGTAATTTTTTAACTTGTCTCTCGCGTCGTTAATATTTACATCAATGGCGTTTTGTTTACATTATTGTATTAATGAGTACAGGGGATTTATATAATGTCAAATAATGTTTCTCGAAAATTGAATATTTTTCTGTGAAAACTGTGGAAACTGAAATGGATAGTGCCAATTGCACTCTTTAACATGGCGTAAAGTTCATTTTGGGGTACTTTTTGTTTTTTCGAAAATTACACAAAGGACATTTTTTTAGTTCTCTCATACCTTTAAAATGCACATTTCCAGCAATTTGTAAACACTATTGAATTTGTGAGTGTGTTTCAAATGACTTCAATTAATCTTTTTCGAAAACTCAAAAATATTTTGTGAGAAAGAGCTTCAAATTTCGCAATAACAATAGCGCATAAATGTCATTTTCTTGAAACCGGCTCCAAATTATTAAACGAAATTTGCCATTTAGGACAAGGTTTAACTGTTTTTTAATATTCATAAAATAGCATTTTGTTCTACTATTAGAAAACAGAAAAATTAATAAAATGTCAAAAAAATGTTGTTTGGGCGGCGATATATAGCAGCTCTCAAGAGTATTGGCAAGAATATTGGCCGAATAGCTAGCCCAGACTAAACGACACAAAAACTAATACGGGAAAGTCTGTGCCATTATGTAGCACCACTAGTTTAATTAAGTTAAAAATTATGTTAACATTGAAAACATTGAAAAATAAAGTGTAATAATTTTAATGGTTTAATTTTTCATGTTGGAGTAGGTGTTTGGAAGTGAAGGAAATTCGTACGAAGGTCTGATAATTTCGGAGCCCCTGCGCACGAGCTGCGGCCATCCGAGGACAACCTCGTGGCCAGGGCGGGTGACGAGACGAATGGCGCAATTAGGCAGTGGCAGCTTGAGGGAAGGGGGCGAGAGTGGAGGCGGATGCGACGGCAGGAGCGAGGGGGCGGCGAGGCGAGGTGGGAAGTTGGAGGGGCGGCGAGATTACATCAGTTGCAGGAGGAGAGTTGGCAGATTATATCAGGTTGACGGAGGGCAAAGGAGCTGGTGCTGAGATGAAGAAAAAAACCGAAGGGAGATGTCACTGAAAACGGAAAAGCGGGCGTTAAAGCCACCGAAGAGTGAAAGCGAAGGTAAGGATGGGAGAAAGAGCGGAGAGGCGAGGCAGTGAACGCGTGAGATGGATCAACGAAAAGGGAGAGGAAACGATGGAACAAGGCAATACGGCAAGGGAAGAGGGGGCGAGAGTTGACAAGGCTGCACGCACGGGGTGCAAGTGAGGAGCAGGGAGATTACATCGCGCTGACGAAGGATGGAGATAAGAAATGGAGAAGAGAGGGTAAAGAGGATTTAGAAGAGGGTGGAGGAAAAGCGGCGAAATGAGGCAGCGAGAAACGTAGGGACGAAAAGGAGAAGAAAACGCTCCCGGGCCAATTGCGTCTGCTACGCACGTGTATACATTCGTGCGCCAACCCATCTGACGCGTTCCATTTCTGCAGAAGAACACAACAAAGATGAAACTTTGACAACAGCCTTCCACGTGGTGTCACTCGCACAGCCGAGTGCACTCACAAGGCAGAGAGGAAGGGATGTATTTCGAGTTCCCCTGCGCGTGAACTACTTCGTCCATTAGTCCCGTGAGCGCAGAGCATGTTCAAGACGGGAGGTGGCTGTGTTCCTGCCCGCCAGAACGTGGGATCCGGCGCCCTCTTTCACGTCGACTAGCGGAATATTCCCCCTTCAGGTATCTGTCACATCGAGACACCATCCCAGCCGGGACACGTTCCGGACTGGTCTCCTAACATGTGTGGTAGCGAAACGCATGAAAGTGAAAGTAGGTGTAAGTAAGGGATGAGAATGGGACAAGGAAGAGGCAGGAAATATCGCGCACGGTGTTTCCACCAGCGCACGGTATCACCCACCAGAGGAGCACCGTCCTAGTCGGCACAAGCTCTAAGCTCCTGCTTGGTCTTCCGATGTGTGGTAGTGTCGTGAATGTAAGTGTAAGTGTGTGTAAGTACGACGAGGACAGGCAAGGGACAGGAAGGAAAGATCGCGCGAGGTCAGTGGCATGTTTGTTAGGGTACTGCTGCGTCGTTTGCCTGGCGTTCATCCGAGAATCCACGGAAAACTACCGATCAGTGCAGCCGGCCGCTAGAATTCTCCTCCAGACAGGCACGGCGGTTTTAATTGTCCCATCTATCTCCCCAATGTCGAAAATCCGCCATCTTCGGGACTCGAACCCTAGACCTTAACGGCCACAGCCGCTACGAGGGCAACGGAGGAGTGGGGTGAAGGAGCTGCAGCGAAGTCGCCGGGCGAAGGCGCTGACGTGGCCGCCGGGGCCGCGGGAGCCAGAGGAGCGACGGGGGCGGTTAATGTGACGGCGGAGGAGGCAAGTGGCTGCACGGCGACAGCGGGGTCTGCGGAAGAGGAATTAATGTCGGGAATATTACACTCGCAATGGAGGACGTAGTGCAGAAGGGTCTGAGTCAACGCAGAAGCAATGAGAAACGTCAGTTGATGGCTGCGGTGAGTTGAATGCGGTGAAGGCCGCAATAATAATAAAATGCCTGGATGGCACTAAAAGTTCTAATGGGCGTGGAATTGTCTCTAAAATGTGGGTTACGTTTGCTATTTTGTAGCACTTGACCCCAACTGAAGCGATGAGCTGACATGTTGAAGAATTTATAGACAACTTTCAAAAATTCTCCATATAAAATAATTAGTACAAACATCGGAACCAAAATTATTCTGTATAATTTGTGAACTATTTTGGACAATATTTTAATTATTTAAATTTATATTTCACGAATTACATATTATTTCATTAATATTTTTTGTAATCAATGTAAGCATGCTCTTGATTACAACGATCAGTCTGGTGTGTATCCTACAATTGACTCCTTGATCATCTCTAACCCCCATTCAAAATTTCATCGACATCTAGGGGTCGATACCGACCCCATTGGGAAACCCTGCTTAAGTGCGTGTGATACACCATACATATGTAACAAAGATGTTCAGTTACGAAGACCGGGTGAAGCCAACCGCAAGCAAAACCCATGCCATTACGCTGAACTCGAACGAGGAGTTGGAACAAAGCTCGGGACTACAGATACGCTAAGCTACTGAAGTTACTTTGAGATATAACTACGCTATGAGAATAACTAGCATAAAATAATAATATTTACACACATTTCCGGTTCTTGCTATTCGAGTATGGGGTCACGCAGGTTTCGATCTTAAACTCTGTCTCCTAATGCTCTGGACCATTAATGTAGGAGAAATAATCTTCTTTGCCGATAATACAAGTATCTTTTGCAAAAAATAAACAATGAGAAGAACGGTTTCAGATGCTTCAAATTGGTGGATTGAAAAAAACCGGTTTGAATAGCTTTCCATTACGAACAGGCAATTGCTTGCACCATTGAAAATTAACAAAGTGCAATTGCCTGACGTTAACGTAAAAACGTTTTTGGGTAACTCATTTCAGTCCAATCAGTAACCCAATTCAGTGCAATAAAATAGAATTCCGATATAAATGATTTTATCACTAAATTAAGTTCATTATGGTACGCATTCAGAATTATTTTAGTCCTTTATTCAGCTCATTATACGTATTCAGCGAATTTAGTACATTGGCCATTAGTACAATGGCTAACGGTGGCCTCCACGCCTGGGCTTAGTTTAATTCCCACGCTTGGAAGGTAAGACAAACTTGTGGCGAACATAACTTATTCCCTTCACCATAAGTAGCAAACTCTGCCTGCCTGACCTTTTCTTCGTCCCAGAGCGACAGAAACTGAGAGGATTTTGAAGGAAAGCTACAACTCTTATTGTACTCCCACCATTAATCGAATCCGGATCGCCCGGGATACGGTATAACATACTGATGAAACATCTTAAGTACACAATATTTTATATTACCTGAAAAGTACGAATAATAAGCAATTGCCATCCTGGCAATTCCAGCAACCCCTTATCTCAATTTGGAATTCTAATAATCCCTTGTCCGTAAATTATTCTCCATGTTACATATGTTACATACATTAATGTAAAACATGTACAGTTAAGTATACGTGTGTGTGTGTGTGTGTGTGTGTGTGTTCAGAGAGAGTAGGAGACAAGGTTGAAGAAAAGATCGCCTGTGGTCCGTGGCCCTTATGTTAAGGACTACTCTGGCAGATCGAATATTGGTCTTGAACGGAGAAACCACGGAAAACTACAGACCAGTACAGCCAGACGCTATAATTCTCCTTCAGACGGCGGCTGGATTCGACCTTACTTTTTATCCAGAGTCGAAAATCCATTACTGTTGTCATCCGTATCCTAGAATCTCCCGAGCAGAGACACTGCTGTGAGAACAATTGTTGTACTTCGCTATCTCAGCGAGTCAGCCAGATCAGGCCAAGCTTTCACATTCTAGATGTAAATACGTGTAATGCATACTAGATGTAATAAATGCATACTATTATTTTTGCCGCGCCCACCGGGTTCCATGGCTATGAATCTATTACATAAAAATCAATGTTTGATCGTGTTTTTATGTGCTGTCATACCCTTCATCCGATGGCGATAAAACTTTGTCAACTTGTTTTTTACACTTGCACGAAGAATATAGGCATAGTACAATGGGAATGTGCGTATGTCTGTCGCAAATAGACGCGCGTTGATGATGATTTTAGGCGTTTATCCTGATGCCTGCGCACTTGAACAGAAGCTTCAGGCAACCTGCCACACCCTTAAGTATCAAGAGAGTCTTCGCTGCATATTATGCCCCCTGCGATTGAGAAATATCGGCCGGAATTATTACTTGAAAGTTATCTCGGACAAGTAAATCAAATTTATACAAGAAAGTGTTAAGGAGAATGAATGCTCCAACTAGAAGGAGAACGTTTTAATAATTGGATACTAGATAACCATGTCCAAACGACGAAAAGAACCAACCCATACTCGCGAGAAAGCCTTCTAGTAACTCAGTGATTTCTGCAGAAATATTGTGGAACTCCATTATACAATATAAAAGAGAAAAGATCCTCCACAATCCTCCACAAAACAAATTTATTGACGACCTATTCATCAGTTACAGACGTGTTTCGAAGTATTTGCACTTCATCGTGAGTATATCTACAGAAATGTAAAGCACAAGCAAGTAACGTGGTCAACATGACACGTGGTGTGCATATTGTATGGTGCCATTTTGTGCATTCTGTACAAATACACAAAATGGCATGTGCAATGCACAAAATGGCACCGTGCAATATGCACACCACGAGTCATGTTGACCACGTTACTTGCTTGTCCTTTACATTCTGTAGATTTACTAATGATGAAATGGAAATACTTGGAAACATGTCTGTAACTGACGAATAGATCGTCCATAAATTTGTTTTGTGGAGGATTACTTCTTTTCCCTTTTATATTCCATCAAGTAACATTTTTGAAGAGCGTAGCGTAAAACGTGAGTAACATTCACCTGACCAGTGGCGTGTGGAGTGTAATACGTTGCAATAGCGAAGCATTGCCGGGTTCACTAGTTGTCCATAACACGCAGCTAGCCCTCGCGCCGCGGAGGCACGAGCGGAGCGGGCGAGAGCGCCCCGTCGGAGTCCGCGCGGCAGCTGCGCGTGCGCGTGCGAGTGCGTGAGCACTTCCCTGGATCGAGAGGACAGTGGTTGCGAGGGAAATATGGAGACAATTGAATGTGTCTACATGTTCTCGAGGGAATTGTGGACAGAATTACAGGAGGGGAATATGGAATGACAACCCCAGTCAAGTTAACAACTAGTTAATTAATGAATACATAAATATGAATAATTAAAAATAGATAAAAATAAAGTCATGCCCTCGGGATTTCTGTCGTTGCTGGATCATTAAAACCCTTACAACGCCCTTGGTGCCCAAATAACTATTGTCGCGTTTCCCCGCCCGGTCCCGTTGCTACGAATCGTACATAAAACGCAGCCAGCCCTTGCGCCGGGGAGACTAGCTGCGCGTGCGCGTGCGAGTGCGTGAGCGCTAATTAATGACGCGCTGCGCGGGGGACGCGTCACCGCTGGCGGCCCAGGCGACGGCCCAACCGTGACGTCACGCCTCCCCGCCGCCTTGGCCACGCCGCACCGGGCCGCCGGCGCGGAGCCTACGGGGAAAGTGGGCGCCAGACGCACACACAATATGAGACCACGGAAGGGACAATCTTGGACACGGACGAGCGAAAACAGGATGCTCGCAAAAGGATAGAGCACGAGCAGGTAGCGTAGGACAAGAAGCCCTGAAGAGGGAGAAGCTGAAGGGAAAGTGAGAGTGTGCGAGAAGAGGAGCGCGTGGGCAGTTGGGGACACAATGCACGAGCACCGCAGCGGGGGCGAGAAGGGTTAAGAGTTGCAAGCCGAAGGGAAAGTGAGAGTGTGCGAGAGGAGGAGAACATGGACAGGCGGGGGCACAATGCTAGCGGAAAGACAGGGGGGGCCGAGCGCCGCAGCGTAGGACGGAAAGAGCTGAGAGTTGCAAGTTGAAGGGAAAGTGAGAGTGCGGGCGGCGGCGTCCCAAGGTGAGGAAAAAGGGGTTGGGGCGGAGGAGAGGCACGGAGCGACCCGGGTGCCAGGCGATCGATGCAGCCCCGAGACGACCAATCGGGCTGGTCCGGGGGAGGCAGGGGCGGGGCAGATGGGCCAGGGAGGGGGCAAGCGAGGCGAGGCGCCGCGTCGCAGGCACTCGCCCGGTTGAAGAGCGGCATCCCGAATGACTGGTGACCACTGGGAGGTGGCGTCCCGTGGAGACGTATTAGCAGCTGATGGGGCGTGAGCACCCACCTTTCACGCCAGGGGCCCTCGAGTGTTCAAGAGAAGAGTCGCTCTATTCAGAGTAACGCCGTTATTATGTGGAGTGGTTCAAGCCCCGCCCCGCGCCTAACGAGCTTCCATTTAGTCGCGGCGAGAATGCCAAGTGAGCACCGGCAGGGCGACACGAGCGGCGCCCACAGAACGGCAGCGCAGGGGGGACTTGAATTCACTGTTGTTTACTCTCCGAGGACACTTGGTGTATCCCGTTTGTCTCGAGGTGACCATAATGAAAGACCAGTCAATCGTGCGTTCATGGTCAAATTTCCTGGTAAGCATACGAAGGCATCAAACAACAACACATTGTGTGTGTGTGTTTGGAACTCTTCATTGCTCTGAAGTAAAACATATATTTCAGAACACTCTATTCGTAATTCCAAATTATATATACAATTTACGGAATATACCCTATCATTTGAAGGTGTGACCAACACACGGTACAAAAATGGTCTCCAAAACATTAAAAAAATAGCACTAGCGTGAGGCGGAAAGTATAATGTACAGATGGATGAATTTGAACGCGTATGTGCGTTTGTTCTACAAAACACACGTCTGAACACACGTTTGAACCACTGAAACGTTTGCTCTCGAATTTTGCATAAACACTTCTGAGAAGCCGAGATAAAAATGAGTTTTGCGAATCCAAAGAGTTACACCGAATTTGTTTACCAGGCGAAGTTATTACAAACCGAACATCTCGCCATGCATCCGGGCGGCATTGTTGCTGTTGACGGATTGTCGCTGGATGACGCGGGAAGAGGTCGGACGGGAGCGGACGGACGAGGGACAGCGTCCGGGCTCCTTAATACTTCGTAATAAATACCCGGAAATTGTATTTATCATTATAGGGATAAATGAATATCCAAAAATGATAAATAAATATCCCGGTAATGTAGAATGTTGTAATATAAAATGTTAGGTCCCCAAATATTTGAAGGGCACTTTGCGAAATCGAATTCCGTGAAAGCGCAAGAGATCCGAAAGAGGGCTGCCTGCCCTGAGCCCGTGGACCGCGCCGCCCGGGCAGCCGCGGCGCGGCGCGGCTAGGATTCGGCGGGGGCGGGCCGGAGCGAAGTGGGTCGCGGCGGGTCCGCCCAAGGCCGCCGCGCGCCGGATCTGGGTCACAGGAAGGCGCGCGCGCCCTTGACACGGCCCTTCGCTAGGGCGGCGCGGAGGGGCGCGGAGGGGCGGGGCTCCGGTCGGCGCGCGTGCGCTCCTTCCCTTCCCCCCCCCGACGCCCACGCCCGGCGAGGGCGCAGTGCGCGCTAACCGCAAACAAGATGCACGCTCGTCTGCAATTGCAAAACATATTGACACAATTAGGCCGGTGTAGAGCAACTAACTGGCGTGGTTGAAGTTTGTAAATCGATGCGATAGCCGACGGTTTTATAACAGTTCGTTATTAGCTGAGTGCCACAATCCCACCTATGTGGGTTTGTGTTATTGGCTGTGTTCGTTCAACGTGTTTCGTAATTGATAAAAAATAAATACCGTTGCTTCGAAATATTATTCACTACGCCATTAGTTAACTACAACCCATTTTTTTTCATTCTTCTTAACGAACATTCACGCACATTCTTCATGACGAATTTCCATTCTTCTTAACATTAACGGACGCCTGGCCGTTAAGAATATGTTGCATGTTGTCGATTTACATAACGAACTAGTAGCTGAAACATCACGTACTTTCTCGCCATTAGTAATGGTTATGCAATACTATTGATGCCACAATTTCTCTCCATATTAACATATCTCAGTCATCAATTTTTGTAAAACTCGTTTGAAATCTCTGAACATTTGGTGCGAAAATTAAATAGTTTCCAGCAATACAGTTTTTTATTTAAAACTTTTAAATAAGTTTTCAATAAACAAGAAACAAACAAGAAAGTAAAAATATATTTCTTGCATTGAAATTCATTGTATAAGGCATGAAGTGTACTCACGATATTGACGGACAATATCACGAATACATCGTAGTAACTTATAATAATTATTATTACACACTATGGTATTGTAATATTCTACAAATACATAAAAGCTTTAGCTTATATTACCGCGAACAAAACAGTCATCATTATCGCCTTATCAGTCCGACGTTACAATGTGTACAACGGACAATGACCGCTCATATATTCCTTTTCACATTTAACACAATTAAAGGACGCAATTTAAAATGAAATAATATAAATATAATAATAATAATAATAATAATAATAATAATAAAATGAATAAGAAATAATAATAACAAATTCCTAACTTACGTACAATCCAACTGCGTAATTTGGGAGAGGGCGTACTGAAAGTTAGCAATCTTTATTTCATATTTATTTCAAACTAGGTTTTAAATAATTTATAAAAGATTAACTTATAAACATATAACAAAAGCTGGGGCTACGAATGGCAAGCGTCGTAACGGTTGGAGTGTGGGGCGAGCATTGCTGTGTTCTGCCAATGGCACTGGCACTTAAAGGATGTGGCAGAGCAGGCTTTCACAGCCCGCTGAATGACACCTTTGACGTTGGATCCATTCGCGCGTAGCGGACAATCGAATCCTGGCGGGTTTTTTCCCTCCTCATGGTGCGTGGCGGACATCCAGATCCTACATTTGGGGTAGTGGGTGCCCTCCTCCATTCATTGCCGCCAACCCCGGGTGCGGTAGTGTGCACACGGAAGGTGTGACACGCAATACGGTGACAGAACATTCTAGTCTTGCGCGGCACTACAATGCGGTCGCTCGCGAGCGCGTATAACTGGGCAATCTGATGACGAACGCGTCACTTAAGAGTAGTGTCCGTGAAGGTCCATGACCGGGACGTCTGTCTGGAGCCCCCTGTCTCCGCCGGTGGGCCCGACGACGTGCTCCACCGCTTCCCTCAATTTCGACCGACAAAAAGAAACCTTTTGTCTTAACTGATTGTATGCAACGGATCCACCAAGCCACAGGTGATTGGCTGTATTCTGGATACAGCGTTTGTCTTTTGATGAATAATAAGCTAAGGAAATACCATGATTTTTTATCATTTTTAAGAAACGATCGATACAAAACTCACTAGTGTGCTACTGCTAGATATGGAATTAACCCCAGGCCTGCATTCAACATATCCAGAGGAATTACAGAGACGATAGGAGCTGCAACCGTCAATATATGATTCGACGCAACACATGTTACCATTGGGCCTAACTCGAGAGCTATGCGTTTTCTGCCTTTAATCCTAGCATTACCAATGGGGGAGGGCTAGAGACGCACCGATGATTCTTTTTTTTAAGTTTCATTTTTTTAGGAAGCATAGTATCACTGGCATTTCTTATGATTGCTTCAGCTTCAAAATATGATATTCACAAGTGTTTGCCATAATGTGGGTTATTACAAGGTCTTTGGCTGTCGGTAAAAAAACGGGAATATTCACTCCAAAAAAGTTCAGAATACGTTTTGGAAATATTTGCAGTAGTATTTTAAGTCTAGGAATAACGTAGTTTGGACTTGGTTGGAAAATACATAAGTCTATATTTGACATAACAATGTAATAAATTTTGACATTAATATTAATTACAAATATTGTAGCATACATTTTTATTAATTTTAGAAGAATTTTTGAGCCCAAATGATTTTGCTTAAATTCGTCCTCAAGTATATTAAATGATGATTTAATTTACTAATTCAACAAAATCGTGTAATACTTTAATATAAACAAACTTTTAGTTATAGGTTCCGGAGTCGCTCCCCTATTGATAACGCTTTCACTTTAAAAATGATTTTAAAAGTACATTTGCAATGCTCGCAAAGATCTAACTAGTACTAGAACTAACTAGTATACTTATGTAGTCATTTAATGCCGTGAAGCGTACGGTCGGGCATTCGCAAATGAGTAAATTCTTCAGGATAAGTCATGAAATGAAAATTCAGATTTTGCAGCATCCACTTAACCACCTAAGTTGACCTGGGCACGTGACCCCCAATTCCATTCATCTTTGAGCAACCAAAGGGTTCCAGTAATTCCAGGAACAAAATGGTTCCACAAATAAGAGACACTGATAAAAACTTTTCTTCAAATAGAAAAACAAACAAACTAAAAATTTCTATTGTTAAAAAACGATTTTTCTCATAAAGTAGTGGTGCGAGACTAGCACACCACTGTGTTAGAACATCACAGACTTTCTCGCATCTGTAATTTTTGTAATTTATTTATTTAGGCTAGCTTTTCTATACTGCTACAAATTGCTCTTCCCAGTGGCCTCTTGTCGGGGCCTATAATACACTTTTTTTTACATTTTCTCAATTTTTCGGTCCCCTAATAGTAGAATTGAAGTATAATTTAAGAGATAAACATGGTATTACATGGAAATTTTCAATGAACAAATTAGAGCTTTTTTTATTAACTGTCGGTTGAGCATTTTTCAAATTTTTTTATTTTTCTAAAATAATTATTTTCTAAATTCTTTTTTTTAATTCTGGTCCTCAAGAAAATGTGCGCAGATAAATTTCTTTCCCCACACGTCATATACGGTTGTTACTGTTTTTTGATAAATAAATAAATAAAAGCATTTCTGAAAATGAGCAATTTTTAGTTCATTTACACAGAAAACTTTTGAATTTTCGAGTAAATAATTTGAAGCAGTTGTATCCACAAATGCAAAGAATTTATAAAAATTCCCGTAATGTGAATATTAAGGACGTCAGAAATTAATCAAATACATTTTTTTTGAAAAATCAAAAGAATATATCCAAACGACGTAGATATCATGTTATTCAATGCACTTAGCACTATCTGAAGAAAAAGTTTAAAGAAATAATTGGAGCTGTTTTTGAGAGAATATTGTTTTTAAAATTGTCTTTATTGACATGCATTATGCGAAAACTACGCATTTTTTGGAAATATACATTATCTAATTTAATATTATCTCACATATATCAATTCTGAAAAAGCGATTTCATTCAGAAGAAAAATATCTTGCCTTCAATATTGTGGCTGTAGGAAGACTCCGGAAAAAATTGAATTTTAGCAATTTTGGAAGATTAAGAGCATTCATCGATAATCCTACCAATGCCATATTTGTATTTTGTCCTATACAAAAACAATCCATAAATTTGGTGCTGTTTTTGAGCAACGCATTTTTAAAACAAATATTAATATTTACAATGTGTAAACGCAAGTCGTCACATCTCCCTAAATTGTCTTTTTTAACACGCCATTCGTTAAGTTTAATAGCCGTAAAACGCAACAGAAATGTAGGTGAATTTTTTGTAGGAATGTGGTGGGCATGTCTTTGGCCCCTTGTGCGCGTCCTCGCACGCCCCCGCGCCGCTCCGGGCCCGGGCCCCGCCCCCGCCCCGCCCCAGCGCCCGTCGCCTCCCCCCGTATTGATCGCTCGCGGGCCAGAGCAAGAGGAGGGCAAGGAACACGGAGGACGGATGCTCGCTCTCATAGAAGGATGGGAACAGGCGAGGGGCAGTGAGAGGAAAGTGACGGTGTCGGGACAAGGATGGAAATGAGTAATGGCCAGTGAAAGAAACAGAAAGAAAAAAGAAGTGCCAAGGAAGAGTAGGCGAGAGCAATAGAAGAAAAATACAAAGAGGGAAGTTAGAAATAAGTTACGAAATCCAGAAGTTAAGAAATTGGGGGGGGAAGGATTGACGAATTAACAATTACAATTTTGATGAAATAAGTGCAATCAGTCGTAAGGTGAACAACACATTCCAGTGAAAATAAGTGAACTATGCACACACAAGAAAGGACGCATTTCAAAGGGGAATGCAGAAATTGTCTCAGGCCAGAGAAAGATCATTGCCGTTTCCTACACTGGGGAGGTGTAAATGTTGGTGGAGTCCATGGCAGTGATGTCAAAGTTGATGCCAAGCGGCAGTCCGTGGCAGGAGTGCCACGACGAAATAGCTCCTCCACGCAGTTCATTACCAGCATTACGACGCCATCCCTATTGTAAAACGGCGGGGTTACTACTACTCGTAATAGTTCCGTTTTCGTAGTGGCATGCTACGGTGCCGCGATGCGTGTCACAGCCACCAGAAGACCTTGACACCACTGGTCTATGGAGTAAACGTGGGAATGAGAATTCAAAAAATGACTACATACATGTACAAAACGACCTACACACAAGTACATACAGGTACCTCATTACCTGTATGGTACAAAACCCGGCAGATCTTCTCTTTCTCCCTTTCTCTTTTTCTCGCGCTCTCTCCCCCCTCCCTTTCCCTCTTTATCTATTTCTCTTCTCTTTTTCCTTGCCCTCTCTTTATTGTCGCCCTCTTTTACCCTTGATCTCTCTTTTTCCAGGCTCTCTTTTCCCTCCCTCTCTCTCTCCCCCTCTTCTTTCTAATCTCACTCTCTTCTCCCTATCGGTATGAATGTTGTATTTTTGCTTGATCGGGGCATTCAGAGAGAAGCGGGTATTCATCGTCAGCCAACAGCTCCAGCTTTCCAAACGCAACTGTTGGTCCCCTCATTCCCAGCCACAGGGCAGCCACTCTTCAGCCAAGGGTTTTCTGAAGTGTTTTTCAGCTTTTGCGGGCGATCTCTGCGGTGGGCTAACAATCGCACCTTCCGAACTGACGGATTTTAAAATATCGTGTCTAATTATTAGCCAAGGATTTTTCAGAGAGAGGGAAAGTCAAGAAGCTACATTTATTTTGTAACTATTGATATATCAAAAAATCTTGGCTCACAATTAGACATAATAAAAATTCAGACAAAAAATAAATTTGATCGTTGAAATATCATTTTTTCGAAAAATGTTTTTTAGATGAGTTTTGTTCCAATCTTGTTAAGATTTATTTATATATAAAATTCTCGTGTCACAGTTTTAGTTACCATACTCCTCCGAAACGTCTGGACCGATTTTGATGAAATTTTATATGTATATTCAGTATGTCTGAGAATAGGTTGTTATCTATTTTTATACCCCTAAGTGATAAGGGTGATGCACCCCATTTTTTTAAATTTTCGGACAAAACTATTTATGCAACCCGCTACACACGGTAGGTATTTCACACGCCGGTATTTCACCCGCTACCCACGGTGGTGTTTCTCCATATTACGAACGTGCTCAGCGACGTGCAGAATCTACTACTAAATGTGAATAACACGGAAAGAAAGAGAGAGACGGAGAAAGAGAGAGAGACGGAGAAAGAGAGAGAGACGGAGAAAGAGAGAGAGACGGAGAAAGAGAGAGAGAGACGGAGAAAGAGAGAGAGACGGACACAGAGACGGAGAAAGAGAGAGACGAAGAAAGAGAGAGACGGAGAAAGAGAGAGACAGAGAAAGAGAGAGACGGAGAAAGAGAGAGACAGAGAAAGAGAGAGACGGAGAAAGAGAGAAACGGAGAAAGAGACGGAGAAAGAGACGGAGAAAGAGAAAGACGAGAATGAGACGGAGAAAGAGAGAGATGGAGAGAGAGAGAGGGAAGGAGAAAGAGAGATATGGGGGCAGAATAACGTCTGCCAGGTGAGCTAGAAAATGTTTGTCTCCGCGAAACATTGTTGCGTTAGGTTTGAGGACTCTTAAGCATATTAGAGACCAATATAGTAGGAAAAAAAAAGCAATTACTGTTTGACTACAGGTAGAAATGACATTGGGACTAGGAATTTTGTTTTAATAATTTGTGATGTTTGTTGCTGCGAAATGTTTAATTAACCTTCTGAAGTTGATATTAAATTCTCGAATGTACAAAATGGGGAACAGATTCATTGATGAACAGTTAAAAATGTGTACATGTATTTTATAACAATTGTTTAAATTATTGTCCTTTAGAGAAGATTTATTTATTATCGTTAATTATTTTCACCTGCTGTCTTCTAATATTTAGATTTTTGTTGCAGCCATTTAGTGCAACAATTGGTAAAGAAAACCCTGATAGATTTACATGATGTAATGATGTAATTATCACTTGATCAGTATGCCCGCCAGGTATCTACCGGCGTTGCTTCTGACCAGTTTTGTCAGATGTTCCGCATTTTCGCATTTTATACCGCATTTTAACACCTAATCCACATTAAGCGATGCGGATGCCAAAAAAATCCGCATCTCCATGATAGTGCATTAAAATCCATTTCTCCAGTCATTACAATGATCGTTAGATGTCCCGCTAACTATGGTTGACAAAGTTTGAATGTTCAAAATACTGCCTCTCTCTATTCGATTAAAGTAGAAAGAAATAAAACACCAATAATCTACCAATCAATAGGGCTTTATCCGATTGGCGTATTCGAAAATTGATGACCAAGTACCAAGGTGTTGTCGTGAACTCCGTCCTTTATTGTCTTACTGTTAGAGATTCAGAGGACAAATAGGTGACAACATGTTGGTTAGTCGTTTTCCAATACGCCAAATAAGAATACAGATCGTCGTTCAGATTCTTACTGCGTTTACTCAAGCCGCAGAAATGATGCACTTCGCGGGATATTGAAATTAAAAATGTTGAAATTACGTGACTCGGCTCATATTAAACTGAGATTAAAAATGAATTGAAAGTGCATTTATATATATATATATATATATATATATATATATATATAATTGATGTTTTCCCCTATTTATTAAATCATATTAGTAAATTCGCATTCATTAGCAGAAATCCGCATTTTCGAACTTAAAACTGCGCAATCGGAAGTTTCACATCTGGCAACATTGCTTCTGACCCAGTAAGCAGCACGGAGTACGGATGAGATCTCTCACACAATAAGTCGTTTCTCACTACAGTTTTCGGCCATTATTTTTGTTTGGGCGTCATTCGTAATAGTGACGTTTACATTTATCATTTTTCTATTTCGGTGTAATTTTTAAATAATTTATGATTAATTTGCAGGGCTATAATGAAAAACGTTAATCAAAAACGTTGTCGAAGCCGTCATTTTAAATGGAAAATTTCGAGGTGATAATATATTACCGCCACGGATCCCTATTATACCCACAGATGTCCCAATTCAATTTAAACGTCTTCAATTTCTGTTAAGATTGGCATTTGCGACGACTAAGTCTCAAGACCAATCGATGTATCGCGATGTCTGTTTGTGTCTTAGATTTGAGCACACCACGTTTTTCACATGTGGCATGCTCACGAATGAGCAAACTCTCCAGTTTATTTGTGTTAACTAAAGATGGGATAACAAAAAAATATTGTACACTCTATAGCGTTGAGGGATTGATCTTGTTTTTTATTAAAATTATTATAATTAGCGATGTACAGCATTTCAAAAATTAAATTACAGTAAATTAAAAATATAAATGTTTGGTATCGTGTTATTTTTATATTCCATCATCGTTCACAGCGCTCCATGCCTCTTGAACTCATGTATACCACATCCTCAAACACTGAAAATAAGTCATTTTTTCTACTAAAATAATCCTAGGAATAATTTATATGGCAAAACAACGTTTGCTGCGTCAGCTAGTATATATATATATATATATAAAAGGAATTGTAACTAATTAATTTTGGTGTGCACATGCCAACGTGCAAATACCCAGGAGCCGCCACTGTGCTCGATCAAATGAATTCGTTGGTGATGAAATTGGCAACAATGGTCACTGCTATCTTTAATCCCGAAAGGAACTGAGAAACCGATTATCAAGGCGTGCGAGGGTTGCATTAGACTTGAACACCAACATGAATTTGGGAGTAACGAAAGAGGGGGAGGGGAAACCGCGGCTGAGAGACGAAGACGAAAGGTGTTGAAGGCGGGTCAGGGACGGACGAGTGAAGGAGGGAGACGAAACGAAACCTAAGAACGCCATGCAGCGGGGCTAGAAACCATGCCTGTGGCAGGGGCGTGGTGGGGTGGAAGACTGCGTTGGGTTGGAGGATGAGTCAACGACTGAGCGCGTAGCTGCGGTGGAGAGGGGTGGGGGTGGGGGCGGAGCAGGCGGAAGGCGATGGCAAGGGAGAACTGTGAGATGGAGCGGTGTGGGGCGGAGGAGCAGGCATGAGAGCCAGGTGTGCAGACGGACGGGGATGGAGTGGCATAGATCAAGAGGGGCTTGGGCGTGGACAGACCGGTGAGGGTGGAGAGGACGGATGGTGGAGTGGGAATGCTGAGATGGGTGGGAAGATGCGGGTCTGGGAAAAGGATGGAGCGCGGCACGGCGGGGAGGAGCGGCGGAGTATGCGGGTCGGGGTGGGTGGGGAGAGGTAGGCGGGGTGGGATAGGGATGTGCGGGGTGGGTAGGCGGGCAGAAGTAGGCGAAGCAGGGAAGACGGGGCAGGGAAGACAGGGCGGGGTTGGATGGTAGGGCGGGGTAGCTGGGGTGGGAGATGAAGCAGGGCGGGATGGGGCAGGGTGAGTGCAAAGCATTAGGCGCGGAGGACGACGCAGACGGGCCACGGCGAGCAGGTTGGTCTGGCGCGGTCTGGCCGGGAGGAGGTAGGTTTGACGGGTTGACGGGACGGAGCGGGGCGGGGTTGGCGACGTGAGGCGGGCGGAGGGAAGCAGGGCAGGAATGCGATCGCGGTGGGCAGAGGTGGCAGCCGCCGGCGGGGGCGGGGGGGGGCGGGCAGTAGAGGCGCTCGATACGTAAGGCCGTCGCGCCTCGGCCCATGTCGGCTGCGTTCGCCCCTGTCCGAAAAACCCGCCTCCGCCTCCCTCAGGCCCCGCCACATCGCACAGCACCAAATTTCTCCCATCCACACGAGCACCGCAGACCGCTCGTCGCTCACTGACACCGCGTAATGTCGTTAGAAGACATTGGCAACACAGCACACACCGTCTAACCATTTTCTACAAAAGCGTGTGAAATACAAGGGTGATATCTCTAGAATTTTTTTCATGAGGACTTTCATTTCCATGCCTCGAACAGCGCTATTTAGACGTAAAACACCAATCTTTTATTTACTGCATTTGAAACTTTTAATGCTTTTATTTACTGCGTACTGAATTTCATGGTTACCTAATGTAGTATACGCCTTTCCCGATTTATTTATTCAATTTCATTTGTATTGTTAGTTCTCTAGGGGGATATTAAGTCTGAAGTGAACCTATAAAGTATACTATGAAAGGAAGTTTCTTTATCGAATTACCAAATATTCCAAAGTTTTTATCCACATATAATAATACAGTATAGGCCGAGGGAGAAACAAAAATACGGTATATTCAAGGATGAAACACAGAATTCACGATTTTGTTAATTTCTACATTTTTGTTGACGTTATCACTGGTTACCTGTTTTTTACCCATACAAACCCAAAGAGTAATATAAAATTACCAACCACAACTGTGTAAAGCATGGAATATATATGCGTCGATACTGTTGTGTTTCGCCTTCTCCCTGTCCCTTTTCTTGTCTTTATTTCCTCACCCTCATTTCCCTTCCCTCCCCGCTTCTCGCTTCCTGCCCCTCAATCCTTGCCTTTCCCTCCCCTCCTCTGCCTTACCCCTTCCGCCTGTTCTTTTCCATCCCTTTCTTTTCCTCCCCTCCTTTTCCCACCCCTCCACGGAGGGGCGCCTGGCGCGCGGGCGAGGGCGGAGAATTGAGAATCTTGGGAAATCCAGAGGCGGTTTGGAGCGCTTTCCAGACAATTGGACGCCAAATGCGTGGGTTTTGTTGGGCGGCTAGCGCCGTGGGTGACTAACGAAGGAAGGACTTTCCGAACTCATATTGCAAATTCCACTCGCTGTGTGGGCAGAGGCGATGCTAGACAAACTGATTTCATGTTATTTTGATGATGAAAAATATTGTATTTTGACACATATAACGCCTTATAATGACAATGTTGGTTATTACTAAGAATCCCGTTAATAAATGTAAGGATGTTGATCTGTTATATATATATATATATATATATATATATATATATATATATATATATATTCTATAAATGTCTGTTCACGTAATTTTCTCACACATCATGAATGGTTTTAATTCTTTCTTTCTTCTGTTCATACCGTTTATACTCATCCATAATATTCTCAGCCATATTTCATGCTTTATTACATAATTAATCCTAAACGTTTTCCCTAATGTCCTTTGTCCTTTCCATGACTGTTGTAACCTCATTCCGCTACTTCATTCTGAAACTGTTTTTTTATTAGATTGACGTTTCATTGAGATCGGGGTTGTGTCCCTTAAAGTTTTACTGACATTGTGTTTCATTTGTTTTATATTTTTGTCATTTAATTGTTTTTAAATGACAATGTCTGTTGGTGTTTGTGTGTTTTTATATGATGAGTATTTTAAACATTTTTATACTTTTGTTATCCAATTTCAAAGTTTTTATGAAACATTTGTACAGTGTACCGTAATTTCAACAATTTTCACCACTTCATTTTATTTTAATCGCAGCTGTTTCTTTTAATCGAAACATAACAATAAATATCCACTAATAACCTACTAATATCCACTAATAACCTCAAGATCTATGGTTAACGTTTGTTGTGTACGAAGACATTTGATAGGGATGTGGAGTCTACCATAATTTACACTTTTGATTATGGCACAACTAACCTAACTTTTCACATTTGCAGCAATAAGGGAACGCATTCGGTTTGTGAATACTGTATATCCGATCTTGTTTCAGGAGGAGTCAGCCATTGGAAAGTCAACTGTTTACAGGTAGAAGCAACTGCAATCACATGTCTACGCACCGCAATCTCATAGCGAGAGAACCACTAAAGATAAATGTTAATGGGCATCGCTTCCAAATTAAGTTGGAGTTTTTGAAGTAATCAATTAGATATGACACATTTCATACTACAATACATTGTTAATTAACAATGTGTCTAGATGATATAACACTATGTAATAAATGAAGTCCACACAGAAAATACCTGACTGATCGTGGTAATTGCTGTATTGACAACTAGCGCCACAATGTTTCGTATATTAATTCTTCTTCTTGGATTTCGGTGGTTTAGTATTTGGATGTTTTGATTATTGAAAGCTGTTTTGAAAAAGAGATATCTGAACGTAGAAAATCTCAGTAAGAATAACTTTCATTGTAATTCAATTTGTAAATTGTGAAAACATTGACTTGAAAAGAAGATGCCATAAAACTTAATTTAGTCTATTTTTAATCCAAGAAGTGTAATGATTCTCACCTTTAATCTCCTTTAGTCACGATAGTTATCTTTTTCTCCAGCAGTATTGCGTTCATATTTGACAATAAATGACACTTTCTGTATATTACATGCTCAGCGAAGACCACGGTTTGGCGCACTTTTTAAGCCATCATCGACACAAAATGCCGTAAATATGCTTCTTCTGGCTAGGGAATTATTCACCAGGGGCATCAATCACATGTAAGACGAATTTTGTATATTGTACTATGCAGAAATAATCAGGCTGAAATAATCAGCTCACATAACCTGCGGCACATGTTGCCACACATATAACATGGATTTTTGGCCTTTAAAACGAAGTTTCAGTTTTTATATGGGGCACGAGTTATGTTATGTCAAATTTAAAAAAATCAAACCTTTTGGACGGTATATTAATTTGGGGGGAGTTCCCCAATTGCATAGCAAGAGCTGCCAAAAGCGTCCGAACTTGGATTAAAGTATCAAGCTATTTTCAGTTTTAAAATAACGACAAGAGCTGAATATTCGAAGAGGTGCAACTACTAAAGTAATTTAAAGAACAGTGTGACATATTAAGAGAAATTACATTCTAAAGAACAAAGTTTAAAACGAAGAGTACGGCGTCTCCAAAGCGTTATTCACATTTTTGCAAGTGCCCATTCCAGTCTCATGCGCCGTTACTAAACCCACGAGGTTCTCTTTTCAATTTCATTAAGGAAGCTTCTGGCTTGTGCGAGGACGGAGGAAGGGTGGGGGAGGGGCGGGGATTGGCAGGCGAAGGGCTGGGAACGGGAGGGGAAGGACAGGGGAGGGGGGAAGCAAGAAATGAGAGAGGAAGGGCAGGGGAGGGGGAGGGAATGGCAGGAAAGGGGTGGGAAGGGGCAGGGGAAGGGCAGGGAATGGGAGGGGGAAGGGGAAGGGAGGGGTAAGGAGTGGCAGGAAAGGGGTTGGAAAGGGCAGGGGAAGAGCAGGGAATGGGAGGGGAAGGGCAGGGGAGGGGCAAGGGATGGTGAGGGGAGGGACAGGAGATGGACAGAGTAGGGGCAGGGGATGGGACGTGAGGAGGGATAGGGGAGGCGGCTTAAGGATGTGGGGACCGCGGGCGGAGAGGGGCTGTGAGCGGGCGAGGGCGGGTGGCGGAGGCACGCCCGCGCGTCGCGGGGACGCGTGCGCGTGCGGCTGCGAAGAGGAGGGTGAGGCGCGCGTCCCAGCGATAAATTCGCCGCCCGGATCGCAATTTCCACGGCCGCGGCCGTTTAGGGCCCACTTCGCCCGAATCGGGCTGACGCTCCGGCGGCGGCGCGGCGCGGCGTGGCGCGGCGCACGCGGAGATATTGCGGCCCCTCATGCATATGCAGCCACGCGGGCGGGGGCGGGGGCGGTGGAGGGCTGCGGCGCGAGGGACGGAAAATTTTGCTGGACGCAGCAGATCGCCATAGCTTGAGAACATTCACACTCAGAACGTCCTTATTCGCAATACGTACAGAATACCACACATCGAGTCGTATACTATCTACGTTTTAAATAATTTGGAAATCAACACTTGAGACACGCTACAACAATAATATGTTCAAAATATTACATTTCAGTTAATAAATCGGCGTTTACATGATAAAGCTGATATAAAAATCCTTTTTTTTTGTGTTCCAACATTGTAACTAATCTTTTAGGTTACAACAAATTGTTCATAAAACAACATCATACGGCACAGATTTTGACGTATGCCGTTTGGAGCACGAATAATTGCGTTGACACACATTCTACCAATCATAACGAGAGAATCGTGGGGTGGTAGTGGTAAACCGCAGCCGACTACCATTTCTTAGCACAGAAGTCAAATACTGTGAAGCCACAGTAAAAATGTTTCAAATAGTACCTTTGATTCCCTTATATATTTATAATTATAATGCTGTTATACAAAAATAATTATGCAACACGTTTATAACGTTGCTTTCTTGCAATCGTACAAATCTGAAGGCTTCCTGAAACGAAAACATCGCATAATTTATGAAATATTCCTTGGCGGCACAACGTTTCTAGACCGAAGGCCTAAATTCCTCCTCTATAGTACAGAAAACGTTCAAGGTAAAAGCTCACAGCGATTACTGATGACGTTTTAAATACATCTTTATTGGAGCGAAACAGAAGTTGCAATCTGTTGAAAACGAGAATTCCTGTTCGTGTTTTTTTAAGGTCTAAAGAAACGTCTGGGGGAGAGGGAGGATCTTCACAGGAGACACCTTGAAGTCCTGAGAAAGTTAGGAGAACTTGCAATAGCGGTGAACGCAAAATTATTGAAAAAGTTGCGAAGGCATCCGAGTTGTAAAAGAGAACAAGATTCTGATCCATCCTCCAAATAATGTTTTGAATCGGGCTTCCACTTACACTGAAGAAAGTATTTCCGTGATATGAAGAATAAAAATTAAGAGATCTAATGATACTTTAAATTCCTCGGAATCGCACCGACAGAGATGGTTCAGGGCATCAATTGATGTCACTGCAATGTCTATTACGGGAGGTCCTGGTGTTCGGGGGAGCTAGAGGTGTGGTGGAAGGTGTTAAGTGGTCATCCACAAATTACGTAACGCTTAAGTTGGAGGGAGAGGGACAGAGGCAGCGTTACGCTGCGTTACAAAGATTATCAACTGCGTTAAAAGGGAGAGGGGGTTTTGAAAATACTCGAAATTTGCGTTACGTATTTTATGGACGGCCCCTAAGAGTCTTGCAGGAGGATGTGTGGGAGAACGTTCGGGTTATGGACGCGAGACGAAATATTTCCAAGTGATCGACATTTTTCGGGAGTTCGCGACACCGCGTTATTATGTGGTACCAGCTGCAATGCACGAACTGACATGCCAGAAAGGACAGTGCATAAATGTCGTGCAAGTGTAAGGACTGAGACGGTGAAGAAGGTTGGAGCAGTGGGAATACCGCATGCACCACGCCGGGGCGCCAATGTCGACAAGCATCCATCCGACGGACCGCCCAGCTGCACAGGGCATTGACCTCAGCGGCGCCTCCAGACCTATGCCTGATGACAACTTTCAGAAGATGTAGACTAGCTGCGTCCGCTCGCGTTGCAGGCAACGCGCTGATGCGATAAATAAATATGCTCACACCACTTATCATGGGATCATTTCAAAACCTCGTAAGCCACCTTACATTTCCCTAGTCAAGCAACCTTGAAAAATAAACCCGCCTCGATTCGAGCTCGTCTCCAGTTCACGTGAGAGATTGTCTCTGATGACGGGCCAGTCCGGCCAAGGGGGCGATCGCTCAGGGGTCGAGACAGGTAGGTCATCGAAGAGTAGTGACCAATAGGCCAGTGGTTCCCGATAACGCCCGATCGGACCCAGGGACCAGAAGGCGGCGGTCGCAATTGGCGATCGAACTGGGACCAGAAGTAGGTGGTTGTAGTACATTATATTGAAATGTCGGTTTCACTTTCATTTTCCAGAGATTGGCATTGCTAAAAACTCCATTGGCTGATATTGTAACTAAACCTTCACTCTGCCCGTATTTCTCGAAGCCGTTGGTCAAGAAAAGTTACGCGCGTATATTAATTGCTGCCAAGAAAAATAGAATGTATCGAATGTATACTCCCAGTGCAAAGCTGCCCGATGTCGCCAGAGACCGACGTTATATTCCGCCGCGCTCCTTTCAATGAGCGGACAACCATGGCCTACTAGTCCCTAGATGTAGAGAGTAGCGCATTCCTTTGCGCCGCAGATTCCGACATTTTATTTCCAGCTGAACCATGCGGTGTAGTGGGGGAGTTGGGTACCACTAATCTACCAAACACCAGTGATAACATACTCGAAACTCTTCATAATGCCTTCGATTGTTATCATTTGTCCTCAGCTCCTGAATGCTGCCTGGCGGGGCTATCGGGTGAATGTTTATTTAATGGCGGCGATCATTCAGGTTGCGCTATCGTCTGTATCTGAGGACTCTACGGTCTACCTGGACCTGACCAACCGACGTTTAATTCTAAACCTCCGGCTAGCAACAAGACGATGACCAGGAGATCGCAGTTTAAAAGAGTGAGAAACTCCTCTGAAAAACCATTGAACACTGCAAAGAGATTGCGAAATAAGGTCTGAAGTTAAATATGATTTCTTAATTTCAAAATTGCAAGCAGGTCCGCTTACTAATGTATAATTGAATCGAATGCCTTCATTTCTGTTAAAAATATATTTTTCTTAATTTAAATTTAAATTAATATTTGAAATTAATGCACATGTTGAATTTGCTTGTGTTTACCTTTTCCTTTCTCCCTTATTAGAAAGTAACATTCTAATAAAAATGAAAACTAATGTCCTTAGCCAATTTTAGTTACCCGAAGGATGGTGGTGCTAAAATATTTGGAAAAAAATAAGTATATATTAATGTTTGTATTTTGCTTTTTTTATTTCAATAAATTGCGATTTCTAGTTACCATTTCATACATTTTATCTGAACTGCAACTGGGTGTGACTCGGTGCGATTTAATTAACAATAATTATGATAATAATAGAAAAATTAATAAAAGAGTACAATACAAAACGACGCAATAATCCATGAATGACCTCCATGTTCACATACAATCAAAGGTGCATTTATTTGCCAACGATTGTGTTATATACCGCAGAATCTGAGGTAGCGCTTTCGGCAACAACTACTATTTTTGGTTATTTTACTTCCTGGTATTTATACGTACGTAAGTGTCTACATCCTTCAAGCCCCTTAATTTACTTTTTGTTTCCGTTATCACCATGTTCGTTTTCTTCTTTTTCACATTCCTCAGAAGTTTAAATTCTTTGAAGGTACGATCTGTACCCATTTCTCTATTAAGTGTTGTTCTATTTTATTGTTAGGTTTTTCATCACGTCGGGCCGGTGTATTGCAATTAGACGTTTCAGTGGACCCATGTTCACTGGCCGAATTACGGGCGCTGCGTAGGACGAGCACAGGGGCTTGAAGCTGCCAACTTCGCTACCTTCCGCCTGCAGACTTTCATTAACATTTCTTGCCGCAGAAGAACTGGCTTCTCTGTGGCTGAAGAGCTCCTTCCACGTTTAGTTTTAGATCAGGGTTTTCCTTCCCTTTTGTTACCATTATTTGTTCCATTATGACGCTCTGGAAACTTGCAGTCGCCCTTCTCTCATTGTTCTGCGATTTCTCGACAAAGTATTCAGGAGGGGGGGGAACCAAGAGGAGGAGAAAAAATGAACTTGCGGTCCACACCCAACTCTTGACCGTTCTTTTCAAACGCCTTATGGCGAAACACTAAATTACAAGGCGTTACCTTCGGTATTTAATGGCATAAACCTATGGACATTTGCCTTCCCCTTAAGCTCTTGTCAAACACTGATACCAGAAGAACCCAGGCTCACAAAGATCTAGAGAACAAACTAAATACTTAATTAGAAATAAAATAATTATTATTGTTGTTTAATATTGATTTATTTGTGTCAATAATGAATATTTTAACATGATGGATATTTACTTTTACATCACTAGTCAACATTTTGGTCTGCATAAAACTAAACATTAGCTATAAATCAGAAAATGTATCATACAAATTTGTAAAATACTAAGATAAGATAAGTACTAAGAAACTAGAAAACATGAACGTTTTTGCACCTTTTAACAATACGATGTATGGCTGGCGATGACCATAAATACTGGACTTGAGTCACTCTACGACTCTGGTACTGGCTCTGGTTCTGATTCTGGTTCTGGTTGTGGTTCTGACACTGGTTGTGGTTCTGGTTCTGATTCTAGTTCTGATTCTGGTTCTGATTCAGATTCTGATTCTGGGTTTTGGTCTGGGTCTGGGTATGCTACTGGGTGCGGATGTTTTCGTTTAAATCCCCTGAACCTCAAACGTTCTTTCCCTGTATAGGAAATTATATCTGTAAGAGAGAAAGACAGGATGGGGTAAATTGGGAAAATAACGTTTTTACATGCGAATATTGACAAATTACTACTTCATTAAACAACTCTTCATCATCAAAGTAAATGCCAACAAAGAAAAAGGTACGCATTGCTCGCACAACAAGCACGAAGAACTACGTGCATTCATTAGTAATGATAATATTAAATATATTGTACTATCGAGGAATTTGATTCACCCACTTTTTGTGCCAATATGTTAATGTATTCATAAAGACTTATTTACAAAAACTGGAAACACCTGCAACTAATTATATTAGATGATTATGCAACTGTTGTACGATTACAATCACATATCTTTGATATCCCAGAAAGTGACAAAAGGTGATAATTTGCAGGAGTGAACGAGTGTTCAGAAACAACGAGTATTGTCTGGTTAAATGAGCCAGTACTAGGGAGATGAAACAGAAAGGATTGCAGGATGTCTGAACCTGACACAATGACGTGCCTTGTGACGAAGTCTATCTAGGAACAGTATTCTTCAAGAGTAACCTATTGAGCCACACAAAAGTATACCACAATTACTTCCGAAGTGCTGCTTTACAACATTCACAATTTGCTCTCTTGCCATCGCCAACTCGCTCGTGAAAAAGACATACAGAAACGATTTATTTTGCTTAAGACAGTTCTCTCATTTATTGTTACGAAATTATATTTAAATATAGCCCTCGCGTTGTAAATAACCCAAGCATGGAATTGAATTAATGACGAATCACTATTGCAATGTATTTGTATATTTTTGTTTTAGTTTTGTGTTTTGAATGAGGATGTTACTTGGTTTTTTACTATTCTGAATGAGATATAGGAGGTTACTTTTAACGACGGAACTGCACGTGTCGTCTACGTCAACTTGAAGTGTGAAAATATTAACTTTTGTAAAGTTGTAGAGAATCCGGTTTTGTAGAAAGATTGTTTAATGAACAACTGCGACACATTAAACTCAAGTTAATGGCTTGATTTGAGACATCAATAATCAGGTATTATGCACTAACATTAATCACAATGATATCACGGGGAAAATATTTAAAGGATTTGAATTAGTTCTGTTATCTGAATAGTACCTGGAGGATAGGAATAGGTATTTTATTTGAATTATTAGTATCATTATTTTTATGAATGTAAACTTATAAATGAAAGCTATTGGATTTTAATTTAATACAGCCAGTAAAATACATGGCAATATCATCGACTCCATGTGAAATCATTACCATTAATCTTATTATGAACTTTAATTTCAGTTAACATGAATGCTAGTTAGTTATTTTTTCTTATATATTTAGGCTAACGATTAAGGAATTGAAAAACGAAATAGTTCAGTAACTGTTAATCAGGAGAGGACCGAGAAACACTGCGGCAGAGGACAATGTGTTATAGAGATATTTTCTTTAACTAATCTCTCGACTTCAATGATAGGCACTGACACAATAGGGTAGTGCTTGTTGCCTACGTAAAATACTGTTTACGCTCTCCCTTAGTGCGGTACATACAGGTTCGTTAGAATATTCCGGAAGCGCCTTGCCTAGCAAATTTTTTACATCATTGATCTATTGATCATGTTAACGTATGACGTGACTGAAAAGTGCACGAAATTACCAGCCGAGTTAATGGTTTCGATCTGGTAGAAAATGGTGTGGAGTTTACGAAGTTTTCATCATAGAAATACATTTGATGCACAATCAATGTCTCAAATGTATTTCTATGGTTTCGATCTGTCTGAAGTGCTGCTAAAGCTCTAATGTGACAGAACATAACCATTCGTTCACTTTGGCATTGCGTTGATATATTGATTCTGCATACCGGCAGTAATACACTTCAGCTAAACGTTTCCTAACAACAAAATATTTTCTGTAGACATTCCAGATGCCATAAAATTACTCCTACCATCATTTGCACACTAAGCCTGTTTGCATGGAATCTACGCTAATCGCGCTTATCGCGGCATTCCTTCCTGCTGCGTACTTGTGTTTTTAACTCTTCTTCTGTCTGATGTCTGACTGATTACATGATTGTAGCAAACGAGCTATAATCTTTCGGAAGTGGGCAGTACCCTTCTTTGAAGCTCTATATGTTTTTACCCAAGAACTATTTTCTAAGCATATTCTTTATATTTTGCATTCTTCTGTAACATAAGAGAATGTTTGTCTTCGAAGACAAGGTACCGACATTCTGGCTTAATAGTTCTAGGAGACGTGTGTGATAGCATTGGTAGCAAGTAACTGGTGATAATTCTACAAAAAGCAATGATTCGTTTGCTTATAGACTGACAATTTGCTTATAGACTGAACAATTACACGAAGGAAACAAACTTATCAGTGAAATACATAATGCATAATAACATGCCCCACAGATACTTCAAACTAACACAAGTCAACAATGGAAAATAGTCTTAAATAAAACTATGTATGTTTTACTATGTATAGCGCTCTGATTCCAAATATGTACGTACAATTTCTCTAGCACGTATCATTTTTATGATACGATGGTTTTAATAAAGCAAATGTACGAATTATCCCCCAAAGAACGACTTACCAAGTCAACAATGAAAAATCATCAGAAAAGAAAATATGAAAGATTTACTAAGTGTCACGCTGCCCTGATTACAAATGTGTGCTTGGATGAATAGTTTCTGAGAAAGGACGGTTTTCATACGGTGTCTAGGCAAATTCCCAAAGACAAAGCCATTGTTGCTAGGTATGAAACCCTGTTGCTAGGTATGAAACGAGCTCTTGTTTCCATTAGCGAATTTCAAAACAGATCAAGAAGAGACAAACAGAAAAGTTTCTTGTGAGCCTGGAAAATACAGTGTTTTCAATTTCCTCTCGTTGATCCCAACGTGATATTTCTCCCTCTTCCTCATATAAATCTTGGATTAACTGTTTGGTAATGACATTGGGTAAACCAAACTGTGGAGCATTCCAGCATCTCTGTGAAAAATGTCCAATAATCAGTGCAGCAAAAATGAAGGAAGGAATCTTCCCAAATACGAGCGATTTTAAAAGATGATGCGTCCACACAAACGACTCCAAAAGAATAAGACGCTTGGACTAGTTTTCACTGGATGTGTGAACATTTCCTAACGAAAAACAAATCTTCAGGTTTTGGTTACGGACTCAAGAGACTTTTCTATACATTTAAAAAACTGGGCTGTTGTAAGTTGCGCTTACTACATTGCCCTCCCATTTAGATTGCGCCCTCTCATTTAGATTTCATCCCTTATAACCTCGGTGATGTGGGTGTTGAACAAGGAGAGCGTTTTCACCGAGACATCAAGACATCAAGACACCAAGGAGCAACAACGCTACCAATGTTTTTGGAATTACTCCATGATGGAAGACGTCTGCTGGATGTTATACAGAAAAGATCCCGAAGCAGTTAACAAGAGACGTTTGAGTTCAACACATTTCTTAGTAAGCATTACTACCACCATTTATAAGGAAATGGAATACCGCCAATTTTTACTGTAATAAATAGATTTGCTATTGTAAAAAATGGTGGGTGACGGCTCAAATCTGAATGCAAACCGTAATTTATGTTAAAAACTTCTTTAGAAATATGCTTATATTTATAATTATTACAATCAATTTCATTTTGTAGACATGCGTAATTGAATTATCTATATATATACACACACATTGTATTTGTTTTAACTGAAAAACTAATTTTGAAATTATGTGACTGGGTAAATGTTCATTTTCATTTATTTGATGGAAAGTTCATTGATCAAATACGACAGAGAAATTAACTCGAATAAAATTCTGCACGAAGAGAAGAGTATAGGAGAATGTTTCAATAATTAGTAAAATAATTTCTTGGTAAAGATAATCAAGAACGAATAAAAGTATTTATCTATAAAGAGTACTTACTGAGACAGCAGCAATCTAGGCAATTGGTGAGGCACATAGAGAAGGGGTTGTGTCCACATTTCTGGCCATTCGAGGCGTTCCTTGCATCATTGCGTCCGTCCCTGTACATAACGGAAAACAATCATATTTTACAAAGGGTATTCTATAAGTATTATGAATAATATAAATATTATTATTATTATTATTATTATTATTATTATTATTATTATTATTCCATTACATCACGACTAAAGATGTTACGAGTCAGCTCAAAATAAAATCTGCTTCAGGTTGCAACCAGCTACCTAAGGAGCAGATCTAGGGACTGTCGGTGCCTCTACAATACTCTGCGCAAAATGTGAGCTGTATCCAATTAAGCAATTTCTTGCACTTCCCAGCTTTTTGAATTACCTGGGAGTTTAGACAAGTTCTTACACAAATTTTGCGGAACAAATCCCAGAGCTCCGATGAATATCGGTACGATGTGTGCTTTTACGCCCCACATTCGGCTGATCTCTATTTATAATAATAATAATAATAATAATAATTATTATTATTATTATTATTATTATTATTATTATTATTATTATTATTATTATTATTATTATTATACGGAAACAACATACGGTACTAGAATGAGATTTGTACAAACGAGTAAAAAAAGAGGAAAACGGACCGTTGTATGCATTGATGTACGCATTACTTCCATGAGACTGCCATTCTTGCGCGCAAACTAGCGCGTTCTACCGTGTCTCTTCCTCACTAGGCAACTGCATTAGTCTTTTGATCGTTCGTGTCGCAGTTTTACCGTAACGCTGAAAGGCATTCGGTCTGTGGCGTATTCCGAATGAAGTTCAAAATCAATAATTTATCATCTTTCATACAGCTTTATCCAAAGATCTGGTCAATGTGCAAATTAACAGGCTGATTCGCGAAATAGCCGTATTTTGGAATTAAGCTGTAACATATTCATCATTAATCACGGCTTATAAGCTACGTGCCCGGCGGTTTAGTTCATTGGTCAGCGTACTCGCTTTCCTTAACGTGGCCCCGGATTCGATTGTAAGATTGTAAGGGTGCGTTTTCATTGTAATGTCCCACTTTATGTTGCTGTGTGACGATGAGAAAATTCACTTCTCAGGTTGAGAAGACCAGAATACGGCGTGGGGATGTCTTCGTGCTAACCACAAGTACCCCCTTAACCCGAGGCCGGGACGCTGCGGGTAGGCCATAGCCCCGTACACGGGCCGACGCGCCAAGTACAAATATATATGCTAAGGAGTACTATACTTAGTACTAGCATTCAAGAATTAAAACTCTCGTAGAAATTTGATTCATCCCTTTCCTCCACTTTCATAAGAATGGGAAAATATGGTAGCAAAACGCGTTTTAACACAATCCGAAAAATTGTACGTCCCACCCTTCCCGCGGAGTAAGGTACCCAAAAGTGTGAAACCTTTAAAAATTTAATAGATTGTTCCAAAAGATGGTCTCATTTTGTAGACTTCGACGTGAAGAACACAACTGGACTCCGAATTAGGGATTTAAAAAGGACAGATATCGTGTTATGCACCAGCGATGTCAAGGATTAGTTCGCGTATTGAGGCCAATTGGGTCTTTCTTATTTAGATGATGTATTACTCGTTCTCTTATAAGTACAGAGAACGTTATGAAATGCTGCAAAAAATCGATTACGAGATTCTGTTACAAATATATGTTGTGGGGTCAAAGGGTTAAGAAGGTTTCAAAAATACATTTTGGTGTTTTAGGAAAATTCATAGCCAATTTTTGTGAAAATATAATTATTCTCGGAAACAAATGTCGATGTTAGCACAGAACTTCAATCATTTGTTGCATTTCATGGCATCAAAGGATACGAATACATTTTTTTGTAAAATTTTTCTTTCCTAATACCATTAGTTACTGATTTATTCGACTTTGATGCCAAAATAGTGCCCCATACTGGAGTACAGGTAGGTAAAATACTGGAATCACGTCAACAATACCATCTCAATTTTCGGTGAAAATTCGTGCTTGAAGTTGTTTAGATCTTTAACTTCGCACACACGACAAATTAAATAATTATTTGTGGTGTTCCAACACGCAATTTCCTGTGCGAAAATTGGAATGTCTGGATGGTGGATGTAGTATGTGGCATATACTGTCAGATTACAAGCTTTTGAGCTGAAATTTGATAAATAGGTCAGAAAAAAGATATAGTTGTGCCGTTCCAGAGATCATTAAGATATTTCAATTTCTGAAAGTATTTCATATGACGCTACAGTTACACTTTCATAATTTTCTGAAGAAATGTCTGCAAATATTTTCATTAATTTTTTTCGAATAATGGGAATAGTATTTACGAATATAGTATAGTGATGATTTTCATTAAAACCTTCCATCCATTTTTCGTAGCATTACTGAACTATATTATCTCTATATTATCGTAAGGGATCACAAACCTTAGAATCAAATAATTACTATTTATAACTTTTAATAATTTTACCCCACACTTGGGCAAATCAGATCCATTCTTGTTTGTAAATTCCACTTGAAATAAACACATAATTAATTTGGCACAATGGCCGCCAAATCTACATGGCTAACTTACACGACAAATTCACGAAAATATCAAATTACGTGTGACATGCATACCTCTATTTCCGTTTTAATTAAAATCATCTGTTTTATTTACAATCTTATAAGTTGTTATCTACAGTTTTCTTTTCAATTCTTAAACAGAGATCTGCAATGACTTCTATGTTTCTTCAGTTTAGGTCCCTCTCAGTACAAAGGGTCCCCCCCGATAAGATGGTAAAAAGTTCCCCTCAACCAAATTACATATGAGTGGTTACACTATAATTCTGACATAAAAATAATATTTTTGAAAGGTTTCTTAGCCTCCGTCTCACCACCCACACCCCTATACAGCCAAAAACGTGTTTTTTTAATTTCAATTTTTTTCGACAACTGAACACTATTTTATCAGAATGAAAAACATATGATAAATAAGAACACAACTTGGACTATCAGAAAAATATTTTTCAATATTTTCTCAGCCCCAAATTCAAACACAAAAAAATATTTTCGAAAAAAAATATCAAGAAATATTTGTTACTGTGTCTTAGAAGCCTGGAACAGGCTTGAAAAAAATGCCAAAGGTTCCTCTTAAAACACAAATGTTTGTGTATTGTTTTCAGAATTTTTCCATTACTGGGCTGGAGTTAAAAAATAAAAACCATTTTCCCGTCTTTAAAACACCTGGACTTTCAATATACTTTGAAAATGACTGCAACGGTTCTGTGCATTTATTTTAGTGTTTATTATACATTTGTATACATTGCTGTAGCATCCAATATAGTTTTTGTTTTGGAATATACTTACAAAGTATCATTTTTATAGCCTTCTAATCGTTTGCATAAGTAATCGTAAGCTACGGAAAGACGATAGTTTTTGCAATTTATCAGAAATAATCGACACAAGACCTTGTAAGTGTGATATTGGTGGATAAAGAATTACAGCTCATCCTATATCAAACAGATTTTAGAAGAAAAAATAGAAGTTTGCAGAGTATGACATACAAAAAAAGATTATTGCAATGCAGATTATAATGGCAAATAACTCGGAAGCTATGCTTCCTAGGCCTTTTAAAACAGGTTTGCTTGTCTCATGGGGACAGCACTTTTTTTTTTTTTGAGGACAAGTAAATTCTAACAGACGACATGTTTTGGGGGACGGGTAGATGACAAATGGGGAAATGATAAGGGACATTTCGTGTGCAGGATAGATGGGGGACAGTGGGGAAGTGAAGGGGAACAGATTAGTCCCCGATTATGCTGTTGGGATATATTTTTCAAAATACCACTTTTATGATCATCCTATTTTACAATTTTGCATATTAGTTATTTGGGTGCGCCCTTTTCGTAGCACAGATGGACAGAAAAGTGAAGCCGATATCAATGTAAAATTAAATTGAAGGAAAATACTGAAATTATCTTTCACGATAAAATTAACGGGACTATTATATTTTCTGCGAATTTTTATCTCAACGCTCAGCAATATTGGAATGAATTCTCTCACACAGTACCGGGTCTATAATGCCGTAAACTACTTTTCGAGGGATGGGAGTTTGCAGTTGGGTGCTACATTAAATCAATTTTCAATTTTCGTACAATTATTATTTACAAAGTGCAGAGTTTTCGCACGTGTATAGATTGTACGAGTGTCTCCATATTTATACGTATTCAAGAGAAAATACTTAGGTAAAGGAAAAGACAACTTTTTCTCTAGTCCGAAACATCTACAGACGTGAGATCACAGGCTTCCGCAACCAATGCGTTAATATTTATCTGTCGGAGGCGCCGCGTTCTAGGCTCAGTTGTCAACGTTTTAGCTGCTATTCTGTGGCCTTCCTCCTCAAGCAAGGTCGCACGTGCCTAGGACGTGGCAACTGCCGAACTGCCAAGTGGTTGACTACATGTGTCTTAGTTTTTTTAAAAAAACTATGACCCAGCTATTAAAAAAATATGAAAAAATTCACAAGCATTCTGAGATGAAGTTTTAAGATTATTTTCGTGCCAGTGTCTGTGTTCTAAGTCAAGTAAAACAGTTCTTGTAAATCTGAGTCTAACCTCTTCCCCTTCTTTTTTCCACATGTCCCCCAATTATCCCTCAAATATGACCGAATTATTATTTAATAAACTGCCAAACACTATTATCTTTCCTTAGCGTATGATATTCTCATACAAAAGATTAGAAAGCTTCAAAAATGATAATTTTTAAGTATATTGCAAAATTAAAACATTATTGGGTGCTACAACAATGTATACAAATGTATAGTAAACACTAAAATAAATGCACAGAACCGTTGCAGTCATTTTCAAAGTATATTGAAAGTCCAGGTGTTTTAAAGGCGGGAAATGGTTTTTATTTTTTTACTGCAGCCCAGCAATTGAAAAATTCTGAAAAAATACACAAACATTTGTGTTTTAAGAGGAACCTTTGGCATTTTTTTCAAGCCTGTTCCAGGCTTCTAAGACACAGTAACAAATATTTCTTGATATTTTTTTTCGAAAATATTTTTTTGTGTTTGAATTTGGGGCTGAGAAAATATTGAAAAATATTTTTCTGATAGTCCAAGTTGTGTTCTTATTTATCATATGTTTTTCATTCTGATAAAATAGTGTTCAGTTGTCGAAAAAATTGAAATTAAAAAAACACGTTTTTGGCTGTATAGAGGTGTGGGTGGTGGGACGGAGGCTAAGAAACCTTTCAAAAAAATTATTTTTATGTTAGAATTATAGTGTAACCACTCATATGTAATTTGGTTGAGGGGAACTTTTTACCATCTTATCCGGGGGGACCCTTTGTATTTTAGTGTGGATCCGCGAAGTCGGTCTATAAAGGACAATGAATAATATTATATTTATTCGGGAATTTGGCCTTCTCTCGTATTTTTTCCTATCATCGGGTTTCTGATACCTAATGAAAAATAACACAGATTTTAAACAATGTTGCCGATTGTAATATCAGCAATTATTTATTACTCAAATAAATACAATAAACCCAAATGCAATAAAATGCCCAAATCCAATACAATAAAATTTGATAGAGCTGCTGAAAGCATTTTCTAGTATATCGATCTATGCATTACGTGAAGAACATGAACTCAAGAGACAATAAAAGCTATGTACCCCGAAAATATTTTTTAGTGCAAAATTTGAAATTTTCAACAATACGTACCAATTGCAGTTATCCTACCAGAGTCACAGTAGAATGCCACATACTACATCCACCATGGCTGTGACATATCTGCTTACAGGCGTTTGATGTTGGTAAGAAAAGAGTTAAATGTAGTTTCAAAACGATGCTTATATATCGTACTTAGTACGTATTGTCGAAAATCGCAACTTTTGCCGTAAAAAATATGTTTCGGGGTACATAACATTTAAGAGTTAAATGTAGTTTCAAAACGATGCTTATATATCGTACTTAGTACGTATTGTCGAAAATCGCAACTTTTGCCGTAAAAAATATGTTTCGGGGTACATAACATTTATTATCTCCTGGATTCATGTTCTTCACGTAATACGTAGATCGATATACTAGAATGTGCTTTCAGCAGTTTTATCAAATTTTATATACTTGGATTTGGTACATTTGAAATAAGCTTGTAGTTAATTCTAGAAAGACATTTCAGTAAAAATATATTCCGTTTTAAATGCGTTTTAAGAATAATTTGTCGTCTGACAGTGCACATGACAATACTCTCATTTCCTAATAGGAGCGAATTGCAGAATGCTAATCCTTCGGAGTGACCTGACGGCGAGGTGGTGGACGAGCGGCAGCACGCCGGCGACCAGGGCCAGCGTGAGGGCGAGGAAGGCCACCCACGCCCCGTCCTCCCATTGCGTGCCACCTGCAGCCGTCCTCGACGGGCCATCACCTTTCTCTGCGCCCGCGCCCGCGCTCGCGCTCGCCAACGCTTCCAAGCTCTGCGCAGAGGGCAACAAGACTCTCTCAATCCCTTATGTAGACTAGATAAATTGCGATTCAAGGGTTAGTGATTCCGTCTGATTCCGAGTGATATCGAGTGATTCCGTCAACTGTTATGGTCATTCGTCCCATAAGTGTAGAGCATATTTCCATTGCGGGAGGTGGCTGCGAATTTCCCACGCTGGCTGACTAGCTCTCGCGCTCATCTCCATCGGCTTCGGGAGTTTTCCCTCAACCACGTATCACCCACCAGCTGGACAGCTCCCGACTGATCTCCCGTCAAGTGCAGTGCGTATGAGTGTGTGTAAGTAAGGGGTCAGTATAGGATAAGGAAGAAAGAAAGATCGCGCGCGGTCCTAGGCCCATTTGTTACGGCACTGTTCCGTTATTCGCAAGGTTTTCATCCGAGAAATCACAGAAAACTGCCGACCAGAGAAGCCGAGCACTACAAGTTTCATCCACACTGACGCTGGATTCGACCTAGTCCTCTAGCTATTATTGAAAATCCTGGCACCATCTGGACTCGAACCCTAGGACTAGGACCTCTCGGACAGAGTCACTGCCGTAACATCAGTTGATGCCCTGAGCCATCTTTGCCTGTCACTAGCTCAAGTGTCTCGGCGTTGAGCGGATATTTATTCGTCGCAATCATTCAAAACGCAGGAAACCTATGTATTATAAAAATATTTTTTTAACAATCCCGCCGTCCTTGCCGTGCCAAGTTCAACTGCGGGGCTCGTCTCACTACTCCCTCATCAGCACCGACAGCTTCGCCGCAACCCGCCGTTTCCGACACGTTGGCGCAACTTACCTCCGCCTCCCCATGCCGTCCCAACACACCCACCTACTTCTTCCTGCTCTCTTCGGGTGCCTTGTACTGTCCTCTTCCTCGCTCCCAATCAACCTCCCCTCGCTTTGCCTTTCCCTTTCCTAAACGCCCGGTATTGCCCTAACAACGTTCTACTTTACTTGTATGAGTAAAACAATGACTCAAATGTGTGGGAACTCTGTTTCTTCGAAAATGGGTAGTTCAGTGACCAGCGGATCAAGGAAAACCCTGGAAACGAAAAAGTGGATAACTCTTGTTACTATATCAAGTAAATTACCTCTTCTAACACGTTGTTTAGCCAGATTACATGTTTATGTTGGTCCTGGACACCGAAAATAGATTGACGGCAAAACATCTGTCCGTCTGTGGTCACCGCTAGTGCCCAAAACGTTTAGCCTATTTTATAGAAAAATGATATTCCTCAATAGATTTAAAAGAATCTGAGTCCCTGCAATTTTTAAATGGATATTTTAATTTTGGGGAGACTTGCAGTCTCATTTATATTTTCAATTTTTTTTAAAAACGTGATCAATTTTTGTATTAAACTTTGGGGTCGGATAGCGTAAAAGACGTCTAATAGAATGGGTTAGATCTCATGTTCGTTGAAATTCCTGATTTTTCGAAAATTTCAAAAGTGCAATTCTTTGGAGGTGTCGTCCTTCGACTACAATGTTGAAGATAGAGATTTTTTCCTTAATGAAATCTGTTCTTTGTCAGATATTGAAATACAATGAGGTACAATGTATCAAAAATATGAGAGTACTATTCGTGTAAATTGACGTGAAATAGAGGCAATTTTTAATACAGGCTTTTTTCGCAAAAACGGCTCCGATTTTTCATAAATATGCCAACTTTTCTGTATTTTTGAAAACTACAAAAAGGTAGCACTGCAAAACTACAAATTTGAAGACAGAGATTTTTGTCTTCAACAAAAAGTTCGAAAATATAAGCCCTTTGAAAAGCGGCATGTATAATTTTCGTGGTTTGTCCAATCACCCCCAAGCAAATTCTAGAGCAGTTCTCTAAGAAACGGGCCTCAGATCACGCGCGATCTTTCCTTCTCCTTCCTGGTCCTATCCTCACTTCTTACTTACACACGCTTGTACTTACAAGCACTACCCCACCACACATGTGGGAGGGCGGTCGAGAGCTTAGAGTTTGTCCACTGAGCAATGCTCCGCTTGTGGAAGATACCAAGCTGGGGAAAGCCAGATATGTAGGCCGGTGTCGGGCCTCCGCGGAGGAAGATCACCGCCATCTCTCGCGATAAAACATGCAATACACTTAAGGAACTAATGACCTTTGCAATTTACGCGTTCGGAAACACTACTCAATTAATTGATATAATCATGGCAAACATCTGTGAAGTTATCATTGTCCTGAATAATGTGCTACAAATTCGATATCAGTTTTTTATTTATTATTCATGTTTGTTACTTTTTTCTAGAAATATTTAATGACTCCTGGCTCTTGAAAAAACGGCAGAGTAGAACTGCAGGTTCTTCGTTTGAATTGATTTGAGGCCTAGTGATGGCTGGAGTATTAGTACGGTAAGTATTACAATGTTATAATATAGCATAACTACACCCAATAATGCGAGAAAGTATGTATTGTTGTAGCACCATTGGTTTGTTTTTTCGTACATCCTCCTTTGTACTTATAGATGCTTCAAACAATTTTCAAAAAGGCATTTTTTGCGCTCGAGATATTAAATATTTTCTGCAATTCAGCGAGACCATGCACCGCTTTGTGCTGTCAGCAGCTGAAAACTAAGTTTTAAAATAGAACTTCCGGCTTACCAGTAACCCCCCACCCAAATGGTCAGAGGGGTAGTTTCCACTCCAATCATTCAACTACTTTTGTAGAAACGATACTGCAAAAATATTTTTTTCAGGACACCAGAACACAAAGTAAGTTTCTTTTTATAATAGAGTTAACATACGACCAATTACTTCAATATCTCTTAAACTTTTTTTGCCATTATTATTCTGCGGAATGCAACATTAAGACCTAAAATTCGTAGGTAAACGAAAAAAAAGAAAATGAAAAATAAACAATCATATTTGAATAATATTCTTGTAACAATTACAATAGAATTTTTTAAAATATTTTGTTTATAATTATACTATTTTCACAGGCAGCACAAGGCGGCTTTTCATTGCACTTCCCATATACTACCTTCATGTCTTGCAATTATCACATACTTTATTTTATAACGCATGTCCCTCCAACTCTGGACCATCGGCTTAAAAGAAGAAGAATAAAACACTAGATATTCATGCAAACGCACCCCGCTACACAGTTTGAATCTATATCGTTAAGTAACTCCTAAATGAAGCGTTCTAGGGCCTTAAAATCTAAAATATTGAGGCCGCAGGCCACAAAAAGACATTTCCCTCACCGTATTCTACAGGATGAGGTCTTTTTGAACAATTATTACATTTTTACTGGTCCGGCGCTTTTCAATATTACACCAGCTACTCAAAGTTGTGCGAAATCGAAGTAAATAAAACAGTCGGGTTAATTAAACCATTTATAACTTACGAACGACTGGACCAATTTTAATTATTTACGAATTGTTGGATTCATCTCCGCGCCGAATAGCAGAATAACTATTAATATATCGGAAAATTTCACGAAAAATACTTATAGAGAAAATCAATCTAATATATGAAAATCAGTGATTGTTGGTTCGTGCTCAATGCGCTGCCGTACCAAGCATCCAATTGCGAAAAAAAATGTGTGAACTTATTGCTTACACTTGCGGGAAGAACTTACACGTAGTGCAATTATTGTAACTCCACTAGATGGCGCTAGAGCACATGATGGCGCTTCAGTTAAATGCAATTCCCAATTCACGTGAGCTTCATTGTTGCTGGGCGTTGCCGTGTGCCGTGCGCGAAGTCGAGGAGAACACGAGGAGCAGGCGTCGCAAGTTGATGAGAGGAAAGGGAAAATGAGACAGGGACAATGAGTGAGAGAGAGAGGGAAAATAGAGGAAAAAATAGGGAGGGAAAATAGAGGAAAAAATAGAGAGGGAAAATAGAGGAAAAAATAGAGAGGGAAAATAGAGAAGGAAATAAAGAAAGAGGGAAAATAGTGAAAAAGAAGGAAAATAGAGAGAGGGGAAATGAGAGAGGGGAAACAGAGAGGGAAAAGAGAGTCAGAGAGTGGGGGAAAAGAGACCCAGAGGGGAAGAAGAGAGAGGAAAAGAAAGAGATGGGGAGAGGAATATTTCCTCAATTATTTCTTTTGCGGTAGCACGGTAGCAACGCGCCGGGTACCAGCTAGTATATATATATATATATATATATATATATATATATATATATATATATATATATATATAGTTATGCACCAAGGACATTAAAAAAAGCCCTCGGGCTTTTTGTCGCCGCTTCATCATTAGAACCAGTTAACGCCCGTGGTACATACATCATTTTATTTTTTTCCTACTTTTAATTCTTCATATTTACATATTACTAATTAACTAATTGTTAACTTGACTGTCATTTCATATTTCCCTCCCAAAATTCCCTTTCATACTTCCCTCCGTAAGAGAACATGTAGCGACATTCAACTGTTTCTTTATTTTCCTCGTCACCACGATCCTCTCGATTCGGGTATGCTATGCAGTGAATATGGAGCTCCGTATCGAAGGCAATTAAAAGCAATGACATGTCAGTAAAAAATAAAAGCCCTGCCCCGCATATTCTACATGAGCCCAGAGTGAACACATTAGGCACATTGTCCACAGTTCACTGCAAAACACGCTCTCTGAATCTTCTTCACTTGGAAGGGAAGACATCCCTGGTAGAACTTCCAATTCAGAAGAGCCAGACAACGGTCGTTTGATACCTCACCGGAAGTGGAATCTGCCTTTTCCTTTTGTTTAACTTTAGAACTTTATTTTATCTCTCTTTGACTTCTCAAGGATTAAATTCTGAAATTATCTCGACCTCTTTTTTCTTCCTGCCATCTCGAACTGATAGGCTTGAGAGGAGGCTCTTGCTTTTTATTAGACTCCAAAGGTATAAGGAGTCCCAAATACCTTAATTGTTTTTATTTTAAAAGAAGAAAACTTGGGGCTCCGCGTTAGGAACCTTTCAGAGACTCGGGTTAGGCACCAGCGAGTTATATTCCAAATGCCAATCATATTTTACAAGGCAATTAAAAGAAATGGAATTATCTTACATCAGTAGCTTGTAATGTCCTTTCAAAATAATGTAATGGTTAGAAGACTTACTGCTGAAATAGCGACATCAGGCATTTGAAAATAAGCACTTGAAAAAACGTTGCTTTCCATCGTCCGCCTTAATGACCGACTGTCCAGCAACAAATGAAGATGACACGAATGCTTGACTGGGCTACATTTTTGTAAATAAGTACTATTTTAGTACGTTTCTAATAAGCAACAGCCCTCCACAGCCCTCCACAGACTACTATACCACTATAAATCAAGGGTCTCGCATTAGCAACCGGGCTCGAATTTGGGTACTTTCCTCTATTACTTATGTCACGGTTCCAAATTGTTGAGTGGTGTTGGCACATTTCGCTCGGTGCGGACAAGTTCCTGCGACTTCCGCCCACCTGGGCACTCCTTGCGGTAATCCCGCTAAATTATGGGAGTTCCATGCTACACCAGTGTGTTATGGGGGCGCCAACTCCAAAGTTCGCGCGTCCCACTTAAAAAAATCATCATCAATCAATCAATGAATGAAATGGAATGAAAACATTAATTGAATCATTGTTTCCCCGCGCCTTGAAGCATGTGACAGTTCTTCCGCCGCCCGGCCAGGTTGCAATCAGCTACCCTCGCCGCCGACACCGGTGACGTCACTACATCGCCACCGTCATCGCCGCCACCAACACCATCGCGCCGTCGCCGCCCCTATCTCTCTCCCCGCCTGCGTCCGCCCCCCGCCGCCAGCTAGCCGGCTGCCCGCCCCCCTGCGCCCTGCCCGGGGTCTGAACCCGGGGCAGCGCCAGAACACGAGTGGACAGCGGGCGACAAAGCTGGTGGAGTGTGGGCCAAGCGGAAGGAGCTATGGTGGACTGGGAGCATGAAGCATCCACGGCGGTGAAGGGCATTTTTCACGCTTTCTGCATTTGAGACCCTCTACTAGACAGCTGTGTAATTTGTAGGAGCTGTGGTGCTGTGACAGTGATGTGGTTCGACAACCCAGCCATGTGTGCCTCGTAACCTTTCAATGTTACATTCATTTGGTTTTTCTTTTCTGTGTTAGTCAGGTAGCATCGCTTGGTCAGTGTGTGCCTTTAATTTTGTGTTTCGCAACATTGCAAGAGTTTTGTGAAATTGTTAAACTTTTTTTTGTATTCTTTGACAAGTGGGGACAATATTTCGATATCATTAACCGTTTAGAAGTTATGGGGATGGCCCATGTCGATTTCTTGTATACATTTTTGATTCACGCCGAGCAATGAGATCTTCAAGTCTTACATGATGGAATTCTGGATTTGTTCGTCTGTTTTTCAAATGGAATTCATAGTCCTTAGATGGGTTTTAGTTGTTCTGTTTCATATTTCTGTCTTTACTCGACCATGAACAAATAAATATCGTATTAGAAGACCCAAAACAGTAGTGTTTACCATAGTTAACAGACCTTAGTTTTGAAGCACATTTTGTAAAACTCTCATGTAGTTTGATCAAAATTTACTTCGAATTTTCATGCGTGATTCATGGCTACATTTTTCCAGGCATTTCTCGCATCGTCTTCCGTAAAACTTCCCCAATTTTTTCACTGTATGGAAAAACATTCCCAGTGGATGGTAAAACCAGTGATCATCCACCACAAGCCACTATTATATGTTGCATTCGTTCGGTTTTCACGCCTTGAACTGTGTAAAGAGGTGCACTACTTCCAAAGGAAAAATAAGTGCTTATCAACCTTATACATCTAACTTACAATGTTGGTAAATGAAATACTAATCATACGCCTAATACTAAAGCAAACTTATTTTTCAGATGAAATTAGTTTATTGATGTGTAAAATCTCAAATGTCTCAATTCTAAAAAACTTAGAGAGAGAGAGAGAGAGAGAGGGAGAGAGAGAGAGAGAGAGAGAGTGGCTCTGAAAAAACTGTCGAAGAATTTTTTTTCTTGGTAAGTATTTATCATACCAATTACAAATTTTTAAAAAGAATGAGCTGAATGTAACAATTGGGATTTAACCCCCTTTTAATAGACGAGAAACTTACGATAGTTGCCGATCTTGGACACTAAAATAAAAACACTACAAAGCAAATAATTGTTTTAGAAAATACCTCGGTGGGATCTGTTGGAACCTCCAAAGTGTACAGGGGTTGTTTGAAGCCTTTACTGAATATCCTCTCCGACTCCTCGGTGGGTATGCGGAATGTTTCGACCTGTAAGCAAACGACGATAATAACATACCTCCATAATACATTCCTCTTCTCACAAATCTTCAAACCAAAGGTATTCGTAAATGTACGATTACTTCCACAGTTATTAACCGAGTCTGTTATTTAAGTTATTGGCCTTGCATTGTTCAAATATTTTCAAAGTAGCATCTCCTGAAAATAAAAAAGTTATAAAAAAGAAATATCGTTCATTGGAGTGAGTGAACGCGTACGCCATCTTTACCTATTTTGTTTTGTTTCTGCCTAACATATGTAAATTTTGAAGGGACGCCGGCCATTCAGAGAGGCCCTTCGTTTCTGTTTCTGTGCGTAATAACAGAAGAATATTACGAACAAATATTTTCAAAACTGTAGTGGAGGAGACGTTTAAATAAATCGCTGCTACCGGCATTAGCACAAAGCACGTTCAACCTTGGACTGATAGAGTGAGCGCCTGAAAACGAGATCCATGGCAGGTTCGATTAGTTTCTGGCCTCACTAACTTCTATTTTTGATAGAAAAAAAGTACATCACTTTTCAAGTCAATCATCCTTTACTTCAACCCGTTTCTCAAATCTGTATATTAACATTTCTAGGCCTTTGAAAATTACTCCTAATTTTTCTTTGCAATAGGGTTAAAAAACTGCTTCTTTTACTTCACACTTGTCTGAAACGTTTTCTTCAGTTTTGAAAAGTGGTAGACATCGCAGGGTGCCCAATATGGACAGTGGTGGGAATAATTCGACTCTTTATAGTACGATTTTTCTAACTTTGCCCCTAAAGGCTCATCTTCGCGATGGAATATGTTAAGGTATTTCGCGTCTTCCTCAGTCGTGCCGCTATATATCACATGATCGCGACCGTATCAAGCAGTGCTTGCGATCATGAGGCGTCTAGCAGAGAAAGACGCAAAATGCCGTGTGATATTTCATCGTGGCCATAGGGGTTGAGGGGCAAAGTTATAAAAATCGCACTATAAAGCCATGGTCCTTCACAAAGTTCTTTGCAATCTGAGTAATAAGAACAGGGGCGACGTCGTGAAGAAGCTAAACACCAAGAGATTTCACGCGCCGCATCCAAGAACCAGTCTCCACAAAACTGAGTGAGATATCGTCTGAAAACTTATAGCATTACAACAATTGAAGATAAGACTATAAACTGTTGAGATGGTTTCTCATTGAGCAGCGATATTTTGGTTAGGCCGCAAACTTATGGTACCACCTACGTAGTGGGGGCGCTGCAACCAGGGTGGATAGCGCCCTATCGACTGCCAAGGGTCCAGTCACTCCGCGAGGCAATACATTAATACACTGGAGGACGCGGAGAGAGAGTGTTATTGCGAGCGAGACCGAGCCTAGTAATTTATTGCATTAATATTTGCCGAAGTTGCTGAATTATGTCTAATATTCTCTATTCCGTAAACTGTGACTTTAGCTTGCATTTCGATCTCTCTCTGGTATCTTGTTAAACAACTATAGTACGAGAGGCTGTAATTCTGATTACTGTGATATTGCCATCCTGCATTGTATATGGTTAAGATTCGGACTGTCACTTAAGAAATATCGCAATATATCTGTATTTTACCAGATTGTGCTCGACACTAGCTACGAATTCGGATGACAATAAATATCGTTTTCTTAATATTGTAATATAAGACAAGGCATTGTAGGAAAATCATAAAAATGATAACAGCCGAATCATAACAATAACCGTTATTGTAATAAGCGCCATCAACTGTGTTTATGAAGTGGAGGTGTAATCCGACATCTCGCCATGAAATTCTCTTTCCTTCAACCCTTCATTTCTAAAGATTGGTTGAGTGTGAGAGCCGCAAACATGAGTACAAATAGTTATATATGTATCAAGGGCGTTAAGTAGATGTTTTTGCCCCGAGGGCGACTTCCAAAACCGAGGGCATCTGGCCCGAGGGGTTGGAAGTCGCCTGAGAGGCAAAAACATCTAGTAACGCCCATGGTGCATACAATACTTTATGGTTTCTGAAATAAATGAGAATTCGAAACATTTTATACTATTTTTTGCGTCTTAAGTGAAAAGATGATTTGGAACAGTCATTTGTCAATATAACGTCAGATAAAACAAATGTGTATATCTAATTACTATTGCATAATCATTATTGGACTTATTTATTCGTACATAATGAAAGAATATCGTGAAGTTTCGTGGAAATTCTTGCAAAAGCTAAAAAACCTACGGACAGTGGTTTCCATTAAATCTCGAGAAATATATGAATCTGTTTATTGTGTATTTGAGAGTGATCAGTGGGAATAACAGTGTAAATTGCGCTGATGAAACTGTACTTTTAGGTTATTAGCCTCTATTGCCAAAAATTCTTTAGAATATCATAACACCAAAAAATAACATTTTGAGGATGTTAGCCGATGTTATCTTATTACTATTACTAGAACCGCTACTCAAGAAAATATAAATATGTCTCGAAAAAATGTGATACATAACAGTGAAAAAAGAGTGACTGATGGGAATTATAAATTCACGGGAACATTCCAAAATTGTAATATTCATATCAATTAAGCAAAATAAGGTTTATAACGAGTTATTTTACTTATTGGAGCCTTATACTATTTATTTATTGTACTTGCTTGCATCTTTACTTTAAAAAATCGAATTCATAAAAGTGGTGTATGCGCTGTGATGGTATTAGTGCAGGCCATAGGCCCGAGGGCATGAAAACTCAGGAAGTCCCGCAAGGGTATTAAGTCTACCATTACGTGTTTTGTTTCAGGCCCGTAAATACACAGCAATGAACTAGTAAACCATAAAATAATATACCTGATGTTACACATTTTCTTTCATTACGTCGAAGTTGGACAATCCTCACCTGCACATACTTCATCGTTTCGTTCGTGATTCGACTGTTGTTGTTCGTCCACCAGACCAAGTCCGAGAACACAGCACAAAACACGCCCGTGGTTTGCCACACGGAGCACGGATGCACCGGAACCAGCTCGGGGAACGCGCAGCGGTACACCACGTTCTCGAACACGCCCACCACCCGCCACTGGCTCGAGCGCTCCAAATCCAAGAGCGACACTCTGTAGCCCAGGAGGCTGGGACCCCGCTCTTTGGGGGCGGTAATGTACACCGCCACAAAGCCTGGGCCTACCTTCGTCTCCATCTTCGTCACCGGCGGGGGAGTCTCTGCAAAGAACACCCCACATCACACAGCATGAAGGGGAGGTTTCTTAACATCGTCTCTCCTTTGTAAAATTTCGTAACAAAAATTTGCTACCATCTCAAGCATACGAACATATAATCATAAACCCGATCCTTTTATTACATCTGACCAAATTACAAAAATATATAAGTAATCTAAACAAAACAACATTCTTAACCTGCTTTAAGTATTTTTTCGAAATCGATATGGCAATTTTTCAATTGAAAAACACGTTTTCGAGTTTTCCATTTTTTCTGATAATGAAAAAAGTGTTGTTTTTTCTCAAAACGTCCGTCTGTCGGTCAATCCGCCAGTGAACAATACTAGTCCCTGAAACATTCTTAGGAATTTTGCCGAAATAAAAATGCATCGCTCAATCTGAAGTTAGAAGTCCTGCAATTTTGAAAATATTCTTTAAATTTTGGGACTACTTTACATCAAGTGCCTAGAACATTTTCAATGTTTTCTTAAAAATGGCTACAAATGCTTCTTTTTTTAGGAATAGAGTGACATTCACTTATAAATATGGCTTAGGACCAATTTGAGGACGAATTTGCACTACTATCTCTGAATTTTGAAAAATTGCAAAATTTTGGATTTTTTTTTTTTCAATCACAATATTGAATATGTTTATTCTTCAAATAAAATTTGTTTTCCAGTTTCTTTCTTTAATCAATGACATGTTCCGTCGGGATTCGCCCTCCTTCGCCGTAATATCGCATAGCCATGAAAAACGTTAATAATTATTTTAGTGTGAGCTGCACTAATATAAAGTTCTCTTTTGGTAAAAAGCGGTGCTACATTTGGTAAAAATAGACATGAAAAATGTCTAAAAAGACCCATTATCGCGAAAAACACATGCGAATACTATATTTTGGTGTCTTGTAGCCTTATACTGTACAGAAGCGAAAAGTCAGACCCAAGACTCGACATATGTTTATATATATCGACTCGTTGAATCCGAATCCAGAAATACCGCCACCACCTTCCAGAATTTTTCTAAAAGTGCGAAAAACTACTGTGAAATTTACAATTACAATGGTGTTTTTTTTTTTTGCGATTTAAAACTAGTGGTGCTACAAAATGGCACAGACTTTCTCGTATTAGTTTTCTATTTCTTTGGGTCTTTGGGTCTTTGCTAGCTATTTGGAATTGCCACATACTCTTTCTTGCCGGCTGTCATCTATCACCGCAAAGGTACATTTTTTGTCATTTTCTTAATTTTTCGTCTTCCTTTGGTTAGAACGGAAATATTAATTTTAGAATATTAAAGAACACAAAACCCTAGTCCTAAATGGCAATTTTCTTTTACATTATTATGTGCCGTTTAAGAGATATTGGCGTTTTAGCGTTACTAAAAATGCGAAATTTGAAGCTCATTTTCACAGAAAATGATTGAGTTTTCAAAATACTTTATTTGAAGTTACTTGAAGCACTTACACTCACAAATATAATACTTTTTACAAATTGTTGGTAATGTGCATATTAAAGATGCGAAAGATCTTAAAAAAATTACATTTATATAATTTTTGAAAAAAAACAAGAAAATAACTCAAAATAAACTTTATGTCCTATATAAGAGTGTAATAAGCACTGTCCGTTACAAAAGTTTGAAGAAAAAATTTGCAGCCATATATGAGAAAATGGCGTTTGACCGTTTTTGAAAGTGCGGAATTTTGAGCTACTTTTCACAGAAAACGGTTGTGTTTTCGAGAAACTTTACTCGACATTATTTAAATCACATGTACTCGTAAATATAATAATGTGAAAAAATCGCCGCTAATGTAAATATTAACGACGTGAGAGACAAGTCAGAAATATTACATTTTTTCAATTTTTGAAAAAACAAAAGAATAGAGCAATATTGCGTTTCGTCATCTCATAAAATACATTAGGCGCTATACCAACCAAAAATTTAAAGAAAAAATTTCGAGCCGGTTTTGAGAAAATCTTGTTTTTGTAATTATTTAAAATTGCACATATTGTACGCAATATTGCGCGAAAACTACTAAACTTTTCAAAAAATCCTTAATGAAAGAACTTTGACTCACACAATGACCTTAATGAAAGAACTCACTTTGGGAAACAAATTTTATTTTAAAAAAATCTCTATCTTCAGTTTTGTAGTTCAAAAAGACGCCGAAAAACTTTTAAACTCTTGTAATTTTCGAAAATTCAGAGTTATCCATGAAATCAGATTTATGCCATGTTAATAAGTATATTTTACTCTGTTTTTACAAGAAATTTAAAGCAAAAATTTGGAGCCGTTTTTGAGAAAATTTTGAAAATGTCCGGGGGGCTTCAAGTAAAGTACCCCCAAATTTTACAGAATCTTTTTCAAAATCTCAAAGCTTCGACCAGAACCAGATCGACCGGGTAATATCCATTTTGGAAGAAATCGTACGAATGGTTTAGGCGCTAGCAGTGCTCACAGACGGACGGACGGACAGACAGACGGACGGACGGACAGACGGACGGACGGACGGACGGACGGACGGACGGACGGACGGACGGACGGACGGACGGACGGACAGACGGACGGACAGACGGACGGACAGACGGACGTTTTCCTTTCAATTGGGTTTTCGGTATCAAGGACCTAGAAAACAGGTTTTCTGGCTACACCACGTGTTAGGGGATTTTTTCTCTTAAATTAGCAACGGGTTTTATCAACTTTTTCGTTATCACGGCCCGGCAATTAATTTTTTTCCGCCGAAAATTGGCCATTTTTTCGCGCATCATTCCATAACTTTCCCTATACTACATATATCACTCCGTGTATACGTACGTATAGGGGAAAGTAAAAAGGAAGGTGGTGGCGCAATTCTGGCTTGGGATTCAGATTCAGCGTATCGACATGCATAGAGATAGAGGGCAGTGAGTCTGATAACAACCTCCGAAAACAAAAAAATGCCATGTCATGGTGGTTTTCCGCGAAAAAAAAACTGGAGGGTGATGGCGCAATTCTGGCTTCAGATGCAGATGAAGTGCGTCGACATCCACAGAGAAACATGTGTCAAGTCTTGGGTCTGACAACTTTTTTTAAAATTTTGTGTGCCTGTGTTATTAAGCTTGGGCTAATTCTCGAAATTTCCAGTAACATTTCTACTGCCTGAAATGACTGTCAAATTTATTAATTAATTATAATTGTCACATTGAAAATTACTTTTGACTTCTTATGTACTCATTCCATTCACTCTGTACACTTTTAATAGATACAATTTACATCTCTCGTCCGAGCTCTGTAAATGATATCTACGTAAGGTATCATTACTAAAAGATTTACAAAGAAAAATCGAGCCAACCACTTATATACAGTATTGTTACTTCTAAATTACAATACCGGGAAGAAAGTACATCGACTGGTGGAGTATAAGTTCATGTCCTACAACGGTGAATATTCGAAATGAATTCTCTTCTCCGGGGTTGAAATATCGGAACCAATTCCAACCACCGTAAGCTGGGAAGCATTCTTTGTGCAGCCATTGACGCTTGTTCTATAAAAGATATAAAAATTAAATTAAATTAAATATTGAAGAAATATAAAGATTGCATTTGCAGTGTGCATTTATTGTTTTCCTAATTAGTTTTACAAGTGTAATGGCAATAATATTATTAAGTATTATTGTAAGATAAAAGAAAATATCATGAAGTAAAAATGTGCCTATTTTACAAACAACCTGTTTCGGCTAGTAAAGTTAGCATTTGTGGCTTGTTGACCCTTAAAAGCAATGTGAAAAATAGCAAATGCAACACATACTAAAAACACACATATGTAGTATGTATACATAAAATCATAGTAGTCAGCTATCCTTCAGGTGTAGATCACTTTCAAGCCACCAGTTTCAAGTGAGGTAACATTCACGATTTAGTTATACTTGTGAGGAGCGTTTCGATATACTTGTGAGGAACAATCAAGTTTTTCAAATCCTTCTAAAGCATCATTATCGGTACAATTTATCCATTTAAACACGAAGGTGTTTTGTTTACAAAGAAATTTGAACTTTCTATTCAACTAAGTTTCGTGATTTTTTGTTTAAATGTAAGGTAGTGGGTTCTAGATGTGTTATCATTTGCTCTTAATAATAGGTTTTACAGTATAAACACTGGAGTTTACTGTATTAAAAATTAATAGAACGAACACTCATCTGCCTTAATTTGTTATTTCCTCTTTTACAAGACCAACTTCATCGTGTAGTTGGAATGTTGTTGTATTGGTCATTTTGTTGAGCGAGAAGCATTGATCTACTAACGAGAGCTATAGAATGTCACAGACTTTCTCGTACTAAAGTTTTCTAATTTCCTTGGTGTGGACTAACTTTATAGTCTTGCTGTCATTTATCGTCGCCTAAATACATTTTTTTTGAATATTTATACATTTTCCAGTTTCCTAATGGTAGATTTGAAATATTACTTTTAAAATATTAAAGAAGAGTAAACTATGTGGACATTTTCGTTGAACAAGTTGGAGCCGTTTTTGAGGGAAAATCGTTTCAGATTTAGTGTAAATGCTGAATTTGAAGCTCTTTTTCACAGAAATCTCTTGTGTTTTCGAAAAACTTCCTTGGAAGGACTTCCACTCACAAATGCAATAATGAAAACAAATCGCTGGAAATGTGCATGTTAACTGCCTCTGAGAGATATTAAAACGTTACATCTGTGTAATTAAAACAATGATGCCCCAAAATGAACTTTATGCCATATTAAAGAGTGAAATTAGCGTTATCTTTACGAAAAGTTTGGTTCCATTTTTGAGAAATAGCATTTGATTGTTTCTGAAAATGCAGAATTTGACTCGAGGCAGATCGACGAGGGAATATTAAGTTTGGGGAAAATCCTGCATATGGTTTAAGAACTAGTAATGTCACAGACGGACAGACGTTTTGAAACAAACATTTTTTGGTATCAGAGAACCCCAAAACGTGTATTTCCGTTGAAATCTCGATATCGATTTTCCGCGCCATTACATAACTTTGTACGTACGTATACTACGTTTGTAAATACGTATATTACACCATATATACGTAAGTTTACGAGAAAGTAAAAATAGCCGACGTTTCTTGAAGTTATAGTTAGCGAAGCGAAGATAGAAAGCATTTTGAGTTCGAAGAATAAGTAATTTAAGTGCATATATTAGTGAGTGTATATAAACTTATACAGGAATCGTTTGCCACATACCCCCTTTAAAGATATTTCAGAGTTTTTGACGGGTTAAGTGGATAGTAGGATTCTCTGCTGTAGGTCATTTCAACCCACATGTACAGAATCTTAGTAATTATGAAACATTTTAATTACATTTTCAGAAACAAGTTTAAATCCAAGTTCACAGTAAATAGTGTTGTTCACAATTTGTAAACCTCGCCCGTTTTTACGCTCATATTAATCTTGAAGAGTAAGTACTGAACGACATGAATCAGTATTTTGAGGTTTTCGATTTTCCTTACAGTGCCAATTTTCTCTAACTTTTCAACGTTCCTTTTGTGTGACGTAATGGCATGAGTTTGGCTAGTAGTAATAGCAATAATAATAATAATAATAATAATAATAATAATAATAATAATAATAATAATCTATTTATTGTGGAAGATTTTACGGAAAAGATTGTTGCCTTTGCGCAAAATGTGGGCTGTTCACTATTTTGAAATTGAACAAGTTCTTACATAAATATTGCGGTACACACCCAGAGCCTCCATAAGTATTGATACGACCTGTTTTTTGACACCCCACATCTGCTGATGTCGATTTTCAGGCTCTTGGAGTTACAACACTTCTAGAACGTTCTGATTGCATTTCAAAGCAATATCTACAATCGCACACTATTTTTCTGCAACCTCGTATAAAATTATCCATCCTATCGTAGGATCAGTACGGATTTGTTGGCCATTCAGTATTAGCAATACAGCAGCGATATATGCTATTCACCTTATCAGATTAGGGCTCATTCTAATTATTTTAAGATATTAAATTTAATGTTAAACTAATGAAAACTTTAAATGAAAATCCTTAGTGTTTTAAATACGAGGGTAATCCCAAATGTAAGGTCACCTATTTTTTATAAGTACAGAACTCTGTTTGTGCGGCAGTTGGTCACACTGATACGAAGAGTGCTTCCCGCCCTGTGTGTAAAGATGCGCACGCAGCGCTGAGGCGCTCCGTCTTGGCTTGGCAGCCGTTGAGAATGGAGCTCTCGTTGGATGTTACCGCCAAGTGCGAATTGTGCGGTTTTTGAAGGCAAAGGTCACTGCGCCTCAAACGGGCAATTCAGAACAGGAGAAGAGGAATGTTGAGCAAGGGCGTACACATTCTCCATGACAACGCTCGCCCACACGTCGCTCGGCAAACAGTTGCTCTCCTGCAACAGTTTCCGTGGAACATCATCACCCACCCACCCTATAGTCCCGACTTGGCGCCCAGTGACTATCACCTGTTCCCTGAGTTGAAGGAACATTTGGCCGGGAAAGCGATTCAGGTCCCACGATGAGGTGAAAGACATGACATGAGCATAAAAAACTGTCACAGCATCTACAAAAATGCATCGACGGAAATGGCGATTATGTAGAAAAATAGATAAATGTTCAAGGTGTAAACTGATGTAAACCATTGTGGAAATAAACAGGTCTATGTACTTACAAAAAAATAGGAGACCTTACTTTTGGGATTACCTTCGTAGTATATTATAGATATTCCAAATATTTTTGCCCAGCTTCATTTCATTAGAATCTAACAGGATGCAGCTATTTTCTAGGAGAATTATACTTTAATTTCCAGTTCAGTATATTTTCTCGTAATGTGTGATTAACGTAGTCTGCACATACCCTTTGTTCAACGACAATATTATTACACGGGAACTCCTCAGGATCGTAAACCAAGAGGTATTTGCCACTGGCGACCACCGCTGTAAACTCGAAGAGTTCGTCTACACAAAACATCTGAAACGAATTATTTCTTATTAATGCAACATGTGGAATCCCGCTTATTAAGTTATTTTCAAATTATAGTACATGTTGTGAATTGCTCAGTTTCAATATAATGGAACACAGAAAATATAATTTCAATGAGAGAAGGAAATGTTATTTATTTTAAAAAATATCTACTACCTGAAAAAGTGCATGCGGAAACTCATGATAAAAATTGATGCATTTGTGAAACACACATAATGTTCACTAAGATGCATGAATATGAAAGCTAAAGCGAATAAAATGAATTATAATTAAAAATAATGTCGGTTCCAGCTTTTACGGAACATATGGTTCATTTAATGTTTAAAAAAACAGAGTAAACAACGAATGACAAAGGAACTGTTCTGTAGGGTAATATAAGGAAGAGGTTCAGAAATGAGGGAGAGCAACATGCTACGTCGCTTACTGATGCAAGGGAATGTACGACTAAAATAATTTAGTTAACATAGGGAAAGTACAAAGTTTCGTTTGGTGTTGAGCAACTTACCTAATTTAATTTCCTATTATTTAAATTTATCATTAATGTTGGAAAGAAGCATTTGAATGAAAAGTGTTCACAAATCAAGGCAGCAAAAAACAAATAATTGTATTGTTTTGAGTTATTATGATCTTGCGGTAACAATTAGCGTTTAGGCAGAAAACGCAATAACAGCGTTTAAGAGAAAAGATACTTTACACCATATTTGCGTTTCTGTACGTGTAAATCATAGTATTCATAGTAGTAATAATAATTACAATAATACACGGATTTCGCACGCGAACGATATTAGTTTCTAGAAAAGTTGGTAGTGATATTATTTTCGGACTTAACGTAATATTACTTAAACTAGTGGTGCTACAGAATGGCACAGACTTTCCCGAATTAGTTTTCTATTTCCTTGTGTCTGGGCTAGCTACTCGGAATTGCCACATACTCGTGGCAGCTGCCATCTATCGCCGCCCAAAGTATATTATTTGACACTTTCGTAATTTTTCGGTTTCCTAATAGTAAAACGGAAATATTAATTCTAGAATATTAAAGAACAGTAAAACCTCGTCCTGAATGGTAATTTTCTTTCAAAAAATTTGGAGTATTTTTTAAGAAAATGGCGTTTAAGCGATACTGTAAATACTAAATTTGAAGCTCTTTTGATAGAAAATTTAATGGGTTACAGTCGAATTTTGATCACTTGGCGACCATTAGTACAAATTACTTTGCATCGAGAAACGAACAACATATGTGATATAATATTTTGTTGTCAAAATAACCAAACCTCTCTCTCCCATCGCATGTAGCGAAATGAAGGCTCAACGAAACGTGCGTGCATACCAGCCAGCTGACAGCCCTCTGTACACTTGGTATTAGCGAGTTGCAATGCGTTTCATTTGCTCGCTCGAGCGATTCCTCCTCGAGCGTCGGAAGTTCCAGCATCCTGTGCTTCCCTTCGGCGGTTGATTCACAGACAAGGGCAATGGCCCTGGCGAGTTTGCTTCGAATTCACTTCCCGCTACCGCGGTAGAGAGAAAGCTATGTGATGCTACGCGAAAAACGGCGAATTTTCGACAGGAAACCCCTTTTTAGAGGGCCCTGGGAACGAAAAAGGGAATAAATCCAGTTGCTAATTTAGAAAAAATCCTCTAACACGTAGTGTAGCCAGAATCCATATTTAGTGGGTTCTTCATACCGAAAAATCAATTGACGCAAAACGTCTGTCCGATTGTCCGCAAAATGTCTGTGAGCAACGCTAGCGTCTACCGTTCAGCCTATTCTCTCCAAAACTGATATCCTTAATCGATGTGGCTGATGTCACGGCGCCTTGAATTTGACACCGATATTTTAATTTTGGTGGATACTTTACACCAAAGCCCCAGGGACAATTTTCAAAATTTTCAAAAGAATGGGTGCATCTTTTTTTATTAAATTTTGTTGTTGGATAGTGTGAAGGACGTTTAAGAGAATGGTGCAGATTTCATTTTAGTTGAAAAAAACTGATTTTTCGAAAACTGAAAAAGTCTAAAATTTTTTCGGCGTCTTCCTATAAATATAATTATGAAGTACGGGCGAGAAAGTACGAGCTGTTTTAGCACCATTAGTTTTTATCAACTTCAATACACTGGCCAGCTCTTACGACATTACAGCTTTTGTTAATACCCTCGAGAAATATGTCACATTGTACTTTTGAGTATGTAAGTTTATTGTTTCATTTACCGTTTACAAGTGTATTATTAATTGTCTGAAATGTTTAAAAGATTGCTTGGCCTCTTGAGAAAGGACTACCCGCTGTGTACGATAGCGTTCTGAAACTTCGTGTGCAATATACTCGAGCGAATCTTTCAGGATAATATTCCATTTGTAATAGCATTTACTACGTTTAAGCAAACTGAATGTGCATGAAAATGCAATTAATTAATAAATTAAACATAGATTTTTAAGAAATTATGTTAGAAGTGTGTTTTTATTTTTTTTCGAATTAATATTTCTTTTACCCTAAAATAAGATTTATAGATACACTTAACTTCTTATGCTTGATGAATTTGAAGCACAAATACAAAATATTCTCGCTATTTCCGCCAGCATATTGTAAACTGCACTTTTCATTTTCACTTATTCACATAATGTATACCCCTTGTTTGCACGTCTTAACTTCACGAGATCTTTATTTCTCCGTTTTACACTGAAATCGTTGCTCAACGATGGAGCCATAAGTACTGAGGGTCAAACGCTTGCGAGTGCTTTTCGTTTGCGACGCAGAGCCGAGAGGAAAACCTGTCATTCTGGGCTGCCATCTAGTGAATTTTGTGTTAACTGCCGTGGCACGCGAATAAAATTATCTCGGCAGGACACTAGTTGGTTCCCCCTTTACTGACTTTAAATACATTAAAATATTCAATTGTATTTAATAAAACCTCTTATATGCAGGTTTGTTCAAGCTCTAATGTACTACTTTTATGTGTTAACTGTTGAAGTTTCGAAAACTATTCCTTAAGGCCTGATTTTATCTCGCATAGGTTAAGATCTAGAACGAGGAATAGAGTGACTGTTTAAGATATCGAACATAGAACACCCATCCGCAATTGGATGCATTCAGTAGTTGTACCGTATATCTATATCAAAAAGATAAGAAGGAAAGACATCAAATGGCGTAATTGTTAGAAAAGGGCTGTAGATTTCACATGTCCCGAATTTACAAGGAGTAATTGTCACTGTTTTGATTTAAACCTTGACAGGATGTTGTTTTATTTTCTTGCTCATCGGATGATGTCTACAAAATTCATCTTCACAAATGTTACTTCTTCTTTCGAAAGGTGATGCTTTGTTTCTTTGCTCCTACCAACGGACATGAAATTTGATTCTCTTTCCTTTACACGATGCTTACCTCTAGACATGTGCCGTATTCAGCACATGCCCAGATAAGTAACTGTAGACAACTTAACTCTCTTCATAATCAATTAAATTCTTCATTAGAGTAGCGATAAGGAAGTTATCTGTATATGCACGAGAATTGCTTTCAACATAAATATCGTGGACGTTTGGTGTATGCGTGTGTGTGTAGGCAATATAACCTTCCTAATAGGTGAAAAGTTTTAAAGCAAAGTAACTTACTTTCCTCAGCATCATCCAACCCGTCTACATCATCTTCTTCCTCAAGCAACACAGTTCCCTTCTCCTCCTTTCCTCCATACGGAATTATTCTTTCAATGCTATCTTCGATCTCAACGGTAGTCGTCTGACTTGAGGAGGCTGCGATGTACACTAGCAGAAGGGTAATGCACAGCATCGATGGTATCGGTTAATACTTCGACGCGATTTTAAGTCGGGTTCAGGTGTTTCATTTGTTTGGAGCTGAAATTGGCGGCTTCAAATAAAAACTCGTCAGCGCTCGCTCTGCGTTAGTGATTCAACTGAAAGCCCCACATCACAGATGATCATTTCTGTGGTCTTCTTGATAAAACAAAATACCTTTGGCACGAAATGTATTATCAAAAACGATGAATAACTAATTCTCTTTAAATCTGACGATGCGTTGCAGATTAAAGAACCATCGTTGTTTATATTAAGTCACTGCCTCCTAGAGCCACGTATCTCATGCATTCCTTTGTGAGTGGGAACAAACTAAGAAGAGCCATACAACTGTTTTCATACTGTTATTATTGTTGTTGTTGTTTTCATAATATTGTTTTGAAAGGACACGCTTGATCGCCAAATGCATACTACGTCCCAAGAATTAAAATAATGACCATCAGTTTTCATGGAACCCGAGATCTACAATCAAGGAGCCTCAAATTTCGTATTGAACAATTAACAAAGTTCGTAAAAAATGCACAATACATGGATCTATAAGCTCTATTCCCTGAAGACAATTCGTGAAAACTGTACTAATATGTTTTCAGCCGTTCACGCACTTACTACGTTCGGGTGTCCATACCTGATTACAATACTAAACTAGTGGTGCTACAGAATGGCACAGACTTTCCCGGATTAGTTTTCTATTTCCTTGGGTTGTCGCTAGCTATTCCGAATTGCCACATACTCTTTCTTGCCAGCTACCATCTATCACCGCCAAAAGTACATTTTTTTGTCATTTTCTTAATTTTTCGGTTTCCTATTCGTAGAACGAAAATATTAATTTTAAAATATTAAAGAACACAAAAACCTAGCCGTAAATGGCAATTTTCTTTTAAACATTATGTGCCGTTTAAGAGAAAATGGCGTTTTAGCACTACTAAAACTGCGAAATTTGAAGCTCATTTTCAAAGAAAATGTTTGAGTTTTCAAAATACTTTATTTGAAGTTATTTGAAGCACTTACACTCACAAATATAATAATCTTTACAAATTGCTGGTAATGTGCATATTAAAGATGTGAGAGATCTTTCAAAAAATTTGCATTTATACAATTTTTTAAAAAACAAAAAATAATTAAAAATAAACTTTACGTCATATAAAAGAGTGTAACTATCACTATCCGTTACAAAAATTTCAAGAAAAAATTTGCAGCCATTTATGAGAAAATGGCGTTTGAGCATTTCTGAAAATGTCGAAATTCGAGCTACTTTTCACAGAAAACGGTTGTGTTTTCGAGAAACTTTACTTGACATTATTTAAAGCATATATACTCGTAAATATAATAATGTGAAAACGTCGCCGATAGTGTAAATATTAATGACGTGAGAGACAAGTAAAAAAATACATTTTTGTAATTTTTGAAAAAACTAACCGATAGAGCAATATGGCCTTTATGTCATCTGATAGAGCACATTTACCACTATCCCTACCGAAAGTTTAAAGAAAAATTTGGAGCCGTTTTTGAGAAAATCTAGTTTTTGTAATTTTTTAAAATTGCACATATTGCACGCAATATTGCGCGAAAAATACTAAAATTTTCAAAAAATGTAGATGAACAAGAAAAGAACGAACTCACTATGAAGAAAAAATTTTATTTGAAGGAATAATCTCTATATTAAATTTTGTAGTTCCAGAAAGACGGCGTAAAAATTTTAAATTTTTAGATAGATTTTGAAACAAAGTTTTGTACAATTTTTCTAAACTTTGAGTACTTTTCTCATAATTTTTCCTTGAAAATACGGACGAGAAAGTACGTGCTGTTTTAGCACCACTAGTTTGAGCGGTCATCCGGCCTCACGACCGGTGAACGTAACAGGTCGCCTGGGATAAAACGGACCCCAGACAACATTTCGTTGGCTAGATGTCTTCTAACATTATTAACTAATGAAATTAAGTGGCTTTTACGTCCGAAACTTCATTTACCGAGAACTTTTATTTAAAATTATTCATAAGAATTCAATTAATTGACGATGTATAAAATATTTTTTCTTTCATATAATCCAAAAGAAGGGGTGGGGCGGAGCGAAGCGGGGCTTAGCGGGGCGGAGCGAGCTGAAGCGGGGCAGAGCATGACGGAGCGGAGAGGAGCGGGGTGGGCGTGGAGGAACGTGGAGGAGCGGGGCGGAACGGAGCGAGCTGGGAAAGGGGGCAAGGAAAGAGGAGCGAGGCCTAGAGGAGAGTATGGCGACGAGGGGGTAAAGTGCGGGGCGGGGTTGGGCAGAGGATGGTGACTTCCCCTGTTGAAACGAAGCGCCATGGTGGAGGGAACGTTGGGAGAATTGGCTTCGTTCAGCAATTGCAGTCGCTGTGAAAGAAGTTGCAGAGTGGGCAGGGCGGATGGTATGCAGACGGGGGTGGATGGGGCCAGAGAGCCACAGTGAGGGTGGGGAAGGGGGGAGGAGCAGGCGGCGTTCGGGCGAAGGAAGGCATTGCCATCCTCTTACGGGGTTCACCGCGGCGTAAGCGGATCGGAGGGAGCGCGCGGGGCGGGGAGCAGGCAGCGGTCGAGAGACGCTCCCCAGGGACGCGGTCGCCTCGAATCGAGTGCGGCCGCCCAGGACAGGAGCCACGGTCGGGGATGCGACGAGGCAGCGAGTGCTCGCCATCACACAACTGCGAGTCGGAGGGATGAGAGCTTCCCAGCAGCGGGGGAGCAGGAGACGGAAGCAAAGCGCTCGAATTTAGCCGCGCCACTCAAAGGCGGATCAATAACGTCTCAAAAACCGAAACACTTGTTTTGTAATTGCACTCAATTTATTTATTCACATTTGCCAAATATTGATCGCGAAAGAATCATCTTGGTATAATAGGTAGATCGTACATTTAGTACAAATCCTGCCAGTGTCCAGTGTCTCTTAAATTTATAACACTTTTGCTAATAAAAACATATGTTCACGACCACGCTTCTTGGGCGGGCCCTCGGGCGTGCTAGCTTTTTGTTCGGTGGTTCCGGCTTTGATTCCCGGCCGGGGCAAAAGTGCAGTAGCTTGGAACTTCTAATACTAACCGTCTCGTCTTTTATAGCTACGTGACAAAAGAAAGTTCAGCCAGGCCAAATTAGCTAAAGGTACGATAGAGTCCAAATAAGCAATAGGTATTTCATGGGTACGATGATGGGAATACGTCACGCTCGTCACATGTCTCCCTTACCCGCAGGAGTGGGTAATAAACAGAAAACAGCTTCAGTCCTTGGAATACCGCTATCTGGCAAAAGTCAGATTAATCTGACCATAAATGCCAAAAGCAAACATGCATAGAGCATTTCTTTGCTCGGGACCGGGAGAGGTGGCTGAGGGCATCAGCTGATGTCACTCCAGTGTCTCTGATCGGGAGGTCATAGGTTCAAGTCCCGACGGTGGCAGGATTTTCAACACTTGCTAGATAGCTAGACTGAATTGAGTGAATTCAGACAAGCTGTCTGCAGAAGAATTCTAGCGGCCGGCTGCTCTGATCGGTAGTTTTGCGTGGTTTTCCCGATCAATACCAGGTGAATGCGGAGCAGTACCCTAACAAATGGGCCACGGACCGCGCGCTATCTTTCCTCCCTCTTCTTGTCCTATCCCCATCCCTTACTTACACACGCTTACACTCTCATGCACTAAACTACCATACATGCCGGGAGACCGGTCGGGAGCTCTTGCCTCGGATCGAGCGGTGCCCCGCTGGTGGAAGATACCGGGTTTGGGAAAACCCCGCTAGCCGACAGATAGGCTGACGCCAGATCTCATTAACCAGCGGGGAAAGATCACCGCCACTTCCCGCGATTAAACATGAACTACACTTACAGGACTAATGACCTTAGCAGTTGACACGCCCGAAATCACTGGTCTATCAATCAATAAATCTTTTTCTTGGGATCGACAAGTAATGTAATATAATCGTAATAATAAGCTGCACCCTTGCGATTATATCAAACGGAAGAACAGTCGAAAAATTGCACTGCAGTGAAACCAATTTTGAGCTGTCACTCTGTTAGAAATTGGTCGTTAATTGAGGTGTCCATATAATGAATCTTATGAGGTTCCAGTGAGCATACATAAGAAATAATTGTTCAGATTGTTCAAAAATGAAGTAATTTTTCATAAAATCATTTAATTACTGAAAAATAAAAAATAACTTTAAAACAAATTATAGTTGATAAGATAAAAACGGTTGAACGGTTGGTTCAGCATTGTAAAGTACCGAGTTTTTATTGTTTTTAGTTCCGTTCAACCAATTATTTATTGTTTGCACCTGATGAAGAGCAGAATGAAGCTCGAAATGCGTCATGCCTAAGGACATATTATTGTATGTTTTACTCGTGAACTTTTTTAAACTCTTAATAAATCTATTATGTGATAATTGTTTTTGTCTCTTTTTGTTTTAGAATAAACTGTCTATAAACAATAATGACCAAAAAATGTGTAATATCTACTAATAACAGACAGTGCAATTGTTTTTCGAGTTAATTCATTTTTGACTGAAACATTTCTCGTTTTCTAGAATCAGATGTCTTTTCTCGGCCAATGTCAAACTTCCCTGACTATTCTTTTCCTCACAAAACAGACCTTCTCTCCCCAGCGAACCAAGCTCGAGAGCAATGAAAACTCCAGCTTTATACGAGTTTTGTACACTCGAGTGAATTCAATCAAGAAATTACTTGTTTCATGAGATTCACGAAGAAAATCAATTGCAACCTACATCAATGGATTCAAAAGAAGGGTGACTAATTCTGGTCAGAGTTATCAGTAGATTTTCTGTAATGAAGTAATCTATATCTCCGTTTGTTGGAGGTCCGTAGATGCAAAGTAAAATGATTTTGACGGTAGTAACGTGTACAACTGTTATTTCAAAATTATTTTCAACTTCTTAAAGAGTAAATTGGATAGATAGTAGAATCAATAGCATTTCTAATGTTAATATACTAATCTCCATACATCGAGCTCTTATTTGATTCCTTCGCAATAAAATATGGTCACAGAACTGACAAAAATCAGTAAATAATATATTTTATTTTTTCCACATGCACTTATTTTCAAAAATTGTCTAAAATATGAATAAGCTGAAGTGCACTCAAGAAAGTTGAACAAATAATGGAATGTAATCCTTCTACTTGATAGTATGCTTATGCCTTATAATAATATTTAATATTAATTTAGAAAAACATTGCATTAGTATGCTTTAAGCACTTCCGTCGTATTCCCATCTCTCACCACTTCCCCTAGGGTCGAGAACTTAAGGACGCGTGGTTAGACTCCTAAAACGCAATAATTCGCGAGGGATTCGTATTATGAAATGTTTCTCGCCGTACTTAGAATACCAAGATGCTTTCGCTTTCACAGTGCTGTCGTGAATGCGAACGAAATTGTGGGGAAATTTTTGGCTTTTCTCACGATCAAGCTATTAGCATCTAATCAAGAATGAGAAATAAACTATCCAACATCAACTTGTGTATGATCTATGTAATCATGGGAACCATTTTTCATATTAATTAATGGCACATAAAATTGGAGGAACGTGGTTCGTGAGGAACAGGGAACAAGTAGAATGGATCCGCATTCATTTCACAAACGTTGGCTGAGTTTTACTGAGGGTATTTTACTCATTATTGTTGTAATACCACCAACTGGAGCATTTTTGCATGGAATAAATATTCGAGTATTTATTTAACTCCAACGCATGAAAAAAAAACTTAAAATTTCCCTTTTAATAATTATTTATTTAACATATGGTATTATTAGCAGGGAGACTGCCCTTAGGGGGAGTTCCGTACCCTTGTTTCGACTCAGGCTACCTTGGACGTCTACCTCCGACGCGGGTCTGGGACCTTTATCGAGCAGGCGCACCTCGCAGGCAGTCCCCTGATGCGCCTGGGATTTGACTCTCACTGCCTTCGCCAGATGTCGGTCTCAGTTAACTATATCCGAACTGGTTGGGAGAAAGCGAGATCTCGTTAGGGTGGGATGTTGTCGGAGGGGTTTCATTTTTCCGGGCATCCGCCAGGCTTCTTTAGCATGCCACAAGAGTGGCATGACTACTGTGGATTTCCCTCCTTCAAAAATCGTCACATTTCGGCCGGGATCGGGCCCGCAGTAAGCTAGCTCCTCACCCACCAAGGCGGCTCCTTTTAAGAAATATTATTTATATGCATAATTCTTTGATAAAAATTAATCTCTTGCGAGTTAAATTAAAGACATTGTCAAAGTAAACAACACGGGCTGTTTAAAATTTGATTTTGACTGCAAGTAAGTTTACATCCTTTTGATGACTTACTATACACGCGTATATATTTCAATCTGATTTCGATCTGATTTGTATAATTTCTTACAACGTCTTTTTTAATGGCGATATCGGAATGTACGTAGCCCGTTAAACCATCCCTAACCTCTAACTGCACCTTAAGGCAACAATAACAATTTGAGGCAACCATCTTGGCTGATGTGGCTGGTGGAAGAATACATTTTGCAGAGCGATGCCGTCTTTGATGTTTGCTCAATTGCTTCAGAACTGTTTTTGCAATAAAAAAGCATGTAAGCAATGGAATTACAGAACTATTAAGATTCATCGAGTTGTCTTGGAATCTCTAATCAGTTTGCAGATTAATTATTGTTGTGCCCAGTTGAAACCGAATGAGGATGCATAACACTCTTGTTCCTTGCCCAATGATTTTTATACAACGCTCCAGTTTTTTGAGTTTCATCTACTTATTCCTGTAGAGGTACAAAATGAGAATTTAGAATAAAAAATGAACTATAATCCACAATTCCAGATTTTTAGTACACGTGCCCATAAGAATATTATTTGATCGAAAATGACGAAAACATGTGATTTTTCAACTCTCTGCTATAAAAAGAAACATTCTGCACCAAAGTTAGTATCTCGCCACGGAAAACAGCCCATAAAATATCCTCTCAACGTTTCTCACATCTTTTCATTTATAGGTAGTTCAGAGTCGGGATATGAAAAACTAATAAACCAAGATACACTATAGAAGTTTGAGGACGGCCTTATCTTCCCACCGTTGGTTCTCTGCTATGTCGGATGTTCTGAAGATGGCACGTGTTGGAGGACGAAGGGATATGTTGCAACTCCTTACCAGCACGTTCTGACAGGGAGATCCTGGAGTTTGAATCCCGACATTGGCAGAATTTTCGACACTTGCCAGCTACCTCGGTCTGTCGCTGTCTGGAGGAGAAGTCTAGCGGCCGGCTGCTCTGATCGGTAGTTTTCCGTGGCTTCTCCAATCGGTTCCAGGCGAATGCCTCAGCAGTACCCTACCAAACGGGTTCCGGACCGCGCGCGATCGTTCCTTCCCATTCTTTATCCTATCCTACCCCTTACACACATTTACACTTATATGCACTACCACACATGCCAGGAGACCAGTCGGGAGCTTGTTACAGCTTGTCCCACTAGCTAGGGCGGTGCCTCCGCTGATGGCAGATAACTGGTTGGGGAAAACACCACTATCCGACGGTGGGTCGGTGCCGGGTCGCGTCATCCAGTGGAACAAGATCACTGTCGCCTTTCGAGGACACAACATGCACTACACGTGCGGACTAATGACCTTAGCAGTTGACGCACCCCTAATCTCTAGTAATCAATGAATTAACCAGCACGTCAGCGGTTAGTTAAAGGAGAGAACTCTGGCTTTCATTATGTTAATGGAGTATGCAGCTCCCTTTCCTGCGGGCCGCTGCACTGCGCGATCATTTTCCATGCGCTTCTGCGAAGGAGTCCTTCATTTCACTGTAATTACGAGAATTGCCAACGGGGTCACTTTGGCTGAGTGCTGACGACCTACGTGTTCTCAGCGCTTTCAAATATTAAATTCCTTTGTGGCTTAATTGCTGATAGCACATGCATTAATGTTTCTTCCTTGCTCATAATAAAGAATTTGTATACAGAAAGGCTTCCGCGTCCCATAAAATTTAATGAAAATAAAAAAGAAAGTAAACGTTTTGCTCATATGACAATAAGTCATATGAGCAAATTTACAATGCCTACATTGTATTTGTGTCTGTGAAAACAACACACATTATAGATATTTTTTTAAACTTTGCATTAGTGGTATACCTGATGAAGTGGGAGGATTATATAATATCTCCCATTGATGAGAATTTGCTTCTTAAGTTTTCAGAAATTCACCGGCGCTGACAGCATCAGCGACGAACTGGGGGGCGAATCTCGTATGTTTCGTTGGAATGAATTAAAATTGGCTGTCAAATATGATAGAATTGAACTAAATAACAAATCTTAACGGAGGCCTTGTCTTCCCAAGATCTACAGGTGTAACTCATGAAAACTGATGTTTGTATTCTATCAAAAAAGTTGTATTCGAGACTAAGAACACACTGGGCTCTTTGCTACAACACGCAACGATCAGACGACGCTAGCTGAAAAAAATCATATGTTAATGTGACTTCATTATTCCTGTGACAATCCACAACAACATATGTCACAATCCACATGCAGTGATGATGGCAATTTGATGTAATTAAGTATCCAATGAAGGAAAAGAAAACTTGTTGACTCCCAGCGTCTTCTGCCGTGCCTTCCTTGCATCGACTTCCGGCTCTTTCTGAGCTCACGTCAACGCTAGCGTTACCTCTCCACCGCTCCCTGATCGCCAAATTTCCACCTGATCTGATAATAGAATAAACAAAAAATGCAAGCTATGAAAATGTACAAATTGTCATAGTGCATTCCCAGATTGAAAGTCAAGTGAGGGGGCGATAAACGAGATAAAACAGTCCCAAGTCTTACAGCTTTACCTATATAATAAGTACTACATCTCTCTTCAACCAGAGGAACATTATTACGTTCTCTCTACCGCTTACGTAAGAGAGAGAAAGTTATGAAATGCTGCGAGAAAAAGCAACGAACGTATGGTAGAAAAACTCTTATTGCCGGGCCCTGGTAACGAAAAAGTGGATAAATGCAGTTACTAAATTTAGAAAAAAAACCTCCAAGTGGAGTAGCCTAAGTTTTGTGGGTCCTTTTTCTAAAATTCTGGAATACCTATATTCTAACGCATATAATTTAGGCATTGACATTGGAAAGGTCGTAATTGACAAACATTTGAATTTTTAGTTTTTTTCATTGATAAAGTAGTAAATGGCTATGCCAATGGCACAGAGAAGGTAGTATATCCATATGTAATCAAATAAAATGGCAAACAAAAAAAAAGATCTCATATCAAAATCAGCAGTCTCAGCTGGAATATACTCACAAGAGCTGATTTTTCACTAATAAAAATAAAACAATAATTTAATGACCTTGAAATGTGGTCAGAGCACAGGATTTTTAAGAGGACAGTCATTAACGTCACTCACCAACTTGCGGTGCTTGCAACGCTTTGAAAAAAGACCAGTCATCCCTGATGCCAAAAAGAGAGATTTGTTATATATTTTGGACTTCCTTGATGCAAAGTATCATGCATTTTACCACAAAATGTGTGCGTAATGTATAAAATAATTCCGAGATTGTCTCAGGAGTGATGCCTATGTTGTATTTTAAGAAAGTAGTATTTCATGGACAGATCTGTGCCAGACTTTGAAAATGTCATATGTAATACTGACATGAGTGTATGGCTTCCATTTGAAACAGTTTCTGTATTACGTTTGGAAAAAAAGTGTTTATAAATTTGTTTCTTCCTTCCCTTGAAACATTTTGTTTTCTACAGTTACTACCTTTCCTATGCCAACACCTGAATTGTTGAATTCTTAATGCATAAGGAAACGAGCGTTTGTTCTTCGAATCACATCGAGTTAATTTAAATTATTCCAATGAGATTTCTCTCTTAAAAATACTATTTAAATATAATGTGAAAGGAAAATTATGTAGCATAATTTTGTACGAATGTTTATTACAAAAATTTGATATTAGCATCTTATGCCACGTTATCACACTATACAGTAATGGATATATGAAAAGTTATTTTGATAAGTTCACTGCTGGCTACATGGATGGGAGAGAGAAATAACATCAGGCAGATTCTTTTACTTAACGTTAATGTTACAATGTCTCTGCGTTTAATAAAATGGTATATTCAACTTTCATAAAATCGGGAAGAATGATATACAGAGAAACGCATTAAGTAATGATATATTTGTTTTGAATGCATTCATAATGCGATATATTGGATGGCCTTTAGTTCGGAAGGTTCAAAGTATTTGTGAAATAATCCTTGCGCGTGCAGTTACAAATAATGCGAGAAAGTATGTGCTGTTGTAGCATCACTAGCTTTTATTTGATTATTGTCCAAATCAGCGTGCTTCAACACTTACGCCTCATCAGCGGATATCACGCATTTTAAATGATAACATCTGCAGTTGGGTGAATCTTGATTTGTTGGTGCTTGAAAGATAGATAAATAATGCGATGATGGATGTAAGTAATACGTATTAATCTGTGCCGTCGTAAAACGAGAGAGATTGGTAGTCGACAAGCTTAATAATACACAATTTATCGACTGCGCTGTCTCACAGTAACAACGATTGTCCCTGTAATGCCTCTAACCTGGCGGTCCGAACGTTCGAGCCCCGACGGTAGTGGACTTTCAACGCTAGCTAGACAGCTAGATCGAATTCAGCTGCTGTCTGGAGGCGCATTCTAGCGGGCGGCTGCTTGGTAGATTGTTTTCCGTGGTCCCTCCGATCAATGCCTGGCGAATATCGGAACAAATACGCCCAGAACGCGCGGGAGTTCCCGTTGCTACCTCCTCTCCCCTTACATCACACACGCACACACTGAAAGGAGAGTGAGGGAGAGGGCGAGGGCCTCGACAACAACCAAGAAGAAAACGAGGGCGAGGGTGCGTGTGGGCTTCGTGACCATGGTCGAGGACGAGGGCAAGGGCAAGGACGAGGATGAGGAAAGGACGAGAGCGAGGGCATGGACGAGAGCGAGGACGATGGCAATGGCAGGAGCAAGGACGAGAGAGACCGCGAGGGCGAGGGCAAGGACAAAAGAGAAGAGATCTGTCGAAAGCGAAGGCGGGGGCGGAGTTAAGTGCGAGGGCGATCGCAAAGACGAAGGCGGGGCGGGAGCAAGGGTGCGGGGAGGGAGAGTGGGCGGTGGAGTGGGCGGTGGAGTGGGCGGTGGAGTGGGTGGTGGAGTGGGCGGGGGAGTGGGCGGGGAAGTGGGCGGGGAGTGGCCGGGGGAGTGGGCGGGAGCAAGGGCAATGACAAGGGAGAGGACGAGATCGGTCGAAACCGAAGGCGGGTGCGGGAGTAAGGGCGAGGGCGATCGAGAAGTCTAAGGAGGTGGGAGCGGGGGAGACGGCGGGGTCGAGGGCAAAGGCAAGGGAAAACGCGAGGGGCGGCCGAGGGCGCAGGGAAAGACGCGGGAGGCGGCGGGAGGGGCAACGGTCGTGGCGTCGAGCCCCGCGCGCAGTACCGCAGTGCGACAGCGAGTGGGTGGCGGCGCGCCGGCTCCAGTGGCGTGCAGGTGGCGGTGGCGGTGGACGCTTTGATGCTGCCACCCACGCCGCGCCACTCGCGTGCTTATCGGACGGCGGTGCACGCCCAGCTGCGCCCACGCGACACGGCAGCCCCGTCGTGCGTCCTCTCTTTATTAAGTGACTTCGAAAGGGAAATGCTTCACAATCCAACGTGTTTAAATAAAGAAGCCATGCAACACTAACCGTCCAAACTGTCTGTAAATGTAAAATAAAATTAATAAAAAAACGTCCAAACAACAACTGCGGCTATCCCTTATATTGGTATTTTTCAATAAAAATAGAATTTAAATAATGATAACAAATTTAAGATATATATGAAAGCACTTGGGAGTGAAAAAAATAGAATATTCGTTAAGTGTTTTTATTCAACAAAAAAATATATCTCAAGTCAGATTAAGGTCATGTCACTAACACATATAATTACCGCTTTGTCTAGGACCTGCATCAAAAAAGTAACTTGTAACCTTCGTCAACAATGCCAAAGTTAAACGTGTACTGGAAGAAAGTAGATTTCTGCAAAACTGGATCGGAGGTGCTTCATGGAATCCCTAAAAATGAATGCCGCAGCCTGTAAATTTATTTCGAGGCTGCTTATTTTTTACTATCTCTCGTAATCGGATTTCCTCGTTTTCTCCTCAAGTGCCAATCTAACTTCCTGGTGGCCCCGTTCAAAAAGTTAGTGTCAGGGACTGTCTCCAGGAGCAACCATGCTCCCCCAAGCACCAGCGGCTGAGGCGAACGAGTGGAGGTTTAGGGTTACACCTCTTGCCCTTAGACCGGGAAACCGCACTTAAAGCCAGTGACAGGAGGATGGAGGAAACCTAACCTGAAGAGAAAAATCGCCCGCTCTCCAACTTTGTACCGGCTTAGGTGCCTCAGGGCATCAACTGCTGTCACTGCAGTGCCTCTAACCCGGAGATCCTTGGTTTCGAGTCTCGACGGTGGCAGGATGTTCGACACTAGCTACAAAGCTACGCCAAGTTCAGCCGCTGCCTGGAGGAGAATTGAAGCGAGCCACTACTCTGATCAGACGTTTTCCGTGGACTCTCCGATCAATGCTTGTCCCGATGATAGGAGATACCTAGTTGGGGAAACCCCCGCAAGATGAGCGGATCTCGCCATCCAGGATAAGATCACAGCCACCTCCCGCGATAAAAACATGCGTTACACTTAAGGAACTAATGACCTTAGCCATTGACGCGCCCGGAAACAAATCCATCTACCGGGAGAGATGGCTCAGTGCATCAACCTGATGTCACTGCAGTCCCTCTGACCGGGAGATCCTAGGTTCGAGTCCCGACGGCGACAGGACTTTTCGACACTAGCTTGTCAGCTAGGTCGAATTCACTCGCTGTCTGGGAGGAGAATTCTAGCGGTCAGCTGCTCTGATCGGTAGTTTTCCGTGGTTTCTCCGATCAACACCAGGCGAATGCCGGAGCAGTACCCTAACAAACGGGCCACGGACCGCGCGCGATCTTTCCTTCCTCTTCCATGTCCTATCCTCTCCTCTTACACACACACACACACACACATGCACTATACTAACACACATGCCGGGAGAACCGGTCAGGAGCTTACAGCTTGTCCCGGCTGGGGCGGTGCCCCACTGGTGGGAGATACCTGGTTGAGAGGAAAACCCCGCTAGTCGACGGTAGATCATCGTTACCTCCCGAGAAAAAACACGCACTACACTTACGGAACTAATGACCTAAGCAGTTGACGCGCCCGGAAACATGAATCAATCTATCAATCACTCAAATTTTGTATGTTCTCCTCTGGTACAAAAAGAACAGCAAGCGGACCTCCCAGAAACGATTAGCATCGGCCAGTGCTTCGCTGATACCCGTGCACTAGTCCCCCTTCATTCCACAAAGGAAGAGGGGACGCAATTAGCATCTCCCACCACAGAGAGCAAACGAAAGTCAAGCCTCTTATGCCTATGAGAGACGAAATTACAAAAGTGGTCACACGTGGTACTACATTCTCCGTTGTAAACAAATTTTCGGAATTAAAGTTGAATATACGCTTCTACGATTGTTTCAAATACTGTCAGTGATACTGCAGCACCGAACTGTTTGATTCGCCGAGCGTGTGGGGTTTGCGTCCGTCTGCCACGTTAGCCATATGATCGATAACTTTTCTCTTCGCCATCAGTAAACTCATGAGATACGTAATATATACACACTGCTTGTAATAACTGCCAAATAAAATACATCAATACTTTTTACAATTCTTGAAATGAAATGTTCAATTGAAAAAATACATTGTGCCAGTTGCAGGGTTGAAATAATTTGCATTGTTTTTAACGGAGGAATACTGTAATTTTTGAGCGGCCTTAATACGGCACAAACTTATTATTTATGTTTGTTCAATTGCACGACTAACATAAACAAATTTAAAAAAGGCATCGTTGATTAACATTTTCACCTCTGTGTTTTTGTATCTAAAATAAAATCAGTTCATAACACTAATTTTCAAATACTAACGGCTGAGAATAATGCAATATAGTATATTGCACATTTTGCAAGAATTCAAGCGACTAACTCTGATCGGTCGTTTCGAAAGTTTTGCTGCATGTGTTTTAGTTTTTGAGTGATGTGTTTTAATTTGGAATATTTTAAAATATCGATTTTGCGTTCCTAATTTCCATCCGCAAATGACGCAAAGCTCATAAGATAAGTTTTTTGTAGCTTATCATCAAACTTTGTAAGGCAACCATATATGTCCCTTACAAAGAGTTCGTTCTAAATGGAATTATTGCTTAACTGTGGTGGCAGTGTTTGGTCTGAATTCTCGTAATGCCACAACCTCCTGAATCGTATTTTGCATTCGCACTCAAACTAGAGATGACCACCATTCATCTATTATATTATTACGGAAGGGCTAAAAATAATGTTGCATCGTGGGAATATGTAATTAGTAGCCCTGGCAATTTTGGCGTGCGAAATCATGGACGCGAGGTAGCACAAACTGCAAGAGGTTGGTATTTCCAAAATTCCAATGGCTACAAGGAACAATTATTAAAAATATAAACTGCTGACACTGCACGCCACTTTCAGAAACTATTTTGGCTCGTGGGGTTTAAACTGTGAGACCCACTACATACTAAAAGTGCCTCGAGGTGGAATAACAGGAATAATTCTAAGATAGTATTTAGATGATTTTACACATTTAGTTTGTTTTTTTTTCTAAAACGACAAAAATTCAATAAATTATTTCATATTACATTGAATGTATATTCGAAAAATAGTTGGAAATGAATACAAACATCCTTGAGAAAGCAGGGCGAACATTAACGTCCCAACGCAGCATGGGAGTTCCGAAGACATAAAATAACTTGTCAGCTTAGCGAGAGGACGTCACCAGTACATTCCACCTGAAGGAGCACCGTCAATACATATTAATAGTAGGTATTGACATCGTGCTGTGCAACGCAGCGATACGATCGATAGCCGATGAACGTAATGGTTCGCGTTTGTTCATCCCGTATAAATCTCGTGACGTCACGGGTGGGCGGCGGATTTCTTTCGTTCACACACGTGGATGTCGCCCGTCATTGCGGCGCGGGGCTGTAATACGTGCGCCGGGGGGAGCGTGCGCCCCGACTCGTTTAGGGATTCAATCAGGTGCGTTTAATGCGACCTTTCAAAACAAGCGACAGCCACTGAATGGGGAGGCGGGGCTCTCTATGCACATTTACGTCAGCTCGCTATTTAAATTTACTTTCGTCCTTTAGTGCTGACTCAGTCCTACAGCATCATTTCGTGTTGCGTCGACGGTGCTTTTATTTGAGAGAATAGTCGATTTCATTGTGTACACTAATCAGAGGTGGATGGAGCCGTTTTGGTGGGTGCAATGAGCTTGAAGTTCTGTTCACTCTTTTTAATTTTCGTCCCACGCATAACAAACTTCATTACTCTCATATTTAACAAAATGTAGACCTGTCACATATCTGGTACATTAGTGTTTCATTTGGATTACTGTTGACATGAATTACTTACGAATGACATGCATAGTACTTGCGATGTACATGCATTGTGCATCCATGTACATGCATAGTGCTTGCGAAGTACTCATGTAGTACACACGAGTAATTAATCCCAATTTTTAAAAGATGAATGGTATTCTGATGGCATGGCTCAGAATCGGGCTAAGAGTCCTCGGAGCTCATGGTACTACTAAGAAGCGTGGTCTCCATTGTGCAAAGCATTGTGCATACAATATTTAAATATAATTCATTTTAAACATTTTTAATTTAATGATTATCGAAGGCAAATTCATTCTATATTAATATAAAATCAAATAAATGAAAATGTAAATATGACGTGAATAAAGAGAGTAATAAAGCTGAAAAGATTCTTAAATTTTACATGATAAGCCTGCCTAAAATATAAATTTTCAACATATTATCAGGTCAATAGAAAATTCACGCATCAGTCTTTTCCACATTTTGAAAGTAAAAAACAGTAGCGGTTGATTGGTAAATAAATTATGATTATTGGTGTGTCTTGTAATACCTTGCAGGATCACGGATAGTTCAATGAAAAAACCTATTACATTGTGGAATGAAAAATATTTAAAAAACATATGGAGTGTAAAATCTGCGGCTGATTTGGACTTGGACTTGGCTTGATTGATTATTTTGTATTTCCGGACGCGTCCCCGGCTATGGTATTTAGGCCCGTAAGTGTAGTGTATGCTTTTCATAAGCAGTGGCAGTGGTCTTCCCCTGCTGTATGGTGACATCTGGCGCGTCGTCATTAAGGGTTTCCCTCATCCAGGTATCTCTCAGCAGCGATGCAAGCTCCGAGCCTCCGACTGATCCCCCCATGTGTTTAGAAGTGTAGTGCATGTAAGTGTAAGGGTAAGTAACTAAGGGTGAGGATAGAACAAGAGAGAAGGAAAGATCGCGCGCGGTTCGTAGCCCGTTTGTTAGAGTATTCCTCCAGAATTTGTTTGGTAATGATCGGAGAGACCACGAAAAACTACCGATCTGAGCAGCAGGCCGCTAGAATTCTCCTCCACACAGCGACTGAACTCGACCTAGCTATGTAGCTAGTGCCGAAAATCCGGTCACCGTCGAGACTCAAACCCAGGACCCGCCGGTCAGTGCAACTGCAGTGACGTAAGTTGATGTGCTGAGCCACTTCAGCCAGTTCCGATTTTTTATTAGTAAAGGTGCGAGATACCAGACAAAACGTGTGTGCGAAAATTTAAAATATTCAGTGTGCTCAATATCAGTGTTTGTGATGTAGCCAATATTTAAAAAAAGTTTTATTTGCTAAAATAGGAGATGTCATACACTTTTGGGATGGGGTGTGTGTATATGATATATGACCAAAAATAGTTTCACCTCTAATTTCACTAATGTTAAGTTTTAATTGTATTCAGAAAGAAGTTTCTTTCAATTTTTTCAATTTTTTTCACACATAATATTATTGTTAGAGGGAAAGGGGATATTGCAGAAATTGCTTCACATATTATTGGACGCAAGATCTGCTACATTCTAGGTCAAAAGTTATCACAACTTACCATGGACTTAAAATCATGGTTCACCATTGGATTTGTGATCGAAATGCTGTTTGTATGTGTTCAAGCCTTGTAGCGCGTAGAGAACAATTACTTTTCGTCCTGAGCAATCTTGGGTGCCTGTGTTATCTATTTAAATCCGATAACCATGATTACGAGTATATACCACTTGGCGTATCGCAATTGGTATAAACATGCACCCAAAACATATTAAGTGTGAGTTACAGATACTTAGATTAGAACAAGACAAAGCAGAAGAGCATATATTTTCTACTCTTTTCTTTAAATAAAGCTCACTAATGAAATGTCTCCGAAATTATATAGATGGTGTTGTGAAGTATGTCTTATAGTGTTCATTTAAAAAAAAAAAACACATGTAGTATTCCCAAATAATATTTTTTCTGCTTTTGGTCTCTGTTAAGTGTTAATCGACGATCAGTTTCAATTTTAGAGTCTACAGGAGAATTTAGTACGGCGCCCAGCGTGCTTTAGTATCAGGCGACTATAACTATTACGATAAAATGTTTTGTTTGATGTCGTGTGTGGAATGGAGGCAACTTCCGATGCACCACAGCCTGTATGTGATGGGCAGTAGGCGGTGGAGGGGGAGAAGGAAAAAGGCTTCAAGCCAAGGAATGGGGGCGAGATGTCTCGCTGCGGAGGCCCTTGCGGCCGCCGATATTGCGCTATCCATTAGGATCCAGACACTGCTGGGAGCAGGGCAGGGCGCCTCGCAGGCGCCGCGGCGGCGGGCAGCGGCGGCCCGGCGGGGGAGGGAGTGGTGGCGGTGACGGCGGCAGCAAGGATGGCGGCGGTGGCGACGGCGGTGGCGACGGCGGCGGCAACGGTGGCGGTGGCGATGGCGACGGCGATGACGATGATGGCGATGCCGGTGGCGGTGGCGGTGGCGGTGAAAGGGGTGGCAGCGACGGCGACGATGGCAGCAGGGGTGACAGTGGTGGCGGCGGTGGCGGTGGCGGTGGCCGGTGGCGGTGGCGGGGGCGGGGGCGGGGGCGGGGGCGGGGGCAGTGGCGGTGGCGGTGGCGGTGGCGGTGGCGGGGGCGGGGGCGGGGGCGGTGGCGGTGGCGGTGGCGGGGGCGGGGGCGGCGGCGGTGGCGGTAACAGCGGCGGTGACGACGGAGACGACGGGGAGAGAAAGGAGCCGGAGGTCAGTGCTGGATATGCAAATGTGATGGTATGATGGGAAAGAGGATATAAAGGGCAGTGTAAGTCGGCGAGAGCGCTGGGTGTGCGAAAGAGGGGAGAGGGTGGTCGTACAGAATTGGTGAGGGGCAGAGGGAGTCTTTAGGGACAATAGGTATGTGAAGGGTGATGAGGGAGGTCGAAGAGAAAGCGGAGGGGACGGAACGAGATGAGAGGGAGTAGCGGAGAGACAGGCGGGGACCGTGGAGAGAGTCTTTGGAGGGGCGGAGTCGAGAGCAGAGGCCACAAGACTATTGGGTTTGCAACTACCGTAGTTGAACCATTACGCTGGGCTCATGGCCTGGAGGCGCTGGGAGAATGGTGGGTGGGTTTCGGGCGTCAATTGTTGACGGTAGGAGCGACAGCTACAGTGGGGAAGGGTGCGATGACCGTTGAAGTCAAGTGATGACGGTAGGAGCGGAACCGAGAAGATAATGCAGTAGAACGGCAGGAGCATGGAAGAATGCGGAGGGGAATGGTGGTGGCGGCAGTGGTTCTTGGTGGTGGCGAGAGGGAGGATGCGGTCATGAACCGCAAAGTCTCTCATTCGAAAAGAATTCACAAAATCAAGGAAATATTGGCACATTCTCTAGCAATATTTCCATTCTGCGTCCTCACACACACACACACACACACACGCGCGCTTGCGCGCACAAGTTGTCGCCGTTAATTTGATGAGACAGATCGTAACAATCTTTAGAAATAATTTCATTATCAATACTATTTCTTACGGCAGAAATAAACCCATAGTAACTTATGAATCACTTATCAATCACTTATGAACGTGTATGTTCGTGTTGCATTTTTATATTTTATTGCTTTAGAAAATAATCAGTATTTCGGTCACAACTCTTTTCATTCACTTTTCTTTCCCGGTTCTTTGCACTATATAAAAACGAACTTCGACCGCAATTTGATTATCGCAAACCTCCTCCATTGGCCGCGATTTGATTACCCGAAAATCCAGTTATTAAGGATACGTTTGATTAAGATAATGCAAAAAAACAAGGTTCTGCGAATAAAATTTGTAATATTTACCGGATGGATATCAGTTACTGCAATGAATTATAATATTATACGAGCCCTTGCGATTATATCGAAGGAAGGAAAAAATGAGAAAAGTTACAACAGTAATGTATTACACATACATAGAAATTAATTAGAACTACGATATCATCTTCTAATTCTAATGGTAATTCTAACTGTAAATTATGTAATTGTTCTAATTCTAATTGTTATCATGTTTGCCCACGAGCATTAGCTCAAAGCGAGTTGCAATAAATCTATCTATCTATCTACACTGAACAGAAAATCAAATAAAAAGAATAAATTTTCGGTACTTATTCTCCAAAACTGATGGAATATCAGCGTTTATTCTATTAAATTTAGTATAATATTAAACATTAGTCTTATTCTATAAAGCTGATAATTTACAGCAAGTGACAACATAACTGGGGTCCACTACCTTTAATTTAAAGCAAATGCACCAAATTTGATCAAATAGAAAGATCAAATTTCTTCCCCCAAAAATACTTAAGAGTCTTAAATATATATCACTTTTTACATTCTCGTTAAATATTTGTTCTCAATGAACAGTTTAACACATTATAAACAATAAAAAACCTTTGACTATTTGTAGGTTCCAATATCGGTGTGCCCCCTTCACTGACATTACAATGGATAACGGATGTTTTATCTTACATTGTACGGAGTTTCATATTTGCTCATATTTTGTAATCCTTACCATTTATAATTGTACATTTATGAATAGAACTGGCAATAATCGCGATTAAATACGAAATTAATAATTAATTATCATTACATTACATGTTTCATTTGATTCTGTACATTACTGTGCCGGGACTACCCGCAGGAAGATGACAGTAAACCGTACATGCCCTCCGCTGATAAGTAAGAACAGATACTGCTCTGTGATAACAATATATTTTCATAAATTGTTTTATTAAATTTGACTTTAATTATTTGACTTCGTTTATTCGATTACTTTCGCGTGGTACCTGTGACATCTAGGTATGTATCTGTCCACCAATTGGCATTAGATGAATGGTTGCATTATCCCTGCCACAAAACTATGCAATGGAAATATTTGTTATCATTAGTCACAGAAAAAGTATTATATTAAACTATGAAATGGGTGACGAATATAGTAGCATACTCGTTCCTCGTTCGTAACGTAAAATACTTCATACTCATACATTATCATTGATAGTACACTACTCAAAATCATTGTTAAGACATTGCACTACCTCATTCGCTCAATTACACAAACAAACATTTTGCAATTTCCGATTTCCAATCATTTCAAAATGTGTTCACTGTATGTCATAGTGCGATCCTACGATCGAAATATTTGTGTCAAAGATTTTTGAATTGACTTACCAAACTGACAAGTTAGCTTTAGAATATCAGGCTCGAACTTATTCTGCTTATTTTTAAAATATAGAACACTTTACTACAGTGCATAACTCAGAAATGATACATTCTAGACTCTTAAAACCTGGTTTTAATGTCCTCTTAGTCACAACAGTTGTTTTCCTTAAGTTGCAATCTATAAAATGAGGATTTGAAGGTTCTATTACATTGTTGGAGGTTCCATCTCTCCGTATCTCGGGTTGTACAAAATGTTCAGAGTTGGGTTCCAATATGACGCTATTCTCACTTTCAAAATAACGATTTTAAAAGTGAAATGATTTTAAGATTGACATAATTTTTTCAAATAATATTTGGTACCCTATTATTAAATTTTTGGTGGTTCAATACTCTAGCTACAAGTATTTAGAATGTCGTCCTTCAAAAAGTCTCTGCACTACCCGCCACCTTAAGATTTAAAAAAGCCATATGAAATTAAAAAGCACTTAAAATGAATGTCTGAATCTACAATTTACTTTCCGGAATAACACATGGGTACATATATTGTGAACATGTGAGTAAATCACAGAAACATGAGATGAGCGAACACGTGGGAACACGAGAACATTTAGAAAACACGCAGGAGAAACAAGCGAGGCATGTATGGTGTACATGTAAGGTACACGCAGAGGAATGAGACGGTTCACGAGTGGGAACGTACAAGAAATGTAAAGAGAAACACTTGGGGAAACATTTAGAGAAGATGTGAGTAACATGTTGGGAAAACCCGGGGGAGCCGATTTATGTTTCTTAGCTCTGGGCAACTCGCGCGGGCTATTAGTGCAGCTCAGCCATTTTATTTTTGTTGGCGCGCAACTTCTACTGAGTTTAGAGTGGTGGGAGTATCAGTGGCTTCAGATAATTCATTCTCGCCATCGAGTCTCCTTCTGATCTTTTCGTAGCAAGCATGTTTTTGACAAATAGTTTTAAAGTCGGTTGGACTACAATTGTATCTCTGTTACGAGCAATAGAAAGGAAGACTGGCGTCAAGGAAATCCGAAAGACGATGTACTATTTGCAGTCATACACTATTATCATGTACTGTAGTAATACTCTACTGGTATGACTGCAGATGATGTTAGTAATCAATGGAGAACTAGTGATGCTACAGAATTGCACAAACATTCGCGTATTAGTTTTCTATTTCTTGGGTCTGGGATAGCTATTCGGACTTGACACATACTCATGCCAGTTGCCATCTATCGCCGCCTAAAGACATTATTTGATTTGTTTTTAATTTTTCGGCTTCTAATGGTAGAACAAAATATTAATTTTAGTATATATTAAAGAACAATAAAATCTCGTCCTAAATGGCAACTTTCTTTGAAAAATTGGAGCCGTTCTTAAGAAAATGGCGTTTAAGCGCTCCTAAAAATGCGAAATTGGAAGCTCTTGTTCACAGAAACTTTTTGGAGTTTTCGAAACACTTCATTTAAAGTCATCTAAAGAACTTTAAAATACAAATACAGTAATGTTTACAGATAGCTGGTAATATGCATATTTAAGGTGTGAGACATCTTTCCAAAAAATTACATTAATGTAATTTTTGCGAAACAAAAATATACCTCAAATTGAACTTTACATCATATTACATCATCAATTAGCACTATCCGTTCAAAAAGTTTGAAGGAAAAATTTTGAGCCATTTTTGAGAAAATGGCGTTTGAGCGTTTCTGAAAAGGAGGAATTTCGAGATAGTTTTCACAAAAAAAATGATTGAGTTCTCGAGAAACTTTATTGAAATTATTTAAAGCACATGTACTGGTAAAATATTAATGTGAACAAATTCCCGCGAAATGTAAATATTATCGAAGTGAGAGACAAGTCAGACAATTACATTTTTGTAATTTTTGAAAAAAGAAAAGAATAGAGCAATATAACATTAAATGCCATCTCATAGAGTACATTTAGCACTATCCATACAAAAACTTTAAAGAAAACATTTGGAGCCGTTTTTGAGAAAATGTTTTTGTAATTTTTTAAAATGGCGAATATCGCACGCAATATTGCGCGAAAAACTACTATAAGTTTAAAAAAGGGTGCATGACCTTAATGATAGAACTCACTTTGGAGAACTAAATTTTATTTGAAGAAAAAATCTCTATCTTCAATTTTGTAGTTGTAGGAAGACGCCAAAAAAATTTCAAACTTTTGCAATTTTCGGAAATTCAGAGTTAACCGTGAAAATGGGACCTATGCCAAATTTATAAGCGTATTTTACTATATACTTACAAGAAATTTACAGAAAAAGTTTGGAGCGGTTTTTGAGAAATTTTGAAAATGACCGGGGGGCTTCGTGTAAAGTATCTCCTAAAATTAATGAATGTTTTTCAAATCTCAGAGCTTCGACTGGAGTCAGGTAGACAGGGGTTTCTTCAGTTTAGAAAAAAATCGTACGTATAGCTAGTGTTGTTCACATACACCGGACGGACGGACGGACGGACGAATGGACGTGTTCTTTCAATTGGTTTTTCGATATCTAGGACTTACAAACGAGGGATTCTGTCTACACCGCGTGTTAGGGGATTTTTTCTTAATTTAGCAATTGAATTTATCCATATTTCGTAATCACCGTCAGGCAATGAATTTATTTCTGACGAAAATTCGTCATTTTCTCGCGAAGCATTACATAACTTTCCCATATACTAAAAGTAATATTATGTATATACTCCGTATATACGTACGTATACGGGAATGTATAAAATATATCGTATGTTACAACAGGTTTTGTATTCCCGATATTCATCCGGGAGATAGCACAGGCAGATTTCAATGCCGTACGTTACAGTTTGATGACATATCAAATTTAAATAAACATTTTGAGATTACAGAGTACTTGTTCAGAAAGTTTTATAAAATTCATAATGGCTAAAAAATATAGAATTTGAACTTGGGTTTGGTAATGTAGCCCTCGCAATCACTCTGCGTTATGAAATGGCATGGGAATACTCCAGGGTTAAGCAATTGCACTTTGAATTAACAATTACAATTTTGAAGATATAATTCTTCGGGTGTATGAATGGATAGAAAGTAGCATGAACATCTAAATCGAAGTAATATTCCCATCAATATATTCTATTATGCTAACATTAAAGAGATTATTGATATTCAGTTCAAGTTTATCTCAATGCTTAGCACTATCAGAATGTTAACTCATGCATAGTGCCAAACATGCAACGGTGTAACGCACAGTTCAGGTACTGGCGATTTGGAGTAGTTGGTATCTAGTATTAAGATATTTTCACTTTTAAAACAATGATTTACTTAGTGAAGAATGTTCGCATGTGTCCAACTAGTACTTATTTCAAAGAACTCTTCATTATTTGCATGATGAGTGCAGTAAGAGTAGATGTAGAAGTACGAAACCGCAGCAATGAAAGAAGCCGTGACTGCTTATGTGATATTTGATTTATTATCGTGTTTCCGGGTACGTCAATTGAAATGTTCAGTAGATCCGCAATTCAAGTGCACGTTGTATCTCTGGAAGTGGCGATATTCCTTTTCCGTTATAACGTGAGATCTGACGCTGACCAACACGTCGGCTTGAAGTGTATTCCTTTTCAGGTATCTCCGTCAGCGGGGATCCGCCCCAGCCAGAACTAGCTTCTGATGTGTGTGTTAGTATAGTGTGTGCATGTAAGTGTGTGTGTGTGTGTGTGTGTGTGTGTGTGTAAGGGGAGAGGGGGCAGGGATGAGGAAGGAAAGATCGCGTGCGGTCCGTAGCCGGTAAAGTATTGCTCCAGCATTCGCCTGGTGTTAGTCGGAAAATACGCGAAAAATGTCCGATCAGAGCAGCCACCCGCTAGAGTTGTCCTCCAGGCAGCGGCTGAATTCGACCAAGCTGTCTAGCTAGTGAGGAATACCCGCCACCTCCGGGGCCCATGCCCTTGGATCTCCCGGTCAGAGGAGCTACAGATGTTGCCCTGAGCCATCTCAGGCGGTTGTTACGACGTCGACTGGACACCCCTGCCGGGAGCGAAAGGTCGAGACGTGACGAGCGCCGTCCTCCACTCCCAGATGCCCTTTCGGATGAGCAGGTAGCGCGCCGCTCACGGTGCAGGATGCAAATCGCAGCAACAATTTGCGAGGAAAGGAATGTGGCTCTCGTGACGCTTTCAACTGCAAACATACAGTTCTGCGCAAAGCAGCAAGAAGAAAATTGTTTTCATAGCTTCAGCTCACGAAACAAATGACGCGCAAACGTACACCCGACCTCTCGCATTAACTGTACCCAACCCTCTTTTTCTCGGAACGCGATGTTTTTTTTAAAAGCTAATACTTAGTTAAATGAAGTGGTGAAAATAGAAAGCCAGGAAAGCGAAACAATAGTATATTGTACTTACCATATTGAATTGAAAATATAGTGGTCATTATTTTGATGAGATTGGAATGTTTTGACTCCTCGTAGCTTTATCTTTAATAAGTAAATTCTTAAGGTATAAATTTTCAGAGCGACAAAAATTGTATCAACTGAGCACCGGGGTACCTCGAAACAACATTAACATATGAAAATAATCTCACAACACTTGTTAAAATTTAAATCTTTGTTTGAGAATATCGCATTGAAGCCGACCTCGATATCCGAGGTGGCTAAGAGCGTGTAGCCGACTCACCGCTTCGGTTCAAAGGGTCGCGGGTTCGAGTCCCGCCTTAGGCATGGTTGTTTGTATCTCGTGTATGTTATGTCGTGGAGGGCCTCGCGTTCTTCTGACCCTCGATCAGAGTAGCCCGCAAGTGTGTTCGTGTCTAGTGTATGGTCGGAATCATCCCCCATCTGGATGTAAAGGATAACCGGCTGTCGGCTGGATAAAGCCCTGAAAATTGTATTACAAAGTGAATACTTTCAATACAATAGATAGTATTGTATAATGTACTCCTTCTTTCAATAAAACAAAATAAGAATAAAAAACTACAAAGAAAACTTTAATTGCTTACTGAAACGGACTACTATTATTTTAATGTCTTTCAAAGTGTGTCGAGTGATTTTTGTTTCCATTTTTAGATTGTAAATAAAAATAAATGGAAGAAATTCTAACCTTTTGGGAAAAATGATTACAATAACAAAGAACTTTCATTAACACTGTCAAAATTACACTTTCAAAATTGGTACCAGTTCAATGCTCAAAGTTTTAAGGAGAGAGCAATGTTCCTTTTGTACAATTTATTTAATTTATTACATTCTTAAAAATAAAAGAGAAAATTTTCGAGACAGAAGATTGTGATGTGATAGGAGCAGACTACACTCTTTTAGCATATTGAATTAACTCCATTGTCACTTTAACTTCTCTTGCAAAGATCTATCTTGCAAGTGTGTCTTAAAGAATTGTAATGTAGAATATCATTAATGTAGACGCATTTGTCGTTTATTTTATTTCCCTTCCATTAGTGAATAATGTAGACCTTTTCTGAATTTACAATAAAACATATTCATGTTCCCGTAAACCATGTATTATGCATTACCTGCACCTCTCAACATTTACTGACCCTGAACCAAACAATACACAAGGAATAGCCTTGCCAACCCTGGCCCAAATCCCTGACGAAACCCTAAACAGCATTGAAGAGCGGACACATACACTCGATCCGAACGTCCTTACTAGAAATTCATATTGCAGCGCGAGTTGTGGGTTGACCTACCTTGCCTAGAGCACGGATGCACATTTGTTATTCGTGTGGCGTGTTGATCAGAGTACCACGAAACGGGCGGTCGGTTCCAGGGAAGGCCAGTGCACGGCGGCTGCGTAGACGACAGGCCGTGCCTCACGCGACCAAGCGCGCCCCCCCCCGAACCCCCCCTTGCGATGGGGCGATGCAGAGCGGTCAGCTCGCGTGAGGTGCTACCGCCGCCGCCGCCGCCTTGTGCCGCTGATGTCGCCACAGGTAAATGTTTTCCATGTAGTTACCATCAGTTTTTTCGAACACACTGATTTGCAAAACAAAAAGCGCATGTGTGGCCCTCCATGCGGTTTAGAAGTGAAACTTCGGAGATACAGAAAAATGACACATGTAGGGTAAAAAAATATAATTATAGAGGTAAAGATTGGTTTGGTTGGTATCTCTCACGACACACCCTTGAGCACTCAGTTAATGTTTTTGGCATTAATACTAATCCGAGTGAGGTACAAAGGCGCCTGCGATCGACAACAGAACTAACACGTAAACTGATTTTATATTTATAGGATCTTATTATTTACATGTGGTTTCCACAACTGTATAGATCTCGACAAGACACACGAATGCAAAAGGTTGTGATCGTGTTATACAAAGGGGATGAATGATTTGTTTAGCCAGAAAATAATCGTTTTCCTTTTAGTTATGTTTCTACCACTCAAAGCGCCGACTTTTTCAAACGCGAGAAACAAGTTTCACTTCACAACTAGCTCACCATGAAACACCATAACAAAGGCGTAGGCCTGAGCATTCACTCACAATTCAGAAGAAATCTTTACAAAATCATATACATTTTTTGTAGGGAAACGTACCTAACAAATGTATAATTAATATGAGGGTATCACACCGCACTTAGAAACAATACACGAATTAATTTAAAAAGGGTATGGAGCCATAGAGACGTCTACTGTTCTCCTCAGGAAGAACCTGGCACTTCTGCTGCAATTGACGCTCAACATCTTGTGTAGTTAATTAATTTTGGCCGTAATTGCATCACAAGTGGTCTCAAACATGTTCAATAGGTGGTCTGTGGACCTTGCCAACCAAGGAAACACGTTGACATCACGAAGGCAGTTTTTCGACACTCGTGCCCTCTAGGACGCGCGTGGTTTTGTTGAATTACGGGATTTTGGTGATGTACCAATTAGGGAAAGGCAAGTGGATCAAGGACTTCCTTTGCATACCTCTGGGTAGTTAATGTTCCTCAGATCAACACTACTGAAAATCGGATGTCATCCAAAGTTATGTAATAGCATTTCACTATCATACCAGTGACTAGCAGTTTGACGCTTCATGGTAAACTTTACATTTGCTGCCGGGGATGTCTTCATACACTGATTTGGTGATATTTCGAATCCAGACAAAACCTGGATTCGTCCAAGCACACTGCCGATACCACTTCGCAAGAGTTCATGCCTTTCATTAATAACAGTAGACGGATGAGACAAGCGTTATTGCAAAACAACAGTGTCATTGACAATGTAATCGAAATGCGCCGTACTCAAAATAACCATATCTACAATTATTTAATTATGAGTTAATGCTGATGTTAATATTCATGTCCAAAACATAATTCAATTAAATTATTTGTTATACACTACAAATAAAGACCTTGTGTTTAGACTTAAAAAATATACATACTCTAGATAGCCTTATATTTGAATATTCCATAATAAAATGTCTCCCATTATGCGACACGTAAATGCCCCTGCAGCAAGAGTCACACTCCAATACGTTGAGAGTGTTCGTCAGTGAATAAGGTGACGATCCCGGAGCACAGATCACACACAAAGGCCGCGTGTCTCATGATTGATTATTTTGCATTTCTGACCTCGTCAACTGACAACTTGGTGCCATAAGACTAGCGTCTTACATCCAGGGCAGGCAGGGCGATGTTCCTCCCCCACTAGAATGTTAGATCCTGACGCCGACCTTACACGCCGCCTTTCCTCCAGATATCTCCCCAGCATGGCATCGTCCCATCCGGGGTAAGTCCTATGCTTCCCGCAGGGTCTCCCAACAATTGTGTTAGTGTAGTGCATGTAAGTGTGTGTGTGTGTGTATAAACGGAAAAGGAAAGGATAAAGGCCAAGGAATGAGGAAGAAAATATCGCGCGGTCGTTTCTTAGAAGGTGCTCCAGCTCTGGCCTGGTATTGATCGAACCAACCACGGGACACTAGCGTTTAGAGCAGCCGCCCGCTAGAGTTCTCCTGCAGTCGGCCGTCGAATTCGTTGTAGCTGTGCAGAGGGTGTCGAAAATCCGCCTCCGTGAGGCGCCTGTCGCAGGAGGCGAGAGGCGCTGGCCGCGGCAGGCAGCAGCCGCGCCTGGCAGCTCCCGGCGTAACCTACTTCGCGCCGCGCCGCCCCAAAGGTCAGGGGTCGTCGCGTGCCACGGAGGCATCTCCGCGGAGCGCGAGCGGGGGCGGGCGATTCTGCGCCCGACGACCGCCCGCCCCGCCCCGCCCCGCCAGCCACCCCCACTCGCCCCGCAGCAGAGCGCAAGACGCGTACGCTGCGTTGGCGGCACCTCGCTTGCGCCTTCTCTTGTTTTATTTTTAGAACGCGTGCTCACGATTCTTCATGGAAGAGAGAGTATTTTAAGAGTGTATGCCGACTTCAGTAGTTTTCGATCTGTTAACTGTGTGAGAACAATAAAGCATTGATAACGAGATTTAAAGGACTAGAATGAATTTTTAATATAGAGATCTAAAAGTAAATATGGAAGGTGTTAAATTACGATATTATGATTTCTCAAGAAAACATTACGTGAATTATGTAATGAACGAAAAAAGCTGGAAAACTTTGGAATGAAAACAAGCCAACTGATTATTTTTAAACCATGAAGTCACTCTCTTTTGCATTTTTGCTGTGAAAGGAAAATTGGAAGCTGCAAGGATAGATGTTTCAAGTGTAAATCCCGTAAATCAGATAAATAGAATGGCCGCGAGGACACTGCAAAATTTGGCTTGGCTTTCAAACTCTGTAAATCATTGACTGTATACTGTAGTGTATGTAGTGCGAAAAAACGGCGGATTTGGGCAGGATAAACACTTTATTACAGGTCCCTGGTAACGCAAAAGTGGATAAATCCAGTTCACAAATTTAGGAAAAAAACATCCTCTAATACGTGGTGTAGCCAGAATCCATGTTTTGTGGGTCCTTCATACCGGAAAAATTGAATGACGGCAAATGACAGTCCGATTGTCTGACCGTCTGTCTGCTCCTCTGCCTGTCGGTCTGTGAACAACGCTAGCGGCTAAAACCGTTCAGCCATTTTCTCCAAAATTGATATTCCCTAATACATCTGACTGTTGTCGCGGCCTCTTGAATTTGAAACCGATATTTCAATTTTTGTGGATACTTTACATGAAACTCTTGGAACATTTTCCAAATGTTCAAAACAATTGCTCCATTTTTGATTAAATTTTTTTTGGATAATACGTTTAAGAGAATGGTGAGGGCTCACGTTCGTAGAACACCCTAATTTTTCGAAAATTGCAAAAGTTCAAAATTTTTTGGAGTCTTCCTACTACTAATGAAATATATTTCTTAAGGATAGATTTTGAAATAAGGCCGTATACAATTTTTCGAAAATTTGAGTACTTTTCGAGTAATTTTTGCCTGAAAATGTGGCAAAGAAAGTACTTGCTGTTTTAGCACAACTACTTTTATATGTTAAAATATGATTATTTTATTGAAATCCCGTAATTCATAAACATTTAAATACTTCAGCAACTATTGTACTATTGATAAAAGTAAATTGCATGTCTCCATGGAATTCTCAATTAAGATACATGCATCAGAAATAAAAATCAGAGAAAGAGTCTCTATGTACTTAATTAGTTTTACTTATTTTCCCACAACTTTACAATTCCTAACTTGCGGGTTTTAAAAATAACCGATTCAAGTAACTTTTAAACGAATGATGGATCTGATGTGCGTAATGAGTAGCAAAACATTTCTTGTTCGAATATTGTAAGGGATATGTTCATTTATTTGAGTTATTGTATATTTAATTAGAGCCTGATTTTATCGCAAATAATTTAGCTAATACTTTTCTGATTACTGAAAAAATTAATCTTTATAATACATTATGAATTCAACTCATACAATTCGTTAAAATACAAAGCTGTAGCTACAACAGAAGGAGTTCGACAGAATTTGATATTACTATAAAATGTCGCTTTGCGACTCGACACTACTGAGATTTATTAAATCTATACGTAACGTGAATGTTTACTAAATTGCGTTAACCCATTTTAAATTGTCACATATTTAATATGGATTTTTGTAAAAATACAAGTTGAGAAATTGGAGAAAACGCGTTTCGCGATGTACAGTGTCCCACTTGACACTACATTCTAAAATGCCACAACTTACAAATTCTCATATTTTTAAAGTAGCCATAAGGGAGAAATTGACGGTTTATACGTTTCAAAATTCATAAGAATCGTTCTTGAATGTATAAGACCAACATACAATGTATCAGTGCGATGTTATAAAAGTACTTCATAACAAAATAATAAATCTCTCAATCTTAATAATAAATCCCTAAAGTTCCCGTAAAAGGCCTATTACTTTTTCGAATATTAAACCGTAGACAGTTTTCTTTCTAAACATATATCCTCGGATCAATCAAGCTTGTCCTGAAGTTCTGAGAATTTGAAACGGATCTTTTAAATTTGGAAGGGTGCTTCTTTTGAAATCCATGGAACATTTTGAATAATTCTCAAAAATGCCAGTATTTTCCCACTTGAATTTCGTGTTCGAATTGCGAAATTGCGCTTATAAACTTGATACGAGTTATATTTTATTTTACATCTCTGGATTTCTGAATGAAGTAGCTCTTTGAAGAGTTTAGGACATGGAGATATTTGTTCGTGCTTTTGAAATCACGTTGGTGAAATATTGCAAGAAAACGCTGAATTATTAGTGTACATATGTTCAAATTAATTATTATTTATTAATATTATGTTTTCTCATCTTTTTAAACTATAGATAAACTCTTCCTCGACATTCTATCGCAGGAAGTGTTTGAGTAGTTTCGGCCGTCACGTGTTCAGTCCAGCGCAGCGGCTGCTTGGCGCTCACGCAGGGGCACTTGACCGTCTGCCGCGCTTTGCTGCCTGGAGGGTTGCCTATCCTGACGTCACCGCACGGGGCTCACGTCGCTGCGGCGGCGGCGGCGCGGGCGGGCGGCCCTTCTGCAGCGCCGGGCGAAAGTGTTCCCTCCGCGCCCCCGCCCAGGCCGCGGCCGGACGAGCACGAAGGCGCGCGCGGGCGCCCTCGGGCTGCGCCAAGGCACTTTTTGCCATCGGAGAGCCCACGCCGCGCCGCGCCGCGCCACGCCCCCCGTCGACCATTCATAAAATATGACTCCTCGGGAATTGAAAAAAAGAACAGCGGCAATAGAATACGACGGATAACATTCCGATTACGAAACGCCAGAGATACCATAAATGTTGATAGCAAGATTGTCTAAAATATGTTATACGTACGTACTTACTCGTAAAGTGATATACAAGAGTATAGAATCATAAGTAATTTTGGTAGTACCCAACAATGCAAAACTAATCCCAAACGATTGAAGAATGCCGTGGTGGTTTCTCTGGGTAGTGTTTTGAATAAAAAAAATATTACTGCCAGTTACATTAGACGAATTAGTTAAATTGCCTTATTAGTTAAAATACCAGAATATATTAATAGTTATTTATGCACCAGGGAGTTACAAGAATTCTACTGATCGAGCGACGACAAATGACCGAAGGCTTTTGGCCCGAGATCATTAGAACCAATTAACGCCTGTGGCACCTACATGATTTTATTTTTTACGTACCAATTTTAATAATTCACATTGACTTATTTACTAATTAACTAGTCGTTAACTTGACTCGGTTTGTCTTTTTATATTTCCCCTCCCATAATTCCTTCCATACGAGAATAAGTAGCACTATTCAATTGTTTGCACATTTCCCTCTTAACCACAATCCTCGCGATCCAGGTAAGTTATACTGAGTATATCGAACTCCTTATTGAAGGCAAGAACAAGCAATAAAATATCAGTAAAAAATAAACATTTTCCTTTTAATTAAATATTTGTATGGTATTGTTATTTTTCAAAATATAAAACTATGAATCTTTGGTAATATTTTTACATTTCTCTCAAGAGTTCTTATATGAGTATCTTTCAATCTCTCAAATATTACATACAAACGACCATATTCTAACTCTATCTTTAAACTTTATGTACCCACAGGTAAAGAAGCATTAAATACAGCAACGGGGACACTACTTTACTGTCCAGATTCAAAGGCGAAGGCTCACTCCGGGAGCTGCGGTGCCAGGCACAGCGCGGGAGATGAAGAGCGGAGGGCGTTCTGCACGCGATCTGGCGGCCCCTCATCTAAACTCGGCGAAAGGGTAAAGGCCCAGCGTGCAGTCGCCTCCGCCCGCGACACGGCACGGCGCAGGGCCTGCGTCCGCACGCCGAGCCACTCGCAGGAGGAGCCATCGGAGGCAGAGGATTCTGAAGACACTCACCAGGGGAAACGCCTCCACAATTTACGATAGAGGAGAACTACGCAGCAATACGTATTATTTAAAAAATCGTAACTCATCTATACAATTTTGGAAATTTCAAGTTCTTTTTCATTAAGTGAATACATCTGAGAATCACTCAGATTGAGGAGAACATTTCAAATAGAAAGTATCTTCCAGAAGTATAATTACTGTTTAATACTTGCATAATGTTAAAATGACATTTAATGCTTATAGATCCTGTACATAATTCAGAATAATTACTATATAGACTAAGTATTTGCTACATTAAGATAAAGCCAAATATTCAACCCCCATAGGCTATTTTTATTACAAGTCAAGAATTTATTTCAAAGTCAATTTCTCTAGTAAATAATTAGTAGCTTTTTAACCGAATAACGCCTTAATATGAAACTTTTTAACATGAATCAAGCCTTAAGTGATCGTTGTTCTGTGAAGGCTCTCGCCTGTTCGGGTCATATCGTGGTCTTCGGCTGGGATAGAATGATCCAGCCCTGAAGTTAGCCACTATAAGATAGTCGAAACGTCGGCATCAATGCCCTCGACGTGGTTTCACCCACACAGCCGAGAGCCGTCACCAAGCACCTGCGTGGTATCTCCTAATTTTAAGTAGGTGAGGGCTACTAGTTTGTGCTCTCTTTCGGCCACCCGCCCACGCGGTGTGTGCACAGCCCTCACTTGGCGCCGGCCCTTTCCGGCCGCGGCGCGGCGCGGCGAGGCCCGTTCCGCCCTCCGCCTACCCGCGGCCGCATCGACCGGCCCGGCTGGCAAGTGGGTCAGGCGGCGCCACAGCCGCCGCCGCCGCGGATTCTCGCGTCTCCTCTCTCTCGTCTCGTGCGCCGCGCCGCGCCGCGCTGCCTCCGCCTCAACCCCCGCTCCCTCTCCCGCCACGGACAGACCGAGCCCCACTCCCGTCACCGACGGTCCTACCGCACTTCCATCTCCTCAAACAACGTTTCTCTTCGCCCCGTCAGCGGCCGCATTCCTGCTACCCTGCAACTTCAACCGGACACACCGCAAAATCTCCCCTTAAACCCGAGACAATACCAGTGACGTCTCCCGCGCCACCCCTGCTCCGGTGTGAGCGATCCTTATCACCTCGGGGGCCTCGCTCTGGGCCGAGTGCCCGTCGACGGTTCGTGCGCGCCGGTCCCGTGCGCGCCATCAGCGACCGGCCGGCGACCGGGCGGGGCGGGGCGGGGCGGTTGCCAAGGCAACCGGCGCGAGGCGCCATGCCGACTGCCGCCGCGAGCCAGCCGCGGCCTCCGAGGGCCCGGCGTCGTAAACCGGCGCGAGTCGGGGCGGCCACCGTCTCTCGGGAGCGGGGCCCGGCCTCGTAACGGGCCACGGGCGGGGGTGGAAGCATCGATTCCGGCAGCTCGAATGCCAGGCGGGCCGCCCGCGCCAGGCGAAGGTCGCCGCACCGCGCCGCACGGCGGGGGCGGGAAGCGGGAGCGGGAGCGGGAGGGGCAGCACGAGATTTGCAGGAAAATTCCACGGCGGAGGGGGGCGCGGTTGGCCGAGGACCGGGAGCCGGGGCGGGGAGAGGCGAGGCGGGGAATCGCGCGTGCGCCCAGCGATGGGTCGCATCGATCTGCGCCGCTGTCCCCGCCGCCAAGATGGCTGCGCCGCGCACCTGCAGATGCAGCGCCTGCAGGTGCTGGGGCGCCCGTTCGCACGTCCGCGCAGGTTAAAGGAAAAACGGTGTGAATGGAGCCCTCTGCTCCGAGGTGTGGCTGAGCAGACCTCTCGCGCCCCGGAGGCGACGAAGCTGAGACTGCGGCTGCTCCACGCCAAGGGGCTCTCATTGCCCTCAAATAATCACCAATGATAATAATTCTATACTACGTTCAGCTACCTGTATGCGAGTCGAATTCTCCACAAACATTTATCAATACAATACAAACTGTGTACTAACATTATTTATCTTCGCATAAAGTAGCACATTGTAAATATGCAGATGTGAAATAACTACAATATATTCCGAGAGGTAATATTGGGGAATGGATTGCACTAAGAAGAAATTTCTAGCTTCAAACTGAAGATGTAAGAAAGGTTGCATAATAAACTGCTTCATTAATTTTCGAAATTTGAGATGTTTTAATGAAAATGGAATCTATACCTCTGCTATATTTGAAAAAACAATGAACGAAAAAAACATCTCTTTTTGAGGAAATCTTTTTTTAGTTTTTCTTTTAAAAATTGTTACAATTTCACTAACTTACGCGAACACTTCTCATTTATCAAAACACGCGTGCTTTTTTCTGTAAGATCTTATTTTTAAACACAATATTGACCAACCACTGCTATAAATCATAAGAAATAAGAAAAACTGAAGCCGTTTTTTACGTAATTCTTAAATTTATCAAGAGTTCACTCATTTCGCAAAAACTGTAGTACAAGTTTTCAAATTCTGACCATGACATCATGTAATTAATTTGGAAGAATGTATTTCATTGAAAAACTAGTGGTGATACAGAATGGCACAGACTTTCCAGTATTAGATTTCTACGGCTTTGGATCTGGGCTAGCTATGTGGAATTGCCACATACTCTTGCAAGTTGCCATTTATCGCCGCCCAAAGTACATGTTTTTTATATATTCTTAATTTTTCGGTTTCCTAATGATAGAACGGAAATATTAATTTTAGAATATTAAAAAACACAAAACATCGTTCTAAATGACAGTTTTCTTTAAACAATTTGGAGCTGTTTTTAAGAAAATGGCATTTGAGCGCTACTAAAAATGCGAAATGTGAAGCTCTTTTCACAGAAAATTATTTTCAATATACTTCATTTGAAGTCATTTGAAGCATTTACACTCACAAATATAATAATGTTTACAAATTGCTAGTAATGTGCATATTAAAGATGTGAGAGATCTTTCAAAAAAATGCATTTGTGTAATTTTTGAAAAAACAAAAATATACCTCAAAATATACTTTACTTAAGTTCATTTTGGGGTACTGTTTTGTTTGTTGTTTTTTTAAATTGCACAAATGTAATTTTTTTAAAGAGATCTCACACCTTTAATATGCACATTACCAGCTATTTGTAAACATTATTGTATTTGTGAGTGTAGGTGCTTCAAATGACTTCAAATGAAGTTTTCGAAAATAAACATTTTCTGTGGAAACAGCTTCAAATTTCGCATTTTTAGTAGCGATTAAACGCCATTTTCTGAAAAAGACTCTAAATTTTTCAAACAAAATTGCCATTTAGGATGAGGTTTTACTGTTCTTGAATATTCTAAAGTTAATATTTCACTTTTACGATTAGAAACCGAAAAATTAATAAAATGTCAAAAAAGTTTAGTTTCGGCGACGATAGATTGCAGCTGGCACGAGTATGTGGCAATACGAATAGCTAGTTCAGACCCAAATAATTAGAAAACTAATACGGGAAAGTCTGTGCCATCCTGTACCACTACTTGTTCGTTATGAAGGTCAGGCAACGAATTTTTTCTGCCGAAAATTCGCCATTTTTTCGCGCAGCATTACATAGCTTTCCCTATACTACGTATATTACTCCGTATATACGTACGCATAAGGGAAAGTAACAAGTAGTGCTACAACGGCCCATACATTCTCCTATAATTCGTAACTTTTGCAATTTGTGAAAATTTACGAGTTCAACGAAAATGAGACTTGCGCCATTTTTACAAGTACACATTGGTCTATTCGACAAAAAATGAAACAAAAAACTTGAAGACATTTTTTAGAAAATGTTTTTTTAAAAGTACCTTCACTTCAAATAAAAATCGAAAGCGAAAACTACTCATATTTTTGAAAAGTTCTAAATGATCTTTTAAAAATTTTTTTTAGATCAGATTTTATAAAGAAAAAATCTCTTTCATCATATTGAAGTTTTGCAAAATTAATTTTTGTAATTTCGAACATTCAGAGAGTTTGCCGGAAACGGAACCTTCACCGTTTTTATGAGCGTACTGTACTCTATTCGAGAACAAGTAGTGCTACAACAGCACTTGTAGAGAATATAATTGTTTGATTAGTTAATAAATTTCACGAAAAATTACGCGAAAACTTCTGCCCATTGTCAAAAATATATACGTCACCTTATTTAAGAATTTGTCTGAGAAAATATTTTAAGAAAAATCTCTATTTACAATATTGAACTTGTAGCAACACGCCAAAAAAATTCTGAACTTTTGGGATTTTCAAAAATTCAGGGAGATCAACCTAAATGAGACCTGCTGCAATTTTATAGGCATTTTGTCTGTACCTGATAGAATAATCCAAATATCTGGAGCCACATTTTTGAAAATTTTGGAAATGTTAATGCGTCAAGTAAAGTACCCTCAACAATCAAAAAATTCATTTCAAGTTCGCAGAGCTTCGAGTTTGGCCAGTTCGACCATGTAATATTAATTTTGGAGAAAATCGTCTCAATGTTTTAAGTGCTAGTATTCACAACAGACAGTCACATGGGGAAGACAGATGAACAGACACGGACAAGCAGACACCTGGTCGGAAGGACGGACGGACGGACAGACAGAGACGCAAAGAGACAGAGACAGGCAAAAACATAGACGCAGACAGGCATTGGCACACTGATGTTTGGCCGACAATCGATTTTTCGGTATCAAGAACCCACAAAAAGTGGATTCTCACAACACAAATATTGGAATAATTTACTACATATAGTCGTACCGAAGTAATGTACTACATATAAGAGCAAAACCCAGAAAATGTTTATAACCTTTTTGAATTTTTGAAAATTTGTAGGTTTTAATAGAGATCTACTGAGCGATTTCTATAATCGTGCATTGCCCTATTGAAGCAAAGACTTAAAACCGTCGGAATACTTTTTTAAAAAATTTCCTTTTGAGATTCAGGCAAAAAATTCACTCCTAAAAATTGCAAGATCCATTTCAAATTCGAAGAGACACGACAAAGACAGAGATCTCTATTTCAATATTGTTTCTTTTCGATGTTTTTTTGGGGGAGGGGCAATTTTCGAATAATACAAAGAGTTCATCAAAAATGGGACAAACACAATTTTTACCGTCGTTTGATACGTTAGAGGAGAAAAATGAAAGAAAAAAATTGGAGCCGTTTTTTGAGAAAATATTTTTTAATTGCCAAAATTCTATAAAAAATTCCATGTAAATACTCCTTTTTCGAAAAATTGTACATGACTTTATTTCGGGATCTGTCTTTAAATAACAGATTTTATTAAAGAAAAATCTCTGTCTTCAACATTACAACATCATGTTCTAGGAAGACGTGGAAGAAAGTTTGCACATCTGCAATTCTGAAAAAATCGGGGATTTCAACTAAAAGAGACCTGCTTCATTATTTTGAGCGTTTTTTCACTCTATCTGAAGAAAAATTTTAATCCATAAATTTGAAGCCATTTTTCTAGAAAAATTTGAAAATTTAATTAAGGCCAAAATCATCCGAAATTAAATAATGTGTTTCAATCTCGCTGGTCGTCGAGTTCGTCTAGATCAATGGGAAAATATAAATTTTGGAGAAAATCTTGTGACCGGTTTACGAGCCTGAGTTGATACCAAAAACAACCTATAAATTGTGGATTCTAACTATATATATTAGGGGAAGTAATTTACTACCTATAGGGATACATTTACTTTTTCGTTATAAGAGCCCGGAAATAAGTGTTTTTCTGTCGAAGAAACGCCCATTTCCGGTGCACGATTACAATATTTTCTCTTCTTTCGAAGTAAGGGGAGACTGCAAAATTGTTTGTCTCTTTTAGTTTTTTAAATGTATTAAAATAGATTTTGTAAAACTCGGAACGTTCGGCAACGTTGCTTTATAAAATCATTGCCGATCTTCGTCCACGAAATGTCGATGCACCTTCTACTAATCATCAAGTGATACAATGTCAAAGATAAAGGTCTTATTTCCCATAAAAAGTTATATTTTATGTAGTCACCAACAAATGCATCTCTTTCAGGGTACGCATAGCGTGCTAAAAGTTCAAGATTTAGAACCACAGCTATTTGTCTAAAAAAAATAGATTATCACACACGTATTAAAAGTTTTTTTTCTTTGCTGGTAGAATTGCATCACTAGGTCTTTCGGTCTCGTGTTCAACCTTTCCTAAACCCAAAATAAAATGCCACCTCAACAATTCATTAAATAAATAACCAGTTTTGGACCGATTAACATTAATATCTCAATTTTCGTGTTTTATTTACAACAGCATTCCGAAAAAAGAAAACGTTACTTCGTTTTTTGACGTTTTTCACCGAAATTGGTAGAAAGTGATCGTCTTCGATTCCCCTACATACCAGAGAAAATTACATTCTTCTTATATTAATTTTGAGTCATCTTTATACTCTGAGACTACGAGATGAATGGAAAACAATTGATAACGAAAATTTAATTTCAATGCCAACATGGCATATACCTTAAACATCACTTCAAACCATTATTAAAGAAAGTAGTCCATACGCACACATTTATTTAATCACTTCCAGCATAAAAACACTTCCAAATTTCTTTCAGATAATTTTACACTTCTGTATGATCTTCATGTAAGTATCAATTATGAGCCTTTTTTCAAGCCGAAGCAGATCGTTAATGAATTTTCAAGGAAACCATATTGAGATAAGCCTTTATCTCATTTTGAATATAAAATATTAATAAAATATGCATAGCACTTACAAGAGAACTGTAGAGTGACATGGAAATTTAAAATGAGAAAAAAGAGAATCAGATTAAGGACGAATTAGAAATTAACAAATAGAGAAAGGACTTTGAGAAACGAGTGGTGTTAATTAAGATTAAAACATTTAATTAAATGTCTGTAATTAATTAAAAGTGAACAATAGAAGAAAAGAATGGCGAAAAGCATTAGCGAATGGGAGTGCTTGTAATGGGTGACAAATGAAAGAGTTGCGTAAAAGTGATCAAGGGGAATCGTGCTAGAGTTGAATCGGCGGTGCGCGTGAAAATGTCAGTGGACAGTGGAGAGTTGACATTCAAGTGAAAGCATCGTTACCAGAGCCGAGATTCAGGGGGGGAAGAGGGGGCAACTGCCCTCCCAATCTTGGGACAAATTTTAAAATATTATATTTAATTTTATTTCGCGGATCTTCAAATTTATAAAATATTTATTTGTTTCTGTATTTTGAGAAGAAATATAAAAATAATAATAATAATAATAATAATAATAATAATAATAAAGCGAACAATCATTTTATTAACCTGAGCTAATGTATATTAATAAATTGGTGAACTTCAGTTCCGCATTATGAAACGCGTGGGATAATTTTAAGCGTTATTTTGAATATCCCTTATTAATACATCCTCTTTCAATTATATTTTGCTTTGAAACGTTATTTACTTGGAAATTAAACAGTTTCGTGCTTAAAATCATGAGTCATAAGTAGACCTTGTATTTTAGGAGAAATCCTATTTAGTTCCTTTAAGATGTTGCGAAAAATAATTGCAGATGTTTACTAATCATGAGAGAATAGATCTGCTGAAAGCGTCTAATAGTGCCTAAAATGTCCTTAAAGGGCGTTTGATGCCTATTTTAATATGTTTTGCCTAAAACTGCTTAAAACAAATGCTTTTCAAGAAAGATCATATTTCAAATGCTAAATTTTGAAATTCGTTTCACGGAAACGCAAAAACGTTTCAGAAATGCAAATATTGTGTGATCGAATACACAATTGACATCGAACCGAAATCTTTCACCCAAAATACCGAACAAAAGGAGCTCTGCAAGTCAACATAATTAGGATGTTTCACGCTCGTCTCCGATCAGCACGCACTTCATAGGCAATTGCATCCGTTCCTGGTGCAGCTGCGCTGTTGACAGGTTTAGGCTTATCGCCGCAGCGCGTCGTCTGACTAGTCCAGGGGAGGAAAGACAGATCACGCAAAAGCCTTCTGTCGAACAGGCGAAGATTACAAAAAAAAAAGGCCAATGGTTAAATGGATAGTGTGGTGCGAGGTTCTTTTTTTTAGGAGGGGATGAGACGAGGGAAGAAGTTACAGGAGAAGTGAGCATGAGAAATGTAACTAAATTTGTTTGCTCCTATAAATCTGTGCCAGTGAAAAGTGTATTTTCCGCCTTCAAAATGATTTTAATAGATAAGACAGTATTTCTGTAGAAAATACATATGATGTACTATACTGCTAGTTATGTGAATAAAATATGCTTGTAGTCTCTCTCCTAAATGTAAAAATACTTTTTCCTGCATAATAAAAATTACCTAATTTAATCCTTTTGAGATCAGTTCTAGATGCCAAAATTCAACTTTTTCATGTCTATTTTTTGCCTGGCTTAGTCATTCTTTAACTTATTTTAAGAGTCTAAAACGTCAATTTTAATCCCTATTAATACCTAATTTCGTAATTTTGTTGCCTATTTTAAGTGCCAAAGTCAAATCTTTTTTGTGCCTAAAATTCCGAGGTCTAGTCATAACACTCAAATTTTATCTCTCAAAAGGAAAGAGTATTTCACGTTTATTATAGATATAGATAGAGGTAAAGGTGGTAATATGAGCGATTTATACGAGAATACAAGCCCCCTTGATATCTTTTCATACATAGCAAATATTCTAGCAGGAACGATTTTAACAACTAGTTTAATAATTATTTTTGCCATCTTAGCTCTGTGCTTCAGTTGTAAATGAGTGCTGATGTGAAAAAGAGGTGTTCGTGTTTCCTCGTTTCTAACAGCTTTGGAAGGCAAGCTTTTAGCTTTTAATTTTGGTTGAGTTCGCTTAGACCGATTCTGATTCTTAACGAATGAAGTACAAAATGTTTTAACCCCTTGACTGCCACGTGTGTTAATCTCAAAATTACGGTGCCAGGCCACGCCTTTTTTTTTTACTCTAAATGGCATAAATTGTGCATCATAATTATACATGTGGCCTCTCCTTGCGGGACAAATCTGTATCAATTTGATACTTACGGCAGTCTTACACATTGTTTTTATGCATGATATTGTAATTTCGAACTATCAAAGACCGGTTTTAGTTTGCAGAATTTTAATACGGCGATGTTTGTAAATCAGCCTCAAATTGTAACTGGAACTATAACTTGTCTTCGTACTATTTTTGTTTTAGATGCCACCAAGGATATATACTTCGTTTTTTCTTTCTTGGCAAACGGGGGGGGTCAATAAAATGGAATATCCCATGGAAATGGTATTTCGCGTCGTTCTCCGTTGTGCCGCCAGGAATTGCATGATCGCCAGCACTACTCGATACAGTCGCGATCATGCGACAACTAGCGGCACAACCTAGAACGACGCGAAATACCGTGAGACATTTCATTTTATTGACACCCCAGCCCGTTTGCCAAGAAAGAAAAAACGAAGTATATATCCTTGGTGGCATCTAAAGAGCGGCTCCTAGTGGAGCAACGGAATGGCGCAGACTTTGTCGTACTAGTTAGTTTCCTAATTTCTTTGGTCGGGGCTAACTTTTCGGTCGTTGCCCAGCCTTTTGCCAGCTATCATCTATCGCCACCCCAACATTTCTTCACGTTTGCTCAATTTGTCGGTTTCCTAATGGCAGAATCGAAAAACTACTTTAAGAATATTATTGAAAAGTAAACCTTTGTTCTATATGGAAATTTTCGTTGAAAAAATTTCCGTTTTTACGAAAATGGCGTTTTAAGTGTTACTGTCAATGCGAAATTGGATATTGAAAACCTGTATTGGAAGTCGTTAGAATCACTGCCACTCACAAATGCAATAATGTATACAAATCGCCGAAAATGTGCGTATTAACAACGTGAAAGATATTTCAAAAAATTACATTTGTGTAATTTTTGAAGAAATAAATTAATACAAGAAAATGAATTTCCTGTCGTCTTAAAAAGTGCAATTAGCATTATGCATACAAAAAGTTTGAAGAAAAAATATGGAGCCGTTTCTGCGAAAATGGTGTTTGAGTGTTTCTGAAAAAGCGGAAATTTGAGCTCACAAAAAAATGTTGCGTTTTCGAGAATGACAATGTAATGCACATGCACTCATAAATGCAATATTATGAATAAATCTCCTCTAATGTAAATATTAACGATGTAAGAGACAAGTAAAAAATACATTAGTGTAATTTTTGAAAGAAACAACAAAAGAATCGAGCAAAATAACGTCTATGGCATCTTATAGAGTGTATTTAACACTATCCGTCCCAAAAGTTTAAAGAAAAAATCTAGAGCCGTTTTAGAAAAAATCTTTTTGATATTTTTTTAATATTATACATGTTGGACGCAATATTGCGCGAAAACTAATAAATTTTCAAAAAATGTTCAAGACGAAAACGAAAGAACTAATTATGATAAAAAATTTACTTGAAAGAAAAATCTCTATCTTAATTTTGTAGTTGTAGGAATACGCCGAAAAAAATTTAGACTCTTGCTACTTTCAAAAATTCAGATTTATCAGTGAAAATCGGACCTATGCCATCTTTATAAATGTATTTCACTCTCTTTTTACAAGAAATTTAAAGAAAAGATTTGGAGCCATTTTTGAGAAAATTTTGAACATGTCCGGAGAACTTCATGTACAGTACCCCAAAAAATTAATGAATGTTTTTCACAATCGTAGAGATTCAATTCAGGCCAGATGGACAAGGGTTTATTCGGTTTGGAAAAAATCGTACCCATAGTTTAGGCGCTAGTGTTGTTTACATACCAGACGGACGGATGGCCGTTTTGGAGGGAAAAAAATATTCCGCATCAGGGGACACCCAAAACGTGTATTACCGTCGAAATCTCGAAATCGATTTTCCGCAACATTACGTAAGATTCTGAATACTACGTATATTACTTGTATATACGTACGTATACGAGAAAATAACTAGTGCTACGGAATGGCACAGACTTTCTCGTATTAGTTTTCTAATTTCGTTGGTCTGGGCACACCCTTTTGCCACCTATCATCTATCTCGGCCCAAAGTAAAGTTTTTTAAAAAATTGTCAGATGTTGAAAATGACGTTATATTTGTTTTAAAAAATAATTTAATTTATTTTTTAAAGTCGAAATAAAACTGGGGGCTCATATCACCTTGCACTGTAGATTGCATTTGAATTAAAATAGTTTATTAATGTAGATTTCTAAATATATATCCTACAGTTATATTTAAACATTTATCATCATAACAAATAATAAACATATTCGATATATCGATATACGATTCACTGAGAAAAATGCATCGTTGAAAACGGTGTACATAATTACAGCACAATTAACTTAAAGCATTAATATGAACTAATATTTTCGTGTTTATAATAGCGCCCGAATTTGCCCCCCCCCCCCAATGAAAGATCCGAAATCCCGCCTCTGATTGTTACAGTTACAAGCGAGGGAGAATGAAGGTAGTTGCGAGGAAGCATGGTCGAATTACGATGGGGTCCGCGTAATGTTGATAATTTAGGATTTTAGAAATTTCAATTTCATGTAATACGAGAAGTAAATAGTAGAATATTCCCAGGTAATGCAGTACTAGTTTGGAACTTTTAAATTAGAAATTCTGTTTGTTCCAATGTGGAGGTCAAAATGAAGATAGACGCCATTTCGCAGTCGGCGAAGCAATGGTGTTTGGTGGGCCGTAGATATTCGCCGATCAGGAGGTCAGTTGACAACCAGCGAAAGGATATTGAAAGTCTCAAAAGAGATTGAATAAAAATGAAAAATTTCCAAGATTTGCATCAGATTTAAATACTAAAGTAATGTAATCAAAATGGCCATTATTTATTGACGACCATTTGGTAAAAATGCACAGATCTGTGCATATGACGACAGATGAATGGATGTGATTGTATTTTAATTTGGTGTGAATGTTGTTTTTACTTTATAATTAGAATGGTTATTTATTGTTATTTATTATTATTAATATTATTTTATTATTATTGTTTCATTTTTGTTGTATAATATTTTGTTGTAAATCTGACTGCTTCCAAAGCAGTTGAAGAAGTATAAATAGAATAACCAGGAATTGTTGTGTGTAAACATTTTTTAACAAGTTTGCCGGAAAATTATTACGAATGTAATTAAAAGTAATAATAAAATAAAGCGTGAGAGGAGAGGAAGGAAGGAAGAATTTCAATAAATAACTGTATTCTACTGCTCACAATGAACAATTTCTATCTCTATTCTACTTCAACTTTGATATTTCATTTACTCCGTAAAAATTAAACAGTTGCGTTTTGGTTGAATAATACTAGCCCATATTACAATAAAAATCAATGGTTTTGTTTAGCCTTACAATTTACGATTGCATGTTTGTGCTCTTATTTTCATCTTTACATGGAATAATAGTTTTAGTATTAATTGATTTCGTCTTCCTTTAGATTAACCAGACAATTCAAGGTAAAAATAAATATGTTCCTTCAATTTTTTGGACAACTATAATAAATTTTCAGTTCGCAAAGATTTATTCTCAATTAAGTAAATTAAAACATTTTAATGCGGAACATTTTAATAACGGACCCCTGCTTACACCGAATCTACGAAAACTGCTCACCAGTTTCGCTCTCTGAATTTATACAAGCACACGCGGCTCATTTTCTTACTGCCGTGAGGTATAGTCTGCGTTTTCCTTATCAGCGCTTCGTGCGTTGTTTCCTGCCTGATCTTTTTTATACGATTTGAAATATACATGTCTGCGTGACATGCGATCACCATGACCTTGTAAACGAGTTTCAGCTTATGGTCAAGGAAATTCACTTTTTTGGAATACTCAAGCCACTCATTTCATTCAGATAACATCTAGACAAGAGACGAATTTATAATTATTTCAGGTCAGAAAGAAAGACACATGAATCGGATCATCCCGATCCGCGGATGAATCGGTCGTCCGGATAGCATCTTTAGCGCCATCTATGTCCAACGTATGAAACCGACATTTCGCCTCTCCATATCGCCGGCAGATAGCAGCGCTAGTGGCTGGGCGCGCTGGAAGGGGAGGTGTGGCTGGCGCGGTGCTTGCGACCGGGATGGGCAGGGGCGGGGCAGACGCGGGCAGCAACAGCTGACGCTGTAGTGGGCGGGGAACGCTAGGCACCGGAGGGGGGGAGGCGGAGGCACTGGCTGTGTTTGTCGGTCGAGGGCATCTCGGCCGGCGCAGCACCGCAAGCGCGAACGGAGCTGCATATGAGGTCACGGCTCCCTTGCCTTTGCGGGCGGGCGCGGGCGCGGGAGCCTCCACACTCGCTATTCGCGACTCAATCGGCACTCGGCAGGATGACCGACGCGGACCTCACACTTTCTCCCGGGACAGAGGGACGATTGCAAAGCGACCGACCGCCTGTCCGCACATCTGTAGAAAGTTATGTACACACCATGATACACAGAGACACACACGTGAAGAACACTTGCCTCCGCTTCAAACACCCACGGCAACTTCATACACCTGTCAGCAGGCCTACAGGGCTCGAGCACAAAAGACGATAACCCTCAAAATTGCAAGTTTTTGTGAACTATAATTTTTTGCTCCTACTAATTGCGGTCCATGCAGTAGGATACTCAAATAGTTGGATGCAAGGTTTATTCATTGGAGCCCGATTTGTGTATGGAAATTGCCATTTTTAAGTAATCTTTTTGAACTCTTTAAACCAAAATATTGCCTTCCTTAAACATCGAAAGAGTTTCCGTGTGTGTTATCATATTTTACATTGGAATCCTTCAATTCTCTATGCCAACCCCTCCAGGTCCGTTTCATGTCCTTGATTTTCAAACCAAACATAATTTAATACTTTTGATTTGATACATTCTGAAACTTTTTTTTGTATATAATTAATTTAAAAAATAAATTCCTTACATAAGCTCCCGTAAGAGCAGGAGCGAACAAGCTTTGGCATAGTGCGCTGTTCTGTAATTTCAAACTTATCCGTTTGTTCTTCCTCCAATATGGCGGAGGAAATAGCGCCCAACCGGGCTTGTGCGCGCCACAGAGAGGATATGGGCATCCTCTCATTGTACACATCCTACGCACTGTGTGTGTTTAACATGTGTATAACATGTGCATGGAAATTTCGTGTACATATGTAACATGTGTAAGGAAATTCGAAGATGTCAGTTCGAGCATTTGTAAAGGATATTCCTTTTATGTAAAATTGAGAATGTTCTACAAGACATCAAGTGAGCAATACGCTTCAAATGTGAAATGACAATTTCGGAAATAAAAGTAATTTGTCGCAGTGTACTCGATGCGAATATCGACAGAGAAAGAAGCTTTTGAATTAAATTAATCGTCAAACCCTCTTCTTTCGAATACATCTGCATAGTTCATAAAGGTTAATACTTTTTAAACTATGCTAAAATCGTTTTTTGGCGTTAGTAGATATTCAATGATTTCAAAACAACAAAAATATTTCATACCATCACTAACCACCACAAGATAGTACTACCACCACTAAATAGTACCTTTAGTCCATGAAATATGTTTTTCAAATTCCAAGTAACATAATACAAATGTATTAATGGATACGTGTGGGTAAAAATGAATTTATTGATATTATTAAACTAATTATTTTGATAGTGTTTCGTAAACCTTTACTTTTATCACTGTTTTACGTTATTGTAGAATATGCTTTTTTTAATGTAAATAAACTTATAATTATAAACGTTATTTCTCATGAGCTTTAAACCTTATCCAAGTTCAATAGAGCAAGTAGAAAATAAAGAAGTGTGAAAAATGATTGGACTTTTCTTTCATATTTCTGTAATTTACATTTATTCGTGGAAAATACCGAACAAGCCACATTACTAGTGGTCATTCACTACCAACCATATTTCTGGTGACTTAGCCTCTATGCATATAACCTGGCAGTAACCCTGTGCTTGCAGTAAACCACAGTTGTTGTTTTTTCTTGTAGTGGTCGTATTGTGCGATCATGAAACGCACATTTCTTTTTGACATTTCAGTATCATCCACCGGTAGATACCGCAGAAGAATTTGCTTACAGTCGTTTACATCTTGGCGTCAGATACGGCACGTAGCGTCAACACGAATGCTTCACCACGCAAGTTCGAAGAATTTATTATTTATTGACATATTGATTAAATTCACCACTTTAAGCAGACAACTTGAGTTAACGTTGGAGATAATGATTGGCATATCAAAAACACTCACAGTTCAGTTAAATGATATCTAAATGATAAATTCACGGAGTAGCTACAAGCATACTCCTACGTATGTGCACAACGAGTCGTTCACATAGACCACGAAGACCATGTGATGTTTGTGTTGCTTTTACGAAGATCCTTGTGGTGCCGTGGGCGCCTCTCATTGCTTGGTGCTCGTCAACGCGGTCGGCGTCGTTTTTCAGCCAAGAACAGCCCGCTTCTACGTGCCAGAAACAGCATTCTATAGTCAGTTTCTCTAGCCGATGGAAAATTCAGACCTTGCTATGTTTAGCCCCTTCACAATAATGTTAGACTTAGCTAAGACTTGAAATACTGTTCCTAACGAAACAGACTCCTGATGCTTCACTGTACCCGACTTCACCATCCATTCCGATATAAGCCCAGGGTTCTACAAAATATGCACGACAGAAATGTTTCTTTTTGTCTGTACCGATTGGGTAGATACAGATAGCTCAGATAGCTCATACAGCTCACGATATATTCAACACTCATACATTTCAGAACTACAGACGATCGATAACACTTTTTCGACGATTTCTCTACAAAAATGGTGTCGACTACAACCAATACATTTTACGGCCATCCTGCAAAGGAGGATTGATTGATATTTCCGGGAACAACTGCTATGGTCCGGTTAATTTTATGAATGCTTTTCCCAGGATGTGGCGGTGCTCGTCCCCGCTGGACGGGGAGATTCGGCGACCACCCACACTTTAGTCTTCCTCCAGGCATCTTTCCCGGCGTGGCACCGCCCCTTCCGAACACGCTCTGGCCCCGAGATGCCGGGCACTGCACGTGCATTTAAGTATAAATGTGCGTAAGGGGAGAGGATAGGACAAGGAAGAGGAAGGGGAGATCGCGCGCGGTCTATAAACTGTACTGTTCTGTCATTCAAACTTGGCTTGTAAACAACGTTGACATAATGTAATATGAGTAAACTGTGAAAATGAAGTAATGCATTCAGAAGAAGAGTATTTGTAATTTCTCAGAATTTTTTCATGTGTAACCTTACTCCGTGGCTATTTTGTTTTTAGAATTTTTTAACCAAATCAAATATTATATTTTGTAAATTATTCATAAGTAATTAATGTTCTACATGAAAATAAGACCGTTTACCGCTGAATTAATCAAAATATTTTTTAATATAATATGTTCTATTTATAAATCAAAAATTCAAAATGCCGGCCTGGATAACCAAAACCGCTGATACGGAAGCTGCCTCGCGCCTGAGCCGCTGCTGCCTCGTGCTTGTGGGGGTCGCGGGTTCGAATCCCGCCCGGAGTATGGCCCCAAAGTTTCTTACTGCATTCGCTGTATGGTCTTACTAGCTTAAAATCGACCTCAATAAACAAAAAAGTAATAGAATAAAATAGTGGTGTATGGAATTCACCGCGCGCCTGGAAACGTAATAGGCGCATCTGCTTTGCGGCCAACGAGATCCAGAACGGCATCCCTAAAGCGTCCACAGACTCCGACACTCCAGCTTTACCAGACTCGTGTTACTGCAGATACCTGAGTAAAATACGTCGATGGCAAGTCGACAGTTCTCCAGACAGACTTAGTGAAATGAAACTCAGAGAGTGAGAACACACCGAGTTTATTACAGAAGTGAATAAAATACAGGTTATACAAATTTCTATTACAAAGTCGAAAATGGTTGTGAACCCTTTACAATATCTCCTTAGAAACTATATAGGCTACATCCCCACTCCTGTTTGTAAGTACATGGTGGAGGGGGAGATACTTGTTATGGTCAGAGACGCAAGTGCGCTCTGTGTGGCCCTTATCACGGGCGGAGGGGGAACTCCAAAGCGAGGATCTTGGTATCGCGAGGACTGTGCCCCGAAGTGACCTTTCATGATTACATGGAGGTTAAGGGGCAGGCGTTAGTTATTGGAGCCTTCGACGTCTAATCTGAGCGCAGGGCGCAACTGCGATGAAATTTATTAATATTTATTAGGTGCTTAAGATAGAAGTTCGTTAAAATTATCGGGGACACGAAAAGGCGCCTTCTTTCTGGTTCCAAGATATTGGTTATCGGGCCTTGTGCTTTAATTAAATTCGTAAGCCCTGCTTTGCTCCGGGGTACATTGCGTAATGCTATGTACAGCCTGTACGCTCTGTACGTGGGGATATAAGTCCTCCCCCACCAGATCCGCTTCCCCGTCCTCGGGGATTTGTTTTTTCTCCCGACGTACCACCAATTTAAGAAGTACCTTGTACAACATTTTTCTACACACATAACATACAAAACATAAAATAAACAATACGAAACCAATATCAACTACATTAAATTGTTTCCACATAATAGGAGTGGGTGTGATGGGAATTAAGTCTAATTTTAGTTTATTTACATCAAGGTGGGATGGATGAAATTGAATTTTCAGTTTTACATCATGTTCATTATACACATATACAAGTGGAAACGTCATGACATGAGTGGTTGACTTTGGTTCTAATGTGGTACTCATTGCTGATATAGGACAATTTACATTACTATAGATTAGATATGAACCTTGTAGTTCTACCGAAGTTTGGTTATTATTGCAAGTTTGTATTACAATTTCTTTAAGAGATGAGAAAAATAGGATGTCATTTTGTTAAGAAGTTGAAACAGCTTTACATCATTAGTTACCTGTGCGAAATCACATCCTGTTGTTTTCGTCAGATTACAACTGGTAACTCTCACATTGTAATTAGCACAAACATATGTTAATGTACCTTTTATGCAATCTTCCGTGGACCATTTAGAGGTAGGGCCCTGGAGATAATTCCTCTCGGAAGGAATTAACACGACGTTATTAATAGTAGGCACAGGTGTGATTGCGTACAAGTGATAGTTATACCATCAGTAGTTGGTACTGATAATATTACGACCAATCCCTGGTCTATTATGACAACCTGGCTCTTTGTGAATTTGAGGTTCTCAAAAACATGGTAAGGGTCATTATGAACAATAGATTTTGACAGGATAAACCGCATACAGATGGTTCATTACATTGGTAACATCTTCATTGGAGAACAACTGAACGTTCGTGATATCATGGAAAGACAAACTTATGGTATTTTCTAGAGTTCGTAAAATCTTCAAGAATCTTCTTAAACACATCGTAGTGTACTGATACTGCTCTAAAAGGTCTACTTTGAAATCCTGCTTTGACAATATTTGCTGAATTAACCCCATGTTTAAATTTATGTGATTCATTTCATTACGAATTTGTGAGTGATAGAATTACTGAACGAGACTAGTTTATTAACATGTCGTATTTCCTGATCTCTGTCGCTTTGCAAGGCGGTAATTTGTGCCTCAAGCGTATCGTAATCCTCCTGATCTAAATTTCCTGAAATAAATTTTATAATTTTTCCTAGTCCATTGACAAGACCTCTTTTATTTCTATTGCGTGTGGGGAGTAATTTTGAAAGTTCCTTTTCAGCCTCTTTTAGTAGCATCGATATCTCGTAAGACAAGAAGGGAAAGGTATTATTACTTTTAGTATTCAAGGAGTCGGTGGTGTTTCTTATCTGGGAGAACGTTTCTGTTAAAGTGGTTAAGTTGAAATGGAACATAAACTTGTGGTAGTTATCTACGATGACTGCTGGGCCGAGGGCGTCAGCGTAGAATCCTTGAGTTTCAATTAATTTCGTTTTCATCCCGTCGCATCGGTCTCCGGTTCTGTAACAGAACATTTTCGCTTAGGTTTTACGTGGCGAATATGTCTGACATGGATTTTTCCGTTTTTCATTTTGCAGTGGATTTTGTTGGTTTCGGTTTTCACCACTAGGCCTTCGCGATACAAGTTTTTGGATTTTTTGTTACGCGTCAGCGGGTCTTTTACGTAAACAGTGTCATTTACTCGATATTCATGGAGGAAAGACGTCTTCTCTGGTTGGGGATTGCAAGCAGCCATTTCTCGGACTTGCGTTTCTTTGTTAATGATATATTCCTCTAGATCAGTTGTAGGTACGAAAATGTGGTCTAACGCATTGTAATGGGATCCTATCGTGACAGTAAAAGGGGTTTTCTTGGTGGTGGAGTGAATAGAAGAATTGTACAGCGTGATTGCGTCAATTACAATATGCGCTAGGGGACTGCTTCTGTCTTTGCCTCTAAGAATTCTCATTTTTTCTAGCATAGTCGAATTAAATCGTTCTACGGGCGAATTTGACGAAGAGTTCAGAGGTGTCGTGGCATGGTAAGTGATGTTGTGAGATCTGCAAAAATCATCAATCAGTTTGTTTTGAAATTCGGTACCTTGGTCGTGTGTAATTTTTGTAGGAAATCCATGGTGAGAAAAAAACTGTTTCAGTTTCCAGAGTACTGAGTACCCTGTACCATCCGGTAATGGGTACGCCTGACCATACTTCGAAAATACGTCTATTATTGTGAGTATTCTTTCTCCTTCGAAGTGGAAGGTATCTACGTGAATGGAAGAAAACGGTGTGGGAGACGTAATAGGTCCTTCGTTCGGCACTTTATTCGGGTGGCGCTCGTACTTGTTCCTCTGGCAGAGTTCGCAATTATTGATATGGTCTCTGACTTGCGTCCTGAGGTGAGGCCAGTAATATTTCTGAGTAAGGTGCTCGATCGGTTTCCGTAATGCCGTTGTGGTTAACACTGTGGTATTGCGCGACTAGTTGTTGTTGTAAGTTTTTGTCTTCGACATTTTCTACCAATTTATTGGTGCGTAAAATTACAATTCGGATGTAAAAAGTTTTTGGCACGTTCTAATGAAGGGAATTTCGATCGTAATGTCATCGAAATATACTGCGTATTTCTCGCTTGGAATTATAATTTGAGGGAGGAGATTTTGTAGATCCTGAAGCAAATTGTGGTTTGTGACTCTCACTTTCACAATTTTGTTTCTTTTGAAGAGTGATTTTGTGGAGTAACCTGAAGTTTTACTAAATGAGATAAATAATTGGTTCTTATTTTGATTGAGGGATCTTTCTGATATTCTTAGGGTGAAGATAGGATCTTCTTGATTAGAATGTATCGTCTGGCAGTCAATTTCCTGTTGATAGTCTTTGTCCGGGACGGTAGCAATGTCTGATTTAGCGTCTTCATCATTGGCATTAATTTCTATGCGAGACAGCGCGTCGGTGACATAGTTAGTTTCGCCTTTCATGTTCTTAATCTCAAAATTAGATTCCTCCAGCGGTTGTTCATTGAAGCTATCTAATTGTTCGACGTACGTCGACCGGTCAAATGCAACATCTGAAAAGTAGTCCCTCGGGTATTCGGGGACGTACTTTTCGAAGTCGGAGAAACAATAGCTGTCGTGCACAAAAGCGGAGACATATATTTCTCCTTGCTTACTATTGACTGGGATCGTATGATCGTGAGAATTCTGTTCGATTCTATACTGTTTTTGTTTAAGCGGGGAATGAAAATAGAGTGGGATCTTCTTATCCCCTAGGGTGATGGTATTAGTACCGTAATCGATTATTGCTTTCAGACGTGCAAAATCTGAAGAACCGACATACTATTTTACACTTCATAAGGTCATTCATAATGTAATCAAGGATTTCCTATTGTTCATAATGCATGGAATATGTACGTTTTGCAGCATCCCTATTTCACAAATGGAAGAGCATATTTCGCAGGTGTTTAACGAAATAAAATCACTTCTTGTTCATTACGAATAGAAAAATTGCATTGAATTGGTCTTAGTGCTAAAGACGATCATTCATCTTGGTATTGCGTACATTTTTAACATAACAATGACAGTAACAATATAAATTGCTATATATATATATATAATATATATATTATTAGCAAATGTGAAGTGTTGAATTCAGTGAGTTCACTTTAATGTATTATAATTATTATTATCATTATTATTATTATCATTATTATTCCGTTTGTGAGATTTTAATTATGTAGCAATCGTATTTTTTTAAAGCTCTCTCTCATTTTAAACTGTCGAAATTAGAAAATATTGGAGTATTCTATTCACGCTCTTGATTTCCTTACTGAAACTTTGAACTCTACAAGAATTACATAACGATATCACGACAAAATCTTTGGATACATATGTTCAACTTAGGTAGATTATCTTGAAGCGGTGTTAGATTACAAGGCCTATCTCTCATAGAGAAAGGACGAAAGCCCAGTGAGAATCTTATAGACTACCAGATGGAGGAGGCATGGAGCCAAAAATTAAACAATATCAAAATCTATGTTTAATGTTTATTATAAATTAATAAAAGTATTCGGAAACAAGCATTATACTCGTCGGCTCACATTTATAATGTACTTCACAAACTTATTTCTTAACACGTTGACTGCCACCATTGTATTGATTTAACGTATCATAGTGGCCAAAAATGTTTCTGAAGAATTTATATAAAAAATTTATGGATTATTATTAGAGAACGTTGAGTTACGCGATGCGTGCATATTTTGTAAATTATAACATTTTTTAATTCGTGAAGCCACGTCGGTCTCACGCGGCTGTAGGGTAGAGATTTATCGTAGGAGCCATGTGAGACCAACGTGTCACCACATCTAAGAGTCTTATCAAGCCGATCCAGATATGTCTTTCCTCGGTATTATTGCGTCACGAAGCATTCGGAGAAGGTGGTGATAGGTGGGGTGGCTGCAGCCGTCCGGCGATAGTACAGACCAGTTCACATTTCCTTTGTTGTGCGATTGCAATGTCACGTTTTGAGGATGAACAGTTTTGTAAAATGGTGCAGGAAGTTTTATCAGAGGAAGAGAGTGATTTCTCGGACAGTGATTATAATCCAGATTGTTCAGATAGTGATGGTTCAGAAAATTCTTTCGAGCATTCAGTGGAAACAAAAACGAAACGTGTTCCTAAAGAACATTTAAATCTGTGTCAAAATGCAGTGCCATCTACTAGTCGAGACAGTGTCGATGAAACAATAGATTTGGTAATAAATACGTTGTTTGCCGATGAGACACACGAATATAATGAAGAAATCTCAAAATCCGTGAATTCTTCAATATCTTGGGGACCTGTCACCGGAAACACTTTGAAGGTATTTCAATTTGACAGTGGCAACTCTGGAATAACATCAAATCTCTATGAAAATTATTACGACAAGGAGCCCTCTGATTTTTATAAAATTATGATAAATGAGGACATTTTAAACCTGATCGTTGAAGAAACAAATCGTTACGCATCTCAGAGTGTATTGAAAAATAGATACAAAAGGTCCAGGGTAACAGCTTGGCGTAATACAGATCGCGAAGAAATGGAAATTTTTTTAGGTTTACATATTTGGATGGGATTATGCAAATTTCCATCAATTGAAAAATATTGGTCGAAAAAATAGCAATCTACATGAATACTATTACTTCGAAGATGTCACGCAACAGGTTTCAATTGTTGCTCAAAATGATACATTTCAATGACAATGAAATTGTTTCTGAGGACCGATTGCAGAAAATAAGACCTCTGTTGAACAAAATAATACAAAATTTCCAAAAGATCGTTATCCAGGTGAAGTGGTTTGCATTGACGAGACTCTTGTACCGTGGAGAGGGCGATTAGGATTTAGGCAATATATTGCAAATAAGAGACATAGATTTGGAATAAAAGTCTTCAAATTATGCCTTGCTGGAGGTTACACGTACAATTTACATGTTTATTGTGGTCAGGAAAAATCAAAGGAAAAGACAGTTCCATCAGGAGTCGTCATGAAACTTATGGAAGAATTAGTAGGCAATGGGTCGCACGCTTTGTACAGATAATTATTATACATCAGTGTCATTAGCCCATGATCTCCAAAACGTTCAGACACACCTTATTGGAACTTTGAGATCAAATCGGAAGTTCAACCCATCCAATGTGGTGAACAAAAAACTTGACAAGGGTGAAACAATAGCCGAAGAAAGCAACACAGGTGTCGTAGTACTGAAGTGGAAAGACAAGAAAGATGTTTTGGTTCTGAGCACGAAACATAAAGATGAAATTACTACAGTAATTCAGAGAGGCAAAGAAAAAGAAAAACCACAGATCATAGTTGATTACAATAAGTATAAATCATTTATAGATCTCTCAGATCAAAAGAAGTCTTATTCAAGCTCAATCCGTAGGGGTATAAAATGGTATCGCAAATTGGCTATTGAATTATTAGTAGACACAGCAATTGTGAATGCTTTCATTCTGCACCAAACTGTAGCAAATCAAAAACTAAAAATTACAGAATTTAGAGAGCACATTGTCAAAGGATTGTTGAAATTGGAAGATTCTGAAAATGTTTTTACTAGGAGTAAGGAAACACAGCATGTCCTAACAGATGTTGGAAGAAAAGGAAGAAGAAGATGTAACAAGTGTTACAAGGAAATGAAAGAAAAAACATGGGAGAGAGAATTGCTGCAAGGAAAACACCTCAAACAACTTATAAATGTAAAGAATGTGACCAATATTATTGTCTTGATTGCTTTTTTAAAATTCATAATTGTACAAGAAATTAATCAAATCAAATCAAATTTAGAGAATGAAGGATTTTGAAGAAGGTTTCTGATGAAGATTTGTACTAGGAGTAAGGAAACACAGCATATTCTAAACAGCTGTTGGAAGAAAAGGAAGATGTGAATTGACATTTTAAATAAAGAGATAAAATACAGAATTGATATAAAATAGAATTATAATAGTTACCGATTAGTATATTGTTTTATATCAATTATATTTTATTTATTTTATCAATTTATTTAAAATATTAATTCACTTTCATTCACTAAATTTGATTAATTATTTTCAAGTTAGTAAAAAATTTCCTCTTTCTGGCAATTTCTGTTTATCTTTTTTATTTACAATCTTACTAAATCCTGAGGCCGAAGCCAATGAATGTTTTCGGTCCTAGTGGCCGTAGAGATTGTCTGAACAGAAAATCAAAGCATTGCGTGAAGCCACTGCGGCACCATGTGGCTCCTTCCTTCATCGGTTGCATGAGACCGACGTGGCTTCACGCGGCCGCAATGTCTCTTTAATCTGTGAGTCCACGATGTCACCACGTGGCAGTCAACGAAATAAAATCACTTCTTGTTCATTACGAATAGAAAAATTGCATTGAATTGTCTTAGTGCTTAAAGACGATCATTCTTCTTGGTATTGCGTACATTTTTAACATAACAATGACAGTAACAATATAAATTGCTATATATATATAATATATATATTATTAGCACATGTGAAGTGTTGAATTCAGTGAGTTCACTTTAATGTATTATTATTATTATCATTATTATTATTATCATTATTATTCCGTTTGTGAGATTTTAATTATGTAGCAATCGTATTTTTTTAAAGCTCTCTCTCATTTAAACTGTCGAAATTAGAAATATTGGAGTATTCTATTCACGCTCTTGATTTCCTTACTGAAACTTTGAACTCTACAAGAATTACATAACGATATCACGACAAAATCTTTGGATACATATGTTCAACTTAGGTAGATTATCTTGAAGCGGTGTTAGATTACAAGGCCTATCTCTCATAGAGAAAGGACGAAAGCCCAGTGAGAATCTTATAGACTACCAGATGGAGGAGGCATGGAGCCAAAAATTAAACAATATCAAAATCTATGTTTAATGTTTATTATAAATTAATAAAAGTATTCGGAACAAGCATTATACTCGTCGGCTCACATTTATAAAGTACTTCACAAACTTATTTCTTAAAATGACCGAAATCTGTGAAAGTGACTGGAGACTGCGAAAGCGAGACTATTAGTTTACTACACTTATCCCTAGTTCGGCCAGTTCGTTGGGACAGTTACAGAAATTTACAAAAGGAAACTTTGAATAGAATACAGAGAAGAGTGTATAAACTTACCGAAGCAATAAGAAGAAAGTAGAATAGGAGTCTCTAGAAATCAGGAGGATTAAGGCAAGATTCTGTGCCCTGTACAACGCGTATGCCGGTTTATCCAGCTTGGAAAGATATCTACAAACCTACTCGGTAGACCCACGTACTTTAGTAGATAGGATCACAAGCACAAAATTCAGTTCAGGTCATAGAGTAAAGAAAATTTTTCTTTACCAATAGAATAATAATGGACTGGAATAAGTTGCCTACGACAGCCCTAAAACTTTTCTCTAAGTTTTCAAAGATTTAAAAGTAAATAAACTAATGATATTTGTAAACTTCCTTAATTGGTATGTTAGGCTTATTAGAACAGTTTATATTTAATTATAGTATTATTATTGTTACTATTACTATTAAATGCACAGCTTTATTAAATACACAAAGCTAAATAATAATATTTAATGTACTATATGTATTGAAGTGTTGTGACGTGTTCTGAAGTGTAGTGCAATAGAGAAGGAGAAATAAAAGTGAAGTGCAAGTATTATGAAGTGAGGTGCAGTGTAGTTAAAAAGTAGTGTATTTATTTGTTAAACATATCTGCCATAGGGTAGCCATAAAATGTAGAGTTATGTTATATTATTGTTATTATTGATATTATTATTATTAATATTATTAATATTATTCTAAAATACATTATAGTTATATTGCGTAAATATTCGTAATTGTAGTGTTTGTAACCTATATGTTCTGCCACCAGGTTGCAAAGTCCTACCTGCAGAAATAATAAGTATCTATCCCTATAACACAATTGAAAGACATCATCAAATTACATCTTTCCAATGCAGTGCTATCACCGTTTGTTTTGTGCGAATGCTTCAAACCTCCGTAGTACCTATTACAACACTCGATTTCTGCACGAATTTCGCGTATTAGTTCAGTTAGTAACTAGTGAAATACGATTATTGTCCTCAAACAGTAACAATTGACAATTGGAGCGGGACAGGGCGGGGCAGTGGCGAACGAAGCGGGGCGGAGCCGAACCGAGGCGCGCAAAGCGAGTAATGGAGCGGGGAATAGAGTAAGGGAGAAGGGGAGTGGTGTGAATCGTAGTAGAGCGATAGACTAAGGAGGTATATACACTACATTTCTCTATGGTAGAGCCGAGGGAAGCTCAGTGGTGCGAAAGGGGGAAAAGGTGGAGGAAACCGGAGCAAACACGACGGGCGAGTACGGCGAGGGTAGCAGATGAGCGTTACAACGCCGAGCGGGCGCGGTAGGAATCATCAGGGACAGGGTGGAATGAGTAGGGTTGGAGCTCAAAGAGGAAGTTGGCGAACAGGTTCAACTTAAGTACAAGTTGAACTGCACAAATAAGCATAGCAACGCAAATGATTGATAATGGAAAAATGAAAATATATTTCCCAACACACGGCTCAAAACTATTTCTTTGTATGTGCGACTTACAAAAACACTCACGACTCAAACATTGTCATTTTTCAGGAGAACAGTTTTATCTTGAACAGAGCCGTTCATTTCGCAACCAATGATAAAGTATACTAAACAGTTTTTCATGTGAACAAGTATCTTTATGATTTTTACATTCGTTTATAAGCAGATTATAAAGTGTTATATAATTCAGCGAAACCAGAGACTTTAACGAAAATATTCGTTTCGGGGATCCCTGAAAAGAAATGTTTCTCTAATCTGTTCGCCTGTTTCTCCCTCCGTCTGTTCGCTTATCCATCCGTTCACAAACGGCTTGTAGATTTTTTTTAAATGGTTCGAATTTTCCCCTCGAAAATGTTCATATGAAAATAAGCTTTGATATTCTATGATATTCTGAAAATCTCGTAAAAAAATTCACGATTACAGAACACATTATGGGCCATTTATACAACGAAGATAACAATTTTATTCATCAAGTGGGTTTTAAAAGATGTGGAGTGCTGTGATTCAAGCAGTTTAATAAAGAGATATTTGCACACGATAGAATAAATTATAAAGGTACGTAATTTGCAATAAAATCATTATCATTTTATTCAATCATTACAAATTGTCTGTAGCTTATTGTATCATTAATGGCCGAATAAGCAACAAAAATAAATCAGTTATTTTCTAAACAGATTTCTTTCACTTAATTCAAAAGTTACGATTGTTGAGATTTGTTACTTCCCGTTCATATTGGCGATGAAGGAACAAAAACATACCACCATTATTTGAAGGCAAATGGGTTATAAAGATATCCACATACTTTATTGTCATTCTTCTTGTATTCACATGGTTTATTGTCCTCGAAATGTACAATTTTAGTTGCAAGGCGTTCCGGTTTACTATCGTAAGGTCGTAATATCTTGTTCGAGACTTTCGTCAGTCAACTACATCGCCACGTTCTAATTAAACATAAGAATGTGATCATCTTCTAACTCATTCCTTGTACGGAGAATGAATATATGATTTCTGGTCTAGGAAACCATCTTGTGTGTAATAAACAATTTGATTCGATATTAAGTTGGCTGTCCGGGTGACGCCACGTCCATGGCAAAGGTGCCGACGTTTCGGTCGCCATTCTGCGACCTTCCTCAGGGCGTAATGCGCGGAGCTGTACTGTGCACGGGTTAATATAGGGCTAACGTTCCCCCGTGCACAGTACAGTTAACCCGTGCACAGTACAGCTCCGCGCATTACGCCCTGAGGAAGGTCGCAGAATGGCGACCGAAACGTCGGCACCTTTGCCATGGACGCGGCGTCACCCGGACAGCCAACTTAATATTGACTCCGGCCGCGGAAGCCTACGCTCTCAATTTGATTCGACATAAACTGCTTGAAAGACCAGCGGCGTATCAAAGTAAGTGCATTTAAGAATAATAAGAAAAAACAACTGCGCAGTGTTTTGAGTCTCCCTGAGGTAACTTTTAACGTTCGCCACCTCACTCGAACAACACACCGAGAAGCGACTTGTCGCCTGAGAGGGGGGGCGGGGCGTTCTTTTAGAGCGGAGTCGCGAATCGTCAGAGAGACGCGGCCCACATTTGTGCGGCGGACAACAGAGGTGGGGAGCGGGAGGATCTTGGCAGCGGCTCTTCTCCGGGCAATCCGCCTTCGCGCGGCGCGAGCCAAAAGCAGCGGTTACGCAACGCGCGACCACTCGGACGACGCGACGCGAAGCCAAGCGCCAGCCGGCGCGAGCGGCCAGGCAGGCGGCACAAGTGCCGGAGCGAGGCAATTTCGGGCCCGGGGCCAGGGGCGGATCCAGACGATCATTTCGGAGGTGGCCATCACAGATTTTTGTGAAATAATGAACATTCCTGTATATTATTTTGTAGTGATGTATACATAATACTATATAATATTATTTTTTTAAATCATTACATATTCTAACATAAGTATTTAAATCAATTTTGCCAAATCAAAGAAGGTAACAAACGAAAAATCTGGACCTTTCTTTGTGGGAGGCATGGCCACATAACCCCCCCCCCTGGATCCACCACGGCCTAGGGCAATTCTGAAACGTACCCTCTCCCCATCCAAAAAATGTTTTTAAATGTGAAATTTATATCAAGAAACTATGAGTTACTTTACTTCAATAAGTAAACAAAAATTACGTTTACGTTAGAAAAAGTTTCCGGAAATATATTTTAAATAATAGTTTTAAGCAAAGTATTTAGAGATCAAATAACACAGTTTCAACGGAAAGCTTAAAAAAGGAAAAAAATTGTTATGTTTAGTGTTTAATAAAATCATTTGTAAAATACAAGAAATAATAAATATGAATTTCAGTAGAACCTATCTTAAGGGCGTCATTTGATTGCAATCATTTTTCCAATTTATAGATACATACATAAAGTAAATGTAAATCTCCTTATTTAAAATATACGTATTTTGGAATATGATTATTATTTAATAAAGTTACTTTTGTCAACGATTTGCTATAATTTCATTACTTACTTTTTACATTTTTTTTTTCAATTTTTTCACAAATTTTTCCCCATCAGTCCCCA